>CM061110.1:7757500-8357500 GCA_030770545.1 Macropodus opercularis
AGTAGGACTTCAATTGGACACCCCTGAACAGTGTGCCGCTCGGTATCCCACACACAGCACATCCCCACTCCCTCAGATCCGCTTTCAACCCTCCTCCCATGTGGCCGGAGCTTGGAAGGAAAGCAGAACATGACGAATCTAAGCGGAAAGGGGCAACGATAACCTTTTGGTTGTCGCAACACAATTATTTCAGAGAGCAGAATGTGCTTAATACCCTCAAAAAAAAAAAAAAATTATATTCATATAAGACAAGAAGAAGACAATTAAATTTACAGCAGCATCAATACAGCGCAGAATGTTTTATAATAACAATATGCCTACAAATTAATCATAAACCTGCAATTGTGTTGTACAAACACGAGTGTATAAAGTTATATCGAACATTTAATTAAACGAACAGGATTAGATTTAATACTTATATACCGGCTCATGGCTCACTTTCAGAAGACGGCTATTAAAAGCCAATCATACAACAAACCTGTTGTGAAAAGCAAAGTAAAGCTAACCGCTCCAGCTGAACGTGTAGCAACTGGAAAACCAATAAACCTCCTTGTGGAGTGAAGAGTGACACCGTTAATGCAAAGTGTTGCGGAGGAAAGACGAGGCCGACGTACAAGTAACGAGGCGTTCGAGACGATTGTTTACATATCGGTGAAAGTCCGGGAATGCAACAATTACCATATGCTCACAACAAAGGGAGAGCGCCAGCGTCTTCTTTCTTTCTCGTGTGGAGCGACTGCCAGCGTTTTGAACACATGCTATCTGTAGACACAATCAAAGCCAGACGGATCACAGAGCTCCAGTGTTGCCGCACCTCGTTGTTTGTCTCCTTTGTCTACTTCGACTAGAATAACACTCTTCTGTTGAGCATTTTGTTAATTAGGCAACAAAGGCCGACCCTTAAAATTTCCTCATAGATGAATCTATGAGGAAAATGGCAACTGTAGAAACCAAGACGGCTTTTATTTTATGCTCATTTAGCAGAAACACTCTTGAAGGTTATACTCACGATGTTTTGACGGTTTGTCTGGCAGCATGAAAATGAAAGTACACTCAAGTTCTTCTATTCTCAGCTTGTATGTCAGAGCATTTGGATGGTGCCTCATTGATGGACTGAGGGTGTCATGCAATACTATGGTCAACTATCAGCTCTGCACCAACCTACAGTACATCACTGGCCACTTTACTAGGTGCAGTAGTTAAATACCAAACAGCAACTCACTGTATTGGATCGAGTGTGACTGTACAAGCACATAATAAAGTGCCACTTTTTCCTTCATTAATACTCATACACAGACCTATTGATCAGAAATACTGTTATGCTCTGTTATACGGCATCACACTGTGATCAGGAAATGTTTACTGGCTGCACAGGGATCTTACAAGCAGCATGTTACAGTATTGATTTCGTGATATAGTGCTTTTTTTTGTACGCAGGGATGTGTGCATGTGTGTTTGTGTGTGTTCGTGTGCGTGGGTGAGGTAGACTGAGACAGAGAGGCACCAAGTGATGCAGGTCATTGAAATGTAGACAAGCATTCAGCCAGATGCTCCAGGAATCAATGCCAGTGGAGCAGGTGGCGGG
The DNA here is from genome assembly GCA_030770545.1 of Macropodus opercularis. Classification (NCBI taxonomy): domain Eukaryota; kingdom Metazoa; phylum Chordata; class Actinopteri; order Anabantiformes; family Osphronemidae; genus Macropodus; species Macropodus opercularis. The sequence continues at coordinate 7,759,086 of CM061110.1, forward strand.
ATCACGAGGAGCGTGATTTTCTCACCTCTGTGCTTCACTTCCTCATGGGATCCATGCTCGGTGTCTGTCTTCTATAATGAGTGCAGCCTATAGTGTACGCACATGATTTTTGCAGATGTTTTCACACCTCGAAATGAGATCTTGGTTTTGATATGCTGGGACTTGGTGCGAATGCTCCAGCATTCGGTAAGAAGTCCGGCCATAAAAGAAGAATGGAATCAAGGTGCAGAATGTAAGTGCACTGTGCACCAGGCTGCCTTCATCCTTTCTTCAGAGGAATCTTCTTGAAAAGATGCTGTTTTCACTCTCACATTAGAGGAGTGTGTTATTTTTAAACCAACTTTGTCCTCAGCTGTGGTGTTTGATATTTAGAGAGTGGCTTTGCGTTCCTCCAGGTTTTCAGGAAGTCATGCTTGGTATCCAATCCTATTGTTGCTTCTATTAAAGGTGGTGAAGGCTCTGCCGTCACGAGGCCTTGGCGGAGCAGCGTTATATGAATGTACTGAATAGCTGAAATAATGTATTCAGAAAATGCAGCAGCTGCATTTGTTTCAGCTGGATGAAAAATATTCACAGGGCAGCTTTTTTCTAGCAGCAACCACACTCTGATATTGTCTCAATCTGTAACAGAGCCAAGACGGAGTCTGGTTGTCCTCCTCTGTAAAAACCTTTGCCTAAATTGTTAATTTCCCAGTGTAACACAGACAGTTGCACGAATACATGTTCCAGTACACACACATCTTCCTCTCTCTCTCACACACACACACACACACACACACACACACACACACACACGTTTGTGGCTGTTTTCAGACGTGAATGAGAACTGTTGGACTGGCTTTTTGGCCTAGACATTGAGAACTCATTACCCAAGCTCTCTGTCTCTTTCTTGGCGCGGCTTTTGATTTTGTCAAACCAGCTGATAAATGTAATACACACAGAGGAACACGTTGCCAGGGATTTTGTTATGAATGAGATTGGCTACTCATGATGATGAACTGAGGAGTTTAATTGCCAAAAGTTTAGATTGTAATGCCAATACAGTATGTATCTATGACACAGGGCTCCAGCCCACACACTGATACCTACAGTGTTTGTTCTTCTGCAGATGCCACAACAGTATGTTATATTTGAACTGATATTCTTCCCCTGTGCAAAGTCTTATCTTCTCTCTAGCCCAGAGAGAGTATATAACCATCTATCCAGCCGTTCTGTAACAAAAAAAAAACCCCAAACGCTTTGTTCTTCAGACAAAAGAAAGTGTCTTGTTGGGAACTGTTATGTCAACTTACTCCTCACTTTCTTTCTGCCGAGTAATATTTTATAAATGGGGCTACAGCTGCCGTGGGTTCCCCTGTCGCCTCCTATGCTACAGTGCAGCTATACAGTACGGTACCTCATGGGGGGAGAAGGCGCTGGTAGACAAAGAGGGTGGACCCCTGGAGAGGGCAGACCCGTACACACACACACATGCAGTAGTGCACATTATCTACAAACACACAGAGTTATGGTAATGGTTGAGATACTTTTTACACATGGTTACCTCTCATTGCAGACAGGGAACAGAGAGATTAAATCAGCAGCTTAACTTGTTCTCAATTAAAATGTAGCACACAGCAGGCTTCAAGCGTCTTCTTTCCAGGCTCAGTCCTGCTTTAGTACGTTCTCTGCCTTTCATCCTACCTATAGTTCCTCCTTTGTACTAATTGTGTGGTTTGTGTTGCGTTGCCTGAGCAAAAAGCACTTGGAAGCAGGTGCGTAAAACAAAGAGCAGGAGCAAACTTATAGGTTTTGATGGAACCATTGGTTGAAGTTGTCTCGGTTGCATTGAAGGTAAGGAAACGCGTTTACAGTCCCAGGAGATCGTGTGGCTGAACAGTGGCACAACCTCCAGCAGCAGGAGGCTCGCTCCTCCCCTGGGCTTCCAAGCTCCAGTCCATCTGTACTAAACGCAGGCATCTAGAGCCCGTCATCATCGTCTCATTTCACCTAATCATTACTAAGTCTTCACTGACAGGCTTCATAAAATGATTCCTTTTCACACTTCTTCGTGATGAAGTCATTAGATATGATTTATCACGTGGGAAATCTACAGAATAAAATCTGAAGGTTATGCAGGCAGCGCTGTGATCTGTCATTATGAAGCGACCGGGCTCGTGCTTGCCCGCAGCCTTGAAAAACGAGCCAATGCCGGCAACCGCTTTCGCTCTCCTGGGACCTTCACACCAACGCGCCGTTGGGAGAGCTGTACACGGCCGCCTGATCCCCAGCAAGGTCACAGCAGAAAGAAAACGTTACGACGAGCACAGCGCGACGTTTCAATCCACGCGTCCAAAACTACTCAGCTAAAAGCGAACGTCAGGAAAGTTTGTTTGACTTTTGCGGTGGATGATCAGTATTAATAACAAGGATCCCTACGTTCGAAACCTTGTTCTAATATTCAAGGAAGGCAGGAGTAGTGACATATGAGATGAGGGTTAGCACTTAGTGTTGGATGCTGTGAGGAGGTGTGGAAGCGAGGCTCAAAGAAGTGGAGACAGAATGCTGCAGTGTGTAGGTGGCGCCCACGCAGCTCATCTTGGCTCAGCCGGCCCTGCATTAGCTAGAAGGCTGGGGCCTGTTTGTCTGAAATCTCATGGGAAGGGACAGATCAAAGGCAGGGCAAGGGGCCACAAGACAGCTTACGCAGTTTCTGAGGCAGCGGCACACATGTACGTTTACGAGCCCGAACACAAAGCTCCCTCACGCACTTGCTCCCTCGGCTCCTATTGATTGCGTTCCACAGCTCTTCTCGTCTCCCACTGTTTCAGAGTTTCCGCAATAAAGGCTACGCTGGCAAAGCATTTAGCAGTTGGAAAAGTCGGCTCCAGCCTGCAGCCAAATGCCGCGCACAATAAGCAGCGAGAGACAATGCATGGATATTATAACAAAGGCAGGTCTGTTTCCAGAATGTGGGGTTGCACAGAAAGCAAGTTGCAATTCTTGCAATTCTTCTTCTTCTCCAAAAAAAAAAGGCTACTAGGCTTTTTCTGACTGCAGGTCAGTTATTGGTGACTACGGGGCCATCAGCCTTTATTAAAGAAGGCTGAGCACTGGACTGTAAACACACGGTGCTCTTTAATGTAAAGAAGATCGCTCACGCTGTCCTAATGCTTGGATCACGATACGATACAGGCTCAGGACAGCAAACGACTGTTATGACATTTAAACTGCTCCACATTTGCCCGAAGCTGCTTGGATGGTTCATCCGATGGCTACTGGAACAAAGTAACTCTTAGTTGAGTGTGTTTTAGCTGGTTTAGATTTAAACTTGAATAGATCAATAATCCCTGGTTGGATTTATATACCTTTGTATGGACCTTTGTGATTCCCTGGTGCTTCAGTCAGATCAAGTTAAAGTTCTAAACTAAGGTTTTATTCCAGCCTCAAAGCGCCGCAGACTCAATCCCGTTAATCAAAGTCGATTAGGGCTCCGGGGGAAGCCCCGGCGCGTTTAACCTATTATCATGTCACAGCTTTACCCGTCTTGTTACTTTTAAGATGACACGCACTTCTGTGTTTGGTTTTATGATCTCAGTGCAGATTAAACAAATCCGATGACAACCGACATGACACGAGGTTTGTCGTCCTTGCTGAGCGTCAGGGGGACGCGTTTCGTTACGTCATCGGCACGAACAGCTGGTTCGTCCCTTCTCTGCTCATCCTTTGTTTGGGTTTGTTCACTGCTTTGTTCGTTCACAGCATTATGGAAACATTTACAGTCGTTTGTTTTCTCTCATTCTCTGTTAGTGTTGCTATAATTGCTGTAAGTAATGTCGTACTGTGACGACTGGTATTTAGTTTCATCGACTACGACGTATTGATTGTGGCTGCTACTGTAGGGATTCATTGTGCAGTTTGTCCTTCTCCTTAGGAGAGATTATTTCTAACACATGTATGAAGTATGTCTTCATTGTTGATCGTTGTGTTATGTGGGAGGCATGAATGTCACACGTATTCATCTGTGATGTTGAAATGATGCTTGTTTTTAAGTGTGGACATGTGTGTATGTGTCTGCTCGCTTACGTGCGCCACATGTAATGAGGCAGCCTGTCTCTTTCATGACCCTGCATCCCTTTTCATCTTTTCCAAACCCTGACAAACATTAGCCTGACAGCTTGTGGCTAAACATGTCAGATCCAGTGATTAATATTGTTTCCCCTCATCTTTCTCATTCTGTCCATCTTGCCTCCAATCCATCTCTGTCTCGTGTCAGGCCGGTGTGCGGGCGCTCGTCTTTGTTCATGTTCAGTCTGTGTGGCTTTAAGGCCTGTCACTTAACTACTCTATAGGGGTCTTCAAAATGTCCATCAGTCAAATATAATTTGTGGGTCACAGGATGAAAAGCAAAAGAAAAATAAAAGAGCACGTGGAGCCATCATTCAAACCGTATCATTCTTCAGGGTCACATTCAAGCACGGGACACAGTACGTTGACATTTAAAAGCATTATATGAAACACGGTCACTCGTTACAGTCGCCGCTTTATTAAATTTTTCATCGTCTGCTTCTATAGGTAGAATAACAAAGACACTGATGCTGGATGGGTTAAGAGTTTCAGAGTAATGGTGAGATGTCCAGTCACAAATGATTAGCGTCTGTGAGAAACGAACATCATAATATCACTGTAGGGTCATTGTTCATAGAATGTTATGTACAGGGCTGCAAAATAAGTTATACAAACCTTTCTAAGGAATTCTAGTGATGAATGAATCAGAATTTATCAGATATTTGGCATTTCTCCCATTTTATTCAACAAAACCCATCAGTGGAATTGGACACAGTGGTTCAAAAGAACCAATTTAAAGATTTTTCTCCATGTGTCTCCAAGTCAGTCCTTATGTAAATAGTTGACTTCACATTGTTGTCGCACAATATAAGCCAATGAGTTGGCATGAGCAGTTGCCTAGCAACTACTTTGACTTTTCAGTGTCGTCCCTGAGAAAACGGCGTAACCTCCAATTACTTTAATGCTCACACTTTTAACATTACATAGCACCTCAATGCTGCATATGAGAGCTTTCTCTGTGATGGCGGCTTTCGCCAGCGTGTGCACGTGCCTTTTCAATATTCTGCAAAAGTAAAATGCAAATCGGGGGGCTTCAGATCGGCGTGGCATTATAGGAACCAGTGCGAATGGAGAAGCACAAGAGAAATCAATTACTTGTGCCGCAACGCCACAAACAACATCCTAATGCTCAGGCATTGTTTTTTCCTGTGTATTTACACAAGGCAATCTACCGTCTGAATGCCAGCTTGATATTTAACGGAAGGGCTGCGTTCGCTTCCTCGTGCCATTTTCAAAAGCCATTGAAAACTCCAGGCCAAGAACGTGGTGTCTTTTAGAAATGGGAAGCTCACGCCGGCTCTGTCACGCCACAGAGCGCACACGCACTTACTGTACCGTACAGGAGACATTTACTTGATGCACTTCATGCAGGGCTTTTTGCGTTTCGTGCGCTGACTGAAGTGTTACAGCCCTGTTTCGTGCCCATTTTGATATACTGTGCAAATCCACAGTCTGTACAGCAAATAACACTCTATGCACATGTAAACATAGCGTTAAAGGACAACTACAAGAAAGAAGACTGAACTATCCACCCATGCGTTCAACACAGGCTGTTGTTGTTTTTGTTGTGCGAGAGTTTCTAACCTTGTATATGTCCAGATGCCTCGTATTCGCAACGTGGGACTGAGATCAGCTTTCAGTCTTGTACAGGACCAACATCAATCTGACAGCTTGGACACGTCTGTCTGTGGGTTATGGACACAAACATCTCCACCGCGCTCAGACCGCAGTAAATATCCCTGGTTGTTATGAGCACTCAAACAGACGGGTTCACAATACAGTCATTTTTACACACACACATAGTCAATGATGGAAAATGGTTTTTACACGTGAGCCGATGGCCTCGTCGCCTCCGGGTCTTATGGTTGGACACAGGTGGCTCCATTCACTGGGGTCAAGCCGTGCTAATTTTAAAATAGCGTGCTGAAATACTGTTAAATACATAGTGATGGAGCTGAAACTAGCTCTGCATTTTCATTATCGTGTCACGCAACGGGATGTGTTGGATAAAACGATTTGTTGTCAGGTCTAGGGATTTAATTATCACTAAGCCTATATTAGCTCCTCACAGGCCCAAACATACACTGAATCCCTTTGGTTGCCAGCAACAAGGCTGAATGGGAAAGCAATGGTCAGATTATTCAATCAGATTAAAAAGTAATCAGTTTTGCAGTACAAATTCTATATATCTAAATAATAGTAGTAGTTGTGGGGCTAAAGAGCACATTTACTGAGCTGCTCTGCCTGGAACCATGTGGAGGACGCTGTCTGTTTTGTGAGTCTTGAAGAAAGTGGCCTAAAGCCTGTTGGAGGCTGTTGTCCAGTGATGTTCTGTCATCGTGGAGTGTTGTGTCTTCTCTGGGCTGTTTATTGTTTGTCTTACATGACGCCGCTGCGCTGGGTGACGTGAACAAGAGATGCAAAGAGAAGGGGAAAAAGACTTAGGGGAAGAGAAGGGAGCGATGACGTGGGGTCAGGGGGTGAGGACAGGGGGGCATGCAGGGGACACGAGGAGAGAGGCGAGCTGCAAGAGATGGCGGGTGAAATAAGTCGATGGGCTCCGTGCTTTGATATGCTCCCTGTGCTTGGTGGAGCCAGGCATGTACCCGCGCTTCAGCCTCCCTGTCTGTTATTGGGTGATGAAACCACGGTTGCAATAAATGAAATTTAATCAGAAAAAAATTTCCACACAGGCGAGCTGTGAAATTTCATAATAAGCCTTGGTGTGTGCACATGTATTGGCATGTGTGTGTCCACCAGTGTGCATATAGAAAAATGATAGGATCTGATGCTCGGGCCTGAAACATTATGCAAAGCCGCAGGGAGAAGACGTTGCCATTAAAACCACTTACAATCCCACAATTTTTCTGTTTATCGTTTCTTTCTTAACCGTTTTAAATGGTTGGAAATTCACTTCACAACTGCACCTTTGACGGGCTTTAATTTCACACTGAAGAAATCGTAACCTGCGGCAAAGGCTTTTTGTGTGAGCAATTTTGGACAGTTGACACATGAGCCTCACATGTTCGTAAAATGATGCGTAAACTGTTAAATTGGGATTTGTTATGTACGGAGCGTGAGTTAATTTGTCTGTTTCATGGTTTCAAAAACTCAAAAGAAGGATGTGTTTTATAAATCGCACATCAAAGGCCGTCAGTCTGCCTTTGAGGACTCACAATCAGTACGTACATGCTAAGCTATACATGGTAATAATTGAATTTAAATTCGGTTCAGATGTACCTGGAGGAATGACGCTATACGGGCAACACTCCCGTGGTGGAGTGGGAGCTGAGCGTGTGGGCGGGGATCTCAGCGATCAGTCGGCCTTCGTTTCATCCCACACCTACTTCGCTGTGTCATCACGAGGTTTGGATGGTGGCCAAACAACACGAGCATCAATCTCCTACGGTACGAGGTGTGTGTAGCATTTTGCACATGCACTGATGAACGTTTTGGATCTGTTCTATTCTGTTTTAAGGTGATGGTTGAGAGTTTTTTTTAAAACACACCCAGAGGATGAAGATCACTCTCTGTTTTCAGGATACGTACTTGGGCTTGTCAAAGACGTTCCCCAGGGTAGATGCATCACTCTGCTTCATTGTTTGTCAGCTCCAGACACACTCGACTTTCTCTACTAGTGGCGCATCTTTCTCTAAGACGACGATCATTTTGGCATTTGATTTCATTACAGTCTCCTGGCAAATGTATAGAACTGCGTTTAAAATGGAACAATTTGATTTTAGATCTCAACCTTCTTCTACCTGTAGTTTAGCAGCAAAAACAAGCTCAGTCTTTTCTGCTTTTCTTGTTTAACGTCTGTTTATGTGAGACGACGTCTTTATAGTGTGAAACCACAGTTTTCTTTGCTTAAAAACATTAGTCTGGAAATCACAAATGAGGACGAGAATTACTTTAGCAGTAAATGCCTCCTCATCACTTTTTAGACAACGTGCGGGGATTAGGTTGGAGAGAGTGACTTGTTCTTTCTATGTTAATGGTCTTGTTTGCCTCTGGTGCATGAGTACTGTACGATTATGGCGCACGCAGATGTTTCTCTTGCATTTATAAACAAGTGCTTCAGGCATCGTTTCCCTTCTCACACTGGAGTGAAGGATCCATGTAGATGTTCTGTTCTTCTGGTGATTCTCAAATAAACATCACTACAGAGTTTAAGACACACAGTCATGATTTACGTACAGTACATTCAGCCATTACCCCAACGACTGCAGGAAGGGTGGACTAGGCAAACTGAAGCAGGGCTGGATAAATAGTAGTTCTACACAGAATTTAAAACATACAAGTCCGTTATTACATCACAAGCTGCTGGTTGTACAGACTTCCAGTGTCAACGCAGTCAGCAGCAGTGGCTGTGACGCAGCTCAGTCCTTTTGCCTCTAACTTACTCAAAAAAAAGCAGCGTTGAAATGTGTCAGTCAAATCTGAGCATGCAGACACCGATACGTATATTTTTAGATTTGTTCTAAAGTCACTATTATAGTATAATAAAGGAGCTAGAGTTTGTTTATTCGTAAGACCTTCTTAAATCTGCTTAGATCATTCATCTTGCCAGAGAATAAAAGCAGTTTGACCGTTTCATTAGTGTGAATATTAATTTTTTGATGGTCTCTAAATTCCTGAATAGCATTTTAAACAACTGCTAATACTGTAGCTCATCCTGTTCCCTGCAGTCTGAACACAGTGCCAGCACCCTGGAAAACCCATTCTAAGCTCAGGGCCCTGGGATCAAATGAACTAAACTTTACTTGTATCCGTTCCCATCGTCAGCGCTAGCGAATCCTTGCTTGGCAACACCTCCCGCTCACGCACCAGCAGGAAATACCTCTGAGGTGAGATCTGCTGTCCGTCTCCTGCTGCTGTGCCCCACTCTCACTTTTTAAAGCACCTTCACAGACTCTGTTCTATTGGGTGACACGTCAACCGGGCTTCAATGTGTAGTGAAGTTCACTTGTGGGTGATGATGAGGGAACAGCAGAACAGCAGCCGGAGGTGCTTTCGTCTCTTGACTAGATCTGGCCTATAGGTGTGTGTAACAAGTCTTTGTATGATCTAGGCAGACTAGGCATCTTCACCACGTCTCTCCAAGCTGTGTAATACTCCGAGGAATCTACCCCCCTGGCCTTCATCCTCTCCTCTGTGTCCCTCAACACCTCCTGCACCCTTATCCTTACATCGCTCTCTCTTTTTCTATCTATCCTCTTCCTTCCTGCTTTGTCTTGCCACCCACCCCCACACACACAAACTTGCTCACACACTTGACAGTTTCCTCACCTCTCTGCCACCTCTTTGCTCATCCCCTTCCTCTTCTCAACTTTTTCCCCACGCCCACACGCCAGCCCTAATGATTTATCGCAGCGCCTTGGCCCTGCAGGTGCACTACCAACCAGCCAGCAGCTCCACTTTCTATAAACCAACACAACCTATCAACCGGGCCTCCGGTTTAGTGCACAGTCAGATTAGTCCTTCGTTAGGACCTTTCCTAAACACTGGACTGGTTTCGAATGTCAAAGCAGAAACATCCCTGAAGAACTGCTACGAACTGTAGTTCACTATAATATATGTCATATATTTAATAGTATTTTTTTTCTTACTGAGGTGTTATCGTAAAAACGTGTTGTTAGATGCCAAGGTCAGAACATAAGGCTTTGATTAGTCATAAAAGATGAAATGACAGTGGCTGCGGATTCTGATTATTCTTATCTACAGTCCTTCAGTTTGCCCTCGTTTAAAGCGATAGACGACGTTTTTGCCGCTCAAATGCGACAGTTTTTTTAAAACGGGGAGACAACAGAAGCAACATTGAACTTCTGTTCCGTTCCCTGTTGCGCAGCGTCACTGACTACAGACGTACACAGAGCAGCAATTAGGCAGAGTAATCTCGCTTTAGTGACAATAAACAACCAATATAGCAGCCACAGATCACACATCCTCATGAAATGAATCACTGTGAAAATGACTGTAACATAACCGGAGGCTGTGCTGAGACGCAGTGCTCTGTAGCTGCACAAAGATTATGTACACAGCCTCCAGAATCTATTGTTGCTGTAGAAACTGCATCAAGTGTTGCAGAGGCAAGCTTTATTAATCAGAAAATTAATCTTCCTAGTGGTTCAATTGGGTCATAAAAGGGCCAAAATTGAAGTGCTGTGTGTGTATATATGACTATGTGTCTCTACTTCATCATGTTTTTCAACATTTTTGAAAATGTTTATATGCAAAGACCCATTAGGTCAAATTCAGATGAACAATCCTTCCTTCTCAACAAGCTGTGGCATCTTTGTGTTCATCAGAAAACTCATTAGAAATGTTTCATCTTGCAGAGCGGTTGCTCTGTTAGACTACGTCTTGCAGGTTCTCTGCGTATTAGCGCTGGTGATATCATTGAACCCTTCTTACCTCCAGACAGCGGTAGTAGGTGAACACACATGGACTGTACAGTACAATGGCTCATGGCCTTGAATCAACTAATATTTAGCTTTTCAAAGGTGTCACTCACATCCAACTGCACTTGTAAGTAAACGTAATACTATTTATTATAGTATTTCTTTTGCGTCTTAGTAATTTTATGCATTTTAGTAATATTTAAATATTATTTATTTATTGCATTACTTTTTACTTACCCTGTTACTGAACCTCTTAGTGTGTGGCTCAATTGAAAAATGTGCAAATTGTCACATATAAAAGTTGATCATTTTAGTTTTTTTTTTTTTTTTTATCTCTAATCTCAAGCATTAGCATTTAAAAAGGAAAGGAAAGAACCACAACCATGAAAAGAGCCACACCAAATAAAATAAAAACTCAACAAAATAAAAGCACAAAAATATCTGAACGTGGATAAAACAAGGTGTAATGAGCACGAGTTGCCATTTTTGTTGTTGTGTACATCTGGGTCATTTAGAAAGATGAGCTGAAGGAGACCAACATAAATCTGTTTCTGCGTCATTTCATTAGTCTTTTGTGGCATTTTGACTGTAAAGCAACATGTTTAAAAACCGACTGTTGGAACTGATGGTTTTGTCCATATTCATTCCTTTAGGTGCTAACGCGAGTATTATCGAGCCATGTGCACCTCACTATGTCCTGTTGTTAATGAGTTTTGTACCTTCAGGACATCTCTGTTTATAGCCGTTATTGTATAGAACTATATTGTTGCTGAGATGCCATTTCCATCAAGCTGTTTTAACACTGGACAGACAGAAGAGGCACGTGTTCCTAATAATTTAAATTGAAAACTCTCACAAATATTTAGTTGACAAACAATTCCTGAAATTAGTTCTCTCCAAATCTCACTTCGTTGAGACCTCAGTCAGGTGCTGCCTTTTATGATCACTGTCTTTTTTATTTTGTACCAGTTTATGGCATCATATCACATTTAATGGCAGCCTTACTGACTTTATTTTTTTATTTTTTCACTATATTCATGACATAACGCTGTGCGATTTCCAGAAATCAGGATGTTTCTGTTTGTGAAAAACACTCAGTGTATATGTAATGTGTCACTTGATAACCAAAGCATCAGCTGCAATTATTTGTCTTAAAAAACAAGTGTGCTCATGGAACGTCATTGTCCTTGCATATGACCGAGGCTTTGATGACTGTTTGGATCTACAGCAGCCCTCAGAACCACTTGAGCTCCCTCAGTATCGGACTCAAAATGGTTGACTTTTACATGGCTTTTATTGATGCGTACAGGCTTCTTGAATAATTTCAGAGTTGGTTGGGTTTAGGACTGATACTGAGCTGCTGCAGCAGAACAGTTTGCTATCTGTGATGCTCTCCACCATTATCCACCACCCTGCAGGTACAAGCCATTTCTCTCACCGGCGGTGCTCTGCCACAGAGGCAGGTTAAATGTGTGATTGTTTTCCAGCCAGGCTTCCATGATGGATGACCAGCGTGGCGGCTTAATATGATGCCTACCAACCATACATACCTCCAAGAACTGTGTGTGGATACACTGTAGTTACCGCTTGGTCTGGTTTCCATCTGCCATTAAGCTCAGTAATGGGGGGTTCAGTTTAATGTTGGCCATTAAATTGAGTGATACTGCAGAAGACATGTAACCGATGTTATATAGCCACAAAACCTGTCTACATCTGGAATATGTCTGCTAATGGCTGTTAGAGCACAGGACGGACTGCAGCAGGCTCTGTAGATGTCTCTCATTCATTGCAGGTAATGTTCTGCTTTGCCAGCAGACACACTAGTCACTGTGCACTTCACTGGCTGCTCGCATCCTCTCTACATTGTTAATTGAGGTAATTAGGGCATCATCTGAGGCCTTTTAAGCAGACGAGTGTTTTCTTTTTTCTAAGTATCAAAAGGCTGGACCTCTACCTCTCCCCGGCCCCCAGCACGTGCGCGTGACACGTGGATCCACAGTGGGCATTAGAGCAACGGCACCGTATTGTAAAACAAGCATCATGCATTTTCAGCTGCAGCTACAGAGTAATTAGTTTGGGGTCCCAGTGCCAAGACAAACAGTCTTTAGTTAATTACAAAGAAATACTTGACCCACATCAGCATCACGGTTTAAACCTATTAAATGAATTAATGGGCAACACAGTCTTCATTCAGAACATTCTACATCGCATAAGCTGACGGCAGCAGCGGCCGCCATCCTTCAATTCTGTTATGCAACAGTTAGCAAATGGATTTCATGCATCTTTGCTCTTATCACATCATGATAGGTTGTCTCTGTGCCCTATTACAAACATTAAATAGCAATATTGAACTAGAGGAACTGCAGCTGAAGATGTGTGTGGCTGTGATGCTAATAGTGACTTTATAGCGATTGTTTTCTTCACAATAATAGGAAACAGTGTTGCACTGAAAGTCAGCAGTGGCGTAGACAGGCAGTGACCCAGTGTGAGCAGGGTGACGTGTCATCCGTCTCATATTAATGGCTGTCATTTTGATGCGTGTCGTGGGAAAGTGCCAGGCTAAGAGCACTGTGTCCTCTGTGGCCGTGGCTTCACTCAGCAAAGAAAACAAGCCCGTAATGGTGGCATCAGAAGCCGTTCTGCTTTGTACCTCATTAGGAGAAGAGCACAGAAGACCTTTCAGGACAAGCAAGGGAAAAACAGACAGACAGACAAGGGTGCGAGAGACGGATTGACTGCTTAGTTGCATTAGAGATGAAAACACAACGCAGCTATACTGAAGTGGTGCATGAAACCCACCCACAAACCAAGGTTGGTTTAACATGTACCGTCTGGAGAGGTGGTTGTCGTGAGAGTGTGGAGAACAGGAAGCTGCTCCGATGCCTGAAAACTGGTCACATTCACACAATATAAAAGGCCCTTGTATTCAAAATCTACAACGGTTTTTCAAAGAGACCGGAGCATTAAAGGAATGAGATGTAGAGTTTGCATAAACATGTCTATTAAGACAAGTGCACCTCATCAACTGTTGCTGTAGAGCAGAGCCGCATTATTTGAGGGTTTATGAAGCCATTGTCAAGTTGGCCAACAGGCGTAGAAAAGCGTAGAATTCCAGTCGTTAATTTTCACTTGAAATGAAATAAATTGTGGCTACATAAAATGGATCGTGCGGCACATGACGATACAGTGAGACAAGACCATCTTACGCAGTGAAACAATGAATGTGGGGCAGTCAGCCTCGGCGTGGGGGTGGTCAGCCTTCAGCGCATCAGTGTATGGGAAGCAACGCACAGGAATGCAGTAAAAACACGCTTCGTACCGATGCTCGGGGTTTTATTTGCCTCCAGGTGCCAGTCGGTTAATAAGCCTGCTGTTTACGGTCATCTGCGCCTCCGTTCCTGCTGATTGCACATAAACTAAATATTTTCATTTCACAGTGGAAGTCTACTAAGGTATTCATGCTCCAAAAGGTTAGTGTCTCCTAACTTCACAGTGTCTGCGGTGCCCACGTGTGACATTATGCTCTGATTTATTAGTATAACAACAGGTAACGATGATCCGTTTTAAAGGCTCACAGTTTATAATCTGCTGTTTGAATTGCGTTGCGTCTGTATTTGACACCGCTTATTAAGGGAGAATCCGGCTAAGGTAACGTAATTCATGTGTCTCTCACGGACTGTTCTCATTAGATAAGCAGTCATCTTTCAGACAAAAGAGCCTTTCAGAAGACAAATTATCTTTCATTGTGCGTCCTTGTTGCTGTTGCAGGGTCTCATCGCTTCGCTTTCGACTGGGGGAAGTTGTGCTTCTCTAGATTCATCTATAATTTGGATAGCGCGAAATCGTAACAACATCATTTCAGTCTACGTAGATAAAAACCCAACAAATGTCTCTTGTGGAAGGACTAGGTGACAGTGGAGAAGAGTGAAAGAAACCTCCAGCAGGAGCAGGCTCACGGTGGCTGAACTTTAAGAGATGAAGCTCTTTGGCCACATACAGCATGCAGGCCTGGGATGCCTGCAGAGAGTTAGAGAGAAGAAGAATAACGGAAGAAAGACGGCAAAAAAAGTACTAATGTGACCCTTCCTCTACTGGAGCACAGAATTTATCTGTGCGCAAGGGATTTAATTTTTGTCTGCCCTTAAAAAGCTGCTCTGGGGCCAGAATATAAACCTCTGCTACTGCAGGACTGGGCAAAGAACGAAGCGCAGTTTAGTGAGTAAATTTCCTTTATGGCTGTAGGTGTGGAACATAATTTCTGTGGTAATGCACGGGAAGGGACGGCGACACTGGCGTCATTCCGCTGGAACTGCGTGTTGTGTGATTAAAGTCGGCTTAAGCGCCACTGAAACACCTGCCTGTGTAATACGTGCAAGTGCTTTATATAGAAAAATGATGAGGAAACGCAGCGAACACTAAATTCTTCCTTTCTCGTGAGTGTGCTCACACCTCATTAGTTTCTGCCTGCAAACTAATCGCAGGCGAGAAACGACTATACATCAAACGCATCTCGGTGTTTGACCCTTACAGCTGTTTAACCAGAGCGACAAGCTGTTACGATCTGGAGGGACATTGACTTGGAAATCAAGTTTCCCTCTAATGCGTTTTGCCAACTGGGAGCTGTAGCTACAGCACCTGCGTCTGCCAAGGAACCGAGTTTCAGGCTACGCTGCTTCCGTTGCCCTCGGTGCTGCAGCGCTGTGCAGCATGATTGAGAGTGTGCCTGCCCCAGGAGCATAGTGTGGGTCTCAGTCATTTACTACGGAGTGTGAAGGTCATCAAACACACCGACACACCTTGGGGTCAAGCGCTCGCTAGTTTAACCTGCGTGTGCTCGCGTACATGTACAGTAGCAGGCGGGGACTCTGTGGCGCAGCAGTGAGGCAGATTGGGGGAGATTCGTGAAAGAGAGAGATCAGGTGAACATTTGTTCCACATCCATTCATCTTTGATTTAGCCTTGCCCTTTTCCTCTCATTCTCTCTTCCTTTCATTTCTCCTCTTACAGTTCGTGAAACAACTCTGATTTCTGCCTCTCCGCAGGCCACTTGTGCAGTCGCGCTGCTCGTGTAATTTCGCAGGGCATCTCTGGAAAATCCTAAACGCTGCATCAATCGGTTGTAGGTGCGATCGTAGGAATTCACTGCGCTCCGCTGTGCGCTCGGAGCTTATTAAACGTCTTATGTGTTAAATGTCAATAGATTTACAAGAGATCTACTGGATGTTTGCTTTGTTTTATTTAAAGAGCAGATGGAAGTAATATAAAAATAATAAGTCAACTTAAATAAGTCAACTTACTGCTGTTTGTAGTTTGACTGACAATAAACTAATATGGGAAATTGCAGGATGTTCTTGACAACTTGCTTTTGATGTTCTTGCCATCAATCATCTGCTTTCATCTTCTAAATTCATGTTACTGCCTTCATATTGACTAGATGAAGCCCCGGTTGAGGATGATCGTATGGGGAACAAGGCAGCAGCAGGACAACAGATACTCTGAATGGAAGACAAACTGGCCCTGGACTACGCTAATAATAACTTCAAGGACAATGGTGAAGCTAATTTGTCTACAAAGAGAGACACTGGCAGTGTTATAGCAGCCGGAGGGCAGAGCTCATTTTGACTCTTTATTTGTGCGAGGAGATCATTGGAGCTGCAGCTCTTTAACCTGCAATTAACACAAATATAATTTAATTAGAACTTCAGATGACCGTCCTTCAGTCAGATGACTCTCCTCCCCTGCCATCGTAACGCTAAGCCATGTACTGCTGGGCCTTCTCCCGACTCCTAAAACAGCTCACAAGCACGTACTTGTCAAACTTCCCGTGGGGTCTATTGAGGTAATCTTTAAATGATCGTGTCTCTTATGTTTTTAAATATGGTTGCATCAGTTTTGTTTGTATTAGATGGTTTCTAGACTTAAAATGACCCACGTGCATCAACTGGACAACAACCAAAATAGTGCATTTGAATGTGTGTGTGTGTGTGTCATCCGTGCATAAAATCTTAAAACAAAAGGTCTGGGGCTCCTGCTGTTGGCCTCCCACGGTTAAAACCATGCAAATTAGGCAAATGTCAGACTGCAAATTGCCACAGAAGTCTACTACTATGTTTTACTCACTGTGTGCGGCTTCCCTGCTTCCTGTGAGACGCATGCTGAGTAAAGCTCCAGCTCTTTCATGATCTCAACTAGCTCTGCATGTTCAATTGGCCAATTAATGACTTTCCTTCACTTCTAGCATTTTCCCCTCTACTGGTACTTTGCTGCAGGATGTCAGCTGCCAGTATTTACAAACAACGTGACTCTAAACTCTATTATCCCATTGATGAATCTGTGTTTCATTATGTCGCGCTCACACGTTCGAATGCAAAGCGCTCGGCCTGTGGCGAACTCGGGGACTGTGTTGTGTTTACTAAAGCGCTCTGCTCAGATTGGATGATAGCTGTGTGACGTATGCGCCGCTGCCAGGCACGCCGACAATGACGTGAGCTACATATTATGGTAGACACACATTATAAGTGATTGTGAAATCGCGAGAAGTCTTTCTGTTTTCCTTCGCGTTCCTCTACGCCAGCTTGTAGACTTTCTGGTTCGGCGTCTGCTGGAATCAAGACGCTCCCAACTGGCTTTTCTCTCAGCGGCCGAGGACATTTGCATAAAGCTGAGCCTTTGGCAACTTCCCCCTGTGCAGTAGCTGGGCTGCTTTTAATTCTGCAGTGCTCTGTGGGAGGTACAGTACGTGGCATGGACAATGAAGGGGCAACTGTTGCCTGCTCAGGATTCAGCATCCAGTCGTGTTTACCATCCAGCAAGGTAGCGGATGAAACGACAAAGAGAAACGCTCAAAGCTGTGGCCACTAAAACGCTGTTAAATGAACCCTGCAAGTACCAGAAAAGCTTTTAGTTAAGTCTGGTTTGCTCAGACAGGCTGCTCCTACAACATCCTGTGTCTGTTTCGAGAACCTCCGCAGGAACAGACCCGTTTCCATCAACCTTGTATTGCCCCTGACAGGGAGACCGCTGAGATTCGGTGTTAATAAAACGTGTGTTTACTGCTGGGAGACGCTGCTCCGCGCAGGCTGTGACAGTCCAGTTAATAATGAAACTCACAGGTCATTTCAGTGAACAATGGAGCCGAAACCGCTGTTTTCCATATACAAATACCTGCGTCCCCTGTCTCCTTTGTTGAGTTAATTGTTTTTCGCTGGTGTGACATTTCCAGCAGACAGACCGAGTTTCACTTTGATCTCACTGCAAATATTCACCCGACGAGTATACTTGCCGCATGCATATTCATTTTCTGCAGCTTGTGACAGTCTCTTAAACCTTCTTCAACATCGGTCACACATCACTTCTTCCTTTCTACAAGTGCTGGGACTCCCAGTGTAGCAGCACATGAATATATGCAAATACGGGCACCTCTTTATGCGTCTGACAAGCTTTTGGTTCAAATTGTCACTTTTAATGGGCCATTTGCAATTGTATTACGCACGTTTGATCCGTGATTGACAGTTCTGGTATTTGGTTTGCGTAAACTGTTGCTCTGACAGGCAATTCAAACAGCTGTCAGACTATCCTGTTCTGTCAATCGTTGCTCTCCCTTATCTTGCCCTGTTGACACAGCACAGACAACCATAAGATCTCAATTGTCAAACCAAGCTGAGACCTCTTATTGTACTGTCTGGCAGCGGTTATTACTGGATGCCCGGTTCCTTACTTTGTTGACTGATTCAAATAAGGTCACGAAACCAAATGAGTAGGTTTAAATCAGTTAAATTTGACTGTTTTAAAAGGGGACTCGCACAAAGCTGAAAAATATTAGCGGCCTAGCTCACAAGATGGCATTAAAGCGGATACAATGTGCGAAAAGCTTCCGTTGAATTGTTGCATGAGACTGTTGTAATAATTCTCCCAGAACTTTTCCAACAGTCGGTTCCTGCCAAGCTTTGAAAAGGGAATCATTGTGTTATCATTGGATGCAAAGTGAATCCGTTCTTAGTGCCAAGCAGCTGAGATGATTAATATCTAAGGTTTGCCTCGGTGCCAGCTAGTCAGTCCGTAAACAATTACCCCCGTCGGTGCGTGTGAGGTGAGGGTCAGGGTTGAAGCGGATCTACTCACAGTCGCGTGCATCACTCTGAACCTAGAGCTGGTCTCCGTTTACTCCGCACTGATCTGGACGCCCACCTGCAATAAAGCAGCTGCTATATTTGCACTTGTACCGAAACCACATGCTTTGCAATTATCATAATTATGTGCGCTTTTATGCGTGTTGTGTGTATACACAGGTGTGTCGTTTGATGTAGGGCGTACAACATAAATATCTAATTTCTTTCGCTTTCAAGTAATTTTGGAGTCTCGACATGCAAATCAATTCTATCCAGGCACAATTCACGGATACGCGAGGTTATTAAACGCAGAGGGCAGGGAAAGATCTGAGAATTAGACCGAGGAAACATGGTTCTATTACCACAGAGTGTCTGTTTTCCTCCGCACGCTGTATAAATACAAAGGCCCATTTATCAAGTATGACACTAACACTTAACAGCCGTCTGTGCTGTTAGACTGTATGTGTCACCCTGTGGCTTTTAAAAAATGGGATTTAACCAAAAGTGGTGTTTTTATGGGACAAGCAGGGACAAGCTACGGGTAAAAGGAGCATTAATGCATTTGCCAAAAGGCAGAATTTGCTCACCATTGTTGCATAACATAGAAATATGTTATTTTTTCCACCCGCAATAAATGAATAAATAACTCTTTTACTGTATGAGTCTGTTCAATATGTTCCAGTCTTTCTCCTGAGAGAATAATTTAAAATCTAACCAATCCCCATATTTTTCGAACATACTGTAATTATTACCATTTCTAACCTATTTAGCCAAGTGATTTGCATATTGTAGCAGTTTATTAATGACTTGAGCTGCACTAAAACCATAATTTTGATGATACATTCTGTCTCTGACTGCAAGTAATTGCATGTTTTGAGTATTGCAAGTTTTTAAAGCTATTTCTATTAATTGAGTTTTAGCTGCCTGGAGGAAGAAATAACTAAACCAAGAAGCTCTGGATAACGTGTTAGCAGCTTATTTGCACTTCCAGCCAATAAGGAGCAACTTTATTGTCAGAATTTGGGTAAATACTGTCTGGTGTCTTCAGCACGTTTGCAATAACGGCAATAATGACCAAGTCCAATAAAATATTTAAAGAGGACGATTTTCATTCCCTTCTTTGAATAAGACATCACAGTATGCAGTCTTTGTTTTACTGTACACTGGATCTGAAAGCACCTCTGTTTTAAAACCTTGTTCAGAACAGCTATGATTACACTGCAGTCCCCCGTCCTGTGATTTCATCTTTCCATCTCAGCCTGCGTCGGCTTTACTGCGAGCAAAGAAACAAAAGGAGAGTTACAATAGCCGGCGTCTTATTTCACGATCCTCAGCCTATTCAGCATTCAGAGGGAGCTTATACGGCCCAACTCCACACAGTGTGATTGGCTGTCTCTCAGTAAAAAGTAATCTGTGCCATTGTTCCCTTCATTTCGTCACAATGCAAGGCTGAAAAAGTTGTTGTCGAATCTCAAGCTCAACTAGAGTTCACAGCTTTGTGTTTTCTTGTAATCTAAATATTTGCAGCAGTGGCTCATTTACATATAAAACAATTTATGGGAAACAAACCCTGCCTTACGGGGAAATAAAAGCAGTGGTGAGCACAAGACTCAGACTGCAACACAAATGTAACGTGACATACTGATGCCTTCACTGCTCACTTGTTCAACTATTTGCTTGTGCTTTAGTTCTTTCTCTTGAAATCACATTCACAGATTACACTCATTTATCTCCCAAGCGTGGAGCACGGTATAATTTGGCAGTGTGTATTTTAGGCAGTCCTGCTCGAATGCAGCAGCAGCGGCGTGGAGCTATAGATCAGCCTCTGTTTGTGTTCCTCAGATCAGAAGCTGAACTCAAATTGATATCACAGTGTTGCAAAACGAGGGTAATCATTCAACTCAAGCCGAGCCGTTCAGCGTTACAGATTGCACTGACTGCTGATCTAAAGTCTGCTAAGGCTTTTGTTTCTACTCTGATTTCTCTACTTTGAAGACTGCTGCTGCATATCAGAGCTGCAGCTGACACGGATTTGCTATCGTCAGTTCCAGGGGGATTTAATAAGTCTCGTGCATGTGTTTTTGTCTTTTCCTCGTCACTCTGCTGCAAAGGCAGCCTGAAAACCAGCGGCTGCTGCCCTGACACCTGTAGCCTGCTCTGCACTGTCAGCTGCTGTGTGAACCCTTTTTCTACGTTGCTCAGACATGCAGCTCTCCAGTCAGGCTAATTGAACAATGAAGTGCAGTAAACCCCATGTGTGCACAACGATACACGCTGCAAGGAATTCGCAGAACGCAATCAATTTCAGGCCTCTCATTTTGATGCTGTTTTTCTGTTTTTCTCCTCTTCTGAGAACCTCAGGGGAAGATTTCTGGCAGCTGTTATTTGCATAGTTTTCCTGGGAAGGGTCTGTGAAATGATCTTGATGTGTTGACAGTCCTATCCGACTGGTCCCCGGGGCTCCCCTGAACAACTCAGCAAGGTAGTCTGGGAACTCACAGGATCTGTCTTATTGCCCATCACACGCTGCGAGACGCCTAACGTTACACAAACACGAGCGAGATAAGCAGCAGACAGATGAGGCTGAAGGAAACCTGATGAACACTTATCCACATGGCTGCTCCTGCGGTATTCACAGTGAATAAATCGGGGACTCAATATTGTCGTGTCAGTTTGTGTGCTCTTAATGTTGAAATAATTTCCTTCTGCGGACGAATCTGTGAAATATTCATTAGTGAAACGGTTGCTGCTTTCTTTTGGTCCTTTATAGTCAAATAGGTGCAGGAACAGCACATGCGGTAACATCCTGGGTGCATCTGTTTGGTGTGGAAGTGGGTTTGCAGACAAAATCACACCCACCCACTCGGTTGCATAGCACGATAATCTCAGACGTGAACTGTTGCCAATGGCTCAGATGGCTTCACTGCCTTGTGTTACTGCATACTTCACTTCTCAACACCCACAGGTTTAAATTGGGAGATGCGAACAAACAGTAAACTCGAGGTGATGTAATGTCAGCAAGACACTAAAACGTATAAGAATGAAATAAAACAACTGCTCCAGCCATGGCCCGTAAGAAGCCGGACTCTTCTGCAGTGTTCAGGGCTTGGTGCCGTGCTCCTGGTCGTTGCCTCCCCGCGGTTTGCAGACAGCACTTTCTCGTTTGTGTCCGTTTGTTTGATCCAGTCGGCAGCTGAGGCTCCCCAGGTAAACACTTCCCCACATACAGAGGCAACACGCTCTAGTGCCTCGAGAGGCAAACGCGCCAACTTTTACAAAGCAGGTGCAAAGACAAAATAGTGAGCTGCCTCCTGATGGAATTTAGCTTTAGCTACATTCTCAACTCTGTTGGCAAATATGGATTTGCGCTAATCCTGCGGTCTGCCATTTTCACAGGTGTGATCTGTGACATTTGGATGCTTTGTCCTTCATGGCAGATCAAACTGACAAACAAACCTGGCAGGATGAGTCTGAAGGGGCTCTTTGTCTGCCTTCCAGCAGAATACAGCCACCCTTGAACTAACCTCGTCACTTTCTAATACCGTATGCAAGTGTCACTTCAAGCAATAAGAGTTCGTTAAAATATTATGACTGGCACACAGTAAATGTTTTACTTAACAGCCTCTTGGCAAATCGATAATACTCCCCTCTGGCTTTTCTCTTTCTGGGATGCAATCAACAAATGATGAAGATGAGGAGGGGGAAAGAAAACTGTATAGAGGCACAGTAAAAACAAAAAACAAAAAAAACTTGAGATTAGGAGCAACTTGAGGTTAAATGTTTCCCCATGGAGACGCTGACATTTGGACCAAAGAACCGTTACGACAGTAAACGTGTAACTTCCACAGTAACGGACGGCTGTTGTGCAGCTGGGATGTTGAATCACATCTGCATGACACGCTGGAATCTGGCCGCACCATCAAAGACAATAAACGCTGAATAATTTTTTCCTCTTGTTAAATTAAACATGCGTGTGAATTGTCCCTTTGATGTGCGATACATGTGATCACAGCTACTGGCGCATCGCTGCTGTTGCAGCTTTTCCCCCCTTGTTTACTGTTAAGCCTGAAATGAAACAGCTCTGCAGTGTTTTGCCAAGTTTGATGCAGATTGAACAATTATCTTGAACATGGCAAAACTCATTCAAAAGACATTTCAGGCTCATCATTATGTTTGAAGAAACGTGTTCCCGTAAATTAAACATTCTTCATATCCGCCCCCCCGTGTATTCTGGACTTACTGTATGATTGTGTACTTGTTGGAAAGTAATAGCTTTAGAAAACGGAACGGAAAACACGGAAAACAGAAACATTTTAAGGCTAAATATAGGAAAAATATCTTTCTTAGGTGTTTTAGACAATAAGCCTCACTTCTTCTGCTATTACACTAAGAACACAATATGCATAAGGTGCAGTGCCTCCCTCCAATTTCGACATGTTGCTGCTGTGTGGTTCATCAAAAAAAAAGCTTTTGATTTATCACCTCTGCAAATACAGATTTTCCCATTTTCCATTCCTGCCATTGATGTTACAGACACAGCATGGTCTGACTGATCCGGTATAAATAAACCAAAGAAGGGTTAATGAGAACCAGTAAGCCTGAAGTGACTTACAGAACTTACTGTATTACTGTAAATATTGTGCTTCCTTGCATCTTTCCGACCTTTTGGTCCTGGAGGCCTTTTGTAAGTTATGATCTAGACTAGAGTATGAAGAAAGACAAGATGCTGCACATGATGTGATATTTGTATATCTTTGATATTTTTAAACCCACTTTGTGCAATATCCAAGGAGAATGTTTTGCTTCAGCTCTCTGTTGGGCTGAGGTCTAGGCCCGTACTTAATTGCTCCGAAAGCCACCACACAATAGACGTTAGAGACGTGTATGGCTGGAAAGTTGCCAGTTTGATCCCTATTCTGAACATACAATGTTCACCGCTCCTAAATGTCCACGATGGAGGTGCCCTTACGTTAAGGGCAAGCTCTGTACACTGGTGCTCAACACATTGATTTAAGAAAGTCAAGCTTTTAGTTCCTAGACCTTCATCAGGATAAGTGTATGGGCCTGAATTGAACAGTGTCATAAGTCCTCCCAGTCTCCATGGCTCCGTGCTGGAGAGATTAGGAAGGTGACTCGTAGAGGAATGTCTTTCTATCTGCAACACAAACTACATACAGATATAGGGGAATAAAAGCTGCCAAAACCCCTGTGGGCCACAGATTCACTCAGCAGCAGTGTCACACTCACACTAACGGATTTCCACCTTATAAAAGAGGGGAAAATATAAAAAAGAGGGACGAAATATTCAGTGTCAGCAGGTTTATCAGTTGGCTACACAGCCTTCGCTTATTTCTGTCCTCCTTGATGTTACTTGATGTGTAAGTGCTGCGCTGTCCTCTGTGCGTTTTTCAGGTGGCTGTGACAGGGGCATCCCCGGGGCAGGACCCATGAGGATTCATAGAAGATGCTCACAGCCTGGGCGCTTCTGCTCTTCTTAGCCATGTGGGTGAGAAGCACCGCTGGTGGCCCGCTCTCCTTCAGAATAGGTAAATCATACCGACGAACGACCTGAGCAGGATGCATTCAGTAAGCTGATATGTGCAATTCTGGTTTTTCTCAAAGTCCATGTGAATTCATTTTCAACTATGGCAGCAGCAATCACCTGCTCGCGTCCAGTGACCAAGATGTTATGTTTGCTGCAGATCCCTGTGATCCATTATAATCATGTGAAAGTTGGCAGATGGATGTGATCTAATATTGTCATACTGAGTGGATGTAAGCAGTCTAGACTAGATGGGGTCAGACTGAAATTAGCTCTGCGAGATCTACGTATCTGTTAATGACTAGTAATACGTGTGTCACCAGCAGGTGACATGACATTTACTACACATTAGATTAAATCAAGATAACACTTGTGAAGTGCAACTTTGCATTTAAACATTTAGCTGAAGTCACTTCACAGCAGCTGCTGTTGTTCGGGACGTGTTTTAAAGAAGTTAGCATATTGTCCAAGTCAGTCAAAGTCAGTCAAAGCAAACACACGCATAGACCGATCTGCAGCTTTATGTATTCGATTCCTGTTTTTATATTGTTCATCCTCATCATTGTATTTGCTATAGTACCGTCAACCTGACCCTTGATTGCCTCAAACCTGAGCGTTCACTGAAGCGGTGCAGACAGTCTGTATGTCCGATGTCATTTGTGGCTAATTTGGCTGGATGGTCGGTGTAAAACAATAGCACAGAAACGAAGTCAGTCCAAAAACACTGTGACGTTGTGCTTCTGGAAACAGTGGAGGACCAGTGGACCAAGGCTGAGGCTGGGTTTCGGTTCAAACGTCTCATAACCTGTCAGCTTCTGTTTGCAGCCCAGGGGAGTGGTACCTTCTTGTTATTCTTCTCCTATAGTCAGCAGATTTTTGACACCCTGTCACTAGCTCCCCATCTACCACCGTTTGACTGGCTGTCTCTCTATTTGTGCGCAGACCCCTTGTCTCGGGTGGGAAACGTTGCGTACGTGTGTGTCCTGTATATACAGCGGAAACAGATGGGTGGCAGAGACAGAGACGGAGCTTCCGCAGCTCGCCGGCCGCGCTCCCATCGCGGCCTTTCTGTCAGGCGTTCAGCAACAGCTGAGAGATTTGTTGCCATGGGAGAAGGCCACAGAAGCTGCACACTGTACATTTGTCTCAGCTCGTCTCATTCCAAAGCCTAGAAAACATTAGCAAACCTAAATAGTGGAATAAACATAAGCGTATTTCCTAAGACAGAGCAGAGGTTCAGTTCTTAATTCTTTAAAAAAATGGAAAAAAAAGGGCTTCTAGGAAAACTAGTCACTCAGTTTCTCTTCAACGTGGTGCATTTGTGAGCCAGGGTACATGGGTTTGCATTGATCAGTACTGAAATCAATGTAACATCAGATCTGATTGTCTCAGCACAACCCACAACAAATTCTCTGTATGTGAATACTCCTGGACAAGAGACGAGCTCCCTCGTGTCTCTGCTTCGTCTCTGCGTTCTCCGCCACACTCCACCTGCCTGCACAGAGGCTGCTCCTCACTGACGATGGTTTGTGTTTATCGCAGCCGCGTTGCGTCGTTGACGGACAATTAGGCGCTTTGCTTATTTTTCCGTCTCTTCTAATGTCATCTGGAGCAGAGATGTGTGTGTGTGTGTTTATGCAAAACCCAGTACGAGGCATACATATGCACACGCACGGACACACACACACACACATTTTAAAGAACACTAAGGCACGCAAACAAACACATACCCAAACTCTGTGCCATTTGCGCTCCAGGAGATGGTATTTAACATGGCTGTCCCTTGAGTCCTGGCTGGCTGGCATAATGTCACTGTCTGGCCTTCTCTGAATGCACCAGGCCCAAAACACCCTCCTGCTCCTGCCACGCTCCCCGCCAGCACCAGCCTGCAGCAAGCTCAGTGTTCATGAGCCGCCGAACTTCTTTTCTCCCATAGTAGATAGTTGTTTACAAATGAATGTGGTCAGATGAAAGCACATGAGTTAGACCTGAAAGCCTCCTGATTGGGGAAGAAACAGATACAAATAATTGTGTGTGTGTTTGACATTTTTCTGCTGTGTTGCAAAAGCAGATTGTTGTGTTTGTAGTAAAAGTATAACTAACTGAATTATATCAGTGTTTCTTCTAATGAAGAACACAACACAATCACAAGTGAATCTACAACACACACTCTGTGACATAAAATATATAAAAAATATTAAATCACAAAATGCTACCCTGAGAAAACACCTCTCCAGTCATGGGACTCCAGAACATTTGTAGAACATCTAAACATGGAGGGATCCTGCATAATATTACATAAAACCCCTCTTCACTACCCTATGGTGCAGCTTGGTAAAGTTCAGCGTTCAGTATTTATTAGGATGCCGTCAATAAGCTGCAGCTTCGTCCAGATGCCTAAATGCGTCGTCTTACTCCAATAACACCATAAACACCGACTGCGTTTCATACAGGTACAGCATGTCCACAGTTTGATCCACTTCCCTCATTTGGTCGTCGCCCGCAGAATGTTTCGCGGCTTCACCGCAGGGAAGGTCTCCCCCAGCGAGACCACTGTGAAACTCAGCAGCCAGCGCCCACCGGGTGTCTGCTCGCTCGAGAACATATCCTCACCTTAAACGTGGTCCCTTTGATAGTGGAACAGAGCTAAGTCTGGGATTCATCTTCAGAACATGTGAATTAATTTGATCAAATTCTGGTGGAACACACGATGTAACAGTAGCAGCATTTTTTAATTCTTTTTAAGCCTTACATGGTCTTTTTCTAGTGTAGGTATTTAACATGTTCATGTTGACTCAACGACTGTGATCTGTGCCGAACCACTGCAGTGAACATTCTACACTTCTGTTAAGAGCCATGATACGTCTGTTAGTGTGTTTTAACAGCGTATCTAACCCATCAGCATATACCTGCAGCTTGTCTAAGATTCGTTCAAGGCGTAAATAAGGATCTTCACGCCTGCTGTGGTCCCTTGGGAACAGTTCTGCCCAGGGCAGCAGGGGGATGTGTTAACAGAGCACATGCTGGATTCTGCTGCCACTGACATTTACTTCAATATTTACTTTTCTTATTATCAGGTCCTCGGGGACAACTTGGGAGCCAGGCTGTTTGTGTTGATTTACATTTACTCATTAATTGTTTTAACCTCCCACTCCTCCAGGGTCACGGTGGCTTCAGGGATGGCTACAGTAGAGGCCTGGCTTTTGACAGCTCCGTAGCTGATCCCCATGCACTGACAGGCCAACCGGGACTTTACTCCTCCCGCTAGTTCTGGGTCATTTTGCGTAAATTATATTTAATTGTTAATGAAGTTTTATTACTGCAGACGGGGCACGAGTCATCTTTTCAGCTTTGAATCATCTGATTTATGTAACAAGCCAAGTTAGACTTATTTGAACAACTCCAGTTTGACATTCTAACTTATAAAATGTCAAACTTGTAACTGGATCGTTTCTGCTAAGGACAGGGGGTGTATTCAAACACAACCAGCTGCTCTTCGCACAAACATTGAAGATTTAGCCTGAGGCTTGCTAAACACACATTTTCCAATTCCTTTACATTAAAAAAAACAAAAAAACTTTGCAGAGCATCCCTTCTGAGGCAGCAACCAGACTACTCAGAAAGAAGTCAGACAAATCTCTTTTTGCCTCTTTCCTCCCTTTTCCACACTCGGTAGGCGGACGCGACAGAGGATCCTCGGTGGGCTAAATTCAATTGGCTCCACTTTCTCAGCAGGAGAGACTGAGCCTGCACGAGCCTCCCAAGACCAACATCACTCGCTGTTAGTCAGGGCGGCGCACAGTTTATGGGGCGATAGACAAAACACAGCGAGCACGATTCAGTGACTTTGCTGTGTCACCGAAGACAGACGTGCAGGGAATTAATTCTGTGAGCTGCGTCCTGTACAACTTTCCAAATTACTACCAGTCATGATAATACTGTCAGAGTCAGAGAGACTTCCTCACCTGTGGGTGTCAGGGGGATTGTTCCTGCGTTCATCATCTCTCTGCTGCTTCCTCCAGATAGTACCTCTGGCCCTGCGGTTCCACCGACACCTGTGGTGATGGAGTAAGCGGCTGGTGTTCAGTAAATGCACAGTACCTTTAGTCTGCAAATGCGTAGTGCTTTGATTTGCTTTGGACACTTTCAAACCAAAACACTCTTCTTGTTCTGTGTTTTCTCTTAATCTACCACGACGATGCAGCAAACCCTGAGGACGATGGGTGGATTTTAGCCGTCGCTCCGGAACATGAATAGAACATCCCCAGCCACGCAGACCGCTGTACTCGCGGCGCTGGTACCGAAAGTAGGCGTTTGAAATAGATCCTGAACAGAATAAGTTTCAGTCCGCCCGCCCGCGCTTGCGTACACATGCTGGAGTGTAGTAGTGTGTGGCCCGGCACGAAGAGTAGATCAGCAAGATTGAACCCCACAGGTTGAGTCTAATAGCATAATTAGCCCTGCTGAGCTAATACCCACGAGTCAGCAGCACCATACTGTCAGTTCCCTCAGTAGCTCCCACACTCCACACTCACAGTGACTGATTAGGGCTGGCTGCTAGAACCGCCATGGCTGAGTCATTGTGCCCTTGCCTCCAGTCAGGTTCATTTTGCCCTCACACGCACTGACTTCATTTGGCATCTATGAACTCGTTTAACTCCGTGTTACTGGAAGAGCAGAGCAGATAACGTGTTGGGCGGGAGGAAGCGTGGGTACAGTAACTGTGAGGGACGTCTCTGCGTTACTTTGAATTACGATCTTGTTTAGCCCACCGAGGATCCGCTTTAACACCTTTCACGTGACGGCGGAACCGACGTCGTGCTCTGCAGCCATGCGAGGAGACTTTATGATTAATCCCCTGGATTTTAATTTTCCAGCCATGTGCTGTGTGAGTCATTAGGTTAATGACACTCGCACAGAACATGTGTTCCCCCAGACCTGTAGCTATGCTACATCTGAGCGACAGTAAACCTCTCTTTGATGACCACCTGTTACAAGAGCCCACTGCCCAGTTCCCTCTGTTTCACTCACAGTGGTAATGAAGACACATTAGACAGAGAAGTGAGCCCAATTATAGAGCAGCGTGTGCCTGGAGGCAGCCGTGTTCTTTGTTGCATGTTCTGCTTCCTCAAAGTAAGTCGCCTCATTTGGAAACGTGCGTTTGAGATTTTCAGGAGCAAATAATGTGTTTGAGTAGAACACAGCACACAAATCTAAAGCCCAGGCGCCGACGGAACCGGGGAGTTATGATTAATCCCTAAGGTTTTAATTACCAGGGCGGGTGCTAGGACCAGTCGTTTAGTTAATGACAGGTGTGGCAGATAAGAGTAATGTTATGCTATTATACTCACTGCTTTGCTCCTGAGCTTGCCACATACATTATTCAGTAAATCTGATACAGTCTTGGTGCACAGGTATGTAGAGTGTGTGTGCTCGGTTTTAATCACGTACCCAGGCGCACACATGAATAACAGCCTGCTGACTTTATCTGTCCTCAGTGGGAGTGATGCAGAAAAAAAAGCCAAATAAATGGATGCTCGTTTGCTTTTGCACATGGACGCGCACCCGAAGGAAATGCTTCCCCCAGCAGCTCCACAACGACGCTGAACAGTTCTTAAAATATTAATAAACTAATTACAAGGTGCAGGGGGATGTTTTTGGATGTGTAATGGAGCTTGAAGGCGAAAGAGATCGTTGAAAGCAGTGTGGAAGCACAAAAACCCTGCTGAATAGTGTTGAATGATGATGATGACCTGAGCGTTGTATATGGGAGTCGTAACTAGAAAGCAGCAATTTCACTTTTATTATATCAGCCTATGGATCATTTATTAAGACCATACTGATGTTTACAGTACAGTGGTGCTGCATTTGATGCATGTTATTGTAAGCAGAGCAACAAGCTTCATGAATTACTGGATCTATCATTCACAATGTTAATGGTGTCTATAACTTCTCCTTTTTTATGTTATTTACTTTTTTCTGTCAATATCTTATCTCTAAGACGAAGGAAGATATTGATTTTCTTCTATCTGTTCTTCTCTTAACCCCTCAATCCTGAGAAATCAAATGACATATTTGACCAAAATGCTTGATTCATCCTGCAGCACGCTGTACATCATCTACAATGGCCAGCACTCAGTGCTTGGACAGGACGAAGTAGGGACATTCAATTTCCATTTCCATTCAGCCCATATTTGCGCAACGCTGCATCTCCCAGACAAGGGCATCAGTTTCCTTTTAGCTATAAGCTGCAGTTGTGCAGCCGATCTTGACTCGCCTCATCCATTACAGTCGGCCATTATGGAGAAAGCCCTGATTTTAAAAGGAATTAGAGGAGATGATTTGATTAGTCGTGATTGCGTGACTGACGCCTTGTGAACCCGTTTTCATCTTCCGTGTTCTAATCCACTTTACACCTGCTCGCGTGTACATACAGTACTGTACACTCAGCCCCTACGGTTCAGCAGAGGTTAAAGGCTTTGCTTGTAAAATGCTAGGTTTTAGTGATTTAAATGCAATGGCTGATTCTCAATAAGCAGATGGAATCTATTTAGAAAATGTATAAAAATAAATTAAATTTATTAAAGTTTTCTCAATTTCAGAGAGGATATCTGATCCTTATGGAGCTTCTCAAGTGATGGACACAGCACATTGACATGCTCTGTCCAGATGGATTGATCCACAGTTGACATAATGGCTCATCAACAATAGTGAAGGTGGTTTAATCACAGGACTGATGCCAAAGAAGTAAAAGGCTGTAGCAGAGATCTGTGACTGCTCAAGTCTGCCCATAAGCTCCATTTACAGCATTGCTCCTTTTCCTTGTAGTGTAAAAAAAAAGAAAGTCGTTGACATGTCGCGACTCATGTCGTGAGCATATATGGGTTTATGAAAGTTATCCTGAAGCTAACGGCCTTGAGCTTTGATCATCACCGATGGTTTGTATGTGATCACTGCAGAAAAACACCAGTGGTTGAGATTACATCGCTGATGACATGTAGTCTGCTGCTATGGTCAGGCAGCTACTGTAGCACTTGATAGTTTCCTCTCCTGCTATTTCTTACTTTCGTCATGGATGGGTTTTAGGTGGTGCCGCAGAAAATGTGTCATTTTGTTTTAAAGTCCTCCTTCTCTTCTGTTTTATTGCATTTTTGTCTCATTTTGCCTCAGTCTGGATTTGACAAGTCCTCCAGCACCAGAGTACCTGTCAGTCAAACACCTTCTCTCCTACACATGGAGTTACCTGCTGTTATTATTCCCCTGGAAGCAATGGGATTCACAGAGGTCTGCCTTCTCCCTCAGGCCCATACCACCACCATGACCAACTTAGAAACCTCTAGTGCAGCCACAGACAACGAATCTCTGCCTGGGTTTTGTAGGGGTGACTGCTTCTGTGAAACAACTTTGGGCTGATGTCTAATAAATTTCTGCAGCATTATCTCAAACTGAGTTCTTCAACTAAAACACCCCCTGGCAGACATGACACAACAAACAGGAAACACAGCGTCGATGTAGCATCCTTTCTCATCTTTAAGAGATGAAAGAAGATAAAAGCTGTAGATCATAACAACAATATGTTTACATTAAGAGAAAACCTGTATTTCTCACTTTACCAATGTTCCAGATAACAAATAGATTGTATAATGCGTCAGTGCCGTAGCTGTGGCAACCTCTCATACAACCATTCACATACATTTGGTTCACACCTTTCTAATCAGTTGTATTCCTGCATCCAAATGTGCACATGACCAGCCCTCTCCCATGAACACGCCGTTCTGCCAGTCCCACTCTATTATGCCACATCTTTGATCATGGCTCACAGTCGTGGGTTTGGCGCATCCTCAGAGACCCCCCCCCCACCTCCCCTCCCCAGCTGTTGCCAGGCCCTTTGCCATTACAGTTAGTTGGCACAGCCATCGTCAGCTGCCACATTTGCCTTGAGCACCACCCCTGGCTGCACAGATGCTCAGTAAATGTGTGTGTGTGTGTGTTTGTTTGTTTGTTTGTGGGTGTGTGCGCGCGTGCACCTACCTGTGACTGTGTGTTAACCCATGAGGACTCTCACATGCCCTCATCCATCTTCTTCTCATGCGTATGTTTGTGGCATTGCCTGCTGTCGTATTTGAAATTCATTGCCATGTGTTAATGGTTAATTTACCGAGCCCTTCTCCAGGAGACGCGGGACGCCTGCTTGCCTAATGGCTAACTGTCCCTAGGAGGGACTTGCTGTTGGCTCGTCTCCCGCTCCAGCTCGGCTCCCTACCAGACCTGTGCCTGCTCATAAAGATACAGTGAAACTCACCAGTTTGCCTGGTCACCAAAAACGTTTGGTGAATTTCACATGTTGTAGTATTTGAATGATTCCACCCGCACGGGTCAACGTGATCAATGAGGGGGGTGGCAGCGTTATGACGGCGGAGTCGTTAAAGATGAGGCTGGTGAGAGTAGAGGAACAAATTGTGGTGGTTGTGAAGTTTTTTTTCAACAGATAAGATTTTCTTCGGTCCTTGGTTAGTCACATTTCGGTGATAGTTGCCTAGTTACAACATTCAGGTCCTTCCAAGTGTGTTTGGTGTTTATATTGTACATTAATGGGAAAAAGGTCAAATTGAAAACAGGTTAAGAAAAGAAAAATAATAATAATGAATAACGTTTTTTGAAGTTGAAATGGAGGCTGAAGGTTGGTATAAAGGAAAGATTCAGAAAGAGATGAGAAAATCTAAAGCAGAGCGAAGGTTGGGTTTACATAAGATACTGCAGAATGTAAACGCGGTCATGACTTGATAGCAGACAGAAAATAGAAACCACTTTAAACTACAAAGTAACATTATATAAGGGTGGGTTACACTACACAGAATTTCTAACAATAGCTGGGCTGGATGTGACCAATAAAAACATGATGTGACCAGACTACGGCAGTCGAGCTGTGTGCTTGAGTTTTCTGTTGAGCTGACTAACAGGAAGACTTCATGGGCTTCTTCTTTTATCAAAGTCAGCTGTTCACCAAATCACATTTACATAAATATTAGAGCTACTTAGCAGATTGTCTTTTGTGCAACGTCACATTAAATTTGAAATGAAACGCTGTGAGGAAACGTTCAACCATAATTTGAGGGATTTGACAACCACAGAATAAGTCATTGTCATCGTATTACTGTAGCAGTGTGTTATATTGACACACAGTGTAGTCACTGTAGATACAAATGAAGTGAAAACACAAAACATTAACAGCAGAATAATGTTCCAATATTAGTTCCAGTATGTTTATTAGTATTTTATTATAAAACCATATAAACCTATGGTCTTATGATGTAACTTAGGCTTTAACAGTAACCAGATGAATGTGTCAGCAGAATTTTTCTAAATTAGCATTTGGGCCACTGCATAGTAGTAATAATGTTCTGTAGGTCAGTGGATAACTACAGTAAAGGATCACATGAATTAACAAAGTCCAGCTAGTGGGGAAATAAGCTAATTTGAAAGCAAAGCATCATGGGCAGCATTGATAAG
The DNA here is from genome assembly GCA_030770545.1 of Macropodus opercularis. Taxonomy (NCBI): domain Eukaryota; kingdom Metazoa; phylum Chordata; class Actinopteri; order Anabantiformes; family Osphronemidae; genus Macropodus; species Macropodus opercularis. The sequence continues at coordinate 7,792,754 of CM061110.1, forward strand.
AGATGCAGTGGCACGCACAGCAGCGCAGCAGGCCATTAACCATGTGCAGACAGGTCGGCTATTTTCCCTGTGCAGCTGGACTGTTAAGAGTTTGTTGACAAGTCCACAGGTGTGTGTGCGTGTGTGTGTGTGTGTGTGTGCGTGCGTGTCCTTTCCAGCCTCCATCGGCTGCTGTTCAGGGTCACTGGGTGATTGTGCCACTTTGCGCTTGTCCCATCTTCTTAGCTCAGATTACACAGCGTGGTCCAGTGTGGAAGTACTGTGGATTACTGTCCAGTCCTTCACCTGCGTCCCCTCCGTATAACCCTCACCTTGTTGTCGTTGCTGCATACAGTACACATTCCAGAGACACCCGCTGGTCCCTATCATCCTTTCTTGTGTCTTGGTCGCTAACAAACACACACACACACACATTCAGTCACAAACAGAAGGTGTTTTCAGCATCAGTGTGAGTTTGCCCTGGCAGATCCCTCAGGATGTACCAGTTACATTGTTAACCCTCCTATTCTATTCTTTAGAGAAACCTCTTTAGTCCGCGCCTGCATAATAACATCTCACACCTATTCAACATTCAGTCTTCATTCGTGGCCCTGTGTGAAACATAGAGGTGCTGTGGTCAGTTTTTGGTGGCCTCCAGGGCCCCAACCATCCATCTGGGTCCCATACGCAGGATCAGCGTAATGAGATGGAAGCAGCACAGAGTAGAAACAAAGAGAGACAAAAATATCGCCTATGGGGACTGTGGCTGGAAAAGCAGAGAGGGCATGAATTCCCTCCCTGGAGGTACTGCAGCGGCTGTGAGAGGATGATGACGATACATATGCAGGCGCGGACCGACGCACTGTACTTGTCACAGGCTCCACGGTTGTTCTCCCTGGAGCTTTATTAGACAAGGCTATGGGAACTTTGGATGCCCTTAAATACACCCTGCCCTGTTCGACACCTCAGCAGCAGCTTGTCTTGCGTCTCGTCCCTCTGGACAGCTCTCCACACCTATTCCCTGCCATCGCAGGTCTTCCTCGTTCTTGGCAGTGCACTGTTTTCAAAAGTGATTTAAGTTTCCTGAGGAGAATCAATTTACCCTGAAGTCCTCTTTGAATCTCTCACAATATCCTGTTCATTGTGCGGCTAAACAGAGTCTCTCCAACAGCTGCCCCTCAGACCACGTTTCAGCCAATCTGATACTACTTAATGCTGAATGTAGGTATTCACATTTTAAACCGCGTTACAATTTCCTGTGCTCTTTGTCATTTGAATCTTGTTAAGTGAATCATATTTTAAAAACACACGTCTGTGAGCTGATTGGAAACTTCTCTCTCCCTGGTGTCTTCCAGATATTTCTTTGAAAGGTCTATAAATGTTTTGGACATTATCTGTCCCATATTTTTAATTCACAAAGTTTCACGTCACACTTAGTGAATGTTGGTCTGATAAGATTAGGGGCATATATATATATATATATATATATATCTTTGGTCTCCATGAAATGTGTTAAAGATACAAGAGAGCGGAGGAGAAATGTGCCTGTGAGCTAGTATCCGGGTACATCCAACACGTATCGGCGCTGATAGTGCTGAAAGGCCTAAGGAGCTCGGGTTTTGTCTCCTTGCATGATGGATACTTGCAGAGTCCACGACCCTGTTGAAATGGTGATAAAAAGTCAATACTTCATGTGCAGTGACCATCACTCAGACTGTGAGCGTAGAGCTACATACCAGCACTATTCAGTATGTGTAAGGGAAAAGGAAATAAAGACGAAGAAGATGAGGCAGAGCGAGAAGGAAAGCGAGAGAGCGAGGCGGGTGATCGAGAGCAATGTCGTTTTCATGTGGTGGACACTGTAGCATTGCCCTAAAGCAGCCAGATGAGCACTGGCTCCCTCGGGTGCTCTGAACCCATTGGAGTTGCTGAATGTCTGTCCATTTCCCCAGACTGTCACATCAAAGGCTGTCGAAGATACAGGAAACCGCGACAGTATGTAGTAACAGTGGATGAGAGCAGAATGGTCCAGTGTTGCCGTCTGCTTTCCTTTTGAAACTGTTGATTCCCCTGAAGTTGTGTTTGACTCTGTCCATTCCACAGACACGTCTCCACCGTCAAACCGAAAGAAATGACGACAACCCACAGCTTCACGAACTTGAACCGTATCACCGGTGTCGACTGAAGTCTCAACATCGGCTCCTGTTGTTGTTGAACCTGTTTGAACTTTCACTATTAAGTTGACCTCGTCGTGACAACTCATTCACAGTATTTGGCCTTAGTCTAGTAGCATGTACCACATAAAACAAGTGTCCAGCTGGACTCGTGAAAGTGCACAAGACATTTAAAGATGCCTTTACTAACACCTAGTGTAACACTAGGTGTGTTAATGCAAATTGTTTAGCTTGCATAATAAGATAAAGATGGAAAGAATTAAATACGTGCTCAGTAATCCACAGTATAAAAAAACCTGCCAACCATGACCTTGTTTATTACTGTAGATAGACGCACGTCAATACATCACATATTTACTATATACTACTAATAATAATAATAATTATTATTATTATTATAGTTATTTAATGACATAAAAAATAAATAAATGGTTTAGTATTGCCCTCTTAACTGGCGACCTGTGTTTATATTATAAATACTGTTTTGTACCAGCATCAGTATCGGTGGAAACAGCTGACGGAGAAGGGAGGGAGAGAGAGAGGAGAGACTACAATTCACAGCCATCATAAAAATAACAACAGCCATAATAATAGTAATAATAAGCAGAACACAGGCCAACACACACTAGCAAAGTCTGAGCAGACACACAACGCGCCACTGTGACATTAGTGGAGCAGCACCCAACACGATGGTGGGACCCGTCTGTGTAGTGGTGGATTGTGCGCTGGCTGCTTGAAGGAGGTTTGTGTCAGGGTGAAGGTCAGTTTACTGCAGGTTAAACTACCGTGTCAAAATGCCAGAGATGCTTCTCAGCCTCTCGGTGGTTGCTCTCGGCCCAGAGCATGTTCACAGCAAGTGAGATTACATCAGGTAACAGATGCACGAGCTTACGTTGCCGTCGCCGTCCTGCGTATACAGTCCCAGGAGGTGACAAGCTTAGTTCATTTGCTCTTCACAAGCTGATGGCTTTTGTAAACGCTTTCTTTGTTTCTGTTTCCTCCTGCTTAGCTTTTCCATCCTTTCTTCTCATCAATCTGTCCACTTGTCTCCGTTGACCTTCCATACAATTACACACCAGCAGTTCCGTCTGTCGGCCGGTCCTTTTTCAGAGCGGCATGCTGACTGACAGCTAATGACACCCACTGAGAGCTGTAATTCCCCCGGGACCCTCCGTCCTCCTGCCTACCTGTCTCCCACCTCTCGGGTGTAGCAGTCGAACTACATGCGCCACATCTGCGCTGCTTCCATCATAATAACCATCCTCCTCCTACTCGGCATCATCACCACCGCCATCATTGAGATTATCGTTGCGCCGCAGACGCCGCACTCCAACAGCATGTCAGCCGCCTCAATCTTTCCCCGTCGCCGTCTGTCAAGCTGTTGCTCTTCGCAACAGGTCTGTCCCCATCTCATCCTGCCACCTCCTCTCTCTCTTTAAATCTCTTTCCTCCTCTTGTGTCTGTCACTCACATCCTTGCAGTGTCGGTCCAACCCGTCATTCATTGTGAGTCATTTAGATTGGACGACTGAATGAAAATGAACTTTCGGCATTTATTTCCAGCGTCGCCCACCCTCTCGTCGCTTTCATTTTATTTAGGAAGACCCATTACATTGACTTTAATTCCTCCTGTGGCACCTGAACTGAGGAGGCGGCGGCGGCTTTAAAGTATCGGAAGTAAATGGCTGTGTGGCTGTAGGAGTGTTTGTAAGAGACGAGGAAGGAGGCTGTGTCATTATTCATTGAAGTTGTCCCGAGAATTGATGGGAAGCCGCACCACCGGCTGTGCACCAGGTGCTGCCATTTTCTCTAGAAAGTGATGGAGTTTAAGTTTTTTTTTTTTTTCTGCTTCCGTGATCTACACAGATTCTCACATAGTCTGTCTTATAATACAAGCTGGAGCTGCTTGTATTAAAAAAAGAAGCTGCTTAAAGGCCTGTTTACACCCACACACGTCTCCTCATGCAGCTTGTACTGTTTTTACTTTGTTATCCCCAAACAATTGAAAGAGATAAATGTTAATTGTTATTCTTGGAGTTATGTATATTTATTTTGTGCCTTGGTGCATCTGTCACCTCTAGAACTACTGCTCTGTTGACATTTTATTTTCAGAGACCTCCAGTAGAATGAATATAAGACAAAACAAGAGAATAATAATTACAGTAGTCCATTACTTCAATTGTCTCTTATACCAGCATTTACGAAGGGATCTGTCCAACTTTTCATGTTCCTCCAGAGACTTCTTAGCTTTTAAAGTATAGTCTCTTCCGTTGTGTCCAGCTTCCACGGGAGTTGGAAACGCAACACAATACATATTTCTATTTCTGTCGTCATGTTTGACCCCGGGGGGGGATTCATCCTTCCACGAATGCATGTTCTTTTTCTCTTACACCACCACCAATTCCCTTTTTCCTTAAATCCCAATTCCTAAATAAATTGGAGCACCGTGCTCATGGCAGGGACAGTGACAGAGCTGACTGTCAGCCGTCCTCTGATCGCTTGCTTTCTGGAGCTCTCTGTTGAGAGGACTGAGACAGACTGGAGGCAGCAAAGGCTAACGTCTGTGTTCAGGACCGGACTGTTTGCTGTCACAGTGTCCAGCCCTGGGCCATCACGCAGCTGTTACAGTTAATCTTCACAATCCACTCAAATTATCCCCAGTGAGTGACCGTCCATCATCTTGTCAATTTAGATTTTACCGTCAATGTCAAACCTTGCATTATAAGACTGGACACATATTGCAATTAGGTTGCACTTATAGCACACAAGCAGTGATCATATTGACCAGCACGGTGCTTAAATATGCAGCTTCATTTAGAAAAGAACACGCAAGAGCTAATTCTCATGCGATTTGCTTGTATGTACATGTACGTGGCAGGTTAAAACCAGAAGAGTCTCCCCCGTGGTATTATAAAAGACAGTTTTCACATTTAATTTACTTTGTTTATTTATTTATTGTTGTATCTAATCTAATAAGCCGTCAGGTTCATAGATGTATTACTCTAATACATGTAAGTGCACTGTCCTGTGGTATTCAGTAAACACGTGAAATGCTTAAATAAGGCCTAAATGTAACGGGCGCTGATATGAGAGCGTTTGATTTGCAGTTAACATTACTTTGGCCTGGGTACCGTGACTCACGCTCCCTGCTGTCTTTCCATGACAACCATTGCTCATTCTTTAATGCTGCGCTGTCAAAAATAACCCTTTCTTTCTAACGCCGTAATGTTTGCCAACAGCTACTGACAATGAACGGCCATTAGTTGGCATGAAGACGTCAGGATTTGGAATGTCGGGCTTGGCACGGCTGATTCAAGAGAAAGACAAGTAGGCGGCCTGCTTTGCACTGATGGATTGCTCTCAGACTTCTACAACCTAGTGGGAGTGGGATTCAGCGAACAGTAGTCTCAGCCTGTCTGCGGATAGATAAAAGATGAGACGACGCTGGCTGCACACAGGAAAACGAAGCCTTGGCCCAACGTGTTAATGCCATTCACACGGCTTATTTTTCTGGCTATCCACCGTCATTTTTCTTACTTGGCGTGTGCCACACCCTAAACCACCTAGCCGTGTCGCTTTTCATCAATCTGAGTGCTGCTGTGACAGATTCTGCGCGGACTCCATTTTATGCTTTGTGGATGTCCTGTAATCGGGCTGACATTGGCTAAGTCCCGTAGGTGGAACCATTCTGTAAACAACTTCTGTGCCTTCGGTTTATCTGATGTCATTGTGCGTCCACTGGCAATACTCTGTCAGTGCTAATGTATTAGCAGTAGTACGGAGTCTTGTGGTGTGCATCAGTCCGATCTTTAGGGCTTCATACCAAAACTCTGCCGTGTTTCAGCCATGCAGTCACTGTGGCTGTGACGAATATACTAAAAAACATCATTTTACTGCAAATCATTTTTACATTTTAATTAGTTTTAACTGTATATGAGGTCAAGCCTGTTACACATGGCATGTGTTTACGTCGAACGTGTTCCTGCAGCTTTTATTGAAGGTCTGGTCATTTTTTCATGTGGTAGGTAGTGTTTTGACTTATTTTGTTGCAGGATGTTTAAACTGCTGCTCTTGAGTGTTTCTGCATGAACCAGCCGCTGAAGCCTCGGTGGCACCGCGTCAGCTACTTGCAGTGCATGTACTGTGTTTGCACTGGGCTTGCTGTTGTGTCAGAGCTGTGTGGCTCTGCAGTGCTGCCAGGTAATACGTTGCAGCGGAGCAGAAATTAAATAGGGAATAAACAATTATTCCCTAGACGCGCACGCATACGATGCATAAACACACTCAAGCACAGTCGCACACTCCTTTTCCCATGAGTTCTGCCTCATAGATTATTCCCAAGTGACACTGGCCTGCAGTAACAACTCGGACCACGACTACATGCTAGATGGTTGACACACAGTGAACACATGCGAGGTGACATGTCGAGAATCCACGTGGAGAATACATGAGATGGTAACACTTGCATTGGCGTCACATTGTGTCGTTGCGTTACAAATACAGCCAGTGATTATTCTCTCAGACAGCTGTCATCACCCTGTCTCTCTCATCTACTGCCACAGTGCAATGCATTCTGGGACACGGATCTCTTCCCCACCCTTCTCTTAATCTTTGTGAAATTGTCTTGTTTTTCGGGAGAAATTATAAATAGATGCCCTGATTCTTCTGGGGGGATGCTCCGCAGTAGAGAAGCTGACCTCCGCTTTAGTTAGCTGTTCATTTTACGGCCACATTGATTGGTTTCACAGGGTGAAATTGGTGCATAGATAATTAAAAATCCATTAACGGTTACTGATACTATAATATCCACCAATATGAGCATCATTAACATGTTGCCCATATTAGCTTAATAGTCTTATTATGTGCTAATTACCCGTCCTGGACACTGTGAGAACAGCATCAGAGGCTTTATTCTCTGATGTCCCTCATGTCTTAGCCAATATCGCAAAGGGTCGTCTGGAGACGCACGCTGTCAAAAACCATCAACGCGAACTGAAAGATTACAGCTTTCTAATTATGATCTCTTCATTCCAGTGCTGCCATTCACTCTTTGTCAACAGCCTCGCAGGTTCTTTGTACAAGGAAGTTGCAAAACAAAGGCGTTGCTCCCTTGTGTTTCTCCGTCAATGACTCTTACATTCGCCGGCCCAGAGGGACCATATTAAAGGCTTCCTTTCAATCTAAAACGAGGCTTCACCATGGAATATAATAATTCTGAAGTGCCTCCCATTCATATGTTTGTTTTAATGTATTTCCCCGTAAACCACGAGCAATGAAAGCAAATATAAATATTTCGTAAAGAGCAGGCTTAGAATGCATTGGCTTTAAAATCGAAGTCAACCTTAGCACTCGTCCTCACGTTAATGAGACTTAACACATCAGTCCGTTAGCACACATTATGATGGCTGTACATGGGGGCTATAATTACATTAGGTGACGCCAGGAAATCAGCTTCTTGTTGCCAGGACGTCCGTGAGTGAGGATTTTTTAATTATGTAAGATCTCACCTCCGCTTCCTAGGGTGGCGCACACCACAGGGCTTGCGGATGAGATTGATTAAAGTATTAAAGTTTGGAAGTAGCAGTTCCATCTGCCATGTAGCCACACACGCAGACAGGCTGGATGAGGTTTAGTTCAGCACAGTCACGCTGCTCCAAGTGAATAAAGTGGCTATTAGACAAGCATGACGCACAGCATTTGCATCTGCCGGCGTATGTAAGTGCATGAGCGTCTAAACGCATCCAGGCACGCGTGCATCCATTTGCAGACTCCTGGCTACAACGGTGAATGTCTGACACTGAGAAGGCTGCGGTGGCTGTCTACTTTCTCTGCTAATGAACGTCAAAGCAGCCATCAAATAAATGAGAAATGTTGTTTACACAATGTTGAAAATACCAAATAACTTGAGTTTCTCATTTACATTTATTTAAATGTGTTAAAAAACAAAGGGAGTCAAACTTTTTCTAATTGTGCCTGTGAAATGAAAGGACAAAAGGCTTTAAACCTGCAGAAGTACATTTCAAATTCTGCAATTAATAATATAAGTGGCATAATACTGTGTGTGTGTGTGTTGTGTGTGTGAATATAATCCTCTCTGATGAAAGCGAGGAGCGACCTTTTAGTTAATATAAAATACAAATGAGATAATGCAAAGACCAGTCCGCTGACATTACCTTGACATTACCTGCAGGGTCCTGCTGGAGGAAAATGTAGAAAAAAATCAAACTTTCATTTTCACCGCCCTCCTCATTCTCGTTGGCCTCTCAGGGAAAGAGGGCAAATGTGCAAAGCATTTAACTAAGAGGCGGCTGAAAGGAGGTGCAGAGAGAGGCCAGACATTTGCATTTTCCAGCTGTCATGTCTTTCACGTTTAGTGGTCTCTACATCTCATAAATGGAGCTCTTTATTTGAACTGCACTGTGGTTGAGTGGTGTGGTTTCAGTTTAAATTAGACCTGTATAACTTCGGCTGGGATTTTTGAAGTGACCCACGAATCAGATAAGAGAGAACAGCAGCGACAGTAAAGACAGAGCCGAGGTTGTGAGTTAATGTCCCACGGGGGGATTTCATTTCCTAATGAGCTACATGGCTATCGGTCTTTTAAAAGGTGTATATGTGCAGCACCTGGTCCACATTTCTCAGTTGACGCTGCCCTTGGCCTTCTCCACCCCAGCATCTGGAATGTTGACGCTCACGTACAGGTTTTCAAGCCACGGTCAGCAAAGACGCTGCTCACAGGGTTTTGGGATGGCACCAAGAGATGACAGATTTTAAAAGCCACTAAATGCATCATCTTGGAAATTGTGCACTGCAGGGTTATTAACTTGACGTGAAGGAAATTAACTTTCTCATTTTGTTTTTATGAATATTATGAGTATTTTGAATTTGACTGGCTCCCGTCTGGACGAAGGCTTCGGTGTCCAGGCTGCAGGACACAAAGGAGAAAAATGACTTTAATCCCTAGGGCTGTGAATCTTTTAAACGGTCTTAAGCACATTGAATGAAATATCTTATGCACTTTTTAACTATTCCTTTTACTTTATTTATCATGATCTTTTCATTGGAGCTTTTGTACGGTGTGTCGATCGCTTGTGCCTTTGTGGGATAGTATGTATTTAAGCTACTGTGTGCTCCTCTTAATTGCCCCTCGGGGACAAATAAAGTGTTTTTGAATTTGAATTTGAATTTTGAATTTACATCCCTACAGGTAGGTAGATAGACCGAAGGTAGCCGTGTTTTATTTCACCAAAAAGACATTTGGGAGCAGTATTTGACTAATAAGATGCACAAGTGGTCTAGTGGTCTTGATTTTCCACTATAAAAAAAAAAGCAAAGAGTAAAGAGGTCGATGCCTTGAATAAGATATTCAGTCTTAGCCGTGCCCGAAATCCTCAATGCTGTAAGATGATGCCGTAGATGGATGACTTCTTTCACAACAGGATCCAAAAACAAGTCTGAAAACAAACCAATCCCGCCTACAAATCTCAGTAATGCCTTGGCAATTGTTGTCATCTGAAATGGGCCATAAAATAGCAGAAGTCCAACTCCCCTAGTTTCATGACCTGCTGTGCAGACAGCATTACTTTATGTCAATTCCTGAACAATTCATCACATTGGTTCTACAAAGCGGATTCCTTTCTGCACCACTGCATCCATTCCTCACTCTGAATTGATTCTGGTTTCTCATTTACCTTAAACAAAACGAGCAGTCACTCAGGCTAATAATAACCACTGAGAGCACACGCGTACTCACCAAGCATTTTAATAGGCCCCTACAATCCGACACGCGCTTGTTATAACTTGTATCATAATGACGTTAGCGACGTGGATTTTAGTAAAACTCTCAGAAATGTATTAATTAGGTGCAATGCTGGTTACTGAGTGCTATTAAAGTGCTATTGTGCTGAGTTGCATTATATTCACAAGAAGTGCTGTTAATCTGCCAAGTGGATGGACTAGAATACAGACATTCGCCAGGTTAAATCACTTTACAGTAACCATGTTCATTAAACGCAACTATCTGATCAAAGGCCAAGTCCCCCCCGACCCCCCCCACCATCAAGTAATGGCTTCCCCCCCCCAGTCCAGGCCAGTGCGTTATTACCATACATTACCGCGTACAGCAGGTGAAGAGCCAGGTCATTTGATCCGCGTTTAGTGCTTGAAGGATGCAGCCATTGAGTTAATAGAAAAGCCAGCAGATCGTTTTTTACCCTTGAGGGACGCTTCCCAGATGCTCTTCCAGCTTCTGAAAGCTCACGGTTCTGCAGTCGGTCCGTTGTAAATAAACCTTCAGGCTGTGATTCGGAAGGTGTCACGGTAAACTCTGTGTGCGTGAGTCCGTCCATATCCGTCTGCAACGACAGGTGCATAAAAGCACGCTGCTCTATGCAATGAGGCCTCTCAGTCTTTCAGGCAGGGCTGCCACTGTGATGTTAGCAGAGTGCATACACTGTGTAATAGATTTAGTGTGATAGTGTAATGTTCCAGGGGTATTGTGATTAAGATCAGGTTGGCGTGTTGACGAAAGGATCCAGCTCTGTGAGCGTCTCTAAAAGTCCACATCAGATCATTCTCCTACGCTGCGCGCCTTTATCTTGGAGGAATTCTCATTTCATACCTAGATTTCACTGAGCCGCTTTTCCACAGCCCACAGCCTGCCGTCGCTCGGCGTTCCTCCAGGCTACTCATTGATTGGTTTCAATGGATCAAGGCCCAGCTCGTGTTTTCCCTGTGTAAAAACAGACTTGCTTGTTTGCCAGCTGTCGTGTATTGACTGCTCCCGAATGTCAGCTCCTGTGAGACCGAGTCATGCCAGACTTATACGCTTGATTCACTAGTGGAGCCGTACACCTACGTGCATGGCCAGATTTGTACTGTAGACTAAGGCCTTTCATTCATACTGTAATGATTTGCACCATCTTATTGATATTTGCATTTCTTAATCAGCCTTGGGAGAGGACATATTAATTCTTGGTAAGAAATTTTGGTATGAATGAATTGAGCATCACTTTAGATACTTTCTGCTGAGAGGTGATATGCTAAATAGACAACCGAAGCAGATTTGTTGAATTAATTATAACACCGGGAGCTGTTTTGTAGTTATCTGAAAGTAGCTGACTCTTCAGCAGCTTAGTGCTCATCGCCATTTGATGTAGGACATGTTAACAGGTCAAAAATGTAAAGCTCTTGTGTTTGAATATAAAATGAGATTACAGGAGATGTTTGGTCACCAAAGCTCCCCCCCAGCACCTCTACTGCACTCGCCCTGTACAACGCTGCTTCAGAGTCAACACACCTGTGATCGTGTTCGGCAGCACGCGATCCAAACAGGCAGGGACGAGTGCGACCTATCACTGCCCCTCTCTGCTTCCTAGCCAGTCATTTTAATTGGCTCGGTGTAATGACCCTGCACCACATCGGTGGACACGTCTAGTGTTTCAGCTCCCTAATCAACAGCGAAGGGGTCACTTTGCACATGTTTCGGCTACGTGCCTCTTGTGATTAAGCTTGAAGCGGCTGGAAAGCGTTTAACCTGCCGTTTCTCTGTTTAATGCGCAGTCCACAGTACATTTACCTTACAGCCCAGCTGTACTTACGGTGATTGTATTTTTCTGCCTTATTGGTTTCACACTTTTCTGGCTACGTTACTTTTATCTTCAGCTTTTGCTGTAGCGCTATGTGTAATCTATTTAACACAAGAGCCTTTGTGCTAACCCGGCATAATTATATTAATTACAGAGCTCGCTTGCTTGCCACATCTGCTGCTCATTTCTCTCTACTCCTGGTTTAAACCTATTGCGGTGCATCGTGGTTCATTCATTCAGCCTGCTGATGTAATTTGGCTGAAACACGATGAAGTGACTAATGATAAAACCTCCCATTGAAATATATGTATGTCTTGTATCGAGCTGCTGTGTTGGTGTTTTATGGTAACACTGAACAAACTGCACAGGGTATTTATTCAGCACATACTGTATCAGCATGTATTTTATCACTCACGTTGGACCTTAAGGTTACAGTATGGAGATATAATTTAATTCAAACAAAATGTCCTTGTAGAGACAAGGTCGTTCTAAGGTAAATGTTAAGCAGTTGAATCTGCATTCAGAATAGGCTTTTATTGAATTATTACAGCAGGATATACTTGCACTGTAGTTATCATGAGAATAGAGATGATAGAAAACCTATTTATAATATCCAATCTACAGATTTATAGAAGAATTACATATTTTCTGCATGTGAAATGAGGAGGGGATAACATACATGCAGTTGTGTCACTGGCTCAACAGGAACAGTCGTCCATTGCATTGCTAATATATTAACTGTATCTGTATTTGCAAATCGTTTCATGCTGTGTTATCGATCTTTATTCATATTAAACTGAGACAATCGGGTTTTCATTAAAAGCTTGTTTTGGCAGAGCTCCTAAAAAAAAAAAAGCCTAACTAACTAACTAGTACTGAACGTTTTACGCAGAAAGAGTAGATTTGAAATGCTCCGAGTAAAAGCTGCTGCCAAAGTGTGTATAGATTCGTTAAAGGCAACACCGTGCCACCGTGGGCAGGGTGGGCAAAATGTCACAAGCAGTGGTGCTAATAAATCCACACACCTTGGGAGCAGCTTTCTGTTGAGTGGAGTTTTACTGTGGTTGAAAGCAAAAGACAGGCTTTAAATACACGATCCGGGTTCTACAGGTTGCCCGATTAAATGATTTTGACTCATCTCATTGACTCTGTAAAAACCTCCCCCCTCCTTATCCGCAGCTGCCATCCTCGATGACCCTATGGAGTGCAGCAGAGGGGAGCGTCTGGCCATCACGCTCGCCAAAGACAGCATCAACCGGAGCAGTAACCGCTCCACCACTGGCAAGCTGGAGGTGGACATCTTTGAACTGCTGAGAGACAGCGAATACGAGATGGGGGAGACAAGTAAGCAAAAAATGATTGGTTGCTTGTGTGGGTGTGGATCTGTTGAGGTCTGCATGGCGTCACGGTTGAGATATAAAGGGACAAGGACCCAAATGCACACATGGTGCGGTGAGGTGAGTTTAATACCGCCAGAAAGCAGCAGTCCACCACAGGAGAGACTTGGCAGGAAACCGCTGGCGCTGGAAGGTATAAATAGGCAGGAGCACAGCCAAGGCAACAGGAAAAGGTATGTAGAAGATCAGGTGACAGGAAATGGATTGAAAGTATGTGAGCATCTGGTGGAGGGCCACGGCTCGGCAGGAGACAAACAAACAGGCCTCGAAGTGAAATCACAGAGACAGACAAGGTAATAACTGTGAGGTGCTGCTGGGTCCAGTCTGCATCCACAACCAGCTACGAAAGCATTTCTCATTTTGAAATCGGCGAGGCTGTCATTCCAGCGTAGCCCTGCTGTCTCTGATTTCAGCCTATCGCTCTCTTCCATCAAGTATTCAGCTATTTCAAAACAGAAGCGCAAACAAAGTATAGAAACTAGGTGACAGTCTGATGTATGAGTGCAAAAACGTGTTCAGACAGAACGTCTGTCTGGACGCGGCCAGACATCAAGATGACCTTAGCAGGAAGGCTCAGGGGTCTTTTTATTAGCCCTTTACAAGATTTCCAGTAAGTTGTCACAAAGACCTGACAAATGCATCTCGAGGGGGAGTTCGTTACGGTAACTCGGACCAGAGCACCTGTTTGTGTCACTGCTCCTGTTTCACACCTGCACAAAAAGTGTATTGTGTGTTAGCCTCATACTTCATTGTTTATTGCTTAGAATTTATTTAATTTTTAATAACACCTATCCAAAAATCAATAGAGCAGCATGTGTCTGCAGACAACGACCAACATAAACAGCTATGACAAGAAGGGTGGGATTGATTTTCAATGCAACACGCTGCCACTTTCACAAAACTAACGGCTTCAGTGGCACCACTTAATCTATGGAAACACTGCTTCACTTCCCCACAACAGCAAACACTGTATTACTTTCTCTGCCTGGTTTAGCACAAGGTCTGCCTGAGTGTGCTGCCTCCTGTGTGTGTCTGTGTGTGTTTACGCCCATGTCTGTCTGCCCGGGTGCGAGGTTTGTGTGCACGCTGTGCAAATGTTTGCGTGTGGAAGCGTGAGTGTTTGTGTGTGTGTGTAATTAGAGGCAGGAATTGGATTAGCGACGGATCAGTGGCCACAGTTAGATGGAAATATCTCACAGGGAGCGCTACCTGCCCAGAAGAGCCCCACTCCCACCTTTCATAAAACCGGTCCGGCCTGCACGCGGCTCCTAAATGGATGTCTCCTCTGGGTGCTGCTTTTAAAGGCGTGACCTGACTCCGCTGCACAAACCGGCCGTGCTCTCACAGCTTCGCTTCAGTGCTGCCATGTGTGCACCTAAAGAGGATGCTTGAATTACAATAACCACGTTCATTTAGATCTGAGAGGAAACTAAACAGGTTTGTCCGCTCCACAGTACAGCTGCACCGTCGCTGTTTATATTTCTGATTGCGTCAATCCATCTGTCCTTCCCCTTGTAATCAGATGTGAAACATTTTAAAGTCGAACTCATTAAAGCTGTAATGATTCCAAGAATCCCACAGCTCGTATCGATCAGCGATAATCAATCCTAAGTGGGGAAACTGACTTTAGGCGAGCGGCTGATCATGATTCGGTTGCAGCAGGCAGTGCATTCAGCTTCACGCTGGTGCCAATGGGGCAGAGCGCAGTCTGAGGTACCCAGGTAGCCTTTTGATAGCGTTCACGTGCATAGTTCCCTGCAAACGTACACACGCGCCTTGTTAGTTGCAAAAAGCGACCCACTAGCCGGGAGCAAGGGCTGCGTTGGCAGGCACCCAAACTTTATGAGTTCGGCGAAGCTACGGCGTTCTGCCATTTTGTCACACTGTGCGTGGTTGTTTTGAGGTGTAAGCGTGTTCACGTGTTCCAGCCCTCACGGGTGACTAAGGGACTGCGCATTAATAATTCATGTTGCTGCCTGTGAATTGACTGTGTAGGCCTGAAAACGCTTCCCCTCTGCCTCCTTTACACACACAACGCTCTGCCTTTGCCACCGACCAACACCAAATTACTTTTTGTCTGTCTCTCTCTCTCTCACACACGCACACGCTCGTATCCACACACTGGAATACTCACTGACACACTGCATGGTCTTTACTAGCTCCTTATTCTCACCAAACCCCCCAAAAATTCGAACCTCACCCCTAAAATGTTGTCTTAAAACAGGCAACGTGTCCTAACCTGTTAGGAAACGCGCACGTCTGCACACACATGGACGGCACATGGTCTCTGCACCCACGTCTGCCACACATCATTGACTTCAGAGGTTTAATTAGAAACTGGGGATTGTGCGCGCTGAAGAAATGACGTTCTGTTTCCCACTATGTGCGATTCAAGCACATGACCTGTGTAAATTAGAGGAGTAAAACTCACATTCGCAGACTGTTTCCGTCTAAAGTGATGTGTTCATCCCCCAGAGGTACGGCCTTTAAATCAGCCCTTGTAAATGTAAAATGTGGAAAGCGTGAGTTGTGTGTGTCATTTCTGAGATATTATGCCATTCATGTGCAAGCATTCAAATGCAGAATTGTACGATTTAAGCCTCCAGATATAACTGCCTGTTACTATTTTTGTCTCTGTTTGTCGCTCTGTTTATCCGTCTGTGTCTGTTCCCTGTCTGTATCTTTCTGTCTGCCATCGGAGCTGTTAAACTCTCAGACACTGGAGGTTTTTTCTGCATGTGTGGACACACACATTTGGCCTTGCACACGTTTTTACCCGCGCATGTCGGTTCACAGTCCCCTAAGACCGAGCTGCTGGCTGAGGCTACTCTCTGTTTAGAGGTTGAGACAGGGCATGAGTGCAGCCATTAACATCAGGCACAGGCGATTCTTTCCTAAGGTCTTGCTTTGGATCCTTCTTATAAGTATGCGCTTTTCTGAACTGGATAGCACTGGCTCAGGTGCTTTGTCTCTCGCTTCTGTTCTCATCTCACACCTCGGTCTTTATCTTCTCCTCCACCCTTCTCTATTTCCCCGCAGTGTGCCAAATCATGTCCAAAGGGGTGGTGGCAGTCCTCGGCCCTTCTGCCAGTCCGGCCTCCAACTCCATCATCAGCAATATATGCGGGGAGAAGGAGGTGAGTCCACACATCCAACCGGCCTGTGGCTGCAGGCCTGTGCCAGTCAGCTCCACACAAACCAGTTTGGAAAAAAGAAAAAGTGTCATTGTTCCAACTTGTTAGGGAAACGATGAAATACCTCAACAGTGTCCAAGCTCTTTGTTCCAGTCCCACTCAAATCAAAGCACTGTTGGACATTTCCTTTCCTCCATTCCCCTCATTAGCCTGGCGCAGTCTGGCTTATGTACAAACACAAACAAAAGTTTTGCTGCGTTGCCCCAAATTGCGTAGGTAGCAAACAATTAACTCCAGCATCAAACATCTCGTGTTTGGATCCAGAGTATTTACCTACTAGACTGTGTTACAGGCGCTGGTAGTATTGATTTGTGTGTAGCAAGTAACAGCTGTATTTTCATATTTGAATGAGAAATAGCCAGACTGTATGCAGACGTGCTAATTGTCTTGTAGTCACATAAAAGTACCTGCAAAGATCTGCATCAGACGTATTGGTGTTGGTGTCACTGCCGTGTTTTGTTGCTTTTGTGAGACGCTATTTGTGTCGAACGACGAACATGAATTCAAATTTTAAAAGCTAGATGTCAGATGATCTGCTTTTTTCTCCCCAGTGTGGTCTGGTGTGATCCCAGGTATAATTGGGCAGAGCCAACAGAGAAGCTGCCTTTTTAACTGAATGAATTTGATCAGCGTGACTATTAAAAGAGAGCCATTACCTACAACCCGTCTAATGAGATAGTGTGTGAGTCAGAGACTTTCCATTCCAACGCTCTGATGGCATTGACTGGTTAGGCTGAGCTTTGAAACACAGACTGTGATAATACCACTGTATTGATATTTTAGGCCCCATATTGTGAAATGTGTCATGTTTGTAATTGAATCACACAGTCATGAAATAATGCAATAATGAAAAACTGTAATAATAAAGAGCTGATAGTGGATTAACAGTTATCTCTTGTTATGCATATGCATCTGTGAGGGCAATAATTTCGGGGAGCAGAGTAATCTAAGCTAACTCTGCTGTCTTCATAATTAAATCTTTTTTTTTTTTTCTTATCCTCCAATAATCACCACAAACAGTCATTTCCAACAGGACGTAGGACGTAGGACTTACTAAAGGGAAGCGTATGACTGTATGTCACTACTCTCTTTTCCCAGGAGTGGTTTACCTCCACGTGTTTTTAGACTTCATGGGTTTTGTGCTGAGAGCAGCTATTCAACTCTTCTTTTATTCGAATGTCTCTCCGTCTATTCCAGTGGTTCTGATCCGTCCAATTCCACAAACTGTGTTCGTTCTTCCCTTCACATTATTTCGCTCGTTCATACTGTAGCACTGAAGTACCTTTGTAGTTCTGCGAAGATATTCCTCAGATGCGGCGAATGTGGCAGCCACGCTAGAGTCAACCAAGTCGGACTTTGAAGCTGGAGTGTGATTGGACCTTCCTCGTACACAGCTTCACGCTCCTTCCTGGGACGTCCTCATACTTGCGGGTTACGTCGCTGTTTCACAGGAGACAGGAGAGGCAGGAAATCAGATCACACCTTCCTCACGCTGCAGGATTCCAGTGCTGGAAGTGGCTCCCAGAGCGTCACCCAGCCACCATGTTCCTCCGTAGGCAAGAGGCTTTTGTACTCTCTGTTGTTTTTCCTCCAAGGATACCAGTGATCCACAGGCCAGGAACGTTTCACAGAACCCAGTCCCCAAACGTCTTTGACTTATTCATACTGTCTGAGTTTGAACATACTGAAGCAGACTTTTCTTTGTGCTTTTGGTTCAGTAGTGGCTGAATGTCCTGGCAGAGCAATCGTCAGTGTTTAGTATGTGCCTCACTGTGCAAACCAAGATTTTAGTTCCTGTTAACACCACGTCTCCCAGCAGGTCAAGGGCTTTTCTGCATCCTCAGAAATTCAGATGCAGATGTTAATAGCTTCCAGCAGTGTCTTCTATTCTTTTTTCTTCTTTGTGAAAAGCAGTATCTTTTAACTTTTTGCACATTTCTTTTGACATGTTTCTACCATGCAGTCAAACATCATTATTCTGCACAAATGCGCACTTTTATTTGGGGGTTGAATAGTTTTGAGACATTAAACATTGCATTCTGTGTTAAATTTGAGAGAACCAAATATGAATAACATCAGTTGTGTTGAACTTTAATTAGGTTTTAATTAGTTTTTATTCTTTATTGCAGACAGCTGAAGGTTTGTAAATTTTGCCCGTGCACATGAGACTAACACAAGATGCCCTAATGAATTACTGTATTTATTGGGGAAATAAACCTTCAGAAATTATTAACAAGTTGAATTCTGTGGCAGCAGTGATCTCCGACACGACCTCCCAGCAGCTGCCGATCAGACATGGACAATGCTCATAGGGAATTTTCAGCGACCACCAAAGACCAACTCAGTAATTGTTTCCATGTAAAGTTCAAGTCTGTGATTTGACTCTTGCAGCATCGTCCACCTTTGTTCCCTTAATCCTACACAGCGAAGCTAAAGTATTAAATTGCCCGAACTCTTTGAGGCGACTTTCCACGTTTATGCAAATCAACAATTCCTGTAAGATCTTCCTTATTTGACATAGTTTCTAAGAATGTTAAGAGCAAATTGAAAAGCACCTCCAACCCAGATCTCTAATCTGGATCCACTTTTAGTTGATGTTGTTAGCATAGGTTGGCTGTGAATGTTTGAGCTACAGCTACAGTATATATCCAATATCGAACAACGTAGTGATGCGAGTGTTAGTGACTGAATGAGGGTTGTTTTAGTTCACAGTTTGATTCATTGTAATATAGACAATACAGACCTGAATGGAAATGTGGTTCCTGAAGACCAGGATTCAAGAAAAAAAAACTCTGATGGAGTCTTAACTCATGGGTCCGTCATGGATGGTGTCAAGACCCAAGAGTGTCCAGATTTCTGTTCCTACCAAACACTACACCAGCTGATTTCACTGATTAGGTCTCTCATCTGAGGCTTGAGGTGAGCAAATCAGTGAAGTCAGCTGCTTGTGTGTGTGTGTGTGTGTGTGTGTGTGTGGGGGTGTGTGTGTGTGTGTGTGTGTGTGTGTGTGTGTGTCTGTTCGCCTTGCAACTTTCATCAGCTTGGCCTTACTACACATCTGCCATAACTAACTATAACTGTGGTATTCAGGTACAGGACACCACATGTAAAAACCTTTAGTATGTACAACACGTTTATCTGAAAACTATTGGAGCTGAGAGAAAGTCAAAGACGCCTTTTAATGATCAAGTTCTATATTCTGTTGTTTGATTTTAATTTTCAAAGGTTTGCCATTGGCTGTAGAATTGTTTCTTTAGAGTGGACATATCAACTGCAGTAAGTCAGACTCGAACAGATCACGTCCACAGACTGGTTGCATCCCAGGTCTTTATTAGATCATGTGCAACAACAATAATACCTGGGCAAATCAACAATTCTCGTGTTCAATGGAAACCACTCAGAATTCAAGCATCAGTAGCAACAGGTGCTTGTCTGTGTTACGATAACTGTTTGTGCAAAGTGAAAGCAGGTCACCCTGAACGCCAGGGGAGGAGTGTGAGCATGTCGTGCACACACAATGCTGACCACCTACTCCCTCAGCGGGAACCGAGGACCACAGATGCTGGCGCTCGGCGACCGGTTGCCTGGGAGACGGGCAGCAATATTGCAGCTGACAAACCTCGCTAGGTGATCAGCACGTCATCTACCTGTCCCTATCAATCACACGCCGTGCTCCACTGCTGCTGGGGCTGCTTCCGGTGGGGTGACAGAGGAGTGGGAGCGAGCCCGTCTGGGTTTCACGCTAATAGTGAGTAATAGAAAAACAGCTACTGTGGAGAAGGGGTCAGCTGTCTGCATCACATTGGTAGTTTGTTTCTGTCCTGGGTGGACTGACAGGCAAACCTTGGGCTCAGGACTAGATGCAGCTGCAGTATCGAGTGCAGTTTTCTTGTCACTTTGAATCGTGTTCGTCACAACGATCAGGAATCAGATTTAGAAGTGGTGAATTAGATGTGAATGATTTCTCAGTCAATCTCCATATTTCCAAAGGTTTTTAAAAAACGTTTTTATTTTCATTCAAAGTTGAAAGCAGAGGAAGCTTTCAAACTAAATTAAGTAAATGTCAGTGGTTACGTTTTCATGGGCCAAACATTCTGTCTGAATTTCGTATCCTACTGCTTTTAGCCACCTTCAGCTCATTTTAAATGTCCTCACTCCTTTGTGTGCCCTGCCACGAAGGCTTAAACGTACAGTGCTGCTGGAAAGGGAGAAACATATTCCTCTATGATTCAAACATGTGTCGGATGCAGTCATGAATATTAATGTCCAACCTGATCCAGGGGTGGTTGTTTTTTTTGCTTGCACAACCATCTGGTGGCAGTAGTGCAGAAAGATCTCGCCACAGAATTTTTGTAGGTTAGTGGTGAGGTCGAATTTAAAGGTGAACCTGAGGTCTGCTGGGGCAAACAAGGAGCACGCTGTTTAGCTTTAAAGAGCCCGTTGATGCATACACACACAGCAACACAAAGCTTACTCCACTCACTTATAAGAAAATACTTTAAATAATCCAAAATTGCTGTGTAGATGTTGAAGTGGAGGCTCCTCCGTCTTTCTCCTCTCCCTGCAGATGCTCTCCCCCGTCTCACTTTCTGCCTCTTCTACTCCCGTGATACAGAGTTTTACTGCACTAAGAGCTCGAGAGCTGAGGTAATGCTGGAGAAAGCCATTCGGTCCCAGTAAGGATGAATTTGTTAGGTTCCTTTCGAACACTGAGTTTCATCCAAGGTAGTTTGAAGTCAAACATATTTCTCCGGATGACTTCATTAGTAGTTCGATGGAGAGATTCCTGCAGATGGCCGTTGCGGAGCGATTGCTGAGCGAGGACATCAGACAAAGCCGAGGCACAGCTGATTGCTTTTGATTGGATGTTGAAAAGGCCCTTTTGGAGACAGAGATTGTGCAGGTCCAGTGCTTCATTTGTGTCAGCGTTGCGGCGCTTTCAGTGAATACGTGACACAGATCTGATCCTGCGCTCACACTTTTTTTGGGGGGGGGGTTCAGAGTGTGTAGAACTGTCCAAACTGATTTAAATGGGCGAGTTGTCCAGCAGCTCAGTGCTACACATGGTGTGGAATTGCTTTTTGTGACTTGATGAGCCAGCCAGCCAGCCCACCGAATCCATCCTGGCCCGGAGACCATTTATACGGTAGCAATCCTCACTTTAGAACGACTCCCCACCAGATGCTGCACCACCGTTAGCAGAGCCAGCTCAGCGCATCTCCTGTTCATTTCCAGCCAACCGCAGCTCGGCTGTGCTCTCACACATGTGGACGCGAGCGTCTACCAAATATTGTACCTGGTGTATAATAAACAAAGGGCTTGGGTTAGTTTGTGCCTTCATGAACATGGTTTTACTGATAACCAGATTAAGGAAACTAATCTGTGTGTGAGTCAGCATAGCAAAAAGAGAATAAAGTTCTGTATTTTGTGATGAAAATAATTAAACATCTCAAATTGGGTAAATCCTTTGATTTTAGATGAGCTGAGATGAGATAAGTCATCAGCTACAAATTTCATGCATTGTTACACATTATTGCATTACTGCTTTAATTATAGCACTAATGTGTGCGCGTTTAAAGTTTGATCATTTTCAGAGCTTGGGAAGAACTTGACAGATAAACTCACTGCGCAGCGTCTCCGTGTGTAAATCGAACAGATAGTTGAGTGGAGGACGGCTGGATGAACGATACTTATTAGATTGTCGGGCTTTGAACTTCTACCGACTAACTTTTGCGAAAGGCTCAATTGTGTCTCGCTGCGTTTGCCAGTAGTTTTCTCACCTGACCTAAATATGGAAGCTGTGTGACAGGTGGAGGCATAAACGGCAATTAAAGCGTCCTCGCCATGACAACGGAACATCTGCGTAGTAGAAGTATTTCAAGTAAAGCCAAGCGTGCTCCACTTTTCTTTGTGCGCGCATGTGGCGATGTTGAATTGTCTCTTGTTTTCTTAAGAGCGTATGTTGTATTTTGGCATCGTGCAAACGTTTCACCTGTGAGTCCGAGTGTTCAGACTAATTAAACAGTCGTTGCCACAGTCTCGGTTTGTCTCATTAAGCGATCGGAGGCTTGCGTGAGTGCGTCTTGTTAGGTTGATGTAGAAGTGATGGGATCTGCCAGCTCCAGCAAGAACAGCCTGCTTCTAATTTTATTTCACAAGATGAACGTGCTGCCCACCCCATCGGTGCCTCACAAACCAACAGAGGACAATCCCGTCACAGATTCAGTGAATGACCTTCATTGTGTTGTCGATAACATGAACACCTTTGTCGTTTGCTGCTTCTCCTCTTCCTGGTTGCACTACTCCTCATTTATTTTCTTCTTTCCTTTTGCTTTAGGTTCGTTTTAGCCAATTTTCACCTCTCTGCCTTTGTCCTAACTCTAATAACTGCTATTACTGCCCTTACACAACCCTCAGCTCTCTTCACTCTCTCCTCCTTATTCTCACCTTTTTTTCCCCCCATCCATTCACCTCTTGGTCCTTATTTTCTTATTTCACCTCCCTCGTCTTTTTCCAGCTATTTCCTCTCCACCCATCTCCTTCCCAGACACCAGCTATAGATGAACATCAGGTCAAGATCTACTACACTTAAGAAAACTAATAGAGGGGGGAGAAATAGCAGTGAAACCCCAGCTCCGTCTGTGCGTGTGCCTTCCTAATCACCCTCCATCAGTCACATGCTGAATCCATGTCTGAGTGCGCAGTGTCATTAGTTCTGCTTGTTCTGCTCGGCTTATGGTTCAGCCCTCCACTGTAATTGGGCTTTAAACTATTATATGTAAAATCCAACTCACTCCAACTAAAAGCAGCATCGCTGTGGCAGCAAGCGGCACATTACTGGTCACAAGCACTCGTCAGATCTGATTACACCCATCTGCATTTATCTCAGTAAGGTGTGACCACCTGGTGGAGGAGCCACGTCGCTGTGACATGTGTGGAATAAATTGGAAAACGTAAGCTGCAGCTCGCTTATTCATAAGAGCGCAGGAGCAGCGAGGGGCCCGTTGAATCTCAATGGGTGTTCGGCGTTTTCATTTAGACACTCAAGATTTAGTATTCTCTAGGAGTCCACACTCAGAGAAGACAAAATGCAGCAAAGTGTTTTGCAAATTAGCATTCCCTCACTATGTGCCACACAATATAACATTAACCCACGGCTGAATGCAGCTCACCTCTCGAATCTCCATCCATTTTTAGGCTCTTTACTCGACATCAGCTATCTTCATTGTGATTTGTTAGGCTTTAAAGAAAAAAGGGAGCCGTCGAATTCGTCCTCCGCTGTTTTCAAAGGCGCAAAACGAACGTGTCCTGTGTTTAGTTTCAACTGCTATTTTAGTTTTGGGGTTTTTTTTTCTTTTTGTGTCCATCTACCTGTGCCTGTGTGGTCTTAGCTGGGAAAATAGAAACGGTTTGATGGCAGGTACTCAGCTGAAGAAGTCTCAGAAGTAGAGCAGCATCATCCCTCGCACATTTTCTTCCCTATTTGGACTAAAGAGCTTTACAGTTTGCCTCAGTCTAGAGTTTAGAAAATTCTACTCTGACTCAGTGACGGACCGGTGTCGTTTCAGTACTGTAGATGGACACAGAGTAATGAATGAATGAATGATATGATGTTGATTACTATGCACTAGAGCTGCGAAGGCTGAACAGTTGATGCTTAGCATGAAGCGACACCATGGGGATTTATTCCTATTGCTCATTTGTGTGAGGATGAGATGAATACTGGTCACATTATATAGTTGCTGTCTGGTAGCAGATCGCTTGAGATGTAACGACGATGTTTCCTGTGCTCACATTGCAGAACGGGACTGTAAAGCACAGGCTTTACAGGATTCTGCTGTTCAGTCAGGGGTACAGGTGGTTCTTCTGTCTGATCACAGCTGTCATCTGTGCTCTCGCTGTTCACACAACGCCGCTGATCTACCTCGTCACCGCCAAAACCGGAAGAAGTCGCCTAATTTGCTCACTGTGATGAAAAGTGAGAAAAAACAAAGCGCAGGTGAGAAGCAAACAAAACCAGTTTGTATGTAGATGGTTGTCATCAGCGCAGAGAAAAGGCACCGTTTGGTCTTAGTCAGCTGTATCAGCTGGTGGAGATTCTCTCAGCTGGTCGCCGCCGGTTTCGCTCCGTGAACTGAAGTCTACCAAGAGCAGTCAAGTCTTTTGTCTCCCAGTCAACGTACTTGTGTTTTACTCTTGGCCAGGCTCTCAAAGATTTTGTTGGCCAACGGTTTGCCAGTGTTGCTGTGTAGAAGTTTGTTTGGGTGGTGTAAGTCGAACATTTGGCCAGATTCCCAGAACTGGAAGAAGCTCTCTCACACTTTCCCTATCAAAAAAAAAGCTTGGATTCACACTACAGGCATGTTTTTCTGTGCTTGATAAACGCAGGTAAACCTGCAGCAGGCAGGTAATAGACTGAGACAGCTCTGCAAATAAAATTAGCGGTTTCCTTTCTCATCCTCGCTGCTTAGAATAACACCAGCCCAGCTTTCCAAACACTGGGGTTTTAAAACATTTCTCTTTTTTTTTCACTGAGACAATTGCTCTGAAATAAGGCAGTGGAGTGAGGAGCAGACATCTCTGGAGGAAAGGAACTTTTTTTTCTCTCTGAACTGGCTGATCAATGCGATAGAGATCTCGTGGTCAATGTTCCACTCTCCTAAAAGGCACCATGGGATCCGCAGCCCACTTCGTCTTTATCACTGCTCTGCTTCTGCTCTGACCACAGGGACCTGATGCAGACTCATTACTACCACAAGTAGAGAACCGGCTGCACGGCTGAGAGTGGGAGGAGCTGGACGGAGGCTGGTGGGCGCTGACCCTCGGCCTTTCCTACCGCCTGCCGTATCCCTCATCTCCCCTTTTTTATCTCCCGCGAGATTTTTATTTGCCTTTCCTGAATGCCAACAGCTGGTCTCCCTAATCCCCCATAAACCCCTTGGTTCAAAAGGGGATCAGGTTGCCATAATAGACTACCACCTGCCCTCCGCCATCTCCTGCCAGCCCACGACACCGTGCTTGCCAGCTCCACCGGGGTGTTCCAGCCTTGGTGTCACACTTGCTGACTGATGAACAATGTCTCCAACAGCATCTGTTCGCTAATGCTCAGTGGCCAACATAATTCTCTGGCTTGCAATTGGGCAGAGCCAGCCAGACGTCACATCCTGCGTTGTGCTTGCTGGTTGGTTTCTACGGCTGATCGGCCCGGTTGACTGTCTGACGCTCAGCGAACTGCTCTCTGTCTCGGTTCCGCTTCCCATCATACAGTATGTCAGTCCTCATTGTGTTCTCTGGTTTCCATACGGCACTGCTGCACTTTCAGCAACGCTTTAGCCCCCACCCTCACTTGGAGGCCGTCTCAGAAGACGAAGACTCTTGTCAGGTAGCAGAATAACTCGGGTGCTTGTCAGCTCAACAACCAAAGCAACTCGAAACTTGAAGGACTGAACGAAAGGGAAATTAGCTTTCGCCTTCGCTCCAGCTCGAAGCAGCGCACTGTTCACTAATACCTGGTCCGATTGGAGCAAATTTTAATTGGAGGGAGGGAAAACTTTATACAAAGCACTGGAAACCTCAGGCTTTTTCCAGTAACCCCAACATCACTGGTTTTAAAATGTGCCAGTTCATTATATCCCGTGTTTTATTAGCTGGTCAGAGCAGATCAGTGTAATTAGGGCAAGTATATTGTAAGCACTCTGAAAATGGGTGGAGGTATTTTCGCTGCCAAACAAAGGAGTATCCTTCCCCCTCCACTCACAGTGTGTGTGTGTGTGTGTGTGTGTGTGTGTGTGTGTGTGTTACTTGTGCAAATCCTGGGTCCTGTGAGAGCTTCTCATTAAACGCCTGTCAAACCTCTGTCTGCAGAGCTGCCAGCACTTCTGTCACAGTCTACACACACACACACACACACACACACACACACACAGCTAAGCCATATTGATCAGACTCAGTGTCTGTGTCATAAACCACTGAAAAACAAGTGACACAGTTGCACTTTTTATGGTTTGGCCTTGTTACCTTATACATCATGACGCCGTGTTTTTACTAGCCGTTAGTTAAGCAGAGCAACATCACAGAACGTTCATTACGTAAGTTAATGTCTAGTCACACATAATAATCAGTTGTCTTAAATCGCAGTCAGAATTGAATCTGAACAGTTGCACACGGTTTGTTCAGCTGCTCTCACATTGTTTCAGCTCCGTCGTTGCTCTGGGGCCTCCACCTGCCTCCGTGTCTTCTGTTGCTTCACGTAACGTTGGTTTGACTCCATGGTCTTTAGATGAAGACTCTGAGGGGAGGACGCACATCTTTGCTTGTTCTTCTAGTCGCTGAAGATAGCGCTTTGTGTCTTTATGGCTTTTTGTTTGTGCTTGTTGAATGGATTTGAGATGAGTCAGACGCTTCCCTGATGACATCGCATTGTATGGAAATCTAAATATCAAAACTAAAGCTGAAACTTTCACACTGTTCTGCGTTTCACTTAGTATCCAAAAAGTCGTCTACTCATCTTTACATAATGACTTTCATGACTTGCTGTAAATAAACACGGCATCTTCTAAATAATATATCAGGGCAACAGTAGCCTGTTTTAACTTGGTTTTATTTGTAGCCCATAGGGCCCAAACAACAAATAACAATAAATGCTGATGTTGTTATTGAATCTCCGGACGCAGCACGTCTTGAGAAATGATCCAATAAGTGTGAGAATATGAGACCGATTGCCTTTGACAGCGGAATCGAATTTCACACTGCTAAATTCAGCGACACCATTTAATGAGTGCTGATTGCAGCCTCTCCACCGCTGCTCGCTCTGTGTTTATGTCCATAAGGCTTATTGTGTGTTCTTTTCTTCCTGTCCTGCTCGCTTCTGCTCGCTGCCTCTCTCTCGTCTTCCACTCACCCTCCGTCTCTGTCTCCTCAGCCACCTGTCGTTCCCCTGGCACACGGCTGTCTTCCTCCACAGCAGTCTCCGTGGTGCGTGGTATTTAGTCCTATTTGTGGTGAAGCTAGCGGCTTATTAAAAGCTGAGCGGTTACCTGGGCCTTTGCTGTTTGCTCCCCTCATTTTTTTTCCCACTTTCCCACAAGTTTCACATGTAATTAGTTTCACTCCCACACCAATAGTAATACAGCCCTGAGCAGCTGCTTTTACAAGACACTTCCATGTTATTTTGAGTTACAGCTTGTTTAATAATATCTACAAGTTGTTCCATAGTCAGTAAAGTCGTAAAAATATTATTGATTAAATCATTTTTCATTTCTTACATAAACCTGAACAAAGAGCAGCTTTTACAGTCAATTTCTAAACCGTAACTTGTGTCCGTTTGGCACTAACACTTGCTTTTCGGCAGATTAACAGTCAGGACTATTGTCGTGGCAAACCGTGCAGCGATAACGTGAAAGGAATGCAGCTGTGAGGTTCACGGAGCCTTTGAAGCTGTGCTGCGCAAATACACGTGTAATAAAGATGCGCTGGCTTTTATTTTCGGGCTGAGTAACTGGTGCTACCTGTCGGCTGCAGGTAAGAAGTCAGCTGAGCAACTTTGATGGAGCTGACTTGCTGTCAGTAATGTATAGAGTGGTTTTCTTTGCTTCTCTTGCTTTCAGCTCTGGTCCTAACGCTTTGTCACTGGACCACATGTGGAGGACTGTGAGTGTCACTAGTTAATCATCTCTCACCGGTGGAGCGTGGCTTAAGGTTGATTTATTTGACTTGCAGATGTTAATGAAATGTTTCCGGGATTAGACTCAGATCCTGCGTGCGCCTGTAATTGTGACTCAGTCCTGTATGTGGGGGCTGGTACTGTAATTCCAGTGGGCCAGTTGGACAGAAGAGGGACAAAGTGTCTGCATCCGTGTTTGTGCATGTGAATATGCGTGAAGCGAACACTGAGCCCACGGAAGCGCGTCACGTTTCCAAGTAAAAGGGGTCAGAAAGCACCGGCCCGGAAAAATAAATAAATAAAACCGAGTAAACAATCAGCGGACCTCAGTGAAACAGGGGAGAAAGCGACAGGAATGAGGAATGGCGCACGTGCAAGCGGGAAGATGAAGGGCACACCTGAAGAGGCCGCATTTCCCCAGTGTGGTGCACTGCTATTACCGAGGCTTTAGAGCTCCATGAGAGGAGTGAATGGCGTTCCAGCTGAGGCTGTCAGTAGCAACCGAGCCTCCATCCATCCGCACACCCAGGGACTCCATTTACACCCCGATGGGCAGGGATGGAAAACCAATCGGGGGGATATGGCCACGACAGGAAAAGCAATGTATGGACGCTGGGAACCACACAGACAGGCAATCTGCCATGATGAAGAGGCTACCTGCTCCTCCTCTCAGACCCAGCACATCGTCCCACATCCCCTTCAAGCCTGACTGCGCCGTACCAGACGACTGACCTGACACCTGCCACACTCAGCGGCGCCCCCGCCCCCCCTCCCTGTATCCATTCACATCGTCACTGAGAGAGAGATTTTATCAGAGGGAAACGGATGAGAGTGTTTGAATTGCGACCGGGACTTGATTTATGCTTTTCTCTGGATCTAATGCTGTGCCTGGAGAACTTTGAAAGCTGAGCAGTTGGAGGCAGCGTTCCTTCCCCTCTCACAGTGGAGCTGACGCCTTGTTACACATACTGAACCTGTGGCTGCAGCGGGGATACCTTGATAGATTCATTAAGGGCGGCTAAGGAATTCAAACATTGATTAAGTCGCAGTAAATCAAAATTGTGAAAGCGTGGCAATCCATCTCAGTGAAGATGTTATGCGTCACCGTGGGGCTGAGATGAAGAATTGTGTTTTTATTGATTGTTACTAAAAGCTTTGCTGACTTTGTTTCACGTATAGCTTGTGTATGAGCTTAGGTCTGACTACAGGCAGGTCACACTTTACTTTAATATTTGCATTGTAAAAGTGTGGTCACTGAACTGGACGTCTTTCCTTCTTTCCTTCTTTCCTTCTTTCCTTCTTTCCTTCTTTCCTTCTTTCCGTCTTTCCTTCTTTCCGTCTGTCCTTCTTTCCGTCTTTCCTTCTTTCCGTCTTTCCTTCTTTCCGTCTTTCCGTCCTTCCGTCTTTCCTTCTTTCCTTCTTTCCGTCTTTCCGTCCTTCCTTCTTTCCGTCTTTCCTTCTTTCCGTCTTTCCTTCTTTCCTTCTTTCCTTCTTTCCGTCTTTCCTTCTTTCCCTCTTTCCTTCTTTCCGCCTTTCCGTCTTTCCTTCTTTCCCTCTTTCCTTCTTTCCGCCTTTCAGTCTTTCCGTCTTTCCTTCTTTCCTTCTTTCCGTCTTTCAGTCTTTCCTTCTTTCCGTCTTTCCTTCTTTCCTTCTTTCCTTCTTTCCGTCTTTCCTTCTTTCCGTCTTTCCTTCTTTCAGTCTTTCCTTCTTTCCGTCTTTCCTTCTTTCCTTCTTTCCTTCTTTCCTTCTTTCCCTCTTTCCTTCTTTCCGCCTTTCAGTCTTTCCGTCTTTCCTTCTTTCCTTCTTTCCGTCTTTCAGTCTTTCCTTCTTTCCGTCTTTCCTTCTTTCCTTCTTTCCTTCTTTCCGTCTTTCCTTCTTTCCTTCTTTCAGTCTTTCCTTCTTTCCGTCTTTCCGTCTTTCCTTCTTTCCGTCTTTCCTTCTTTCCTTCTTTCCTTCTTTCCGTCTTTCCTTCTTTCCTTCTTTCCTTCTTTCCGTCTTTCCTTCTTTCCTTCTTTCCTTCTTTCCGTCTTTCCGTCTTTCCTTTTCCACGTCTAAGCTTTTCTTTATTTCAGGGTTTACTCACCCATTGTCTTGTTTTATATATTCTGCATTTTTCACTTTATTGTCTAATATCAAAATCAGCCGCAACCGATTAAACCACTAGCCGGACACTAACCAACGTCTCTGTGCAGGTGCCCTACGTTAAGGTGGCTCCGGAGGACATTTTGAAGGTCCAGTTCCCCCGGTTCACCACGCTGGACCTGAGGCCAACCAACACAGACATCAGCTTGGCTGTGGCCGGCCTCCTCACCTTCTTTAACAGCACCACCTCCTGCCTCATCTGTGCCCAGGCCGACTGTGAGTCCTGCTTTCACACCCTCGCGACAAAACACACTGTCATACGCACCTGCGGTGAATTCTCACACGCCACCTTTCCTGCATCTGTCGACAAAGTGCGAACCTTTTGGGTTTGCCGCCCGCTCTCCTTTAATGCATGTTAGCACACATACGCTCCTCCTAACGCCGACTGTGTCCTGACAACAGATGCGGCGCTTATCAACATCTCACCTCGCGACACGCTCTCGTCTTAAGCAGCTGCTGCTCTCACAGCTAGAGCTTCCTCACAGCAGCACGGCAGACATCTGCATCCCAAAATAAACTACCTTTGCAGCGCGGCCCTTTCCCTTAGTCAATGTCACCGCAGCATTAAATTAAAGTAATGACTTCACGAGTCTCACGCCGCTAAAACACCGCCTGCTGATCAGAGCGCATTTTTCAGGCTGACACAGGACAATGAGGCTGGAGTTTCCAGCTGTATCCCACTGTGATCTGACCGCCCGCCCCTTTGTCAAAGGGACTCGTTAGATTCTAAAGATACTAAACTGAATGACCTTAAAAAAAGCTTAAAAACCTCCTCAAGGGAAGTTATTTTTGTAAATTGAGAAGAAGATTTAATCATGGCCTGTTCCCACCCTCTTGTAGTCCGGCTAGCAGTAATTACAGCTCCCTAGACAAAGGCACTATGACCTCGAGGGGTTCCCGCTAACCCTTTTCCCTAATCAGCAGCAGGCTTTGAAGAAAAGGAAAAGGCTTGAGACATCAACCACGTGTCAGACATCCAGAGATGGCAACTAGCCACGGTGAACCGCCCACCCCGTCTATCTTAACTCTCAGTTCTCCTGCCTTTAAACTTCCTCTTTGACTGTGTTCTCGTCTTTACTTTGAAGACTGCTTTCATTTATAACCTTTACGATGGGATTTGTCCTTTTAAGCACCATGTGGTGTTTATTAAAACAAAACTGTGGTTTAGAGCATTTTAAACTATTTCAGTTGCAGTAAAATGATGGAAATATGAGGACACAACTAAATGGAAAAAACCTAAATATACTGTATGTCAAACACTACTTCACGACTCTAACTTCAGAGGTAACAAAAACATATTTTCTGCTTTTCCTCCTCGATGTTTCTGTACCTGTCAGTCATTCTCCTCATTCGGGGTTGAGATTGTGTTTCTGTGACATTTAGTCCACGGGGAGTTGATTAATCCAGCTCTGACGAGAACACTGATAACAACGGAACCTTTCAGGCACCCCGTGACTTTAAAATTGGTGACTTTGGAGAAAAGAAACTAATTTTAGCTTTACTTTCTGGTTGCGTGTGGCTGAGTTAGTGGTTGGGTTCTTATTCTGTGAGTGAGGAGGCGAGAGGAGGGAAGACTGACCCTCGTTCAATGAAACAAATGTGCACAAACATATTCATATGTGTATTTAGCGATAGCATCGGCTGAAACCTGTCCGACTTTGGACCCAGCCGCACCAGCTTCACCCTTCCCTGTCAGCCCGCGCTCTGAGCTGGCCGGCTGGCAGCCTGCTGACGGTAACTCATCCTCATCCTCAGCCTCATTAATCACCCAAGCCAGTGACAGCCTAATAGAGCGTAGCCAATTCGTGAATATTTTCCAGCCGTGGCTGAGGAGGCAGAGTGTAAGTGGAGCGGTGCCCGAAGGCACGGTTTACACCAGGATGGACATTAATCCAGCTAACTTCTACCATCGCTGGTAGTGTGTAGGTGGGTGTGTGTCCCGCAGCTGCAGGACAGTGCTGTAATTCTAGCTGGAGCTCCTGTCCACGCGTTTCCGAGCAGCTGGGCAATCGCACAAGTTGTGCGTCTGTGGACTAAATAAACACAGACGCGCGCATGCACAGCAGCTGTCAGTAAACTTAAAGAGAACATCCAGTCATCCAACATTTAACTGGAGCTCCAGAGCAGGTGAGGAATATTTAAGCTCAACAACACAGTGAGCCTCAGATGCTTGCGGCGCATTAGTCTGCCTTCAGTAGGCACAGTGGGAGAGCAAGGTTTCCATTTTCCTTCAGTGCATTACTCAACAAAGAGGAAAATATTGCTCCCACCTCATGTTGGAGCAGGGTTTCACTAAAACCTGTTTATTCATGCAACGCCTGACGCTTATGTTAATTGCTCTTTTCTGCTAATGACTCGGTGCCCACGTGACGTCATAAATTATAGTCCTTCTTTTCTCACAGTTTCTAGGGCTCACCTACTGTCTCCCCATGCTTCACACTCTGTGCGATTGCCATCACTAACCTGTAATCAGCGTTAGTCAGGTGGAAGAGATGCCTCAGTGACCTTTGAATAGCTACACAGAGGTGTAAGGATGGTTGGATAATAGTGATGGCTGGAGATGGTGTTTATGACTTTGATCACAGTAATTAAGTTCTGGCTACTAGTAATCCTGACGGGGAAGGCAGCATTGTAGTCAAAGGACGGAGGTGATTCTAGTAGTGGTAGGTTGCAGCACTGCTTTTGAACTAATGTTGCTTGATGCAATGACTACTGCCCATTTAGAAAAGTGAGATTTGTGTGAATACTTCGTGTGCAGTGCTCTCGTTTGTATTTGCCACAGTGCAAAACCACTTATTAATCTCACTTCATTTTATCTAAATAAAGAACAGACATCGAGAGAGGAAGCACCACAAAGGCCAGGTTTCCATGAAAGCATAGCACAAGCTTATTTAAAACTGAAGCAAAAACAAATCAGTTTATTTATTTGCTATTAGGCGTAATGTCAACTGCTGTTAATTTTCCAGCTGGGTCCCAAGATTTGCAGAAGAGGTTGCAACAAAATATTCAAAGAGCCGTACAGTACACTGTTCCAGGTGACAGGTAACAATTAGAACAAGGTGACAGGCTGCTCGCGGCTCCAATACATTGTGATTAATTTACTAAGCATGTGTCTGTTGTACTAACACTTTTCACACTAAAGCTGAGAAGTGACGCCTCCTGCAGGATAAATGCTTTGCAGTGTTTGCAGACAAAACATGATCAGCATAAACACACAGGATCAACACTGTCACTGGAGCTGTTTGGTGTTAAAAGGCTTCACTTTACAGCAAAAGAACAACAACAAAAAAAACACAACTACATGTCAGAGTCACGCAGAGCACAGCCTGGCAAGTCTGGTCCAGATTCAATAAGATCTGCTCAGTCTGCCCATTGTTTGCAGCTCACCGCTATAACTAGGAGAAGCTCAACGTAGTGCAGACTCTGGAAAACTTCACAACATACTGTACACACAGCAGACAATCGCACAGAATTTGTTTTCTCCAGGGATCCTCGCTAAAGGAGAGCAAATTCTTCATCCAGCAGCAGGTTTTTATTGTTTGATTGAATCTGGTCCAGGAGAGCAAACAGAGAGAACAACATGGCTGCTGTAAAGCCCCCTGCTGAAAAAATATCATCACCCCCCTTTCAGTCCCGTGCACCTCGAGCAGTAAAGAGACTATGAACCTGCCTCGTGTGTCGCTGTGTTTGTGCGCCCGTGTGTAGTCATCCACATCTAGTACACTGCACCGTCTAATGTCACGAACTCGACGCGAAATTGTGTTTGATTCCCCGCGAGCAGCTACACCGAGTGGGTGCGGGAGCCAGACGAGGAGGGTGGTTCAGCAGGAGCTATTTCAAGCTCATCAGAGTTATTCTGCGTTAGACTACAGACGAAGCTTATCTGTCAGCTTGGAGACGCAGGCAGGCGAGCAAGCAGCAGCCAGGAGTGATGGCTCACGAGCTGCACAAACACAGGTAGCCAAGGTGGAGGAAGACAAACACACAGCGATATGCTGCCGCGCAGACAGGCTAAGAGACGGGCCGACACCGAGGCATAATTACAGAAGCTATTAGACGCGATGCTGGTGATGTGGTGCAGCTTGCGTTAATGTGGAGAAGCTGAAGGACTCGAATTGGTGTCCATGCGACAGATGAGCTGCTCTGCTGTCAGCACAGGAAAGAAATCACAAAAAATGTGTTGATGCGTTCTTGTTAATATGAAGAAGTTTTATATGAATGTGATGATAACTGAGGTAAGGCCGTTCTATCCGAGGCTGTGGTTTCCTGTTCCCTGAGTCCTCCTCCATTTTGTGCTTTTTTTCGATATGCTGTAGACATTCATCCTCCTCATCCGCCAGATTCTGCTAATGTGTGGAGGAAAAATGACAGTGAGGCATAAAGTCAGCCAATGCTTGAATTAGGACGAAATCCCAATTACTCACCAAAGTCAAACAGACTATTAACACGGGACAGAGAACAAGACTAATGGCTGAAAAATCGGCCTATGTTTGATCAATTTACAATAATGATCATTTTAGGTAATAAGTTCAGTTGTTCTGGGAAGACTTTCAGAGATTCATAGCCGCCAAAAACACAAAGCTTCTATATGAAGTATTAGAGTGCGTTAGAATAACAGTTGTCTCTTCCCAAATGGGCTCGGCTTTCCTCAACTTTCTGGTTTTATCGTTTCTCAACTTTTATAAAGACTATTACTGTAAAACGGTGTCTCTTCGGGAGACGCTCCTTTCTTACGTGTTTATGTGTGTGTGTGTGTGTGTGTGTCTTACCGGCAGGCTTATTGAACCTGGAGCAGCTCCTCAGGCAGTTCCTCATCTCCAAGGAGACTCTGTCAGTGCGCATGCTTGATGACAGCCAGGACCCGACCCCGCTCCTGAAGGAGATCCGAGATGACAAGACTGCCACGATTATAGTTGATGCCAACGCCACAATGTCACATATCATTTTGGAGAGGGTTAGTATGGTTCAAACGACGGCTGAGTTATTTATACACTAGTAACTGTTCTTTGGCTCCAGCTTTAGGTTTGTATTAACAGAACATTGAATCCTGAAGAGTGACCAGAATCTGTTTGTCCTGGTTGCAACCAAAGACCAATGACAAGACGTTATGCACTTTCCACAGTGGACTCAGCTTTTAAGGAAGAAAATGCTTGTAGAGTGTTCAGTCCAAAATAAAGCTGTCGTGTTGCTGTTACATTCGATTACATGGATTAAAGCATTACATCAAGTTATATTGCAATGATTCATGCACGGTTAAGTGGATTAGTGTGAGTAAGAACAGACAGAGGTTGTTGTCTTCTCTGAAACAGTGCTTGTTATGGATTAAAACAAGCTGTTCTGTAAATCGGAGGCCGTTCCAGTCCACTGATTCTTCCATGTCCTTCTCGTGTGTAGGTGGCTTCTCAGAAAGGTTCACCAGCAAAACTGCTCGTTTCGACAGTGATTAGTTTAAACTAGTTTGACTTTATAGCAAAACATAACCTTGACTGCACACGAGTGTTTTCTCCACAAACTAATAGGTACAGCAACAGCTTAAAACACAGTGAGACCCTCAACCGTCTGAGTGAAGGAAGTGAAGGTGCTTCACAGCAGCATATGGCCTCGCAGTAATTAATACCCACCTCGTTATTGCTAGAAGACGATGGATTGGTAGCTAGAGTGGAGGAGACTGTACCTGGAGACAGGAGGCGACTGAAGAGAGGCGGGAGGACAGACGTTGTTGCGCGTCACCTCTTCCACCCTCGTTCTCTCCATTATACTCTATCTGTCTCACTACTCTTTAATCTCAATCTCTCACCTCAATCAAGTGTTCAGGCTGCCATCAATGGCCGTCCAGTCACCATGGTAACCCTGGCACGCAGAACAGCAGGAGCCCACCGTGGGATGCCTCTTTCTGTTCCACTCCTCCATCTGTCTGTCTCTTCACTTTAAATATGGGCTAGCTCTCCTTCTCACTTTCAGTTTTTTTTTTGCCTGTTGTTTTGTTTTGTTTTTGCCCAAACACAGACAAGACAATTTCACTTTGTTTCTTCACACCTCCCTCCCCATGTGGTCTTGGGTACCCATCCCTCTCTCTCCCACTCTTTTGTCTTCTGTATGTGTCACACTGGTTTTTCTATCTGTCTGTGAACAAAAAAAAAAAAAAACGATCCTCCAAGGATGGTGAAAAGTTGGCGATCCCACCTCTCATGTAGTGGATGACACACATGTCAAATGCTGCATATTTGCCAGTCTCATGTGATGATAAGACCGTGCAGCTCCTCTGAAGGGACAGAATGGTCCTTTGTCATGCAAGATACTGTATCCTCCCTTATTATTTGTTTACATCTTACATCAAACCGTCATCAGACAAAGGTTTCTCTCCCAGAGGTTTTACCATTCAGAGGGGTTTAGGTCAGCAGTGTTTTGATTCTGAATGTAATCTCATTCAGTCAGGCCTCCACCGGTTGTGCACAGCCGTACAGAACCAAAGTGGGATAGATAGTGAGCCTGGCATATGGAGGCAATGCAAACCATGTGCACTCTGAGCATAAGCTGCAGGAGAATACAAGCAGATCAGAAAGTGGAGAGAAGTATCAGGGAAGCGAATTTCAGCCACACTGAGTAGACACCGAAAGGGTTTTTGTCATCAACTGCTGGTTTTGGCTTTGTTATGGCTTGTGAACACGATGTGAGCAGTAACCAAGGCAATTTAGGCTCAAATCTCTGATTCGCTCAAAGAGACAGAACCGCTTTTTTCGAAAAAACGTACTTTCTAAGTTTTGCGTAATGAAGAAAAAAACGTTATCACTTCGTGCCCTCAGCTATAGCTTCACCAACCGTGTCACGTGCTGACAAACTTTGTTTTGACATGCAGTAATTACCTTACAAAGTTGTATTAGTACTAGTTTGAAAACGCCGGCGTGCTAAATGCACTAAAGGAGAAGGCTTTAAAGACGGAACGTGGGAGGTCATGCAGAGTTTAATAATGAAAGATGAGTGTGGATGTTTTCGCCAGGATAATTGGTGCCTTTCTCAGTCGTAGTGTTTTATTATTTATGCCCCTACAAAACATTTAAGTTGAATATTCGGCAACTGTGTGACATAAAATCCTAACGGTGCACAAACACCCTCAGAGATTCTGCACTTGCTGCGTCTCAATGTCTGTTATTAAATGTCAGCATGGAAGCTCTTTATTATGGAGATATGTAAATGTCTGTACGAACAGGTGCAGAAAATCTGTGCTCAAAACATTATTGCGCCTCCTGGAGAGTTTAATAATCATTTGTAAAGCAACATATTAACTTCTTTTAATCTATATTTGTACGAACCACATGATCAAAGTGTATAGCTTCATAATTTAGCTTTTTGCTGATGAATTTGATCTTGATGAAATGAAACTGCGAGAAGTTCACGCTGTCCTTCACAAGTGCTTTTTGCTGTGACTTTGATGTAATCAAATTGTGCGGCAGAGAGTCGAGCGGCATACTAATGCACCTCAGAAATTAATTGCTCCGCTGAGAGCCACCGTCAGATAAGAAAGTGTTGGTCTTATCAAGATGTTGATTTGATCGGTCTTCTGCAGAATGGAGCTGGAGCTACGCCGCATCTCTGACCTCTCGTCTTCTCTCCCCACCCCTTTGTTCTGACTCTGTCTTCGTTTTGTTTGGTTCTCCCTCTCGCTCCTGTATTTCGCTGACCTCCATTTTAACATCTTTTTGTTGGAACTCTGATGGATTTATGTTATGTACCTTTTGTACCTTCTTTCTCTGACACGTTTTCTCTTCCTTCCTGCCCCTCTTATCTTTTGCTCTGCAGGCATCAGAGCTGGGAATGCTGTCTGTCTACTACACTTACATCTTCACCTCTCTGGTAAGGAAATGGGATATGGTGTGGGTATTCAGAGGCGATATTGATTTTACGCCTACACGTACTCCGGTGCTCTAATACCGAGCTTCTGTAGTGTGTAAAAATAGTACACTTTAATTGGTACCTAGACTGAATGATTGAATGAAGAGAGTTATTCAGACAGGAGCTACAGCAGAGGAATTATAGCAGAGCTTCATTATAGTATAATCAGTTTTCTCCCTCATGTGACTACAAATTAGAGACATGCTGAGTACAGCAGCCATGGTGGCTCCAGTTGCTGTGTGTTTGCTCTCACTGGTTGAAGTGCTCTTCTACACTAGACCACTAAACAATAATCGTTATTATTTTTATGGATGCGACCGTTGTTGTTGTTGTCGTTGTTGTTGTTTCTGCTGTGTTTCTCCTTATAATTGCCTGTGGAAATCCTGCCAAGCTCCCGCTGAATGAAATCCGTTACTCACCGAAGGAGGATCACTCTCCTCTTCTCTCTCTTTTTTTTTTTTTACTTTCTCCCTTCATAATGCGATGTTTAGTTTCATGCTTTGGCTTGTGCGCTATATTTAAATAGAAAAATGGCCGTTTAAGCTGAATGAAAATACAGGTACACTCTGCTCTGTATCATTAAAACCTTAGTCACTGGCAAAATCCGGAAACATTTTGCTATAAACAAAGTAGACAAGAACACTAATTAGCTTAACAAAGTGCTTCCAAAGTTCAAAACAAAATGCCACGTTTATTGACATTTATTCAACCCTTTTGTGGCATATTGTACGGATTTAGTACTCAGCACATCACCCTTTGCTGTTTGGTCTGTAGCGCACACGATGCATCCCTGACACCAGCTCCTGGCAGCATTCCTGATGAATCTCTTCCTCATGGGCGAGAGCCTCCAGTTCACTAACATTCTTCTTTTCAAACACTGTGGTGCAGTCTGCTAGTTTATTTGTCCTGGTGGGTTAAATAATCCCCAAGCTTCCGCTTTCTAGACGGCCTAAAGTTATCTCTGAGGTCATCCTGATGTTTGAATGAATCCATGTTGCCTGGTTTCCAGCATCAGAGAAGGCGACACCAGAGCATGACAGAGCCACCACCGTGCTTCACAACTGGGACTGCTAATCAAAGCCTAGATTAGTTGTTTCATGTGTGTCAAAAATAAATCCTATTCTATCAAATATGTGCCGTTATGATAGGTTGAGTTCAGGGACTTCAGGCGTTATTAGCTGCATTTTCTCTTGAATTTGGAGGAACCATGCAACCATTGTTTCCAACACTGCATTACATTACTTGCCATGTTAATAGTGTTCCTACTTTAATAGTTTGATGCACAAACCTTTGGGACAGGTAGAGCAGGACTGTTCCCGCTGTTTAAGGTGAGTCACTGCTGGTGTTGTCTGCTGACAATCAAAGGGATTTACTCACACCTTCAGACACAAGGGAGCCTAAAGGCAACGTGAGCGTTACTGTAAGATCGTATAGATAGGAGAAAACTTGTTTCAAGTAAGCCAGATAACAGCTCCCTAATGGAAATTAATGAGCTTTGAAACACTTTGCTCTATTAGAGCTATAGCGATGATTCATATCAAGTTGATTTATGACTCATTAAGAGTGGGCTGCCGCCATCTTCGTGTTTTCTTTTACAGTCCTTGACTTTGTCACTTCTCCGTTCTTATCTCCTTTTAAGCTACCGGGTTGGCTTTGCTTCGTGTCTACACCTAAATAAGCTCCCTCTCTTTTCTTCTGGCGTTGCTGTGCAGGTCTGCTGCAGGGCACAGCAAAGCACACGCATGTGTGATAGATACTAGATGATGCCTCGACATCCCCACCCACTACATCACCTTCATTTTTTTCAAATTCAGCCATTGCTCAGTGACGGCATCATTATTAGCTCCAGGTAACATCATTAAAATGGTCAGCTGTCTGCCCCTGGCAGCTGGCTGGGACATAATTCAGAGGCTGTGTTTGGGAAAACAGAAGTTGTTGTCTCCTTCGTTTCCGTAATGATTCATTTATCCTATATATTGTTTTAGACGGCTCGTATACTTGTGCGTTATGTTCAGAATGCACACACGCATACTGTCAAACACTGTGCTTTTTGCTGTTTTTGTTATTGTTTTCTCACTGTGTTGCTTCTCTAAAAATGTAAATGATACATTGCATTCTTGCCTAAAGTACGCTGTGTCACGTCAGGCGCTGTTCAAGGCAGAAAAGTCACTGAGAGACTTCAGCATCAAAGCAGGATGTAATTATTGTTATTATCATACTTACTCAGTTACATTCAGTTAAGACTGAGGTTTGTCTTTGCTGCTTTACTGCTACATGGTGTTGTGTCTATAACTAACCTTACGTTATTGACTCGTGAAAATAAAGGATAAAAATAAAATGGACGTTCCATTCGTTCCACTTTTGCACTCGTGTGTGCTGTACGTATCTGCATGTGTCCGTGCGGTACCGT
Organism: Macropodus opercularis; assembly: GCA_030770545.1. NCBI lineage: Eukaryota > Metazoa > Chordata > Actinopteri > Anabantiformes > Osphronemidae > Macropodus > Macropodus opercularis. Next base: position 7,833,188 of record CM061110.1, read on the forward strand.
AGGTTTCACTCTTAAGGGCAGTGGGTGACTGTGTCCAGCTATTTCCATTATCTCAGGAAGCAAATAGTATTTCTCAAGTCTATTTAAAGGTTATTTCTATCACACGCTCCCTCCCCTCTACCCTTGAACGCTTCTACATCAGACAACCTGAGACCTAACACATGAACTACACTTTATCCTGGGGGTCCAGTTAATGAGCAAGGACTACTGTATATGGGAGAATGTTAAGGGAGAGGAATAATTCAGCACAGGCATTTTTGGAAATATGGATTTAAATATGTCTGTTCAGAAACTAACTCCATGTGTTTCTGTTGATGTTGTAAATGCTGATGTCTGATGCCTCTCAGTGTATTTATGGCGTATTGTTGTAGGTTTGCTGCAGGACGATTGTCGATTGTCCATTTGGATTTTGTTGTTGTCTCTCTCTCTTTTTTTTCCATTGCTGCTAAGCTCATGATTTTCAGACATGTGCTCATTTGCGTTAACACATGACAAAACATTGTGAAGTCGAATGCAGCAGAATAACTCTTTAACAGATTTGCTTGAAAATAAAATGCGATTTCTCGCACAGCCCCAGCAGTTGGGTTGTGAGTCAGCACGTCCAGGTCTGAGACCGCACTGTAGCTGCTTTTGTTCACAAAGCGAGTGTGACGTTAACAGGTGGGCTGAGCTGCGTCAGCACTGACTGGGGCAGTACCCCAAGCTGTTGATGGAGGAGGGTTGGCTGGACTCATGCTAAGAGCGAGGGTAAGGAGCTTCCACTGGGGCCGCTGCTCCTTTGCACAGAAGGGTGTGAGTCGAGTGCTTTCCTGCATCTTATCAGATTTCCATCTGGGATTGCTCCAGAAATGTAGCTTGCAGCTGGTGGTTGAGCCTGACATAGACCCAAAGCATGCAGGAGATAATTTCTACCTTATCCGACCTGGGAATGCCGGCGGATCCCCTCGGAGGACCAGGAAAGCACTGCAGGGCGGACGGACGCCTGAACTGGTGAACCTGCTGCTACTGCAGTCTGCTCTGAATGAGCAGCCGGACACGGATAGAAGCACAGGAGAACGTGTCGCCTGTTTCTCGTCCAATAATGAGACACCTTCAGCTTAAGCTGCAGAAACTAAGCTCAACCACACGTTCCTGTTACTATTTAATCTTTTCTGACAATCAATTATGGAGCATTTTTAAAAATGACGATACATGCGAGGGTTCCCTAAGAAAGCCGTGTAGGATTAACTATTCATAATTCATTTCTGAATCTGAATTTTTCATTCATTCCTACTGATGCACAACTTCATTTGTGTATTTTACTCCTTCGTACATTACACATTGTTAGAGCCTATGAACTCAAATTGTTCTTAATTTCCATCCTGGTATGTGCATCTGCTCTCTCTTCTTTCTCCGGCTCTCTTATGCCTTGTGTCTCTCTCATTTTCTCCAACTATTTCCTCCTTGTGTCTCCCACCACTGCTGACACTTCATTTATCTCTGGTGCTGACATCCCTGACTAACGATCTGCCAGACTGCTCCCCTGCCTAATCTGTTTCCCCTGAATCATCTCAAGATGCTCATCAACGTCCTCACACAGCTACCCATCTACAGTCAGGCTTTTTGTCATGCCCACTTATGGATTTCACCGTTCTCCACTTTTTGTTTTGATTTAAGTTTTTTTTTTTTTCTATTTTAGTGTTGGTTATTAATCTAGTTTGAGAAATAAGGGGAAAGAGGAATAAGTAAGAAGAGGCAGGGAAGGTCCTTTTCCTCACAGTCACTGTGCTGTAGTGAATGCAGCCTAGTGTTGTTTGCACAGTGTGTGGGTCTGTGTGGAGAACTTTTGCGTGAAATAACGTTCATTCATTGTCCAGCATAATAATGATCTTCAGCAGAATGAAGGCAGGTTCATTTTTTGTTTGCTAATTTCTTCAGTAAAACTCTATAATTCACTTCACCCACAGCTCAAAGCCTTTGATCCGTTCCTCGCTACGTGAATTCTGCTCAGTTCTTAGCTAAATAGTTACATGCAACCAGTTCTATAGAGAAAGAGAAGCAGAAACAAGCACACGGGTCTCAGCTATTGTTTACACCGGTTGTGTGCTCAGCGCTGGTTTATTTTCCTGTCTCTCCTATTAAGCCCAGTAAATAGCAGCTGTTAATACCCGGTGCTTTAATTGTACGTTCTAATAGAAATCTTGACCTGTGGGTCACAGTGAGAAGAGAGATTAAAACTAAAACACATTTCATGGACGAGTAAAGAAACTGAACAGCTCCACTGGGCTTTTGCAGCTTCTCTCTCTGTTTCAACCAATATTTCGGAAAGTAGCCGCGCAGCCTCCTCGGCTTTAACTAATGCAATGAGCACAGAAACAACCCAAACGGGCAGCGCACAGACACACAGGGAAACATCTGTAAGCACGCACACACTCAGTCATCGCTCCATGGCTTCCATTTAAGTGATTTGTATCCTGTGATCCAAACTACTCAGCAGGATTGAATAAATCACATCACGCCGGCAGTGGCTCGTCTTAGGGTGACACGGTGCCTAATGTCATTTGAAGGTTAGGTGAGCACAGGATTGGATGGAGCAGCTCCTCGCAGGGCAACACTGTGGCTTTGCGATGTCATTTTTAGTCCCGATGACGGCGCGCAGGCTCATTTCTGCTGTCTCGCACACACACCGGCATCTACGCGAATGCAATCGAGAACACACTACGGCACGCGGTGTCAGCTGACATATTATCTCGCTCTGCAAAGCAGGGGCCATCCGTTCAGCCCCCCGTGTTTGTTTTGTTCTTCATGTTCCATTTCCCCTCCACACACTCGTGATCCCTCTTGTCACCGCAGTCATTGTCATGCATCCGTGGCTGAAGAGCTGCCAACGCTCCCTGACTGTCGCGCATGCACGCACACACACACACAAATACGATGAAACTCAAACACATAAAGTCGTGTTCATGCTCACTCGCATCTTGTATCTTGTCATCACATCTCATCTACCTGTCTGCCCGTTTTAATCGTGTGTGTTTAGTTTTGTTTCCTTCCCAGTACAAATTCACGCAAACCAGTTGACCCTCATCTTGCTTAATTCGTAATAGTTGGAGCTGATTGGCAGCCTTGCAACACAGGATGATGAGGGAGTCAGCTTTTACTTTGGAGGCAGGCACTAGTTAATCCCTATCGTCTCCCTCACGCTACCGTGCTCCCACCCATTTGTTCTTGGCCGTGTGGGGTTCTGGGCCCCTGCCTCTAATTATTCCTCCCAACACTGTCAAATAATAAAACGCTTTATGAAACGTACGCCTGCCTCCTCAAACCTGCACAAGCACGATTTTCTAATTTTCACTCTGTCTCTTTTCCAGTAGTTTAGTGAAGTGTCACTCTTTGCAACTCAGTGCAAGTGGAGAATAAATAATGTTCACGGTCTGCCCTCTGTCTGGAAGTTCAGCTCCTCGTACTGCCACCCCGGATCCCATCACTTTCCAAAGGCAGCGTCCCCTCTCTCTCATTCTTTCTCTCTGGTTGTGTCTGGTCTTGATAACAGAACCGCCTTGGTGATGCAGAATTCAATTTCACAAGTTTATTGTTCTGACTTTGTGAATTCATATAAAGATGGAAGATTCAGTCAAACTAAAAGACAAAATACTATAAAAAAAACATCCCCTGGCCTCCATCTCCGGTTGTTACAGAAGGAAAAAAAGCGGCGTTGTCAGTCAAGCTGCTTTAGAGGGTAGCCACTGTGACTGTGAAAATGATTGGGATTTAATTAATTGCCATCCACGGCTTATGTAAAGTTCATATTTCCCTGTTTAGACACAGAGTTTGAGAATCAATCAACTGAGTAATAGAAAAGGTAATCGGCTACGTGGGTGGTGACAACAGAGAACCGCATCCAGCCAGAATTTAAACTACGACATCATTATGTTACAACAGGTGTCTTTCACCTAATAACGTCTGCTATTTCAACTTTGAGGCACAGTTATTGTGCGGGTGCCGTAGAGAGAACAGCAACAGGCAGAGGGACACGTTTGTCTAATTGAACCAGCACACAAACCACCATATTGTGTCTCTCCATCATCTGGTATTTAAACAGAGACATCATCTCGGTTTGATTTTCAATGTTGTAATATTACGTAAAGGGGGTTGCACTGGGTTTTGCTTGGTACTGAACGTTCAATGTGAAACCATCAGTCTCTTTATCCCTCAGATGCAGACGCACAATACTTTGGTCATTCAGCTCAAAGAAGTAAAATGTCTTCAAATCATACACGCTGACATTCTCTCACACAAAGAGAAAAAGGACACCAAAAAAAGCATTTGCATTCACAAAGAGCATTCATTAATAAGTTATGGTCAATTTTGAGGGTTAACAGGTTGGGACACGGGGTCCGTTTATGTTCAAAAAATGATAAAGTGATTGGGATTCATTAAGAGAACCTGAGAGAGCGTTCAGGGTTTTAAAGGCCGCTGAGTTTCGTAGAAAGCAGGGCCTGCTGAGAATGCAGGAGGGCTCGTTAGAGTCTGTGTTGGAGACCACCAGCGACCTGCCATGTTTAATATGCAAGTCAGGCCTTGTTTGTCTTATCGCCTTAGCACAACTTCCCAACGATATTAAAATGCTCACTCTGTTGACTGTAAAATTCGAAGACCTGCCGTTGCCCCCTCTCGCTTTATCTTCACCGCTTCACCTGATGGCAGCTGGGTGTTTGTGTAGAGCGCAGCGTTCCAGCCTCCAGACTCTGAAAGGCGTCTGAATGTGTGAGGCGTTCTGGCGTATTGATTACTCTGTGTCAGCCCTATTACCTGCAGCTCTACCTCTGGATGACTCAGTGTTGACAGTTGTATTACAGCCTATTATCTTCCAAATCTCAGGGCTTGAGTCACAGCTTACCGTAGGGTCGTCTTTGGAAGTTTGAAATTGCCAGCTGACTTCATACATGGCTTCCTTCCTGGGCTCTGTACGGTTCTTCCTGCCATTATACCATCGCTTTTTAGTTTTGTTACTTTTTATTTATTCCGCCTTTGCTTCACCATTCTCAGACCTGCTACGTGTTATATAATAAGCTGGGAACCTACCACCACCATGATGCTGAATACTTTTCTCCATTTTCACCCTTCACCCCCATTTTCACCTCATTTCATGCTTCTTCAACTACCCACCAAAATATGTTTACTTCAGCATCGTAGTCAGATTTTTAAACCCATTTGTGACGTGTTTATGCCGGTGACTTTAGCATCTACTGTACCAATAAGGCCGTAGTGAAATGCGGAGAATACACCGTGTAATGTGCAACTTTTTGCCGTTTTAATCAGGCTAATAGAGCTTTTATTTTGATGAAACAAATAACTGTCATCTCTCTCTGATTATCACCCGGCCCAGACAAAGTAATCCAGACAGCGAGAGTTCCATCAAGCTGATTGCTGAGCTGTTTGTGTACAGTCGGGATTAGCAGGGGGACTTTGAAACAAGCTGTTTGTCTCCCTGTAGTTTTCCTTTGGTGTGTTGTTCAGAAAGGTGGATCCTTGATAAAACACAACGGTGTCTTCAGATCTTTAAGAATCTTTTGACAATGAGACCTCGATTAAGTTTGCATGAGTTTAATAAAGGTGCGTGTTGTGCTGTGAAGTTCACAAGGTTCTGTGCTGCAGGTGATTTGGGAATTGAACTCCTGCGCGTTGCTGTATAACAATATGAGCGCGTCTCCCTGACAGATGGCTTTAATTTCAGTATTTTAGGCTGTTTATGATGGCTGTGTGTACTGTATGCTTAACGGCTTTCATTCCCATCACAATGTAGAACACCCCGCTGATCCAATTAAATTGGTTGCAGAATTGGCTGCATTTTTGACTGCGCTGAGAGCAGCAGCACAGAGAATTTATGGGAAAGCACTCACTTACGTTCTCTGAGGACAAAACAAAGTAAATGAAGATCAAGAGGAAACTGGAAGAAAAGCTCACCAGAACAATAAACCAAGTTAACCAATCATTCAAACTGCACTTACAGGCATCGACACCGATGCCACTGAGACCAGGAAGCACACGCTGCACATCCCGTGTTAAAGGAACGAAATGCGATACGACACAGCAGAAAATGTAATGAAAGACGAGAACAAAACGCGCATTCAAAACAAAATCGCAGAGAGGCAGCAACGTTTCCCTCTTCTTTGTTCAAAAGACCACAGTGAGCTCTTGTCACCATCAATTCACCAACTACAGAGTTGAGCCAGCAAGCTCAAACCGCTGTCGCTAGTCAGCCTAGATTAACTGTGGCTGGAGTTTGTTTTGATCGGGGAGCCTGAAATGCTGTTAGATGCCTTCTTTGTGCTTCGCTCTCTGACTAAAATTTGTTTAACCTCGTAAGGAAAAGCACAACAAATGTGGCAAAATAATAAGTGAACCTGAACCTGTGATGCTGTAGGTCCTGCAAACGGCTCGTGCCCCAGCTAAATAACGCGGCGTTCAGCGTGAATGCTATGGTTTGCAAATTAAATATACGTTCATAGGATTTGCTTTGCCTTTAAAGCTTTTTTTCTTCCTTGCAATTTCTTCTGCTGTTTGTATTTTCGCCTCTGAGGCGCCTTCATAAAATACTGCAGGGACTTAAGTGAATAGCTTTCTGGAAACGAGACACTGTTTCAGATTCCAAACATATGCCAGCGTCTGCAATATTCATAGTGTTTCTGGCCTCCTCCAGCCTACGAATTACGCTGGGCCTAAGGTCTCTGCCTCACAAATAGGCTGGGACTGTTGCAGGTCAGACATAATTCCATGAATAATGTAATAAAATTGGCCATTTGTTTTCAACACTCAGGAGAAGAGCTGGCAGATTGTTGTGATGAATGTAGCGGCTACAAACAAACAAACAAACCCAAACAACGCTAATGTGCAGTTGAAACAACCAGCAGGCTGAGCTGAAATACACTGCGTCATCATTTAATGGTCATCTCGGTGACTGCTGGGAGTGATATACTGGAAGTGACAGGTTAGCGACCAGCGCCAGAGGGACGAGTGGTTCCAATCACAGCAAACACAGCAGAGCAAGGTTCCAGACAGAACCATCCAGAGAAACACTTCTCGTGTCCAGCTACAGCTACGACCGTTGTGTGGAACTTAATGAACAGACGATTCAGTAAATCATTTAACCACTTTTGCTGCTGCATCCCAGGCTCATAACAAGTCTGCGGGCGTGACATTCTTTAATTCCCCCCCCTCGTCGCCTCGTCTCTTCACCATCCCACGTTCGCTGGGAAGTCTGTAATTAAGAAGCTGCAGGAGGCTTTAGAGCTCAACCTGAATTTACACGGCAATTGATACAAGCATGAAATGACTTTTTGCCAAAAACACTGCATGAGCATTTGAGCTATTAGAGAATAATCAGTGGTGCCTCTGGGAACAGATTTCATCACAAAGTTGATGCTGCACTCAGGTGTTAGATGTGCTGCAATAAGTATGTCCATCCATCCATCCATCCATCCACTTGGAAGGTCAGGGCTGTGGCTTTACTGTAGCCAGCCTCAGCTCACAGGCAGTTTTGGAGGTACAGTATGTTAATAATTAGTATTTTATTATTAGAAAAATCAATATGCAGTATGTCGTAGGCTACTGGAGGGTGTCAGTTCAGATAAGAAAGTAGAGTGATGATTATCACCTCTGACTGTTCTGTGCTTATCCAGGATAATTTCACAGAGCAAAAATAATGTCTTTACCACCGTGTCGATTGAGGAAGCTAAGAAGTGTCTTTATAACCTAATTTACATTTGCTCAGAAACACTGGATTTCCACGGGATGCACTGAATTCCCTGCTTCCAAGTGAAATAAAAATGCATGCAACCCCCCACCCCACCCCCGGGTCAGGTAGCCAGTCCATCACGGTGAATCGAACCCCGATCCCAAAAATAAAGTCACGTTGTCTAATTACGTCTGATTATAAGAGAGAACATCACGCGTCGTAGTGCAACGACACTTAATGCTCATTTAATTCATGGGAAAACGAAGCCTGTGCGTCACCAAATGTGCAGCTTGTGCTAATTGTTATGACTCATTTGACATCCTTCCTTAGCACCGCCAACGACCGATCCAAATGTCAGCCTCAGCGAAAGCCATTCATGTCAGAGCTACTTAAACAAGCAGAATGAGCCAACCTCAGCGAGACCATTCATGTCCACAGTAGGAGAAAGACAGTGTGGTCAAAGACGGAAAACTTGACGTGCTCTGTTGTCTGACTTCTGTTGTCTGGCATTCGATGGGCTTATCGATCAACGCAAGGTTTGCAGTTCAGACGGAACTTTTAGCTGCAGGATGGCACAGCCTGTTTCCCCGTGTGTCCCCCCTTAGAGAATCACTACAATCTGAGCGTTTCTCTCCTGTTTTCATGGATGCGATCCGCGGACAAAGAGGGTGGTTTTGCTCCCTTCTATGGAGGCTCGCATAAAGAAATGTGCCGGTGCTGCGTGGGGGGGGTTCGGGGTAGGGTTCACGGCAGGGCATATCAGCAGCATCAGTCCTTCTGATCTCATTACTCACCGCTCAGGCTGACTACACCCCAACGAGCGTCACACGCTGACACTGACAAGGCTGCGCTGGTGAAGGGAACCGCGTGAAGGCATTATATGTAAAATAGGAGAAGCCACTGAAGGCTAAAGCTGTAATGGATATATTAAGAGAATTAAGCGGAGACGGACATAAAGGTGGGAAATGGACTAAGAATGAGCGGTTGTGCGTTTTCAGACGGCAGAGGGCTTGAGTCGAGGAGGTGAAGCAACAGTTTTTGGTTGGCTGGCTCAGGGCCCGGCTGCTGATTGATCTCCAGGTGACAGCCGGTGTCGGGGGCCCTCGGCCAGCCTGTCACTCCCCTCGCTCCCGCACCCTCCCGCCCTCTCTCATCTATGCTCTGCCGCTCTCCGTCTTTCTCTCCCCCACTCTCAGTTGTGTCAACTAATCTCTCTTCCACCGGTTCAACTTCTAGCCCTGCCGCTCTTCCTCCTCCCTCTCCCACCGTCCTCCTCATCATCATTCTGCTCCTCTACCCTTTTCACCCCTTCAGTGGTGACAGTGCTCTCTTCAACCCTGCGCTGCTGGGAACCAACTGTCCTCCGCTGAGCGCCGCCCGTTTCACACCACCTGTTTAGCATGCAAGAGAGCATAATTACTCGTGTGGAGGGATTTGGCCCATTTTTGTGCGCGCCCGTGTGGTTTCATGGGGACGTGCACGTGTGTCTGTGCCTGCGCCCTGAAAGCCCCACCGAAGCGCGTTCGACTTGGCCCGTGGATATTTCCGCGACCTTGGTCTTCAGTGAGTTTGCACACGTGTTGCTCAGTTACGCAGATTTGGTTGTGGGTGTGCACACGCACGCACACATACAGGCACCCTTGAGGGGCAGGCTTAATGATAGGCTCGTTTGCACAGCTCTGCCTCTAATGATCTATTAAAGTACACTTAGCCAGTAATTATATGGCCAGTCCCAAAAGGCTTATGAGGCCCCACAAGGGATAAAGATACAAGCAGACTATAAAAAAGCCTGCGAGTTTATAAGCTGTCTTTACATTTATGATAAAACTAAATAAATAAAGGATGTCGTCCAATCCGATGTTTTTAACCTAGTGTGTGCTCATAAATGTTAAAGTTACAACAGTGGAGTGGTCCTAAAGCTTTGGCGAAGAAACACGTAATCCCTTCCTCAGTTCCCCTCTTGATCTAGACTCATGCTGCATATTTAGTTCCGGGGCTGCAATTAAATCCCCTGCTACTGTTAAACCAGCTATATTCAAAAGTTGAAATGCTTCATCAAGAGAGCCAGGGTATCGGTTTTGCTGAATAATGTTTTTCGTACTCAATAGAACAGACAGCCATTAGATCATTATCCCAGTCATTAGCAGAAGTGAAGCGGAAGAGCTTAGATTTCACTGCCTCGTTTTCTAATCAGGCAAAACTTAACAAACGTGTTAATACACTTGTTTTTCCCAACTCAATTAAGAATATGCTTGGAAATAAATCAGCTTTGAAAGATTTTTTATTTTTTTGTATGTTTCTGTTTAGTTTGGTGGTTTGGAACTATGCACTGTGTTTGTTGAGCTGAACTGCTGAGCACAGTGACGGAGCCTCCTGTCATCCTAGAACGACGGTAGGTTGAGGCCAGTTTCTCCGAGGAAACGCGGGATCCAGGGCTAACGTGCTCAGTTTAGTTGGTGATTTGAAAGCTCTTGGCTGTAACAGGGCAGGACGCCTGCTGGAGCTTCTTTAAACTTGCTTTCCCTGCCAGATGCCTGCATAGCTGCGCATATAGGATTTCCAGGTTCCTTGGTTGGCATGGGGGATAATGGGCCTCCCACACAAAGTCAATACGCGCCGCTTCCATGCTCTGCTCCACGTCTGTGTCGGTGTAGTTGCTCCTCTGGTGTCTGCACGGTGGAGTGACTCGTGCTTGATCTCCCTTTGGTCTAAGAGCTTCTTTCCACCTTCCTCCTTATCAGTTATTTAATTCACTGACCTACTCACTCTTTTTGTCTGAAGGTCCATTATCTGATTTGCCTAATCCCCTCTCATCCATTTTCCTCTCACAGATGAAAAAGGCTTTTTTGGGGGGTTTTGTTTTGTTTGTCCGTTGCAGCATAGAAGTGAACGCTTTGATATCTCCGGGAGCCAATCAAGCTTTCTCTCTGCTTTTGGTTTTTGATGTGTGTTTTTTTTAATAACATGTTGACCTAACCCTCCAGGCTGATGCCGCACACCAGGTTTTTACAGACGCTCACAGGAAAGTACATCTGTTGCCATCTTTGACTTGATTGTTTTTCATTTCAGCAAATTTGTTTTCCTTTTAGTGACTTACACAGCACATCTAATTATTTTAATTAGTTTCCCATCGTCTTTGAATGGCTCGCTACGTGCTCAACCTTAGTCTCTCCTCTATCTCTCACTTGTCCAACTTGTCTTATTTTCAGTCCTTGGCCTTGGTGACACATAGACAGATAGTTACACTGGGCTTGGTCTGGCTGTCATAACCTAGATGGCACGAATTGTCTGCCAGGCACAGGCTACGAGCTGAGGGGGGGCTGAAAGGGGTTCTGACACCTCTATTAACCTTCAGAAGGCGTCCATCCCCTGTCACAGCTCCACCTCCTCTCCCTACTCCTTTCCGTCTCCCCTGGCTCCCGTCTACTGTTCCCCAGGGGGAAGGAAACTTGCTCGTCCCAAGAGCAAAAGGGCCAAATAGCAAATACCTGTATTTCATTCTCCCTTCAACCTGGAGCATTTCAATATGCCATGGATTTCGATCTCACTTTCTCAATTATCTATCTGTCTGTGTCCTCATTTTACCCCCGTGTTTCCTGCCTCCAGTCGGCCTATGCCTCACTCCCTCTCTCTCTCTCTCTCTCTCTAATTCTAGCCCCATGGCATTGCAACCCAGTTTTCATACACTGACCTGTATGTCAGAAAATGCCTATGGCCAGTGTGTGATTTTTGTGTAGTGGTGTGTATAGTGTAGTGGTGTGAATAGTGAGAACGAACCAATCGCTGCAGCTTTTTTATGTCAGTAAACTGAATTATTGGACAATGAAACCGAATGAGATTATATTTGATATAAATGTATCTGGTTGTCTTTTACTGGATACTGAATATGTAATTTCACTGCTGCTGTGGTGGTTCAGCCGCGCTGTGAGTGGCCCGCGTTCGTCTAATCACGGTGTTGTCTCTCTCTCATTTCGCCCCTCAGGAATTCTCTTTACTGCGACTGGACGACGTGGTGGACCAACGAGTCAACATTGTCGGATTTTCAGTCTTCAACAAAACTCATCCTTTCTTCCAGGATTTTGTGCTAAGCCTCAATCGCTCCTGGCAAGAGAACTGTGACCATGCACCCTTTGCTGGAACCCCAGTTAGTGCAACACAACACACACACACACACACACACACACACACACATTGGAGACCAACATTAACCCTATAAGAATAATGAATGAACCGTCTTCATTTGTTCTACTTAGGGAGTACTAACAGGACATACAGTACTGAGGCATCACTCCGCTGAATCTGACAATCACCCACTAAAGTCAAGTGCACACAACAACTGCCTGTGAAATATATAAGGATGCCATTTATCCAGTTAAGTGCTATAATTGCAGGTGTTGGTGAAGGCAGTCTGCTCATTAGCAGCCTTCTGCACCCGCCTTGCATTTATAACGGCATCTTCCTTGTTAAACGGACTTCACAGGGAGGCGAAGCAAACGAGAGACTACCATCGCAGCATCCACCTTAAATCGCCCACTGCCCGTATCCTACCAGCTTCTCCCGCTCACCGGTTCGAATACTCGAAAGAGGCAGTCACGCAAGTGCCGCACTGGCTCAAGGGTGTTTTACATTTGAGACGCACCGCACATTCTCATCACAGCCTTCGCCCTTGCTTTACGAGATAAGCCTCGTTTTCAACAGCAGTTTCAGCAAGTAAAGTCTCGTAAATGGCCTGCATGAATGTGATGAGCGCTATCTATGTGCAAATGACTTTTGTTTATGAGACCAAAATTTACAAGGATTATCTGACACTCCAATCATCAGTCTCAAGGCTAAGCACTCTCACCAATTTGTCCAGAAGTATCACTTGTAAAAATTGGGCGAATAACAAGAAGAACTCCGCCGGCTCTCACACTGAACTGGAAAAAAGCAGCGTATCATTTTTTAATAGTGTATATATAAACAGACACATGCATATAAAAATATAAATAGACAATTTGATAATTATAACAGATATAATAAGAATCTTTATCATCTTAAGAGTTTCATTATGGGCCAGATATTAAGTCAATTAATGAATGAAGCTCCATGTTTGAAGTTAAGAGAAAACATAAAATGAATCAAATGCCTGGATTTAAGCTGGGATGGAAAACAGGTTGAGAACTTTGAACACACCATGAAAATATCCTTGTGTTGTTTGCATAACAGGTTTATTTGGCAGATATTTCTGAGCGTGTGGCAATTAGGGCTTGTGACTAATTCACTAATAGCTAGAGAGAATACAGACTGATGACAGCAAAGCATGAAAGCAACCCATTTAGACATGCACACTGTCTTTTTATTAACAGTAATTAGGTCTGCAGACACTGTTACTGGGCTCTATGTACACAAGTGACCTTTTTACGCGTGTAGCGCTACGGCGTGTAATGCATTCGTAGATGAAGGCCTACACCAAGTCAACTGATCACAAGAGTTTATATAGTGTAGGAAAATGCGCGTTGCGACAGGTTGCGGGTGAGTTCAGAGCAGGCGAAGGTCTCACAGGAGGCGTCATGCTGCCTTAAAATACCTCTCTGAGTTCTCTGATGAGATTTATATGCTCAAATTAGCATCAGGCAGAGTAACTGCACTCATACGCATGTAGTCCTTGTCCTCTGTCTGTGGCCACAGAGCAGTAGGTGGACTAGATGTGGCTGGAGCTGACAGCACATCAAACACAACCGCGGGCTATAAGGTTTCAGATGCAGCCTAGTTCTTTGCGTCTCGTGTTGTAATGGAGGAGCTGAACATCATCTGTGTTTATGAAAAACTGTCAAAATTACATCTGCGAGCTGGATAAAATCTTCCAGATAGAGATCCATACAGGACCGAGATAGTGTTGATTCCTTTTATTATGACGACGCCGTTTGATTATGTACAGCGGCTCATAAATAAAGTGTTTTTATTATCAGGCTTATCGCTGTGTGCAGATGGCTCTCCAGCAGAAACCACAAATTTCTAATTGGCCCAGACGAGCAAACTTTCTCCTCTGTCTGAAATGATTCCAGCGCAGAGGGCCCGCTATACGACTCGCATAACGTTAACTGACCCTATACATGCTCAAAACGCTCACAGGGAGAAAATAACGAGCAAAAATAGAGGTGGCATGAAAGTAAGACGTTAAGAGTATAATAAAGACGAGTAAATGCCACGACATTATTAGCTTCACATTTCAGATTATACTGGAAAGCAGAATGTGCCCTAAATCACGGCTGCGCGTCATGTTTTCCACTGTACAGCGTAATTCTGATTTATCAGTTTGACTTTGCCTTTTCCCGTCACCCAGAGGGACGTTCACGTCAAAGCTAAACTGAATTGACGTGGTTGGTAATGTCTTGTGGTTGTGGAGGCTTTCAGGGCCCGTGTTTGTACACCACACTGCTTTTAATGTGCGATCCGCTGATTGCGTTAGCCAATCCAAGGTTATAATGCATCACAGTTAACCAGCCTGTTGTAGTTATCTTTGAGCACCAAAATTTACGAGGCATCGCCGTCCCTCGAAAAACATCAGGACCGTTTCGTCTCTCCTTCGATTGCACGGCCCCTACCTTTAAATGCAGGGGATCGTGCATTTTAATCACATGTACATAGCAGGATGCAGCGATAGCGACGACGAGGCTGTTTGTACAGGGGAGATGAGAGGAAACGCTGCCTCTCCCGCTGGTTTCTGGCTCGGGCTGAAAGAGGCATGCAGTAATTGGAATGGTCAGGGTGTGCCAGTTTCACGGGGGATAAGAGTAGGCAGGACAGAGTCTCTCCAAAAGACGGAGAGAGGGATCTGTTTTTCAGTGCTGTCAGCAGATCAGAGTCTTTCTAACGATCTAATGGAATAATCTCGCTGTCACTCCAGGGATGGGTTAACCCCTCACTGGCCGCTAACCACTGACGTGTGTGAGTTTTGAGCTCTTGCAGGTGTGTGTGTGTGTGTGTGTGTGATGCATTCACCTTCTCCCCCCCTCTCCCTCTGCAGCTCTCCTCGGCTCTGCTCTTTGATGCAGTGTATGCAGTAGTGGCGGCAGTCCAGGAGTTGAACCGCAGCCAGAACGTTGGCGCCACTCAGCTCTCCTGCAAGTCCTCCAAGATCTGGGAGCACGGCACCAGCCTGATGAACTACCTGAGGATGGTAAGGCTGCCTCTGCTGGCCAGAACGGAAACGCCAGACAAAAAAGCCAAAGCGCGGCGTGAAAGGAATCACTTGACATTTCAGTAAATATGGTTATTTGGGTAAATGAAAACGCTGATATCTTTAATGTCTCTATAGTAAATATGAAGCATTGGGTTTGGTTAGGAGGGAAAACAAGCTTTAGAATCTTTCTATTGGATTCTCTCAAACTTGGTCATTAACTTTATCTGAAATCATTTAAACATGCTTATGCTCTGAAATACAGATTATTCCGTGGACGTTCACACACAGAAGATAAAACAGCAATGACCACTGTAGTTAGCTTTACTATCTGGCATCATTTAATTAAAGCCATTTCCTCTCTGAAGCTCTGAAGCGCACTAATTAATATCTGGTTTGTTTAACCTGTACAGCAGCTTTGTCCACTGTGGTTACCAGGCAGTTCATTCACAACGTTACTTAACTCAGCCACAAAATGCTGTGGAGAATAACAACTAAAGCGTGTTTTGTGTGGAACCAGCTGATCTGCCATGGTTTGGCTGAGATCGTATCAGGATTAAACAGAACCACGTTAGCGGTTTCCAGTCTTTATTCTAAGCATGATATTTAAAGGAAACAAGTGGAAATGACTTTACGCCAAGTTTTTCTGTCTTTCTTCTATTTTGCTTGTCTTTCACTCACAGTAGGAGGAGGAGGGAGCAGGATTAATTAAACGGTGTCACATAGCCAGCTTGGTGATATCTTCATTATCGCTCCCCTTCTGTATTTAAATGAGTTATTCTATAGCCTAGATGTGTCCACTGACAGCAGATAATAATGTGGCGCCTGTGCTCCTTTAAAGATATACTCCCTTTTCACTGGGTCAGTTTATCTCGTGTCTACATTACACAGACAATAGAGGAGCAGAGATAAAGGTGAGCTGACAGTGAGTACAATGTGTTTTTCCTAATAGGGAGAAATAGCTCTAAGTGATTGGGCTATCGAACACTTAAACCTGACACATGTTCGATATCAAACAGTTTGTATTTCTCGCTCACTGACTAAGGACATTACTGATAGCGCCTCTATTTTGCAGCAAATTGAAGACATTACAGTTTTATTGTCTTCGTATTATTATTACAAATTTGGCATATTTCAAAGGGCTGATCCTGATAGTGAGCCCTGAAGGCGTATCCGCGGTAAGTGGTGCTTAGAGGAGGGAAGGCGTGAAAAGTGGATGACGACCTCTAACGTGGCTCTGTCTGTGTGTGGGACAGGTAGAGCTGGAAGGTCTAACAGGCCACATCGAATTCAACAGCAAAGGCCAGCGGTCGAACTACGCGCTGAGGGTCATGCAGAACAGCAAGGATGGCTTAAGGCAGGTAAAGTAACTCCCCTTCTTACAAAGCGGACGGGGATGCAGCATTCAGCCGGTGTGATTGGTTTAGGAGAATTTACATATAAATAGCGTGGTATTTCTGAGCTGACCCACGCTAATACACCCATTTTCTGTTCAGATAGACTTTGGCCATAATATAATTGTTATTGCTGAACACAAAGCACTCCAGCGCAGCGCTGATCCCAGTAGGGCACTACTTCTGGCAAATGTTACACTTGCCTTTATGGCGGTGATGTAACCCGAGCTGGATCGTACAGCAGGGAGCAATGGAAACACTTTTTCACTGATATCTTTTGGTGCAAATAATCCCCAATATCCTACTAGCAGAGTGTCAATGTACCCGAGGACAAAATTAAATATTGAAGACGCGTTTTTGAGGGTTCAAGGAAACATGTTTTTATGGATAATAACAGCTTCTCAGCTATTATGTAGTATGCTGCTATTACAGATGCGTCTGTTCTCGTGGACAGACTGTGTATTAGGTTGATAGCTAAGGTTGCGATTACTGGAATTAAAGAGGCATTAGTGGTGTTTTACTGTCTTGCTTTACAGTGTGTGTAGAGAACATGACATTCAGGGTTTGTACAACCTGTCAAACATGTCCTCCATCTTAAATTGAAACCCATCAGCACAAGGGGAAAATGCACGGATGCAGCAGTTGTACCATCTCTCCTGTGTATATCCCTAATACATCTAAAGCATAAAATTAAAATAACTTTATTATTTCCCAACTTACTCTTGTGGTGACCTCCTGATATAGTAGCAGTTGCAACAAAAAAGCCAGTGGTTGGGTCCGGGTGCAGAGTGATTACCCAACACTGTCCCATCCATCAGCAGTATCTTCAAATGCTCCAGTGGAGCTGAGCCGTCACCGGCAGTAAAAACTGTGGCTGATTTTCCAGGTAACAAAATATGGGATCTATGTGGGTAATGGATGGAAACCAGGAAGCAGGAAAACATTGCCCCAAACGGAGCAAAGCTTTGAACAGTTGAGTGATAGCGATGTGGATCAAGATAAATAATCTTCCCGTGGTTGTGTTTACTTTTATGGTAATAGCTGGGTAACCCTCGGTTTTAGAATATTTATGAAGATAACATCTTTGATACAAGTCACCAAACAGGTAAGGTTTTCATTTTGCACACTGATGTGTTGTGACAGATATTGCAGTCTGTGTGAAATCTTTGTATTGGGGACTTGGAGATAAATAAGACGATCTCAGTGATGGGAATATAAAGTGAAAACGTGGAGAATATGTATGGATGGATGAGTTATACAAGTAAATGTGTTGAGTTTTCCTTCTGGCCTGTTTAAAGATGTCGAAAGCTTTTCATGCCACGAACAAAGAGGCTATTTCATATGGTTGTGTGTGTAACTGCACTGCAACATGACTTTCAAACAAAGATGTTTCAGTTTTGCCAAAACAAAGAAAACAGCGAGTGGCTTTGGATTCATAGCTCAGGTCCCAACCTGTGTGGGGATGTGATTTTGAAGAGTGTCGGTGTCCTAATGGATGTGATGATGTCTGCGTGTGGTGTGGCTGTGCCTGGCAGAGCACGTATCTAATCGGGTTTGTCCACTCTGCTTATGAATTCCAGAGAGGAGGGAAGGGACGCACATTAGGCAACCTCGCCGCATCTGGCGCTCTGTGGCCATGAGACGCTCGTCTACACACACACTGACAATCCAGCAAACACACATCTGGCCTTTTGCTTTTGTTCAACGTAGCTGAATAGAGGAGCTGTTTCTCCTTGGCCCGTTCAGTCCGTGCCACTAATGTTATCTTCACTTGTGTATGTGTGTCCGGTTAAGAGAGGAAAAACCATGTACTACTGTGTTATGCATGACATAATTTATATGTTCAATGGCCGATCACGTGTGCTGGTTTGTTTTCTGAGAAATGATGTGTTCTATAAATGTTGGAACCCAATATTTCCCTTTTTATGATGTTTGATTATAATCGTAATCCTTTAAGTTGATCCTTTTTCATGGCGCTGTGTTATACTATGCAGAGCATTTCCCTGAAAAATACCTGACGGCGTTAGTGAGCCTTCCCCTGCTTTCCTGGCTGTGTTCTGTGTTTTCCTGTGAAGGCTGCATTATGCATGATGTTATTAACTTATCCATAATCCAGGAAACTGTCACCACTTCGGTGCGAGAGATGGCTGTTTTGTGCTTACTTATCTGCAGCGTGTAACTTGCTGTTGTGATTGTGTTATGACAAAAACAAGACACAGACAGTTCGACAGCACAAAGGGAGAAGTAACGGAGCGTCACACCTCTGTTTTGGTTGAGATCATTTCCACGCCGGGATCACGTTCCTGCCTCACTGTGAGACAAACTCCGCCTAAGTAACCTGTTAAAAAGACAGACAGCGGCCCATCTGCCTTTATTAACCTTGTCTGTGTCTCCCGGTGTGTCCCCTCTTCACGCTGGCACGGGGCCAGTCAAGCAGAAGGATAATGTTATCAGGCCTAATGTGATGATTTCAACCAGAAGTATTATAAAGCTGGCCTGCCAGTTACATTCATGGGGAGAGGCAGGGCGTTAGACGGGGACAGGATGGGGGTGTTGTTTTGCTTTGTTGACCAACACCTCCCACACGCTGCCTCAGCCAGGCAGACACTGGAGGTGCCAGGGCACCAGTTCAGGGAGGTGGAGCTCTGCCCACACGCACTCACATCCACATGCTCACAGTTCAGCTCATGTCATGTTGACTCTCGGGTCCTTTGTTGGTTTAATTGGAGTAGTAGCGTCGTAGTGGCCTCACCGAGATCGAGCTCTTCTGATCGCTTCAGTGTTGGAAACCATGATGACACTGGGTTAGCTTAGTTTATTACCACAGTACGAAGTGACTGCGTTAGGCCATAATCTTTGTTTACTTCTGACAGGCAAAGTAAATTACCCAACTGCTCCTGTCCTGGCAGCCAGGAATCATCATGGTGGTGTGAGGAGCTGGCGTAGCATTGTCCTCGCTTTGGCCGAGGAACCGCTGGAACCTGTAACCGTGACAACCCCCACAGGAGGAGATGAGGAGGCAGGCGTAGGAAACTCAAACTATAGTTACTAAGCTGTAACACTGTGCTTCCTCGTGTAAGAGAATGGTCAGGGCTTATTTTCTATTTTACCTATATCACTGGAAGCAAATTTGATTTGATTTTAAGAAAGGCGACTGTAGTCCTCTATCCTTCTGCTACATCCACCAGAGATGGTGTATTCAGCTGGATAAAGTCTCTGAACATGTTTCTGGGGGCATGTTCTCCAGATGGTGTGAACACCAGAGGTAGGTTGTAAATTTGAATCATTCTGGATATACACAAATAGTTAGTATAACTCAATCTGTTCCTCTAAGCACACAGAACCCTTTCCTCTCCCCAGGAAGAGAACCACGAGGAGAGGGAACAGTTTCCTAACTTGCCCTCTTGTTGCTAGAATGGATTCAGAGCAATTTCTGTCTGGAGAATCATGAATATGAGAGCTGCTGTCACTTCATTACGGTACCGGGTGCTGTGACAGCTGTAAGGCCACCGACTGACATCGGTTCACGGTGTGCGCGAGCCTGTTTGTGTTGGTCTACATGCCTGCTTTTCGTGTTTGTGTGTCTCGAGCTCTGACGCCAGCCTCCGCTGCCTGCTTCTTGGCTCCGCGCACAGTCACACGCAACAAGACCACCGTCGTCTACGCATGTTTAACAGCGGCTCGAGTCTCTTCCAAAACAAACACAGCGCCCCCGGCCAGCAAGCCACACCACACAACACAGCATAGCGACAGAGCGATCCAGTGTCTCCGCAGCCCCCTGGCCTCCAAAGACGAGTCCTCGTTTCCCGTGTGGAGCTCATTGACAGCAGCCTGCCTGTTAATTGGAGGAAGCTGTAAAATGAGTAATTATTGCGGTTTCAGCTCGGCAAGCTGTTGGCTATTACAGCTCCGGGCTCAAAAGATAGGGCGCTGTGATGGCTGCATCTGTGTCTTCATCTATGGTTTTTATTTATTGTGTGTCAGTACCTGCCACACACACACACGTGTCAGTTGCGCTTTTTTGGAGACCAGGGAATTGCTAATTACGTTCCGTAATGAAGGCTCTTATCCGCAGCTCTGGCGTAGACAGAGGTGGCAGAAGTGCAACAAAACAAGAGGGAAGTCAAAGTACATGTAGCTCAACCGCAAACACAAGCACCACTTCAAACGAAATAGGTCTTTGTGAATAAGTCAGTGTTGAGTTCAAGAACAGAGAAATCATAGTTCATGTTATTTTAATTCATAAACTGACCAGTGATGGAGTAAAAGAAAAAAGAAAATGGAAATTCTCAAGTAGACGTGCGCTAAAACTGGACTTCAGTCTGGAGTTAATAGAATTTAGCGCTTACCAGCTCTGAGTATATAGAAAGCACCTGAGATAGAGACGCGATGCACTGAGGAGGCCGCGGCAGGGAGACGGTCATGAGCATAACACAGGTGCTTTGTAAAATCAGATGGCTCTGATTTGGCTTTAGTCTGTTTTATGAAGCTTGCAGGATTAAACTGACCTGAACTGGTCGCTGGGCAGTTTTCTCCATTTCCTCACTTTGTTTTATGTCATCTTCAGATTCTGCGTCTCTAATCCCATCAACATGAGTTAAAAACGTGTGTGTGGGTTTTTGTTTTGTGCTGTTTTTTTGTCACTGATTTTTCATTCCTCCCTAGGCAGATGCGCAAGCTGCCCAAATTACCACTGGCAGATTTACTAAAATAGAAATCATGGGGCCCAACTCATTCCTTTTCATCAGGGTAGATTACAGTTTGCTGCAGCAGGAGGAGTGAATTGTCTAAATACAAAGAACTGATTAGGTTTATCGCTCAGGTGGAGAATCCTATAGTCATGTTCACAACCCACAGTCAAATTCATTTCGGTCATGTTGCCTCGTTTCCTATATTATGCCTGTGCAGCAGCTACCATCATTTACCCTTGGATATTATATTATATATTTTAATAGTGATTTCCTCCCACACATTTTACCGTTTCACCTTTTGGAGAACTTGTCTCTGCTTATAGTGAATCTCTCTGAATTTCCTGAATTATCATTTTAACATTTACAGCCAAATTACCCAGGTGTCCTTGTGTCAAGGTCTTTGGAGGTGGAGCCAAGGAACGAACGTGGCGAAGTAAAAGCAGGTCCTTTTACCCTCATCTGCCTTCCCGTGTCAGGGAAGGGAAACGTGGAGTGCAGGGAATATTTTAGAGACACGCTACCACGCTCTGACACACATGCACATGAGGTGTGCACCACCTCAATTTGCATGAAATTATTTCAGCTGTGTTATTTACGCAGGACTTCCTCCAGTTATGTGGGGAAAGTGGTGGCTGCGTTGCTTTATTTTCTTCTGTTGGATTTATTATTTCCTGTCAGAGCTTCTCCTGTGTTTATTAGAACAATCTGCTTTTCTCTCCCCTTTTCTTTGCTCGCACCCTGTCTCGGAGAACATTATTACTATAGCTGCCCCCACAACTGCAGACGCACTCAGTGTAAGGTATAAAGGCAGGAAAGGGACAATGTATAAGAGAGTGTGTGGTGTGGGGTGGTGCACAGCAGGGTGGCAGAATCCAGGCCGCCTCCACCCGGTGTTTCCTCCCTGAAGGATGCTATTAGAGCAGTCCAGTGTAGCTCAGCACACCATGACAACACTTGGATCTTTCTGTGCCCCAGGCTTCAGCAGAGATCTTAACCCGGTCTGATGGACATGCAGGATCCCATATGCAAGATCTGCCGCACGCGCTGCTGCTGCGGTTAGAGAGGAGGCTTCGAAGCCGAGGTAGCCACGTGAGCACTGCCAGCTGTGCACCTTGCTCTTCGACTGCGCGTTTGTGTGAGCAAGAGTCGTCTGTACAGGATTAGAGAGAGGAGCCGGCCTTACGCAGCTGTATTAAATTAATCACACAAAGTTGTGCGCCCCAAAAGGTGGCAGGTTTAATTAGACGTAAGGGTGCTCCAGGTGGCCTCCTAGCAGAAGGTGTTCGGTGATATACATAAATTCCTGACCTGCAAACTGAGTTTGGCCATGAATCATTGTACATGTGCCTTTATCAGCGTCCGGGCTTTGTAAGAGCTCAGGGAGAAATTGTTCTGCGAAAATTCAAAAAATGGCTGTGAAATTCAAAATATGTGAAAAGAAAGCCCCTGGTGTCCAATCCTGCAGTCAACAAAGGAGGTATACAGCAACAACTATACGGGGACAAAGAATGGGATGGAAAACTGTTACTTGCCAGCAGGGGAAATGAAAGAGCAGTGGTATAAAGTCAGTGTTGCTTTGCCGAGCAGAGCAGCTGTTATATTTCACAGTTAAATAAAAACCGTCCCTGAAAAGCTGCAGAATATCTCTGAGGATCAGATCAAGCAGCTAGAAAGGAAAATAAAATCTTTCCTGGGTTTTCATATTTGTATTTACAGTGTTTTATTTGTTGAATATTCTCTTCCCATACCCGTATTCAGAGTGTGCTTACGCTGGTTTGCGTGCAGGAAGTCGGACATTAATTTCCTAACATCGTGCATTGAACACAGTTTGTCTTTTTCTTTTATTCTGCTCATTGGACTGAGCAAACTAAAGATGCTCTTTCTACATTTGACAGTAGGTGATTTTGACTGGAGTCATCGACATGGACGCTTAACGTGTGAATTCATCGCCTCCCTGTCACTTCTTCAAACAGTATCAGAGCAGAAGTCCTGTTCACAGAAACTGTGGGATGTAGGGAACCGTTTATGAGCGGCTTAGTTAAAAGTGTTGATGATACTCGTGGAGCTATGAGGTGAGAAGAAGCAATTTGTCAGCTTGCAAAATAAAACTTGTATTATTTTTCTCATTTAATTTTCTTGAATGTGGATGACTACTAATCACTTGTAATGTCATTTAAATTATAAATGGCTACTTGGATTTTATTCCGATCATAAGACTTTTTTCGACATGTGCGTGCATATCTCGGTTAAGAGCATCTGATAGCAATGTTTTTTTTAATAGATACAAGCACACAGTCATTTTCAGCAGGCATGTAACAGTGGAGGAGACTGTCAGCTGCACAATATGCCTGTTGATGTAAGTGCATGGGACTGGAGGAAAGCATTGTTTACAAATCATATTAGTCGTCTTTTGACATGTGCTCCCTCCAGTCAATCCTGTGTTTCTTTCTTTCTTTCATTTTTACTGAGATTCATTCATCTTGGAGGAAATCTTAACTGGCCAGAGCAAGACTTTGATGTGGCTGAATGTCACGGCCGGTGCCGCACTGTGTGCACAAAGCCAATCATGTTGAATTATCACCAATCAAACTCGATTAGACCGACTTGGAAATTTATTTAAAAATAATACATGATCAACCTGTTCAAAGGTTTTTTTTTTTACCCCAGGGCTGAATATCTGACTACATATTGAAATTCATCCTGGATTTTTGGAAGCAGAGCCTCACATCACTAGACTGCACTCACCGGCATCATGTGCGTGTCTCTGGTTGTCTCCTTTGTTTGGTCTCTCGGAGACGTACAGCAGTCCCCTTTCCTCTTTTGTTTTTCTCAGTTTGCACTTTGCAGGCTGGAGATGGGGAATAGATCAAAAGCAGAATGGATGAGCTGTTTTGCAAGATCCCCCAGTCTTAACGGATTTCAAGGCTGGGTGAGACTGTGTATGTGTTGCTTGGCTGTGTGTATGCGCGCGTGTGTATGTGTATAATATGCATGTACATGCAAATTTATGTCTATGTGCCTGAGTGCCTCTGTGCCAGTGTGCCTGCAAGTTTGCCTCTGTGTCTCTGTTTTTATCTGCCTGCACAGTGCACCCTTGAATTCCTACCAAGACTCCAGATATGATGTATCTACAGATGCCTTCAGACCTTATTTAAGGATTCTTTTATTTGTCTTCTGGGTGCAAACAGGTTCATATATACACTCGGAGCCGTCTGACTTTGAAAAGGACGCCCACTTCAAACCAGTAATGTGTAATCTGTCCAGTCACATGCCCGTAGAGATGGAGACATTTGTACAGTCAGGGATGTCGGGGGGCGCAGGCTCAGCGGGGACTGAGACTGTCAGAGCGTTCATTGTTTCCGTGGGCTCTGCCGGGGACGCAGCCCGTAGAGAGCGCGCAGCAGAGTCGCTTTGAAGATCTGCTCAGACGGCTGAAAGACCTTCTCTTCAACCCAAAGCTCGTCGCTTTACGGCGGTGAACAAGCGACGCCTTTGTTCTCTATAATGCCAAGTAATGAATGTGTGAGTGGTGGTGGAATGAATCATCACAGTAATGCCGTGCGATGTAACAACCAGCACAAATCAAACTTTGGACTGTTTGGAAACTACTGGAATGTGGAACGTGTGCTCTGGACCTCCGCTGTACGCCAATGCCAGTCACTACGCCGCCGCCACCACGTTTGTCTAGGCCCATAACTTAGCCCTGATTAGTCTCATTCCTGCTGGTGATGAGTCATGCAAGAGAAAAAAAATCCCACTCACTGTTCCACTGAGAAAATATGTTGAGCAGCCACACGCAAACGCAGTGAAACCATGTGTTTGTTTGTCATTTACCACCAGTGCTAGTGAAGCAGAAACTTATGACGGCATTGACACAAGTAAAGAGGACGTAAAGAGCCGTCGTTGGAGGACTGTGGTGCAGACATCCACACGCGTGGATGCCACCAGCAACACGCGCCACCGTGACACCTGAGCGCTTTAGCCTCGGCGTAAGTGGACTGTGTGACATTACGCTTGATAATAGCAGCTATTGCTCCTCTCACACATGATGGATGCGTCGGTCGCGGTCTCGCCACACGCTATCGGACAAGCCAATCCCGACGTTTGGGTCTAGTCTGTTCCTCGTGCTGTAATTCCAGGTTGCAGAATGGACCCTGGGTAATCCCTGACAGGGCACAGCGTTCCACTTGTTGTCACTCTCACTCATTCTCTTTATTTCACACTTGCATAAACTCTCTCTCTCTCTCTCTCTCGGCTCTCGGTTGCTGTCTCCTTCGCTGCGTCTCTCTGCCGTATGTTCAGGCTCCCTAGCTGGCTGCTCTTCATACTTTTTCATTGATTTTCTTTCCATTTGCCAGCCTCACTGCACCTACTCAGTAAGTGATTGACATTCCCCTGCATCTTTCTCATTTCTCTGTCTTCTCCTTGTGCTCGTCTCCTATTCCCCACTCTCTTATTATCCACCTGCTTTCCGGCTTTCTCGTGAAAGTAAATAGTGCACAGTGCTCGTCTTCGCTCTTGTCTTTATCTGAATTTGTTCCTAGCCCCCTATTTGTTCAGCACACAATCATTATAATTGCTGTGTAAATACCAAATTAATGACACTGCAAATTACAGTCATCATGTTATAGCTATTCATACTACACACGAGCGCGTGCACAGGCAGTCTGATGTATTCCTTCTATTATGAAAGTCCAACAGAGCCTCAGCTTGTGCTGGCTGGAGAATGAGGTTTAATGCAAAGCTCAGTGCTCCTTCTTCTGATTAATGTGACGCTTCCCTTCATTTTAAAGTTTGCACAACCTACAGAATGATTGCAAATGGTGCTTCAAGGGAACAGGCGTGAAGAATACTGATGTTCCTTCCTGGCTCTTGGATTAATGGCAAACTGTTCCACTCTGATTAATATTTCATCAGTGTAATTAGTTGTGTATTGGTGTCTCTCCTACTTTCAGGCACTCTGTTGTCATTGTCTCGTCCTATTTGTGCCATATAATGAGTAGCCTCTCGCTTTTACTGCACAAATCAATAATAAAAAGTGTAATTTATTGCACGAAGTCTCACAAAGAATAATTACAGCATTAAAGGTTTTCAGTCTGGTTGATAAATGTCACAGTGTGTTCGCTCCCATGCGTGCGTTCCTGCTTTATTATTATTTAGCTGATGTAGAAATCTTCCCTTCCTGTTTGCTGAAGTGACTCACGAACATCGTAGCTTTATTTTATCCCCCTCCCACCTCAAAGAGAGTTGACGGCGGGGCCACCAAAAGGGCCACTTCCTCCCCCGCCGGCATATGCTCCGTCTCCCTTCCTGCTCGCAGCTCGCTCATCTCCATCTCGTCTTCCCTGGCAGGAGTCACAGTGCCACCCCTTCCCATTACCCTCTCGTTCACCCCCATGCACAGACCCTTGGTGACCCCTGCTGAGTTCAGCCAAGCCACAGATCCCCACCTCCCACCACCTCCACAGGCTCTGACAACTGATTGTGTAGGCTGATTGCAGAACACCATATTTCAGAGCTCCCTCTCGGCCGTGCTACACTATGTTCACATTCTCTCCCTCTCTGTTTCTCGAGGCCATCAGCAGCACAGTGCGGAGCGTGTTGTGCAGGGTGGATGGGGGGGTGTAGTCTATTTGTGTGAGCAAGGTGCTGTTTCTCACAACAAGTACACCAGAGGAAAGGGTATGCAAGATCTTTTTGATCATCCACTCTAAAAGGAAATCTTTGATTCTAGGAGCTCTCTGTTCTTTTTTTTTTTTATATCTCAGCTCACAATCCATCATCAATTTTAGGAGAGTGGTTAAACAGATTCCTAAAGCAGGCACTGATCAATGTGAAGAGGCTGAAGTCTCTGGAGAACTTAGGCAATTTAGCCTTGAATCAGTCTGTGACCAAGCCTTGAGAGCTTTGTTTACTGTAGATATTTTATCAGACTTTGAGACTAATTTAGGTGCTTTTCCCATTTTCAGTATTCATAATGGAAATATTTGGAAGAACTGCTATTATTTCCTTAAGACTGTGAGGCAGCATTTGCATAATAAAGTACATTAATTGTGTTTGACTGGACAGACCTGAGTGCTACCAAAAGCAGGAACACAGCGGCAGACAGGAGATAAGTTTCGTCAGTGGATGTTTCACAGATATCTGCACGTTATCGTGGACTTGATTTCTCTCGAGGTTATCTTCAGCACCAACAGGGACTCTTATTGCTCCGTTTATTATTGACACTGAAATTGCAAGTTTCTGCATCAGCTGCATAAATGAAATGAGAGCCTGTAAAACTACCATGATAAGCAAAAGAAAACGGTTTTGCTGATAGTTTCACCCCTGGCGTGTCACCGGCGTCACATAACTCCTAGCATGTAATCACCAGCAGAGATGTGGTGGAATTTTGAAGATATTCCAGTGACAGATAAGAAACATAGCACAGCACAAGCAGAGAGGAATTTTGTGGTCAGGGGAAACGTCAAAGCTTCGTTGTCATGTCATAACCAAGAAATGCATTTTTTACTCGACGCGCAGATTTTAATAAGGCTGCAGAATTTTCCCAACGATTAGAGGAGGTATGTAAATCCTTCAAGGTCAGAATGTAAAAAATCACCAACGATTTGTTTACCTGTGAGTCCCGTTATGATATAACAGAGTCAAGTAAGTGGAGAAGCAGCGAGAGGCAAAATATCATCAAGAAGCTCCGTATCGACAAAGTTGGCTTGAGCAAATAAATACATGAACCAGGAAATGGCAGAGACGCATTGGAAGCGGATGGGAGGCAAGGCGCCGTGTGAGGTGGAGGTGTGAATCCCCACTTGAGCTGTAATGAGAATGAGAGTGTGGCTCCGCGCCACAGGATTTGCCGGTAATTGGTTTAATGAATGCATTCTGTTTCCTCTGATTGAACACATGCCCTGTGTTTGCTTCTCAAGGAGCCACACATGTTGTCTTTGTTTCCTCCTGCAGTCTCACTAACTTTTTTATAAGCTCCTCTCACCATGGCGGTGATCTGTCCACTGCTGTGTTTCAGTCCAACACAATCTTTTGTGAAGGTCATGCTGATTCTCTTTAAGGGAAGAGAAAAGCAATCAAGCACAAATTGTTTCTTAGATCTTTTTTTTTCAGCTGACGGACTTGGTGACTGATTTGTGTGTGTGTGTGTGTGTGTGTGTGTGTGTGTGTGTGTGTGTGTGTGTGTGTGTGTGTGTGTGCGTGCTCTCTCTTTGCAGATCGGCCTGTGGCACTCAGAAGATGGACTGTCCATGGAGAAAAAGCTTCCATCAATCAATGTGACTGACACCCTCTTCAATACGACTCTTACCATCACCACAATATTGGTAAGTAGCACTGTACGCACACACGCAGGCACACGTCAGCAGCAGCCATTGTATTAGCTCAACTCCTACGCCGATCTACATGTGGCTGACATTCTGTGGTTGACAGACAATTACCATATCAAAAACCCATTTTGTGTTTTCACATCCAAGCTCAGTCCTCCTGGGATCAGAGGAACTGATGCTGCGCGATTGTTTTGCCCTGAGTACTTCAGATGAGGCTACATCACAGTGCATCAGCGGGAGCTAATAATTCACCATGTCAGCCATTCTCAGCCTCTGTTGTAAATATAGATCCTGGAAGCAGAGCCTCTCACTACCCTCTCGATGCTACCTGTTACAAGAGAAGCTGGTTTTGCAGCACGACCCAAGACAATGCGATGTCTCAAATATGATCCAAATAAACAAAAGAATCCGTATAAGTGCACGATTTAAATAACCAATAAAAGACAATAATAAAAGCCTGCTGTCGTCGCCTCCCCCAGCCTGTATCCCGCTGCCTGTCTGCTCTCTCTAGGATCTTTGTTCCTTGTGCATGTTTTTAGGCTCAGCATATTGTAAATAGTGCAGGGAGAGAAGCGAAGATCTTTGGAGTCTCTGCTCAAACACACAGTTGTCCTTATCAAAGGGGTTGAAGCAGGGGAAGGTAGCGGGATGGATGATGCTATGTGACGAGCACCTTGTCTGAACCTCCCGTCATCTGAATAACCCTAATTAGCGCGTCAACGACGTCTTTGCTGGGTCATAGGCTGCCGTCTGGTGATAGTAGCTGTGAATGTTTGCAGTTGCAGCAGTTGCATTAGATTATTTGATCAAAACAGACAAGAACAGAAATGTCACAGCGATGCACAAATGTGTTGCTGTAAGATTTTCGTGCACCATCCACGTTTCTAACAGTGATTAATTGCCCATCAATTAATTTTTTTTAATTTGTTTCTTAGCAGATGTGTTTCCAGGCACAGATTTTTTTTTTAAGCGAGAATTTAATTGGCCACAAGTCCAGTAGAACCTGTTTAAATCCAGCTGGGATTAGCTTCAACAGTCCTGCTACCTTTATGAGGATAAGTGTTCAGGAAGATGGATGGACGGTGAATTGATTTGCTGAAGATGTATAAAATTCACGCTTTTGGTCAACTGCATGCCCATGTTCATCACCAGATGCCACACAACCGCAGTTGCACACTTCTCACTCGTCCAGCTCCTCCTCCTCGCTGATGAATCACATGATAAGACACAAAGTAGCTTGTAAGCAGGGGCAATTGGCCCAGTGTGTTATTCTGAGTGGCTGGCTTATCAGCTGTGAGCCGTGGGAACGGGGGGGGGGGGGGCATATTGCCATATTTTGCCACTGAACAACTCACTGGTCTCATTGAGACTGATTGGGATTCAGATGGAACGGTACATTTCACACAGGAGGAGAAGGGCGCGGAGGGAGGATAGTGTGTGTGTGTGTGTGTGTGTGTGTGTGTGTGTGTGTGTGTGTGTGTGTGTGTGTGTGTTGGGGGGGGTGTACACACGCGCAAATGAGGGAGTGTTTCCACAACAGAAGGAGGGTAAGAAAGAATTGGCTGAGTGCAGAGCTTTGATTTCACTTTGGAGATACAGAGTCCCTCGACCAAACTTCAGAAGCCACCGAGGAGCAATTTTCAGTGCCTATCACAGCTCATTCATCACGGTGTGATTGCCGTGTCGCTGTTATCTTGCTTGCGGGCGGCAGACGAGCCAAACCTGAAAGCTTCTATGAGAATCCTTTACCTGTGGTGTTGGCCTGGGAGCCCGTGCGTGTTGGTGTTTGTGTTGTCACTTACAGTATTTATGTTCCGGGCGTTTGTGGGCCAGTGTTGAGTTTGTGTTCACGTGCAGTCCTCACTGGTTCACCTGGGCTTTACAGCGCACTTCCATTACACCCGAGTTTAGCTGTCAGCGCCTTGTTTTATTTCAACAAACCGCTCCAGACAAATGAAAGGAAAGAAAGAATTGATTATCACTTACTACTGTAGAGTCGCAAACTATGTATTTGTAATCAATTACCGAGTTTGTTGCAGGCACCGTTTAGCTGTTAGTAGTGAAATGATGTTTCTATGCTCAGTAGCCACAATGAACAGAAAAACTCTTTCTTCGCTTCCCCAAAATAAATTCCCCAAAATGTCTTTGTGCTATTTTAAACCGTGTGTGCTCCTGTTTCATTCTGTTGTGAAATATGGTAACTTGTCAAGCAGGAAAAGCAGAATAATCCGTATTCATTTCTCTATTTGCAGTTTGATGTGATTTGTGTTGTGTTTTGTACCTGTGGCATTTTTAGAGTTATGGTAGAACTCAATGGCAGCGGTGTACTTTCCTCCGTAAATGATGAAGGCACAGGCGTCGTATTACCGTTTGAGCAGACCTCTCAGCCAATTTATGATTCTGACAAAACCATAGCTCCCAAAACTGCAAGAGTAAACTTTGCCATAAAGAACAGGAAACGATCCTTGTTGGCAGCAGGTGGAACCAAAATAGACCAGATGGGTTCCAGCGTGTTTTGTGTGGAAGCCAGGTCCCCCACAGCATCGGCTTAGCGCTGGCCGTGACTCACTGCGATGGGATCGCGCTGATATGGGCCTGAGATGATGACGTTTACAGACGGCGCGTGTGAGCGCAAGCGTGGTTCTGCAAACACTAAATAAAAAGATGACTCATAGACTCAAAGGGATCTTTCTGGTGTGACAATAATCCTAAACACAAAGTGCCAAAGTCGCACTAAGACCTTTAAAAGAAGAAAAAAGACAGTGAACATGACAGTATGACCTGGCCACATGTCTGTCACAAGAACCTTTGGAGTGAAAGTTCAGCAAAAATAAAACCACTCCAGCAAACTGCAGCTCAACAATAAGAGTGTTTTCCTCCACGACCAGAAGGCTTAAATCTGCACTAAATAAAATGAATACAGTAAAAAATACCAGAAGAAAAGGGAGGAATCTCATTAAGGAAAGCGAACAGACCTTAGCTGTATGTTCTCAGAGTTTGACATTTTTATATAATTGAACAAGTCAAACAAGAATATTCTACTTGCCCTTTGGCTGAAAACCAAACTGTCATGAATAATTAGTATTTGTTGTTGAATAACATATCTCTCAAATAAACAAGCCGCTGACTTGTTACTGAAGACTGTGAAGCAGAGCCGTACCTGTAGGATGCTCTCTTTGAGGCCGTCGTCTGTTCAGACTCTAGCTCCAGACCCGTGTTGGTTGTTGGTGCTTGAATCCTGTGAGAGCCGTTCTCCGCCTTTGTCGGCTACCGCGCTCGGGGTCATTCTTTCAGTTCTCAACTACCCTTGTGTCACTGAGTGCTCTCATATCCACTCACATATATAATGGTGAGAATGCAGCGGCGCGGACTGATACGCTGCGCGGAAGCCAGTTCGGTTCCCATTGTTCCAAACTTTCATCGCATAGTCCTTGTTCTCTGTCAGATTAACCTCCTTTGTATTTTCTGTCATTTATTTACAGTCGAGTACAAACGAGATAGTTGAAAAGCTGTGAAAAAGCAACGTGACCTGGCTCTTTTTATAATGACCCTGTATTTATATGGATGTTGTCAGAGCTTCTGTGGCTCTTGTTGAAACTGCATTTCAAAGCCCTGTGAGCGACTTGTATCTCCGTTACCGGTTTGCATAGCTGTGGAGAGCAGCTTCGGCTGAGGAAAGCGAAGAGGGTTGTGTTGAACACCCCGAGCTTTTAAAAGGGGGGACTCCATGGTTGTGTATGGAGCTTAGTGTGAACAACACGCACAAGTGCACCTGTGTGTGTGTGTGTGTGTGTACTTGCTTGTGCGCATGTAAGCTCGCACGTCTTCCTCCAAAGTTATCAGTCCACCACCAGACTCCTCGCAGCCTCACAGGAAATAAGAGGCTGCTTTAAAAGTCTGCATTTCTTTACAGCTTTAGCAAACTTATAACTTTATTGCTGTTTTTGCTATAGTGTGCAGAAGAAGGCAGATGGAATACAGTACCGTGTGATGCCGTCATGGAAGACAGCGCTTTCATACCCCGGCGTAGACTTTGACACCTCTATGGTGTTATTTTTGTATGATTTCGTACTCTGCATCATGGAGGCTCCTAGAAGAAGCGATTCTTCCGCTCGTTTTGTGTTAGTGATGAGTTTTAGGGTGAGTGTAAACCGCAGCAGATTTATACATTTGCGAGAGTGGTGCCGTTTCCATTTCGGCAGCCCTGCGCCGGCCCAGTTAATAGGCAGGTTGGTCTCTCTATTAGAGAGAGACGAATTGAACGCTGAGAAAAATGACAGAGAAATAAAGAAAGAAAGAAATTTCATCTTGATAACAGTCAGACACTCTCTGTGTTATTGATTGCTGCTGCTTTTCTACGTGTGTGACTGATGTTTTCTGGGTCTGGAACAGGTCAACACACAGTGAACAGTATTTTCTGGCCTTACTAAAAGATTGGACAGTATTTGTTAGAAACACATAAAGGTTTTGCTGTTTATTACACAAATCAACAAAATGCTGGGAAGTGGCTTATGGGTTTAGCATAATTAGCTGTTGTAATGTGACACACATTAGTGGTCCTCTACGTACAAGGTGTGAAGAGCAGGTCGGTGTGTTACTTCATCTCTCTCCTGTCTCTCAGTCCAGCTTGTGTTATGTACAAAATGTCCATAAATCCTGTGTAATAATGTTGCGGAAATTGGAAGTGGAGCGCGAACGGCCGACTCGGTGCTGGAAAAGCTTCAGCAGGCTGTGAGCTGTGAAATTAGCATTTATATTGTGCCTCATTCAAGATGAAGCATGAGCGTGCAGAGATGCTGCGTTAGACCAGTCGAGTGACACGTGCAGCTGTTTTAAGGAGTTAATGAAGAGATGGACAGGTTTGCTTTGCCAGAGTGGTACACGTGCAGCGCGTGTAGTTACTCGCTTGCCTCTGAGTGAGCACACAAGTTTACAGTAGATTTACAGTCACGCTGACCGTCGCCAAAGCCATTTAAAACAAAATGTGCTTTCTGTTTCCACACCCTGTCTTTAGCAAAAGCAAGTCATTCCTAGTGGAAGCGCGACTTATGAATATGAATCACGCTGTGGTTCTGTTTTTGTCACACAGACGACTACTGTAAGTCAGCAAACACTTCAGCATCAGATCAAACGCCCTGATGTTGCATTGAATAAAAGCTGTGAGAGCACTAGGATGTACAACGATTAATCATCTAGTGACATAAACCATAATGGTTCAGTGTCCTAACCTTAACCTAAACTGTGTAGATTACCAAACGTCTTAATTGTGAAAACAGCTTCAACGCCGTGCGTTGGCCTCCGTCACGTGCGTTGCCTATGGCGCCCTTCTCCAGGCTAAAAGGGACTAGTTCATTGTTACAGCTGAAATCACTCAATCACACGTATCCTCCAGCATATTCATGCAGCTCACAACTGTATTACACTGGAGGCTATTGTCACTATACGGCATGTCTGTTTAATCGACCTACGAGTCTGGGTGAATAAATTGAATCGGCATGCAGACTGAAGGTGCGGGGGGGGGGTCGATCATAGGCCTTTTCTTCCCGCTCTTATCGCAGCGGAGCAGGAGGCTGTTGGTTCTACTGTCCAGTGATGCGGCGAGAATAAGGCAAAGCCGTTCAACGTGGTGTCAGTGTGATCAGCCCCCCCCTCCCTCGCTCTGTACACGGCGACAGGTGGAACCAAAAGGTTGCTATGACAACGGGGGAAAGTCACCGTAACAGTTGTGCCACCTGACGCGCGCCAAGTTTACAAATGTGTCCAATTTCTGTGTAAATACTATTTTTGTGTCTTTCTGCTGCGAGGACAATCGATCACCGTTCAACCAGCTACCACACAAATAAGAGTTTCCAGCTGCGGCGATGA
Organism: Macropodus opercularis; assembly: GCA_030770545.1. NCBI lineage: Eukaryota > Metazoa > Chordata > Actinopteri > Anabantiformes > Osphronemidae > Macropodus > Macropodus opercularis. The sequence continues at coordinate 7,867,342 of CM061110.1, forward strand.
CAAAACAATTTCACTTCCATTCCGCTCCTCAAAATATAGCGAAGCACGATTAGCGCTTATGCCCGAAAGTCGAGCCTTTCGGTAGCTTCTGTGCATTACACACACTCCACTGTAAGCATTTCTATTAACACAAACAGTCGACAAGTCCTTCGCCAAACTGACGGTTAAACAGTTTGGAGCCATAAATAAAGCAGCAGCTAAACGCGCGTGGCTGTGAAAACGCAAGGAAAAGAAAACTTTGCGTTGTTGTTGTTGACTTTTCGAAGGTGTCAGGACGAGGAAGCGCTTTGACTTGTTAATCGCGGTCGTCTGGTGTCACGTTGCCAAAGTCGGTTGTTTCAGCTGGAGCCGCACGCTGAGTGCACAGCTAGAGCAGCAGTAAAGAGGCCGGCGGTGCTGTCATTTTTATGATGTAGTGGAGTCTGGGCGATGCCGCTTTGACAGTTGCATTATTTGAAAAATGGTTCAATAAGGATGGCTCCAAAATACATTATTGCAGGACTCTTTACGTCCCCCTACAACATCAACTAAATCACAGAACAAGACATAAATAAACAGACAGCTGAACAGAGAGACTCTCAAACAGACAGGTTGTAAATAGGTGGGTTTTGCGGCGTGTTGCATTGTTTTTTAACAGCGTTTTTTGCTGGATATAACCGATTAGCTGGTTCCTGTCTGTTCCTGTTCAGCTCCTGTCTGTGTTTCAAATCCGTGAATCTCACTTTGCTTTGAAGTCCGTAAACCTCATTCGAACTATGCCTTTAAAAAGACGTATGGGCTGCTTCCGCTGTTGTGGAGCGAGCCTCAGCTTTTTAGTGTTACGCTTGTGTTCAACCTATGAGCCTGGATGAATGTCACTCGCTTGTTTAATTGAGAAAACACTGACTAGTAATTGTTTTTCAGGAGAATCCGTACGTGATGCTACGGCAGAACCACCAAGAGCTGGAGGGAAACGAGCGCTACGAGGGCTTCTGTGTGGACATGCTCAGAGAACTGGCAGACATTCTGAAGTTTAAGTATCGCATCCGGCTGGTGGGGGACGGACTGTATGGGGTTCCTGGAGCCAATGGAACGTGGAGCGGCATGGTTGGAGAGCTCATCTCAAGGGTATGTTAACATGTACGCATGCACAAACTGTACAGCAGCATAACCCACATGCACACGGGTGCCTGGAGCAGCTTTCCTTCATGTCGTACTTTGGCCTTTTGCAGTTTGAGCGTCTCCAAAGCGGCCTCAGCCCGTTGGTGGCTTGTTCCCTGTCAACTCCTTTCCTTAAGCCGCCTGAAGTGACCTTAACTTCACTCCTGAATCAGTCTCAGGTCTCACACTTTTTGTAGCGTTGAACAGACAGATAAGGTTATATAAGGAAACTGAGGGGGAGAGAAGATGGAGCAAAAGTACTGAAACAGACATTAAAAATGTGAGGAGGAAGGCTAGGGCGAGCAAGATGGAGTAGGGAAGCATCGCGTCGATCTTAAGAGGTGATCTGTCTTAATTCTGTGAGCTAATGAAGGGCAAAGCCATTAAGTATGTAATACAAGGAGTGTCTGCTCTTGTTATTGTCACAGGCTGCCATCATCCCCCTGCATGTTGCCTCTGGAAGGCTGACCCCCAGAAAGGCCATGGTTGAAGTCGACATTTGTCTCTGACAGCGGCGGAGAGGGAAGGTGGGGGAGCGGGGTACGAAAAGCCGAGACATGCTTGAGAGGGATTTGTCATGGGACGGAGGACAATTGTTCCACAGTAGAGAGGAAGGTTTAAGCTTGTATGGTTAAAGGTTTAGAAACAAATGGGACAGAATACCAACTAAAAAGATGAGGTGACGTAAAAGAAGGCAAAGGAACAGACAAGGTTGCACGGATGTGGTGAAAGGACATAAAATATAGCGTTTATAGCGGCGAAGGAGGACACCTGGAGGTTATTCCACACGACGGATACCTGTGTCCCTGTCAGCACCACGGAGAATGAACAGTATTTCACCGAACTGGCTTTGTTTGATGGGCGTCAGACCAGGATGATTCCAGGCCAGAGTTTAAGTACACTGTGTCCTGGATCCTTCATCCACAGAGCTTCGCTAGAACAAAGGGATACAGCAGCACCATGAAGTCAAATGCTGAAAGGAAATGTTTAATTCAAAAGTCTTATTGTGTTCCTTTTTATTGGGTTAGCATTATATCTGAAGGCAACTGGAAACAGGTGTAATCTAATATTGAGCATCAAGCTTTTCATTGTATGTTTTCAGTTGTGCTAAAACGCAGAACGGCAGGCAGGCCGAGGAATCCACTAATCAATATTAATACCCTATTGTCACATGAATATTTCAGCGCCTGTTACGGCTGTGTTCATTTTTTTAAAGGATCTGCAATTGCTTTTGTTGAAATTTGCCTGAGTGCTCGTTCGCTTCCGGCGCTGGGGAGCGAGCGCGTCGCGGAGAAAAGACGGGAAGGAAGAACAAGACGAGGCAGAAGCTGAGGTGATGGTGACGGAGGGTCAAAGCCTGCGGGACACGTTAGGCCTCAGAGGTGGAGGTTTTAGCTGTAATTTCACTAGTGGAAGCACACAGAGGGAGACGGGAGCATTGAGACGTCCTCTACTCTGCATTGAGGTTTGGTTAGAATAACTCTATGTCCAAACAGCGTGTTGTGGGTTTGACGTGACGTCTGCAGTGCCGCAGCACAGCTCCACCTTCGTTCTGCAGCTTCCCGATCCTCTTAGCGCTCGCGCTGCAGCGGGCAAAGAGCAACGCGTTGCTGCTTTCACTCTTCGCTCCTCAGGGAGATGAAAAATCCCTTGCAGTTGCACTTTGCTAGCCAGTATTATTAGCAGGGAGCCATCCAGCATTCAGCGCGCGTTGACCATTTCTACTCGCGCGTGTGTGTTACCAGGCTCTGCTTTGTCAAGTGATTTGTCCCGACAGTGTTCCCTCTGCCAGACACAATGGCTACACTGAGCTGTCGTGTGCCCTGCACAGACACACACGCACACGGAAGCTGAGTTACCTCCCTACAGGTAGAGCTACGGGCCACGAAAGGGCATCGTAAGGAGATTTCCAACTAAAAGACCCTCTTGTTGTGTCATTCCTGTGACTTGTGACATAAGCATATGTATCATCCTCCCGGCTGTGTGTCCTCCGAGCGTGTGTCTGCTGACTTTGTTGTCCTCTGTGTTACAGAAAGCTGACCTGGCAGTCGCCGGCCTCACCATCACTGCAGAGCGTGAAAAAGTCATTGACTTCTCCAAGCCTTTCATGACCCTCGGCATCAGCATCATGTACCGCGTCCACCTGGTGAGTTACCTCCCCACCTCCCAAGCCCGCTACACACACACAAACGCACACTCCCACCGATCACGCTGTCTATCGTGGGCACAGCACAGCAGGCTGTCGGAGCAGAGCCACTCGTTGGGTCTCCAGAGACGATCTCTCTTCGTCTGCCTAAATCCTTGCACAAACTCTCCTCCTGTGCCTGGCATGGCCTCCTTTACCTCCCAGCAACTCCACTTTCCCATCACCGGAGGATTTTCTCTGCTTCCCTCATCTCTTCCAACGTTTAGCTTCGCTCTCTCGATTCTTTATCTTCCCTTCCTTATTCGTCCCTGCTGTCTCAACTACTTAACAGTATCCGCTTCTTTTCACTTCTCCTCTGTTCGTCCATTTCCGCCTTCTGCCGCTGCGGCCACCTGTCTCGCCAGCACCAGATGGTGTGTTTTTTGCTGCAAACTTCCTGATGGATGTAGCAATTTCGCACTTGTTTTCCGTTTGCCCTCCGACTGGGGTTTGGCCGTCTCATTCACACAAGCGACACCTTCCGAGCTCCGCGGACAGCAAACCCAAGCAAGAAACGGCCCAACACCAGCAGTGCAGGTGAAAATGCAGAATCAGTGGTCAATTAATCTTCTGACCTCTCCCCGAATCCAAGGTGGCACAGTGGGACCACGTGGCACTGGTCACAGAGCCATCTGAGGAGTTTTGGCACGTGCATGAACTAACATTAGCGTAGTTTCCCAGCGGAGTGTTTACTCACATCCCATCCTTGTAAGCATCCCTCTTTCTCACCTTCTCAGTTGAGCGCCAACAGTTGGGGAGAATCAATCGATGCTCCCAGCAGGTGCAGTGTTAAATGGGCTGCTGGCTAGCGGATCTGCTCTGAAGTGGGAGGAAGCACCAGGACGGGATATGGAGCTGACATGCCCCAGGGCCGGCACAAGAAGTTGAATTAGCACAGACTTGACCCAGCTGATACCAAATTTGCGGGTAAGAGGTCAATGAGAGAGAAATGAAGAAAGCATTTATTACTAAGATATGGTGTGTGGAGCTTTGGAAAAGAGAGCCGGAGAAGAGAAAGTTACAAGATAAGAGGGAAATTGAAGACAGGTGTCCCCTCGCTCTCTCTCTCCATCCTTCATTTTCACATACTTCTCATTTTCCTCTCGCTTCGCCCCTTGGCATTCTCGCAGATCTGACTCAGAACGATCCCTCAGCATGGCTCTAAAATTCGATATGTGAATTTCTGTGACTGCACTAGTTTAGTTCTAATCCACTGACTATTGATCTGAACCATGGTGATTTCTACAAGGGTGTTTGCTGCTTATTTCAAACTTTAAATGGAAATTTTAATCTAATCAATAAAAACACAAGCACCTTTTGGTTATTAATTACCCTCAGATTCCCTGTTTAATTTCCATTTTCCCTCTTTGTCTTCATGTGTAGTACGCCTCTCTCTCTCACGCATTGCTTTTCTAGTTTTGGTCATTAATTTTATCTGATTTATTGAGATTGTGCTACTCGTTCACATTCTGAGCCAAACAAAACAAACAATATTTTTCTCAATAATAATGATACAGTAAAAGGAAAAATCCTGTCTAGCCCCAACTGGTTTTTAGAGCTGGCCCTGTATTACTGCCTCCAAGCCTAATTCAAAGCTGAATACATTGATTTCTTTTATGAATCAGCAGAAACTGGCAACAAGTCCGGACTAAACCTCTGCTTCGTCACATTAACATTTAACACAGGGCGTTTAGCACAGTGGCGAATCGCCACATTTAATCACCTGTCACATGACCGCTACATTAAAGCAGGGATCACTGTTGCCTTGTCTGCTTATTTTCCATTGGATGATTTCCCTGGAACCATGCAGAAGAAATGCAGGAACAAATCTCAGACAGCTTGCAGGTTGTCTCTCGCTGCCTGGGTTTGCCAGCTCTTCATTGTGTTTTGCGACTGTTTGAGGCTTCCTGTAGAAATCACGTCGTGAGTTACACTGGGCTCTGCTCAGTTTGTGTCCACGCGTGTGTTTAGTTGTGTGTACGTGCCGACACGTACAGGAACCCAAAGCGACTGTCAAGAAAATGAAAATGCCACAAGATGTAATCAAGTTGCTGACACTATTAAAACCTACAAGGTAATATATGTGCAAGTGAGAGGAAGAGACAGTGCTACTTGATTAGATATAGGAGTTAATTAGGGGTGTGTGGAAGCTGTGTGAGGCTCAGCAGCTGCCCTCAGGGCAAAGCGAAGCGTAAGCAGCCTCTCTGACTCCAACCTGACTGAGTTACACAGTCACGATCACATGCAGCTCGTACTGTGTGCACAAGGACTTGCATACGTGTAGAAAACACGCAGACAATAAGGCAAACAACTCAGTGAGTTCACGGGGAAGCGGCACACAACCCTGTGACCTCCACCAAATCAAACCGCTGTCTCTGCCTCTCAACAAGCGTAGCAGCTGACAGCATCTGCTCTGACACAATTAGAAACGCACACACTATCAAAGGGGCCAAAAAAATAAAGTCTTTCTTCCTCTCTCATTGCTGGGATGAGGAAGAGGACCAAAAGACAACATAAAAGAGAATGAGCAAGAAACAGGTAAAAGAGGAGCAGAACAAGTAGAGAGAGGACGGAGAAGGGAGGCCAGAGTTGAAATGACAATAGGAAATCTCCTGTAGCGTGTTGGTATTCAGACAGGAAACCTCAGGGGCAACGATGTGGTGTGAATACCAAGAGGCAGGATGACTAGGTGAAATCCTTGCCTGAATTACGCACCAGCTCCTTCAGCCATCCTCCTGGCATGCAGGCAATCCCCGGAGGGAGGCAGAGTGAGGGAGGCGAGGGAATGAAGAGGGGGCAGAGGGAAGGGAACAAGGACAGCGCAAGGTAAAATGAACGAGCTTTTCAAGAGCATAAAGGAACATGCACGTACCATTGTAGGCAGCAGTTCTGTTGGTTCCAATGTTCCCATAAAGCAGGTCATAAAGGGGGTTTCGCCCTCACGTCTGCTTTCCCCGTTTCTTTTATTCGCCTAACACCCTCTTATCATCTTTATGTAACAATGGATCTCTATGAAGCGATTCCACTACTGCTGAAAATAATTTCTACATGACAACAAACGTTCATATGTGAACAGGCAGATCTGTGGCCTTATATGCTAATGTGTGGTGCTTGTTTTGTTCTGAAGGCTGCTCCCTTTTACTACCTGACCTGTCAGTTACGTAGCGTAGTGTTGGGGCTTACGCTATATCTGCATTTGAAGGCTCACTAACAGATGAGCCTGCTGCGCCTGTGTCCAGCTCTGGCGCTTCCTGTAGACGGGGTTGCCCCAACACGTACTTTATCTACGCCGCTGACGATGACTGACAGCTGCTGACGCGCACACACGGCTACTGACCGTCTCGCACGCAGAGGCTCACATTCTAAAGCCAAGGGAGAGCAGACCACCGATACGAGCTCCCTGAGCAATAATAATCCCCCAAACTGAATAATAATAAACCCACAACAGAGGAGTACTTTGCTTTGCGACTTATTTGCTGTATCAAGTTCATTTACCACTCATAGCTTGTGAATTGCTAAATGTGTGCAGTGTTTGCACACATAAGTTATTCATACCTGTGCTAACGGCAGTGACACTGGGCGAGCAGATGGATCAGAGGTGAATCCTCTGAGGGACAGCTCCACTGTTTCATCATTTTCTCAGTCCTGTGGTCCACTTGTGGCATCAAGGGTTTGTTTGATGCCATGGGCTGATGGGAACTTTGGATGCTGTGGAAAAGTACATTTTAACCCTTAACTTTCCTTCAACCTCTTCTTTTAGTTCGATTTTATCTCCACCAATTCCGGACGGAAAGCTCTGTCTCCAGAACAATGACTCTGAAATCCAACCTGAAAGAACCCGACAGGCGCTAAATGTTGCATCACAGCAGCTTAAAATGCTGCAGTCTAGACATCTTGGTACATATTGTCATGATCTTTGTTCTCAAAAGGGAGATTCATTAAGCTTCTTTTTACTCTAGGACTCGGCTTACAAGAGCTAAAATGTGCAAAAGAAAAAGAAAAAAACTTTATGCGATATTTTGACACATTTTGGAAACATACACACAGATAAATATATTTAATGCAGCTCCCATTTAACGTGTCTGTGTGCTCATTAGTGTGTCTGCTGCAGCCTCAGCGTGGATAATTCCTGCTCCAACGTAACTTTGCCTCGTCGTCTTAAAGCGCACGCGTTCCAGTCTTGATTCGTCTACAGCGCTGACTCCTACTGTTGTGCCCTTCGTCTCTTCCCACCTTTCTCTCCGTCTTGTCTTCTGATCTGCTCTCCTGCATCATCGCTTCTCCGACCATCTGGTAGCATGGGAGTCTGGCACCTCTGCAGCTCTCTTCGTCTTAATAATAGCACCTCGGTGGGAGCTTAAGATGTGGACAAGCAAGCAGTTAACAAAGCGCTGGTTCAGCATGCGCCAAACTGGACCAGCAAACAGGAGGACTCATGTCAGCACATATTGCTGTTACCCTACTATTGCCAACCAGAGGCAGCTTGACAGTACTTACTACAGCAGTACTGTACCTCTGAGATGGCCAGTGTGCGCTTCACCGCTCCGCCGTACTACATTCAGACAGCCATCATCATCAGACGCATAACACTCTATATATAGACGGACAGACGGGTGTTTAGAAGAATCTTCTGCTGCCTCCTGCACAACGTTTGTTTTGCTCAGTCATGCTAATACGTGAATGAATGCAGACACGTTAATGAATTTTGTTCCCTGCACTAGTCAACAGTATATGAGGGTTCATTTATCATAACAAATGCCCACCAACGTAATTTCACCCTCTTCCGGCAAATGTAATCTTGGAGGGCCTCAGAATGTATTAGTGCCGTGTGCTGGCATGCGTGAGGTCCCCTAGGACAACCTAATTGAGTGTTTTTGCACAAAAGCGATCTGGGCTTGTTCAGGTGGACGCCACGCGGCTGCCTGTTAGCTCGGCGGCGGATGAGGAATTCCTGAGTGATCGAGTGTGTCTGTCTCATAACAACACTTGAACAGTTGGTTGTTTGATCACCTCCACTATTTAACTGTCCTCCTGGCCCTGACAACCACCTCCGTTTCACGGTCATTAACAGATGGCGGATGTGCACCTGTGTGTAAATTGCTAATGTCCCGGTGCCGGGGTTTGGCCAGCGAGGCTCGACGCCGAACATGAGAAATACGAGCACGCACAGACCAACACACAATCACTTGGCACTGGTTCACGAGTAATTGGTTTCATTAAGAGCACAAGTTGCTGCTGGGTATCAAAACATTACATTTTAGTGGCTGTGCTGTATTCATTGGTCATTGACCACTGGTTACCAGTCCAACGTACAGTACAGCTGCCTCTACATAGCCTCTACAAGCTATGACTCTTTTGTGCTCTTGTTGAACGTAGCCATCATATTGTCAATTAATAGGAAAACATCTGTCAGTTCATTCAGGGGCTTTTGTTTTTTCAGAGCCACAATCTGGGGAATAAAACCTCTTATCAGCGATGCTCTATCAGTATACAGCCCTCTGTTGACAATTCATGGGAGACTGGGTTTGAGGTTTCATACAATGTTGATCTGAATGTTTACATGCAAATGAGATTCATATAATTATAGTGTTATCAGTTTAGGACAGGACAATCTTTGCGCATCACATCTGAATCCCCTATTTACCGTCCCAGTCACCTTTTCCATCTTTTCCAAATTACACAGGCTGCTGGAAATGTTAACTTTGGCCAAAGCCTGGAGCAAAGGAATCCACACTGCAACATTTCTTTTTTCTTCTTTTTTTAATTAAACGTGGCACCTACTGTATAGAGCTGATGGTGAAAACGTTACCATCGTAGCTGGTCTCCCATTTACAGTAGGAGAAACCGTTTAACCTTCCCCTTCCTGCTTAAACAAAAGCCCTTGATGATTTGCATTGGCTTGTTTGAATGCGGGATCAAATGGTTGCTTGGCCTAAGCAGGCTTTAATGATTTCCCTCTGTGCTGAGCGTGTGTTTGTGTGTTTCAGGGACGTAGGCCAGGCTACTTCTCCTTCCTGGATCCCTTCTCCCCTGGCGTCTGGCTCTTCATGCTTCTAGCCTACTTGGCTGTCAGCTGTGTCCTCTTTCTGGTGGCCAGGTACAGAACACGCCAGTAATTTACACAGTAAAAGGGAAAAGGAAGGGGGGGGCGGCGTTAACATGCGGTAACATGAGTCTAGAGCGTGGGAGCATAAAAGCTGTTTGTTTTGGGGGGTTATGTAAAATGGGAAGCAGGTGACTGTCTCTCAGTTCTCTTCGGTCCCCGTTGATCTTCTATACCACAGTGAAGATGTTCTCCTCTCAGTGGCATGTCTTCAGCATCACACTGACCCCTGCTGGGCAGACAGAGGACGGACACAGTCGCTGCTCTAAACCTAATTGTTTAGCCATCTGAAACATTAGTAAATTACACAGCATCTTATGAGTGAACAAAACACTAATTAAATGTCTTTCAGTGCAAGCAGGCAATCAATCTCCAGATATGCATGTGTTTGTGTAGGATAATGTAATTGCCTTATGAACAGTAGCTGAGTTAATGACAATTAGGTGGATTGTGTAGACTCAGTACTTTTGCATTTACTTTTTATATTTGATAAACATATTGGATAATAAATATGCACATGTTCACATGTAACCATAGCTGGTACCAGTACATTACGGAGTTATCTGGTGACAAAAGGACAGTATCAGTCACTGCGGTGGCTTCAGCTTAAGAGGCTCTGGAGGCTTCAGCAGATCAAGTGGATATCTACTGAAATCTTTGTAGACTACAGTACAGTGACGGTCGTGTGGGTATTATATTAAGGCGTAGTTCTTTAAATGTCCCTTCTGTTAAACGCTTACTTTCTACTTGGCCTAGTTTTGAGACAGAGCCGCCGTCGTCTGGGTGTAGTAACAGAGTCGTCACATACAGTAGAGCTTCATGCAGCACCAGTTGAACACACCAATCACACTGCCATTCACCTCTTCTCCAAAAGGAGTCTGCACACGGGGAATGAAAAGCAACCTGGTTCTCTCTACTGAGCCAAGGTGACATTGTGCGCCATTGTTAGCGTTGTTTTGTTCCCTGCCTTCTACTCCTTGCTTCTGTCTCTAATTCACTCGCTTCCTGTCTCTTGAGTTTCGGTTTCATCAGAATATAAAAATGCCGTCACGACTGCGGACCTGTATCCCTGCTCTGACTCTGTCTCGTTCTCCCCAGACTGACGCCTTATGAGTGGTACAACCCTCATCCCTGTCTAAAGGGCCGCTGCAATCTGCTAATCAACCAGTATTCCCTCGGCAACAGCTTTTGGTTTCCTGTTGGAGGCTTCATGCAGCAAGGATCCACCATCGCACCCAGAGCTTTATCGACGCGCTGCGTGAGCGGAGTGTGGTTAGTATTCATCAACGAACATCTTTCAACTTCCATGAAAGACCTTGACGCTTTAGTCCAGGCTTCAGCATTAAGCTTCATAGTCAGTGACACCATTAGTGCATTTGGGAAAGTACGTGTGTCTTGTCTATGTCTGCCTTTGCAGCCAAATCAAGCATTGTCCCTTCATCCATTTACACCCTCCCATTTATCCATTCACCTTGTCATCTACTGAAAGTCCTGCAGTCTTCACCAAGGTGCGCAGCTATTTTCATATTCCCAATCAGTCTTCAGACTCTAGCCTGCGATTTCACATGGCTTTATAGGTGAATACATATGTCCGTGTCCTCTGATGTTCCTCCACAGGTGGGCCTTCACATTAATCATCATCTCGTCCTACACAGCCAACCTGGCTGCCTTCCTGACAGTCCAGAGGATGGAGGTGCCGATAGAGTCAGTGGACGACCTGGCGGATCAGACGGCAATAGAATATGGCACCATGCACGGAGGATCCACTATGACCTTCTTCCAGGTCAGAGGTTACACAAACAGCTGCATATGATAGTCACAGTCACACACACAGATATACTGTATACACATATATATACACATCTATGCACAAGCTCACCTGAGAGCTTGCGGTGATCAATGGGCCATCAGTGCCGTTATCCTTCTCATCACCTTCCTGTGCTTCCCGTCTTCCTCCTCTGACCTCAGGTTTTATCTGTTTCCTGTCTGTTCCTTGCTCCAGCTGTTCAATATCCGTATCCTCTGAGAGATAGGGTGCTGTCCAGGTCCCTCAGGGGGACACGCCGTATCCTCTTTCATCCTTTCAAGATTTGACCTCAGGGACAAAAAGAGAGAAAACTGTGAGGAACGGAGAGGGCGTGTTACAAGGGGGGAGACAGTGAAGGATGATATAGGTGGAAGGAGAGAGAGGGAGAGAGACACTGGGTTTTTCTTCCTTTGTGCTTTTACGTTCGCTGGACCTTGAATAACTCAAGGTAGACAGGAAAAGAGAAAGCAGAGGACAGGCAGGGATGTTAAGTGAAGCGTCTGTGCTGAGCTCTGAAGCTACTCAAAAACGAAAAGGTATGCCGAGGAAAAGAACATTTACATTAACAGCAGCACTGCTCTCAGAGAATCATAGGCTTTGAATAAATCCATCAGTCAAGGAAATGAAAAAGACAAACAAATAAAAGCAATCTGCACGTCTGCTGATGGGTTTTTGTTTACGGTCTCACACATTTGACTGTCTGTTTCTGCTGATGGCATCTCGTCTCTTTCCGCTCTGCAGAACTCTCGTTACCAGACCTACCAGCGTATGTGGAACTTCATGCACTCGAAGCAGCCCAGTGTGTTTGTGAAGAGCACAGAGGAGGGGATTGCTCGTGTCCTCAACTCTAACTATGCCTACTTGCTAGAGAGCACCATGAATGAGTACTACCGTCAGAGGAACTGCAACCTGACACAGATTGGAGGACTGCTGGACACCAAGGGCTATGGTATCGGCATGCCACTAGGTATGTGCACCATGGGGGACAGATGAGTTTGAAGTAGGGGAGGAAAAGGAGGAAAGGAAGTGCAGCACAGGACAAAGGCTTTGGGTTTTGCTTAAGTTCATTATATAATTAATGTTGAAGTCAAGAGAGCGAAGTGACAGGAGCATCGGTTGGAGGATACAGCATAAATGTCGCACGGGGGAGTTCAATTGAAAGTAGAGCCTCAGCAAAACCAAGACATTAGCTGCTATCACAGGGGGAAATGATGCAAACAGAGAGAAACCTACTGTGAGACTGTAATAGAGCGTCTAGTTCTTTGCTCTGATGTCAGACGTGAGGGCAAGCGAAGGGGCATACGATCCGACCCCCCTGATGAATGTGGAACCTCCATATGAGTGACTTGCTGCTCAGAGACTATAAACTCATGGGTTACAGTATTTTCACTTTGATCTGAAGTTAAATCAAACTGCGGATGAGGGAAAACACACCTTAAAGTAAACAAGATTAAATCTAAACCTGTTCTATTCTTTTGATGTTGAAATAAGAGATAAACCCCCTTTTTGGGGGATAATCCTTCCCTTCATCACAAGCTGAGATGTGACCTCTAGAACAGAGCAGAGTCACTGAAAAGAAATCTGTTAGCCTTGCAAAACTGAAGAACTTTTTTTTCCCAGTGTACATCTGTGAACTTTGCACTTTCCCCAGGGTCAGTGTACCGCGATGAGTTCGACCTGGCCATCCTCAAACTGCAGGAGGACAATCGTTTGGAAATCCTCAAGAGAAAGTGGTGGGACGGTGGCAAGTGTCCAAAGGAAGAGGACCATCGTGCCAAAGGTTTGTCTGTGGTTAACCCTCATCTGGCTCGTGCTTTAGGTCCCATTCATCTTGTCAGGTAGCGGTAGCAACTGCACTTTGTCTTTTTAAAAGCTCCCTTTTCTCTTGCTCTCCTCCTCATTCCAACGCCACCTGCGCCGTCCTGTTGTCATTCTAGGTTTGGGGATGGAGAATATCGGCGGGATCTTCGTGGTGTTGGTGTGTGGCCTCCTGGTGGCTATCTTCATGGCAGTGCTGGAGTTTGTCTGGATGTTGAGGCACACACCGGGAAACGAGGTGAGAGAGGGCTATCTAACCTGCATCTGCTTTGTCTCCCTCTCCCCTCCCTGGCACCCTCCCACTCGTGGAGCTGCTCGGTTCTCCCACAGTGCACAGCGTTGACATTAGGGCCATTGTTTCCGTGCTGTAGGAGGACACGCAGCTTTATCTGTCAGCACAAAACCAAAGATATACCTCACTCAGAGAATATGCATATAGGGATGGTTCTCTTTACAGCAGGATCACACAGAAACTATTATACTGTAAGTGTACGTGAATGCATACTAACAGGGTGCTCCTGATGGGTTTACAGCTAAACATAACTGTTTTATTTAAGCCTTAATTTAATCAACTTTTTAAAACCGTGCCTGCCGTTGTTGTCCGAAGACCGAAACCTCTGTTGTTAAAGATGAACTGTCGTGGGCTAGTTTGTCTTTGCATTGATTATTGATCATCAATAGAACCAAGTCAATGGAAGTAAAAAAGAATATTTACTGCAAAATCATTTATAGTTGTTTAAACACTTTCTAAAGTGGTTATAATAAACCAAACTGTATGGTATAAAAAACAGAAGAAAACACTATATACTACGTACTCGTCCGACTTTGAATGTGGTCCACACAGCTCATATGTAGAGGCAGCTGAAAAGCGCTGAGAGAAGTCTTTGACGGGATGAGGCCAGAGAACTCGCATGCAGACTTACTTTGAAACATCCTTGATATTTGTCTTATCAAATGAACGTCACAATGTGCTGTTAATTCAATAAACATTCAGAATGTGAAAGTCAGAAACCAACTCGTGCTTTCTCCTTCTTGCCTGAATAATTCATGTTTCAGCGTAAGTCATAAGCTGTGTGTGTGCGTGTTTGCAGCTGAGTGCCTGTGTATAATTACGGTCCGTACGCAGCGTGTGTGGGTAATTAGCTGCAGCATCTTGTCCATTGTAATTGTTTGAGTTTATATACAGTAGAAATCCAACGTAAAGCTCGGTCCAGGAGATAAAATGTGTGTTTTACGTGTAAGACTAAAATTCTGTTGGCGCTATATGTGGGTTTTTTATTTTACTGTTGGATGCCCAATCTCCTCCAGAAGTCTCTTTGGTGTTCCCACTCCTCACCGATACAAGTACAACCATGAAGTGTGCGTCTGAAGCGCATCATTCACGTCCATCAGTGAGCTGTCTGGCCTCTCGCTTCCTTTCTCCCTCTCTCCTACTATTTTCTCCTTGTGTGTGCTTGCAGCAGTCAGTGTGTGAGGAGATGCTGCGGGAGCTCCAGGGGATCGTCCTGTGTCGAGACAGCCTGCAGGTGAGGCGTCGACGGGCGGCTTCCATTCTGCGACCGCGGTCCTTGCCCCTGGAGGAGCGCCGGGCCCGAGCGGCTGCCGTCAGCCTCAGCAACGGCAAACTGTGCGGGGGCACTGGGCTGCCTGAACCTCTCTCCCATAGACTGGCACAGGAGGCCGCTCTGGTTGCAAGAGGGTGCAGTCACATCCGCATTTGCCCCGAATGCCGACGTTTCCAGGGACTGAGGATGCGTCCCGCAGGGGCCACGGGGGCCCTTCCGTCTCCCACGCACAGCGAGGAGAGCATAGAATGGGACAAGACCACAAATAGCAGTGAACCTGAATAACGCCCAGAGAGTCCAACAGGGCTGACTTTCCTAGCTGTCGCCTCTCTACTCTCCAGGGATCAGACGTGGCGTGGAGTTTTTATACAGGAACCCAGACCTTGGTCTTGAAGGGCAGGACAATGCTGTGAACTTTGTTTTGCTCTGGAGGCAGCAGTCAGTTTTTGGAATATCCTTGGGTGATGTTTTTTCCCTTGGTCATGGGGAAAAACTGATGAGTCTGTCTCGTTATGGTCTGTCCCTGTTGGCTCTCTGTACCATGCAAAACAGGACAGACAAAAACAGCTATGGGGCATTTGTACTATGCAGTATTTTCAGTCATTTATCATTGTGCTGTTTCCTTTTTTCTTTTTTCTTTTTAAATTATTTCTCTCCTCTGTTGGATTTATCAGTACTGAATATTGTTATTCTATTGTTCTAAAACAAACAAGTTCCTTTTTTATCTGACAATTTACTGTATGGACGTATATTGCCTCTGAAGAGCTGAAGAGCTAAAGATGAACAGACTAATGCAAGGTCATCTTTTGAAATCCTTATATTTTGAAAGTGCCAAAAACCACAAGTATTATCTTGTGGCTGACGGAGAGCACCACAGCCTTGAGAAGACATCAAACGCGACTGGAGCTTGAAAACAGATAAAGACAGACAGACACATGGACTTGTTTTATAGTAGTGATATTCTAATGTTTTAACTGTTGATCTCTGAAAGACAGCGGCTGCGTGTCAAGAGGTGTTGGCAGGGGCCCGTTGAATGATGACTCAGTGCTCACTTAAAAACATGACGGTGACACGAAAACGCACACTCACCACAACACGCGCCACTTGTTCTCTATGTCGACTTCTGACCCGTCTGTCCTACGTCTTTGACACCTGTCATCTTTGTAATCTCTCACTTAAAAATGCACAGAACAGTGTAAGACATTGCAGGTGATTATTTTTCTTCAGCTCACACACTGAAGCGTCACTGAATTTTCAAAAGGACTATGTATGAAAGCAACCCAGCAAACGTCAGAACCAAAACCACGAGGTCCCCGGCAAGGTAAAGGCTTATTTATGTCTGTAGTTGGCTTGAGTTCTTTTAAATGTCAAGGCAGTTAAAGTTTTATTGAATGTGATGTTTTACACACTGCTTGGAGGAGTACTTCAGTTCAGATCAGCCTCGGTTCCCTGTGACATTTTCATACTTTTATTTTTGCAAAAGCCAACTCAAGGAATACATTAATAATGGAGGGAGCTGTGTGATGATTCAGCCGGTTGCTTATAAGTTAGGTTTGAGCCAAATCAAGTGCATTGGGGATCAACCTGAGCAGTTTAGTGCTTGTAACAGTCATTCGCAGACTGAAATGTTGAGTCTGGGAAACATTAAACAAACCACCAGCAGGATTCATAGGCTCCAGTTGCTTTTGCGCGTACTCGGTTTGAAGGTGTCACTTCATGGCCGCCTGACTGTGGCCCAGTGAGAGTCCGTAGTCCTCCCCCTGTCGTCAATGCTTCCTGCTTATCTCTGATGTGTTCATTTTAAACCTGCCCGTCAGGGTCTGTCAGTCACCTGCCCTCAGAGCCACCAACTCAAGCTTGAGGGCATCATATCTCTTGTATTTTTATGAGCTACAGTCGCTGTCTATCCTTATCCTTTTTTTTATTTTATCCATTTTTGCCATAAATTGTTTCAAAGTAGCAACATGGAAAATAGGTGCTTTTCTATTGGTCTGTGTTCATACGGTTCTACACATTTTAGGCTGCTTCCTTTATTATAGGTACGATTGGTAAGGTAAGGTTTGTTGCTTGTGGACATCAGTGGTCGAACCAGAGTTGATTCTGCACACGCAGCTAAGGAGCGGATGCATCTAATCCACCTTTCAGAGAGACTGGAGCCGTTAAAATTCAAAACTAAAATCTGTGATTAATTCATTTTCTTAAACCTTGTTCTGACAAAGAAAATGTTTTTACTGACCAACTTAAATACTGTATACAAGCAAATGTATCATTTGGTACCTGCACTACACTAAAACACACAAAGTGTCTCTGAGTTAATGGTGCCTTCACACACACGCAACTCGCTTATTGCATGGGCTGTGACAGCCTTAGTTCCTAAAACGCTGTTTCTGTTCAACTAATCTTCTGTTTGTACTGAACGTAAAAGCAGCTGCATTATTCTTTCTCGTGACATAATGAGGAACAGTTAACGACGAGTGATGTAAATGACAAACCTCAACATCGACAGCATCCTGTTTTCTTTTCCACCATAATGTCTGATCTTGCAGTTTAACAGCCGGTTTGACTCACTGCAGCGTTAAAACACGGCGTTATGCTTTCTGATAGACGCACACAGCACGGCCTGCTGACGAATAAATAGTCTTTTCATATACATGTTTATGAAGCAAGCGAACAAGCTTAAAAATATTCCGCGGACGTGTCTCACCACGGACGTGTGACATGTCTTCTTAAACTGATGCATGGTTTCATTCTTAGTGTGTCAGGTTCCACTGATTAAGACAATAGCGGCCTGTGTGCTTAACCCTCGTGCAGCCTTAGAGGATGTCAAAATGAAAATATGGGACACTCTAAACTCAAAAACCACACAAGGGTTGGATAAAACAGCCACAGACAGACAGCAAATCACAACACGCTTTATCTAAATGAACGGTTGGATGAATTTGATGTAACACCCACGAAGGCTGTTTTATCCAACCCTTGTGTGTGTTTTTGAGCTTGGAGCGCCTCCTATTTTACAGTGGGGCCCCACAAGGGTTAAATAGATAGAAATAGAATAGATTGGTAAGTAAAAAACACATTACTACCACAAACTATTTCTGTATCATTTTGTCAGTTAAATACAGATTTGACTAAATTGATGCATCACAGATTTTTCTTTTGAAAGGGTCTTTTCTAGAGATCACGTTTACAAGCAATGAACAACTGTACATGGATAATCACAAAATTATTAGCCCCTTTATGAAAATGATCATAAACCAAAGTGTTTTTTTTTTGCTTCCAAAAGAACAAAAACTAAATCTTCACTAAGTTTGTCATCTTGGCAAAGATCCGGGGAGTCTTGTTTACATCTCTGTCCATTTCACTCTGCAAGGTTTTTACAATCTGGACAAATGTTCGTGTGGCATGATTCAATTATTTCTTACCAAGAATGTAAGAGTAGTCTTCCACAGTGAAGTCTTCAAGTACCACTAGTCCTGTCCTGGGTATTTTGTTTTTGCTTTGTCTTCCTATTCAGCCCATTAATAAAGCGTCTTAATGAGGTTTAGTGATGATCTTAGTGGAGACACTTCATTATGATAATTTCTATAAAGACATCTGGGTTTTGGTGGATTTCAGTAATTAACAATCTTTCACAAAAGCTGTGTTAAAATAGCTGCATTCAGTTGTGTTTTTACCACTGAAATAGCTTTTGAAGTTTATTATGTTGATATAAAACACAGATCCACAGTCTGAAGACATTCAGTTCACGGCCAGTACAGTATAAACATTATTTTTTGTATAATAACTTGTTAACGGTCAATGTAGTAAGAAAAGAAAAGGAAAAAAGTCTCCCATTTCATGACCAGTGTCCGTCCACGTGCTGAATGTCACTAGGGAACTCCTGAGAGTAAGAAGGCTCTCTGCACCCGATGCCAACATCCTAAGCACTAAAAACATTTACAGGGGTGCTAAATCAAGCGTAGTTGGAATGAGATTGCCAATTACCTTGAAGGCATGAAGAGCAGCAGAGTAAGAATTAAAACAAATCCCACTGAAACACTGGGCGACCTTCGCTGAGAGACCGCTCACAGAGATGGCAGGCTCTGGCTGCTGTATATTATAAGATTTATTTTCTTATGTTGACATTTATATTCCATTATAAATACATTTCTTAGACCAACCTCTGTTCTGTGGGGTCCTGGTTTGTCTCTTCTTAACTCGGATTTGACCTTCGGAGCTATTTAGATCTGTCCAGCCTCTGAGAGCGCTTGTTTTTTATTTTATTATTCCTACTGTTCTCATTCAGCCAGTGCTCCTGTGTTAGACGGCCGTTAAGCGAAGGAACGGAAGCATCTACCTCTCATTTCTCTCCTATGACTGAATTAACAGCTGCACACTTATGAATGAGCTGAACAGCTGGGAATTTGTGTAGGTAGGAAGCGTAATGGAGGCTAATGAGTTTAACAACTCACTTGTGCTACATAAGCGCGGCTCACCCGTAGTCCATCTATCACTGTGCTTTTCTGTGCATGGTTCTCTCTCCTCAGGCTCGTGAGCCAACGTAGCCGAACAGCCTGCATCTGATTTACGGTTTAATTCCGACCTAGTCTCTAAGTGCCCGTCACACACATCTTCCCACTGCAGCATTACAGCTGACACCTTTTTCCCAGTACAAGCGGCATGTCACAGTGTATGTACAGGTCACGCACGCCCACATAATTCCTACAAGAGTGACACACGCACACACAAACACTCACTGCCACCTGTATGTCACTGCTGTGTCAAGTTTATTTCATCGTGCTCATGCTTGTCCTCCTGCCTCTGGTGCTCCGGGGCCATAAATTAAATACGTTTCTATCCGCCACTGCCTCGCTGCTGTTGGATTTATGGAGCTCCATGATGAGCACTGAGTGCCTGCAGAGGTGTGTGAAAATCTACTTCGCTGCTCGAGTTTACCCAGTTGTAGCACATAGCGGTGCCAATTCCCCCCTAGCTGGTTGTTATTCTGTGAGGATTTACAAATTGTAATACACAGAGTGTGAAACGTTTCACCACACTAACGGCTCGCTGCTCGCATAAAAGTCACAACCCTGCATTCGATTTCTTTCTAAAAAATCAATTAATAAATCTATTCATCCCACTTCTCATCTCTTTGTCAAACAACCGCTTTCCCTTTTCTGTCAGCGGGTTCTCCAAGGTTAACAGCGAGCATGTGCAGTACAGTTTACAGTAAGGACATGGAGAGAAAGACGCAACACAGCGTCAGGAGAAACTTTCTACTTCACTGCGACTGTTGCACATTTTTAAGTGAGAGGTTTCATATTGATTTGCTGGAACTTAATTGCAAATGGTTTGTTGCTGTTGCGTGATCAAAGAAAAGTTCTTCATGGTGCAGGAATCGTCTCCAAGGTGAGATGCTGTCAACGCTGTTATTTGGCCTTTTGTGCACAGACAGTTGTTGTTGAACATATTGACCAAAACATCTTGACATTGTTTGTCTTTCAGAGAAATAAAACGAAGCTTCATTTACTTTGAGTTTTGTTCCCTGACTGTTCAGCGGCGCCTTGATCGATGGCTAACAGATGGGGAAGCATTGATTACCTTAGTTGTTTGTGTGTGTCTGTGTGTGCGCGGGGGTATTTGTATGCAATCTCTGTCATACACCTTCCTCAATGGGAAATCACAGCGTGGGCATCTTGATTCATCGGCTGGGGACCTTTTTGTTGCATCATTACCCGAAAGCTGAACAGAGGCAGCCAAGTCAAATCCAGTGGACGTGCAACAGCCAGTGCCCGGTATTCATCAGAAAGATGAAAGCAACTTTTCTTTTGGGGGGGGTATTGCATAACAAAGCCACATGGGTTCGTTGTATTTTTACACAAAACTTCACAGAATTTAGGCGAAGAAAGTATTTTGACCTTGGATTAGAGTTCCGAAGGCTGAAGCTCACATTAGTCACTTTCCTTAATGCCTCCGCGTTTTATGAGCGTCATCAGTCTCGGTGCAGAGGCCTCGGTGACAGCAGGAAAAACATTCACAGTTTAATCAGTTCATTAATCATCTGCTATATGAACACACCACTGTCTTGTTTCATATGCTGTAAGGGGTGTTAAATGTAGGAATATGTTGCTACCGGTACAAACTAACAACCATCAAGAAAAATCCACCAACACTTGACTGCAACCACCAAAATGTCATATGTGTATTAATTTTGTGAATGATTAGCACTTTTTTAAACAAGTACTTTTACTTCTGCACAAACCACAGCTATACACTGATCACACATAGTCTTTTCTCTGTTTCCTCACTCAAGGCTTTATGATGCTTATCATATTTTGAGTTCAGCGATAACTGCCATCAACCCTATTATGTCCTAAGTAAATAGGAAGGCATGCCCTCTCTGAAGGCAAGTATTCATTGTGGTTAGAAGACAAAGTATTGGATTTCAGATAAAGGCCTCTTGAGTTCCTGTGTTAATTGGTCGTTAGAGCACAGAATTATCTTAATCCCCGGGTAAATGATTCATTACCTCACAGATGAGAGGCTAAAATAAATTGCAGTGAGCCATGAAAAAGACACACAAATGACAGTCTTGGAAGCAAAATCTGTTTATCTGGCTGGCTGCAGGGGAAGTGGGTTTTTATCAATACTGGGCAGCTAAATCGCATTTCCTGCATCATTAACTGTTATTTTGCCTTTCTGTTGTTATTGTCTATTGTTAGTTTACTACTCGCTAGACATTACTTTTTGTTTACTTTTCATATTTTCCATTGTCTTGATTTTTGTTTAGTCATTGTTGATCCGTATGTGTTTCTAAGCTTTCACCTTTTGCTGTCTTGCCAGTTATCGCAGCCTCTGGCCCACTGAGCCAGCGTGAGATATTGTCTCTGCGTTGCCATTTATGCTACCACAGTGCACCAAACCGTTGGAACACCATTATTCTTCACTTGTATGCGTTGTTTAATGAGTTTCATACCAGTTTAGTTTAATCCTCATACTTTTATTAGACTAAAAGGGTCTTGAATGTCGCGTGAACGCATTAAAATATAAAATACACACTATAACCCTCGAGAAACATCTGACTATCTAAACTATCTTCCTGGCCATAAACAGTCATCTGCTACATCTAGTGGGCATTACACAGCATTACAGACGCTGTATGGTAAACTACTGGCTACACGCACACGCGTGTCGTGCGGTTGTAAAATACTATCTCCAGCACCCATCTGTGTGTTTGGCATACTAAATTGTGAGTGAGCAAATTCACGCCGACACTTTTGTTTGAACCCAGCAGCAAATGCAACAGTCTGATCAAACAGAACCAAGCTGTAGATAACAACATTAAACTGAAGAGTCTCACTGGGACGAGCTGCTGCTTTCATTCATGCTTTCAAAGGACTCGGCCTTTTACGTGTCCAGTGCATTCAGGCCAAATTCAGAGAGCGCTTCCTTGTAATTTTCATGCAGGGTCGTGCTCTTGTCCTCCCATCCCTGTCGAACCCCGGACAGCTGGGAGGTCAGGCTGTCTAGAGTCTCCTGCACAAAAGATTAGAAATTAGAAAAAATTAGATACGATCTAAAATGTTCTATTTAAATCAGCCACTTGTCTAACCTGATATCCCTCCCCCCTCAGGCACCTTTAACTCTGATGAATTTCAGAAGAGAGCCGCTGGATGAGGGGCATAATTAGATTTTTTTTGTCATGCTGGGAACGGGAGAAATAATGATAATTACATATTAAATTTCTAGTTCTATAATCACAGGCTGTGCTCTCTAACAGGGCTATGGACTCGACCGCTTGTCTTCGAAGATCTGTGCAATGACGTGTTTCATACCTTTTAAAAGGTCAGTACTGACCCCCTCGACCCTGATATCCTCCTAACAAGTTATTGCAGTACTTAATGTTCAGTGTTCATCTTTGCTGAGGGATTCAAATGCATGTGACAAATGGATGAAGGCTAGACAGTTAAAAAACTATGTGAGGCTTTTGTGAAGCTGTTTCAACCGAGTCTATCTCTAAAGTGACAGAGGTGAGAAATAGCTTTAATGGACAAAACTACGCCAAGATTTGAAAGAATTATGACACAACTTCATGTGTGTAGAGGAGCAGCGGGAAATCTGATTACAGCACCGCACCTGTGCTCAATATGCCAGTTCAAAATGTTGTTTTCTCCGTATGACACATACTTTGCTTTAGAGCAAAACCCGATAAGCCCCTGCTGTTCCTGCCAAGCCTGTACAAACAGGATAATAGAATTTCTCACTTGCCACTGCTAAAAAGCGCAACACAGACACTGGGCCAACCACATGAGGTCATCATAAAAGAAGTGAGTGAGGAGTGAGGTTCGTCCTTGGTGCACACCTCAATACAGTGTGTGACATGTGACAGACGCCTGTGAGTTTAATTTGACTCACATGCAGGATCTTCTCATAGTCTGCTTCCATGTTGTCCAGCTTGTGTTGGAGGTCACATATGGCGGCGTCCTTCTCTTCCTCCAGCTCCTCACGCCCTCTCTTTTCCTTCCTCAGCTCCTCCTGGCACTGTGCTAGAAACGCATGCATACAGACATGCAATCACTTTTGACTTACAGGCCAACTGGCACCACTATGACTGTATTTATTTAAGTACAGACTTGAAAATTAGATGCATTCCTACCAAGGTCCTCCTTCAGCTGGCTGACTTCCTCCTCCAGCCGCTTCACCTTGTTGGTCAGCTCTGTCTGCATGGTTTTGTACTGGCGACTGAGGTCTAGAATGACATTTTCCCAGGTTCAGCCTTAGTTTCTGATGATTGACTTCTTAAGGCTAATGCAGCAATCAGCTTAGACACCCAGTTAATTAAAGTTTTTGTTCCTCAAAAATTACTCTAACCTTGGCGACCGCGCCCCTTCTCCTCACTCCCTAAAGGATCCACGCTTTATCTCAGGTTATTAAAAGAGAATAATTGTTGATTCCCGCCCTGTCTGTACAGTACCAGAGCCGATGTCCCTGTGGTCTTGTATCTCATGCTGCAGCCTCTGCTCCATATTCCTCAAGCATCTCCTCAGGCCACTTCTATCAGCCTGGACCTTTATTAAAGATTCACGCTGCAAAGCTGTGGTAATCACACAAACACACAAAGATGTAAATGAACAAACTAGGGGGCAGAAACAATGTGTAGTAATGCTACAGCATCAAAAATACAGAACTGTGTGCAAAATACTGGATTAAAAAACATATGCAAATTAACAGTATATCAATAACTTCATAGCAAATCAGATACTTCAGTTATTGACTTTTAATAAATTACCAAACTGTTCTAAAACATTTTCAAATGTCACGTACTGATGCACAAATTGGACAAAATATTTGCTATAGCATTTAGAAACATGTGCATCTTAGAACAGAAAATAAACATTGAATCTAATTGTAATTATTTTATCAATAACAATGCATTTATATTCGGACAGAATATAAAATGGGGTTTTATATGTAGTATAACAGTAACTCTGCTATTTTCATTTCGTACTACTTCCTTCTGCTCAGTGGGTCGGAGCAAAGCATTCTGAATTGTTGTGTCTTCCACCACAGCTAGAGGTTTGATTTCTTAGAATCAAACTTCACATTTAAACATAAAATATGATGAACACCAGTGTTTTCCAACCGTTTGGGATGGAATACGATCCTTTATAATAAGTCGCTGTGTGTTTGTGTGAACTCTTTAGAGTTTCATAAGACTGTTCAATGCTCCAACAAAATTCTAATATTAGAAAGAGAGTCCAAAATAGACTGTATAAGAACACTTTGTTTTCTTATTCTTCTCTATAATTAATCATCACACAACAAACCAACATTTATCTGGTTAAGACAGGCCTGATCTTTTGGTTGGAAACTCACAGGTTGTAATTCTGACAAGTTTCACCTCAAAAGTAAAGTAGTTCTTACATAATAAACCATCAGTAATATGTAGTAGTCTGTTTTCTTTTTTATGTTTGTGTAGACTGTTATAGTAAATAAGTATTCTTATCAGCAACACAGTAGTTTGTCTTGTTTTTAAAACCTGACATCGCCAACAGGACTCATTTCAAACAGATGCTCACCGATGTGATCTTGTAGGACGACTATATCCAGTAACTTGGGCCTACATTGTTCCTCCAAGTCATTTCCACCTGCAACCCACCAACACAATCACTTATTAATGAGTTAGTACAACAAAAACTAATTTAATAAGCTCCTGAGCAAAATTACTTTTCCCTGGATTCTTCTTTGTGGTCTTTTTTGTCTTCTTCTTTGCGGGCATGTTTGCTTCCTGTGAGGCTTTCTGCTCAACCCTTTGAGCACACAAACCAAACACACACTGGTCCTACTGCCACTACATACAGGGATGAGTCTTTGTTGCCTGGCGCTGGTTGTCATGGCATTTACTGTCCAGCTTGACTGATATTAGAGTGGCTTTCATACCGGCCAATCACAACTTGTCCTGGGCGCAGTTTCCTTTTTAGCTCAAGCACGCGAGCCATGTAATTGGATCCTTGCTTTCAGCGAGACACGTGAAAGCGTCCTTTGTTGTCAGGGGTGATGGAGGACCTGGCTGGAGGCATTCAGGGCCGCGTTCGGTATCCCTGCAACGTTTTGTGAATGCAGCACAGCGGCGGCGCGCACGCGGCTACATTCATGCGTCGCGAACGCGCACGAGGAAGGCGTGGAGTTGGGTTTTAAGGAGGAGGGGGGGGTGCGAACGGAAGGGGACGTACAGGAAAGGGCCACACATACACGTCACGGGGGAACCAGAAAAATACTGAGCAATGTTTAATTCTCATAATTATTTATTCGCCCCCAGCTGCCGTGGACGACCGTGAAGCTTTCACACTTTCGAGCGCAACTTCGTCTCCTCAGTCCCCGGTGAGCGCCGGGTGTCGTAGCCTCGGTGCCTGCGGAGGACGGCGGACACTGTCACGCAGCCACTGAACTTCCCGTCAAGACACAGCGCAGACAAGAAAAAAAAAAAGGAGAACGACACCGGGGTTGTCAAAAGAAGAGGACACGCTCCGGTGTGCGCGGCTTCTAGGCGTCGAAACGGTGCCATTGTCCTCTCGTCGAGGGCGAGTAGAGACAGGTCTGCTGCTCTGCTAATTAGCCTGCGTGGGTCCCTGCAGAGAGACGGAGCTAGCTGCAGCACGGAGCAGCCTGTGCCGAGTGTGAGTGACTGAGGGACTTGTCTGAGCCGCAGTCGGGGTGTTTATCCAGCAAGCTGATGTTAGGTTTACTGATGGGAGCCTTTACCCGATAGTCCTCCCTCCCTCCCGTCGGACCCTGGCTTGGATTCGCCGCTCGGGCGCTGTCCTCGCCGGGGGGTGCCGGATCACCTTCGCCAGGTCCAGCTAATTCTAGGCGACGGTTCGGTCCCCCTGACCCCCTGCCCCCCTGCCCCTGCCTCGCCTCTCTGTCGCTCTGGCCGACCCTAGCCGAGCCCGAACATGGCAGGGAACCTAAAGAAAGGCGGGGGGCTCATCGGAATGATGAAGGATGCCTTCCAGCCACACCATCACCACCTCCACTCCCATCACCAGCCCGGGACCGTGGACAAAAAGACGGTGGAGAAATGCTGGAAAATGATGGACAAGGTTTGTGCTGATCCACACTAACGAGCCATGGACGTTAGCTATCATGTTGGATGCCGAGGGGAGAGGGGGGGGGGCTGCTAGCTAACCGCAGCTAACTAGCGGTAAGCTAGCTAATTGCCTGTAGATCTGGCGTTGCTAACGTTACCTTAGCTTGTCAGCTGGGAGAAGACGTGGTTAGCTAAGGTTAGCACTCACTCCCAGCCGATCTGCGCTGTTTGCACCTCAGTATCAGAGTAGTACGCACCCGGGATAGACAAACGCCAGCAAAGGTGATTTAACCTCTGTTTGCTGTAACAAGTTGTTACACTTTAGTCCACGTAGCTTACGACCAAACGTAAATGTTAAAACGCATCATAAACACTGGCGTTACTGAATAAAATAGCCTTAGCTAAAACGACAGAGGCTGCTACATTAAGGAAGCATCTCCTCCAAATGTTGTCTAAATGTCTGCAATCATTTGTTTGCTGGCTCTGTAGCAAGGCATATAAAATTAAAATAACTGCATCCATTTCACTAGGCCAATTATGCTCCTTCACAGGGGAGACTCGTTTCACAGCTTCACTTCTCGGAAAAAGTCTGTAACAGTTTGACCCCTGGTTTCCTGTGAGATTCACACAGATATATTGGTGAATAGGAAGACAAGAGACTGTTGTATCCTTGTCTGCTTTGAGCGCTATGCTAGTGTTGAGTTGTGATATTACGGTGCCTAGTAATTTTACAGAGCTGATTTTTAAGAAACTCACAAGCCACTTTATTGTGCTCCTTTAGTATCTGTGGCAGACTGTCTAGCTGATCCACTACCGTAATGAGAAAGCTGAACAAGCCCTGTCCGTCCTTTTAGTTTTGATCTTTGAGATGTTCAGCACTCTGCTTGAAGGGATTTTCTCTGTTTGCGCATCCTAATGTGCATCAAAGTGCATGAGTGGACAGCAGACCTTAAGACTGCTTAAACCACAAGCACAGCCATGTTAACAATTACCTCACCGCCATGGTGAACAAAAGAGCGACTTACCTTTTGAGAAGGGTTTAAAACTAAAAGTATTTTTACTTCACCGGTTTGATTAAAATAGAACCGGAAATATTGTTCAGGGCTGTCTGAAGGAAAACCACACCGCAGCATATACCAAAGACCAACAGCTGCAAAATAACAATGCAGTTTCTCGTTGAAAGCACCTCCTGCACAGGTTCAGGTTAAATTTTTATCAAAAGCTTGAGGCGCATTTCCCTCCTCAGCATTGTTTGCCAATTATTACCTATGCTTAAAGTGTCCAGCATAATGTGCCTCATTTATTGAATCCTTGTGTTTTACGCCTTTAAACATTAAATGTATTTATTAGTTGTTGCTTTGCTGTCTGCTGTCCTGCTACCACATGCCTCAGGCTGATGAGCAATTTCTAACAAAACCCTGTAGTGTGTCTATACTAAATTGTTTCCACAGGCCCTGCTAGGGAATGTTACTATTATTGTTTCCTTTATGGTAGATGATCAGCAATGACTCTCATGTCATATGCTACTCACAGATTATTTGGATATCATGATGAGCATGTTGTGTGATAGGAATTTTCAGTATTAAATAACATTTATTTCTGAGCTTGTCTCATTAAGGGACAATGATGATTCCTTGTGCTCACCTATCATGTTTTCTATATTTGCTGCATTTTCTTAAGCAAACATCTTGGTTGAAATGACTCATCCCTAGACTCATTCCATTATATATAAATTCTGGAATAGATAATTAACTTGAAAAGCTCAGTTTTGTAACTTTGGACTTTATTCAAAATTATTGTCCCTGTTTTGAAATTGAAAACTTTTTTCTGGGAATGAACAAACAGCTGCTTCTTTTTGATTTGCTAGGCAGAGTGGAAAATATGTTTTCCAGGAATGGTCTCTAACCTCTGCTGGGGGAAAAAAAGGAAGCATAAAATACCCAGTATACTGCAAAAGATAAGTTTAAGTAAGGTTAACCTTTAATGAACGTGGACTTGATGTAGAAATACTTTTGGTTTTATTCTCTGTTGCATGTGTGCAGGTGATGCACTTTAGCTTAGAGGTAGACAGCATTTCAGCCTTGATGTACATTACTACGTAAGAGAGCTTTTTCTTTTTTACGGAGCCAAACATGTGTCCATGCATGCACACATACGAGTGTTGATGTGATCGATGATATTAGTGATTCCACCTTAGCATTTTCGTTGTAGTCTCAAACGTGTGGAGTGTAGTCCTTCTCCATTTGAAGGCCTGGAGAGGAGTGCAGGGAATGCAGGCAAAGTATAAGCAGTCATTCCGAGAGAACATCAGCCTTCATTTGAGCTCATTATGTTGTACAATGAAAAAAATCTTTCCTCCAGATATCAACCGCAAGAAAGTGTCCAAAATATAAAGAAGAAAATGTATCACATACCACATAGTATGTAGCACAGGGTAGCATGCTATGGCATTATCTGAAGTTCTCACAGTAGTCAGCCGACTACGGTTGGCTACTATCATCACTCTGAAATCCATGGAATTCTAATCCTGTTACCTGTCGATGAAGAGTTAATGTCCATTTGCTTGGACTGAATTAATATATGTGTGTTCGTTTCAGTGTTTCTCTAATGATGAAAGCCCACATACTAAACATTTAGCATGTTGTGAAATCAGTACTGCTTAAAATATCCTACTGGTCAAGTGTGGCCTCATTCTTTGTGCATGGCATTTGGTATAGTTATAATTAACTGACTAGTGTCAGCACAGTGTCCCATTTACAAACTAAAATAAAATGTTCTTGATATGAGAGAGATCCCTGTTTATGCCCGATCCCATCAAATGTGATTACTGAACAGTAACTAGTAATTGGATACAGGGCCACAACCAATGATTAACGGATTACGTATTGATACATGTAATACATAGTTGACCACACATTTATATTCATAAAGTTTATTTATCTATAAACAAAATGATGTGTTACAATGGATGATCTATCTGTGTGGTTCTAGGTCTACGTTTCAGGCTTACCGTTTTATTAGTAGTAGTCGTATGTCCCCACAGTTGCAAAACTAATGGCTTACAAAAGTCGGAGGCAAGGAAAGTCAGCATTGTTGTAATGCTGTTCCTGCTATATTTCTTTCTAACACTCAGATATGTTTGGTAGACAATCATTTGCTTGGTCTTTAAAAGAGTGAGCTGCGTCTTGTTGCTAACATGCAATTGTTCATCCACTGACACCCTCAGTAGCTTTAGAACTGTATTGGTTCAATTCCGGACACGAGAACCTGAATTTTTGAGTGGAAGTGCACCTTGTAACTACTCAAGTTAGACTTGAATCTAGGGGTAAAAATGAAAGCAAACATGTCCATAAGGAGCATAATGAGAGCATTCTAGGCCGCCTGCCAGTGTCTTTTGTAATGGTCAACGACGAGACACGAACACTAGTTCAGTAGGACGCGGTGAGAAAAGGTTGAACACGCCTGAGAATGAGACATGCATTCAAGCAGACGTTTGACTGCTGCACGTATGTGATTCCTTATAGCCTGACCACCAACAGAGGAAGTCCAAATGTAGGTTATGAAAGACTTTATTGTTTGACAATTCGTGTAGTTGAAGCTTGTATCTGTTTTTGGTGGTTTAGTTTTTGTGCGTTTGCAATCTTGCTTAAAATGTTGTGCAAAGAGAATTTGTGTTTTAAAGCAGAAGTACTATAGTGTATGCAGATTTAGAAGAGGAAGTATGATATCAGCAGTGCCTGTGAATATGCTGAAGAGAATCACATTGTGGTGACCTGCAGTTACTGACTTGGATTATTTGCTTCACATTGTGAAGTTTGTGTAACAATAAATAGAAGGGAACAAATTCATACTTTTATCTAAGTGCTTTAGTGACTAATGAAAAAAAAAAAAAAACCTCATGATGAAGTCAGTAATGCTTAGTGCATGAGGTTATGTGTTATTTAGCAGGGCTTCTAAGGGCCTTTCTTTTGATTTTGAACTCTGTAGCATCATATCCTGTATGTCGCCTTTGTGGCCTCACTGACAAAATTCTGCACTAAAACCACTCTAACCTAACATTGAATTCCCTGACTGAAATTGCGCAGTGGAATTTCTCAGATATTCTTCTCTTTTCTGTTCCCTTAACTTCACCACATTTAAACATGTCTTCCCTCTCTCACCTTCAATACCGCATCCAACTCTTGTCTCTAACTGTATCTTGTCTCCCTCTCCCACATGTCTGCTTTCAACAGGTGGTACGTTTGTGCCAAAACCCCAAATTGGCCCTGAAGAACAGCCCCCCTTACATCCTGGATCTGCTGCCAGATACCTACCAGCACCTGCGTACCATCTTGTCACGCTACGAGGGCAAAATGGAAACTCTGGGGGAAAATGAGTACTTCCGGGTCTTCATGGAGAACCTGGCCAAGAAAACAAAGCAGACTAGCAGCCTGTTCAAGGAGGGCAAGGAACGCATGTATGAGGAGAACTCCCAACCCAGGTGAGTAATGGGGATAGAAATAATTCAGCTATTCGAATATAGCTGGAGCCAATGCGATAGTAGAGTTGAAAGTATTCTGTAGCCCTTGAGTTTACTTTTGTTAATGAACTCATCTAAAATGGACTGACTTGAGGTGTGAAGTTTTCGTCACATGTCAAAGACTCTGAGCAATTACAACAGAGTGAACAGTTGCACCCATTCCCAACCCCCAGGTTGGTTGTAGTGCAAGATGTATGAAAGAAGAGGAGAGAGGTGTTGTGGTTTGAGCATGTGAGCGTCTGTGGTGAGAATGGCGCTTAATCTGCAGCAGCTGCCTATTTCTTTGTTTTTGTGCGTACTTATCTTTATCATCTACTTAAACACGTTCTTTTTGTAGCTTTCAGATTGATGTTGGGTTAAAGTTGCAAGGGGCCTCTTGCTTTTCTCATTCTTTTGTCTAGCATCATATTTCTCTGGTACTCTGAAACGCACTCCAGCAAACTAAAAATTATTCACTTGTCCTATTTCATGTGTGCCAAGGCTTGTGGAAGTAAAATGAATAGGAATGAAATGAGGACGCACGATGACACACACTTTTTTTCTAGTTATTGCAGCGTAAATGCAGCAATAATTTTTCTTTCTAACTGTTGGGCCATGGTTAGGTACATTCAAACATTTGCGCTTTCAAATATAGGTCCTTGCCAACATATCAGGATAATAATATAGGATATACTAAAGTTGATTTTAAAGTAAGAATCAACTTTAATCAGTGTTTTATTCATTCATTTTCTGTGTGACAGAAGATATAAGTAAACAAGGTTCGAGAATTGGTTCATTTCAGAGCAATGGTCCAGGTAAGTGTCTGAAAGTTGGAAGAATCTTCACCAGCGAATGGTCACAAGTAGATATCTAACGGTAAACAGCTACACACTAACGCCTGGATGGAGCTTAACTCTTTCTATGCTGTAATATGTCCCTTCACACATAGATTTGTTAGATGTTTAGAAAAGGCACATTGCAGCTTCAGCTGCTTAAATCGCTAAATCGTAGCAAACATGTGAGTGAGGAGATCATATGAGGGTGATGTGGAGAAAAGATTACTGCTAAAGGGACGTAAAATGTAGTTCCATTCTCTGACTGTCTGGAACGAACCCCACAGTGGCCTACCCTGTTATTTCCTGTTTTGGGAAAATTAGGTAATAGTTTTATCTACCCAGACCTTAGTGATACATCCTCATCTTGTTGCTCAGTTCCTCAGTGCAATTGTTGTTTCTTAGCTACAATTAAGTTAATCTTACAGATGGACGTGCCCCTACGACAACTGGAGGAAGTCTTTGTCAACCACCCCTGTATGTTGAGCCAATTTATACATACTGTGAAATGTATTACAAAAGGGGTTGCACTTAAAGAACTTTCTGGTAAAGCTAGGGAAACATTCAGGCGCACGCACACTAGGCATTACACACAAAGACTGCTATTGTCTGCATGGAGAAAGCTGTAGCAGTGACACTAACCAATGGGTAAGCCCTCCTAAGAATGCTAAAGAACCTACCAGTAAGCCAGTACACAGACTAGTAGCTGGTTAGGCTGCTGCTGAGCTTGGCATATGGTTTAGATTGAATAATCTGCAAGGATATATTAAAAGTAACCTCACTCTGAATTCAAAAAAAGAATCGTTTTGATAATGGATTTCACTGTGTCCCTCATTCTGTCAACATTAATTAACATTGTGACTTCAATAAACCTCATTACTTAGTGGGTGACTGGGGCTGTGTCTCGCAATTTTCAAGTCAGAGTGAAGGATCCCAGTGTATCATGAGACCACTGAATGCAGTGTGGGTGGATATGCTATGTTGTGATGTTATACAGGCTTCTCCACAGTGTCATCCCCAGAGATTTAGATCCTCTATTATCAAGCCACCCCTAACTCTCAAATGAACCACGCAGAATGCTGAGCTGCAGAGATGAAGTAGAGCTGCATGTGCCCAAGTTTGTTTTTGTTGCGAAACGGTCGGATGAGCTTGGTCCTCACCTTAGTGTCAGCTTGGTGTGGAGTAAGAGGTGCGATGCATTTTATGCCAGTACAGAGAAACGAAGCTGTAATGCTCTGAGGAAGAAACTGAGTCTGACGTAAGCAAGACTTAATAATTAACACTGACGCCCCATATTCAGTCAGAATTAACACGGCGCAGTCAGCACTTCCTCCTTGCCTGCTTCACTTACTTCCTCTTCTGACTCAGAGCAGCAGAGACATTTTTCGACTTCAACGCTGACAAAAACAAGGCGATGACGGAAATTACACGTTTTTACTTTTTTGTCCAAGTTTAACGCAGTTTTTGGTTGTTTGCTACAGAGCGACCAGCTGTCCTTGCAACATGTTTAATTTTTGTTATGCCAGAACGCCTTTAGCGCAACTGCTTTGTCTGTAAGCAGTGTATTAATGTTGAGGGTTGATCAGTTTTACATCAGCCTAATCCTTCCTTCTCTGCAGGTTCTACCCAGACAGTGCGTTGACCTCTCTGTCTGGCTGCGCTTCTATTGCATCCTGACCATCCGTAGGGCAACAGGCTGATGCAACTGAACTAAGACACAGCCTTTTTATTAATTTAGTTTGGTAGCTCTATCTTTCTGAAATTCCTTTCGAAAACATTTCATTTTACATTTATGTACTACTAAACCTAGTGGGGTTTATGCCCCTAGTATTGGTGTTTCTGAATTTTGTGAGGGGCAATTGTAAGGCAACAAAATTTTCTGTTTTATATAATTTATCGCTTACCTTTAGATTTCGGATTGCCGCTCTTATTAATCAAGTTAAGGTCGTTTTGTTTTGCATCATCCTTCTTTCTTTTACTGACGGCAAATTGCTGCCGTCCTTTGCACAATACAAAAATGCATTCCACACATGCTTTAGTGATATTAATACAATGGTCGGTAGGAACAACTTCCTTGAGTTGCTACTCATTCAGCCTTCCCTCCAACTCAACTACTGTTCACGCTTCACTTGCAGGTGCTGTGATAAGCCTGCCAAAGTCCTGTTCAAACTGCAGTTTTTTAATGTGTTGCTTGATTTGAGGGCACAATGAAAGCCAAAAATATCAACGATAGAAGTGTTGTTTTCTTTTTTCTGTGCAAATGACTGATCAAGTTAATCAAAGTTTTTCAAAATCAAACATTCCTAATTATTGTTGACTTATACTGCTATCCTTTAGATCGTCTTCTGACCGTTTCTGAACCGTGCCATCGAACATAAGTGTGTGTGTGTATAGATAGGTGTGTGTGTGTGTGTGTGTGTGTGTGTGTGTGTGTGTATATATAGATAGATAGGTGTGTGTGTGTGTGTGTCTGTGTCTGTCTATATATATATATAGATATAGATATAGAGATAGATAGATAGATAGATAGACACACATACACACACATGGTTTAGAAAAGGTCACAGGGCCATTTTTGCATTTTATCTGAAGGACAGTGAAAAGGTTCTTGCTTTGCATGAGGCCTTCCTTTCAATCGGTTGGAACAGGTGCTTGGCTCTATTGTTTATTTGTCTGCTGTTACTGGCAAAAGATATATATATAACATTTTTAGTTGTAGGGCTGTTGGATCGCTATATTCTTTGATAAGTAAGACCCTATGACTGTCTGTACATTTATGTTCAAGTTGTTGTGGCTTGGTTCACATTCTTCTTATACAGAAAACAACTTGATCAGCGTTTTACAATAAAGGGCTTCTGTGTTGTCAGTGATTCATGTAGTCATAACCTTTTGTCAAAAGAGAAGCAAGCAGGTGTTTGCAAATGTCATTTGCACGTATTCCTATTTTAGTTCACTAAGAAAGCCCTGTTTTAAAGTGACTTCCTATTTTCTGTGAACGTACCTACTATCCACATGAAACAAAGCTCTATTTCAGGGCTCTTCTTTGACTATCTGAAAACCCATCTTATCAGCTATAAAACCGTAGGAAAGTTAATGTTTGTAGAATTTGTGAGGAAATGTGTTTTGAAATGATGCCAGATCAAATCAGTTTATAGGGTAAAGTTTGCATGAACAGTCATTTCTCCTATCAAGTTTAGTTTGATGACTTAGCAACTCCCACTTGTTATTCAAGATTAAACTTGGACATTGGCAATTTCACGTCATGTGTACTTCATCCACAGTGAACTGTCCTTTCAATATCGTTAATGTACTGGTGAAAGTAGTCGAGGGCAGCTCGAGCATTTTATTTTCCCACGGAAGTGAAACCTTCAGTTGTGCTAAACTCTTGTAACAGTGACGGTCACTAATCTCTTGTGTATTACTTTGTGTCCACCAGAATAGAAATGAGGAATAAAAGCTCACAGTACATATCAGATTATACTCAAATGAGGTTTGGACCCTATGAGTACTGAGGTGTCCCAACTGAATTTCATCTCAGACTCGTGGTGAATTATCGTAGTATGGCTCTCATATTGAAGGCAGCCACGGTGCTGTTTTTACACCACTGGTGTTCTCTGCTGCGTTAGATATGAATCATACTGAATGTGCTGCCTTTTGGCTCACCTCTCTTCACAAACTGAGATCAATTAAAAAAAAAAGTGTTACTTCTTGCTGTGCTTCCACGGCAGGGAGCCCTAGCGGTTGGCTAGTTGGTTGTGATGGAGTTAGCAGTGCAGCAGGGGGGAATGGAAAATACAGTTCACACTCCAGAGGCTGAGGGTGTTTCAAGCTCAGTTACATTTGCCTTCACTGGTGGCTTACAGCTTCATGCGCGTACACACACACACACAAATACCAAAGCATCATGGTTATTTACGTTGAATTTCAATCTGCAGCCAGCTCGTGTGCACTTTATGCTATTTGATTATGGTGATTAGAATGATGATGCAACCTGCCTCCTCCATTCTGCAGGGCATGCACACAATGATACATGACATCCACGGTACGGCTGTGTGCTGTTTATCAAGACGATTGGCTTCAACAGCTATTTTCAGTCAGTTTTCTTTAAGCTTGTGAAACTGAGTCATAGATGCTTGTGAGCTGAAATAATGATTTTTTTGGACTTTTCAATTCATGAGTTTGGTTTAGCAAATGGTTGTTTATGTATGTGTGGTCATTGCATAAGTGTCCACACGCACACACACTCGTGTTGTTGGCTGTCACGGCCGTTTCCTGATGGAGAACTGGAACAAAGCCAGTTCCGGAGAGCAGCATTTATAAAGTGATGACTAGTGTAAAATGGTAAGCCAGAATTTTATATACGTCAACACGTGATCTAGTCTATCCCAGCCATTTAATGTTATTGGTTTTTTAGCTTTTCTGTTTGACATTGTTAAACTCTGTAAGTCTGGCAGTAAGGAGACGATTGTTTAAGATTTATTTGTTCATTCCAGCCCTAGTATGTACTGTAGGGGCAGATGGGTCAGAAGACAAATAGAGGACCTCTAATGGTAAAGACGATGCTGACGTGTTGAGAGTGATGTTATCTCGACTAAATATACATTCGCTTGCACCATTTGATATAATAAGTATAATGCAACCGGTTTGTCTCCAATTGTTTCTCTCAGCAATATTTATCGGTTCATTGATAAATATTGTCCATAAAGTCATCACAGTGCATTGAGGGATGGTTAAGCTAAAGTTCCTCAGAGTTGTTCCAGTCTACTTTAATACATCTTTCAAATTTTTGTAAACAGCTTTGTTGCAGGGCTCAGTTGCTGTCTGATCTGCATTTCCCTTTTAGCCTTGAACAGAAAAGATAATACAGCTGCATGATGATATTACAGCTACTTGTTACCCTGCCAATCCAGACAGACTCTTATTCTGTAAGGCTGACCCTTTCTGGCTGTGCTGTGGTGTATTAGCGCAATGCCGTGCTGGCTGGCTAGATGCGCTACTTTATCACAGCCAGCAGGAAACAGGAAGGGAGCAGCCAGCTGCAAGGTCAGAGGTCAAGCTATAGCATGAGGGGGATGGTGGACAAAAACCCAGTGTTTAAAAATGTTGGGCTTTTTGCCATGGTCCTAGTTAAAAATCATAGTGAAAGTCGGATAAAGACATGTAGCCTACAGACATGTGACAGGACAGAGTAGGTCAGCAAACATCCGACTTTGCATTGTCGCTGTTGACTCAGTGGCTTAAATAGCAGAACCAGTTGAAGGGCTGTTGGGTCGCTGGACATTTCCCAGTGCACGCGCGGACACAGTACAGACGTAGTATTGTAGCATGCAGAGGGACGAGGACGGAGCGAGACGAGTAGATGCTAGAACAGATATCGTCTTGTTCTGCTACATATGACATTTGATTTAAACATGGTTTCACTGTCTAAAATGTTACTCAGTCCAGCTTTCCTTTGGTAACATCAGGTCTCATGTGACAAATCGTGTGTCAGAGGAGTGTTCACTAATGCGAGCATTGCCTAGATTGGTAAATATCAAACATTTGGGCATGAGCTAAGGGTTTGGGATCTACAAAACTCTTCTTGATAATGAATCTAACAATTTCCCTTTGTGTATGCATGTTCATCCACATTTGCCTGAATATTAATGCAGTCGTACAGCATGGTACAAGTCCAAGCCCTTAGTTTAAGTAAACCTATGCTTCACAGTTGAACTCAGTGAATTTCATTACATGAAGTTCAGCCAGAGCACACTGGAGGTTGACCCTAGACAATCTGGTTAGTTGCGCTTTGAATAGATGTAAAATCTAACCAAGCATGGACCTCGTAAAATCACTAAACTTCAGAGCACATCATGCCAATAGAAGCTGTGACGCCAAGTGAGAATCTTCAAACATGGCATTAGCATTTACTCGTGAATTAGACATGAAATTAAAAGATGGGTTTGAAGAGAGGAATTTATAAGCTTGAAATCTTAAGCAGCCTCCATGAATATTTCCTGTGGAGAAAAGAGTGGAGCGGGTAAGTGGATTCACGAGACGGCAAACTAACTATAGATGTGAAAATGAAAGCCTTGAGTGAGGAGAGATTAACTCCATGCATAAACTTAAGGGAGGGGATAACTGCCCTCATATGATTATGTTGTAGATGAAAGTAAAGCAGCAGGGGGCTGTTGTGATTTAGATAAAAGCACAGTGTAGAGAGAGGTTGACAGCAGAATGGATGAGAGCACAGCTTTAAGGCTCAGTGGGTCAGTAGGGCCAGAAAGCAGAAGAAACAGGAGGACCTCCTACTGAGTTGATCGCTGCCGGAGACAGCACATTGAAATGCAGCGTCACAAGCGCCTTCTTTTTCTGAAGCGACACTAGGACGGGCTCACAGCTACAGCTGCATGGGCTCCTCAGGGAAATGCAGAGATGAAGGTCTGATTTTGCTCATTGAATCGCTGATGAGGGTAGCCCTGACTTCAAAGACGTACATTCCCATCTGGCTTCAAGTCTCTGCTGTAGTTTTTAAGTGGGCAGAGCAGCTCAAAAGATTAGACATTCATCTACAAGAGTGCCCATTGTATGAGGATCATTTACTGCTGAGACAGTATAAATATGACGCTTTCTCACAAACTTGCGAACGTCGCGTTTTCTCTTTCAGATTCTTGTCTCTTCGCTCCAAAGCAAACTATCATTGTTACAAACGCAGGTCGATTTTTGCACACTAATCTTATTCATCCGACTTCAGTCACTGTCCCCTCTTATTCACTTGTTCCACTCCTCCCGTCTCTCTCCCCACTCACAGGCTAGTGGGTTGTCGGGCAGCTGCGGCGTAGCCATGCTTTCATTGCTGTCTCTCTCATGCATGTCAATTCAGCCTGCCCGTCGGCCAAGCACAATCTCCCTCTGTGTCCCCTCGTAAATCATGTCTTTCTCAGCATAATACTTACGATGTGATGGGCTGCCTTGGTATAGTGACATTTTGTGCCTTTGTTCTCTAATTTCCTAATGTCCTTTTTTTTTTTTATACCATGCCCTTTTATTTCTACTCTTCCTTAAGACATTTTAAACATCCCGGTATGTAGCCATTAATTTCAGGAAGAGAGGAGGCGTTTCCCCTTTACGCTGCTGTCTGCCAACTACTTGACCGAAGACATTTATGTATAGTATTTTGTATTTGTAAAAACTGTAAATTTGTAGGATTTTGCAAATAAAAAATTTATAGCTAGCTTCTACGTTTGTCCTCAAATGTTACCGTCTTCCTGTGGAAAAACTTTAGAACAATTTTAAGTGGTAGAAAGCACCTAATAACTCTGTCCTTGACTAAAATGATTTTTTTTCTTCAAGGCATTTGTATTCAAACATTACACAACCACCACCACAACTTCATGCAATTCTAGTTAAGGTGAATATTTGACATTCACCATAGTCAAAATGCGTTCCCTCATTTTCATAAACGTGTTCTTCATTAATAATTTTCTAATAAGAAAAGCTCACAACATCCAACTCCTAACCTACACCCACCAGAGTTTCTGAGGGTGTAGTCATAAAACCACTGCGGTAGTATTTTTCCTTGCACAAAAAGTCAAGACATTGTGCAATTCTCTGTGATTAGTAATATGCATAATAGGAAGACCAGTGAGCAAGAAAGTGGGTCACATTCAAGATCAGTTTTCAGTATATTCTGTAATTGTTTTTAGTCTAGGAAACTTGATGTGGCAAGTTTATGGTCAGTGATTGCCAGGAGTAGAGCTTTGGTCGGTTTTGCGTCTGACAGAGTTTCTTCTGCCCTTTTGATCGGATTGAAACAGAGAGATTAACCTTGATGGGGAGGATGACACTGTGACAGCTGAAACACCTTCCCAAAGCTTCCAGTGGAACATGAGCAAAGTGAAAAATCTCATAGATCTGTTTCATCAACTGTGACTGACAGTCAGAGTCAGTCTGTATAGAGACTGATTAATATTTTTATTTATCTATTTCCCTGAAGGAAAGAAGCAACTATCTAACAAGTGACAGATTGTTGTAGTAAAAAAAGACATCCAAAGACAAATACAGTTGTAGGTTAAGAGCCGTTATTTGTACTTTCTTTGCATGTCGAATAATCTCTCTCATCTGTGCATCACTTTAACGTTTTAATTGCAAACAAATGGAAAATGGAAAAACATCTCAATACTGTACATGTAACTCATAATGACATTTGTGCAAGAAATTAGAGAACATTTATTTTTGTATCATTGACAGTCAGCCACATCGCATCACGGCTTTCTTTCTTTTTTCCCCACAGATGGCTAAGCCAACATGCTAAACATGCTATTTATAGTGTGATGTTTGATTCAAATATAAAATGAATGTATGAATAAGTGGTTTCTTCCTTAAAGTCGTGTAACTAACAGTTGTTAGTAATTGTGTGTTTTCTTGATGTACTACATTGTTTATTGTTGTCGGTAGCAAAAATAACTGTCGACTGTGCAGTGGTAAATACCTGAGGTCTCATTCACTTACACAGGCGGAACCTCACCAAGCTGTCGCTGATCTTTAGCCACATGCTGGCTGAGCTGAAGGCCATCTTTCCCAATGGCCTGTTCCAGGGTGACAATTTCCGCATCACCAAGGCAGATGCTGCAGAGTTCTGGAGACGAGCCTTTGGGGACAAGTGAGTCTAGCCATTTTTCTTAGTGTTTGTTTGTTTCAGAGCAGATTCTAGGAAGATAAGAAAATACACTGAGTAAACTACACTTGATGTGGTATTTGGCATTTTTAGTAAATCTCTTTTAACGTCTGGATTTCTCCAGTGCAGGGATGTGTCCCGTGTTCATCAGACTATTTAATACAGTGGATCTTGACATGTTTAGCAGGAAGCGATTAATAACACCAAAGCTCTGTTAAAGAGGTTTGTTCACAATATTTATTCCTACAAAATAAAATGTTTAACTTGATGTGACAGGACCATCGTGTCTTGGAAGGTGTTTCGTCAGTCTCTCCATGAGTTTCATCCCATCAGCTCTGGACTGGAGGCCATGGCCCTTAAGTCCACTATAGATCTCACCTGCAATGACTACATCTCTGTCTTTGAGTTTGACATCTTCACCAGGCTGTTCCAGGTAGTAAACCCACACACACATTTCTCGTGTTACTGCTTCTTTGTT
Organism: Macropodus opercularis; assembly: GCA_030770545.1. Taxonomy (NCBI): domain Eukaryota; kingdom Metazoa; phylum Chordata; class Actinopteri; order Anabantiformes; family Osphronemidae; genus Macropodus; species Macropodus opercularis. The sequence goes on from CM061110.1 coordinate 7,907,994, forward strand.
ATTTTGCAGGAATGTGACATAAGGGAAGTGGAGACTGACAGAGAGAGAGAGAGACTGAGTAATTCATAGCAGTTTGTTAACCTTAGTGCATAATTTAAGCCTCATACAATGAAACTGTACTATGTAAATACACAGCGCTCTTAACATAATCTGCCATTTGTTTACTATTGACCATTTATTTGCTCTGCCATGTGGACCTGATGTTGAAACTTTCCTCCACTTTGCTAACCTAGTACAAATACGTTGGCGTTTGGCAAATATTTTGTTTTCTGCATGCAGTGCCCATGTTTTCTTTCCTGTAAGCCCCAGACAGTTCTGTCACAATGAAATGCTTAGGCTGATGATTCATTAAATACCGATTATCCTCCAAAGGTGGCACATTCCTACTGCTCGATGAACAACATGCAGTTAGGTGAATGTGTCAAATAAGGAACTAGACGGGAATCTTATTAAGCCCACACTTTAGGTCTCTAGAGCGGCGCATTGTCAGTTTGATTTGTTTAACTTTGCCAACATTTACAGTCTTGTAACTGATGGACCAAGCCGGCAGCCCATGTGCAAGGAGCTGTACTGAGCTACAGCTAAATGCAGCTTTATATTTTGCAGTACTATACACAAGATGGCAAGAAACATCTCGTGTATTTGAGCTTATATTTCTGGGGCTGTATGTGCGCTGCAGAAATTCCTCAGCGCCATAGAATGAAGCATAAGAAGAGGCAGACAGCAGCTATATCAGGCATCATCTTCAAAGCCTTTCATCAGTCCAGGCATTTTAATTAACACAGCACCAAATAAAAGCTGCATTATGTTTTACACCATCTCCCATGTAAAACGTCCTTAATGCAGTTGGCGCTACGTTGTCTGGATTCTCTTTCATGCTGTCGCAAAAGCAAAACTGTGTGTTGTTTATTCCCTTAGTCACATTACTCCTGGCTGCTTCTGTGCAATTCACTGGCATCTTAAATGAAGCCTAAAGACATTACAGACATCCCTCCCTCCTCTAAATGCTCGCAAACTGAGAAGAGGAAGTGAGTCTGTGGCCATTTTAAGCTCTGTTCATGATATGCATTTTTTTAACATAACTTTTTTTGTATGTTTTATTTCTTGCTATATCTCTGGGCTGAATTCTGTGTTGGTGATTATTACTGAGAACAAATTGATTGTATGAACAAAGCCAGTTATGTCCAAAACGCAATAAGTGACAAATAAAAACAAAATGAGTTGCCAATAGTTAATGTTAACATTAGTCAACACACTTTGTTGACTAACCCTCTAGTCTGTGATCACCTTGCATTAAAGAGCAGAACAGGACCTCTAACATCGAGTCATGTATAAGGGGAAGCTACAAACCATCAGGACAACTAAATTTTAACGCAATAGAAAAATTATGTTTTTACATCTGTGTTGTTGCACAACTTTAATTCAACATCAGTGTTGGGTGTTGATTCCTTTTCCTTTCGCACACCAGACAGACTAGTCAGCGCAGTTGCACAACAACCTACTCGTTACCACGCTCAGTCAATATGCTACAGAGTCGTATAAATAATTTTATACTTTGTGGTGAACACTGTGTGTGGTTGCCTTGACCTGGTGTGTGTCGAATTGTTTAATCCACCGGTTGTTACGTGCAGTATGTGAAGCAGTCTGTTTAACCTGTGTCTCCAGACGTTGTCGAGTGAGCTGCATGTGGTATGGTGATGCAAATTACACTAAGGTGAACTGTTGTTTTAGTGTCATCCATGTTCAGTATATTTCTGCATTCCTCCTTGTGTTAACACTGTTCACTCACACATCAGTTGACTCTCTCTTTCTTTGTGTGTGTGCGCAGCCTTGGTCGTCTCTGCTGCGGAACTGGAACAGCTTGGCAGTTACACACCCTGGGTACATGGCCTTTCTCACCTACGATGAGGTCAAAGCACGACTGCAGAAGTTCATTCACAAGCCCGGCAGGTGAGGCCTAAAGGATTAGAAACATACAGTACACATACATACATCTGTGATGCAACCTAAGCCACCCTGCTTACCACCCTTGTTTCTTAACACATTTTTAAATACAGTGCTAATCTGAATTGGCTCTTAAATTTACAATAAAACTTTGAGGGTGCGTGTCTAGGAATTGTTGCAGGAGGACTCTTACTTCCCTAACGGGAACTTAATGAGACATGTGATGTAACCATGTTCATGTGTTTCCAGGACAACCACTTGGTTGTGAGTTTACAGGAGCGAATCTATTTTTGTCTCGGTTCAAGACAGGATGTGTGTGCATGCATGGCAGAGTGAGCGTGTTGTGTGCGTAAGCGTCTACTGGTCATAGTCAAATCATCTTTATTACGTAATCAGCCTGTGCTTTTACAGTTTGGCTTTGCATTATTGCAGTTATAGACGGGACATGTACAGAAACCTTGTATGCAGTTTCCTACAGTAGCATTGGTGTATGTGTTTACATCTAGTGTGTGTGAAGGACCCAGGGCAGCATGGCACTGGGACCTTGCATCAATAGCCTGATTGTACGCTGAGCGCTGATGTCAGTGTTTAGGCCTGGCCGGTGTAGGGCTACGTCGACAGCCTTCAGATTACAGCTCACTCTTACTAGGGATCCGTTTCTTTTAAGGCTATGGCAACAATTCCAGCAGCCAGGAATCGTTAGATGCAGGGGAGAGAGGCCGAGGTGTTGTCAGACATACAGTATGTTCGCTACATTAGCGTCACTTGCTTTTCACCCTGTTTGTCTTATACTGTATAAATGTGAGCCGCTGAGCTGTAACAGATTCCAGCCTGGTTTACCTGACAGGTGAACCATCTAGGCACTGCAGAGAGCAGCCAAGTCTCCTCTTCATCTCCAGCCGTGGATTAAAGTGCATCTGACTGTTCTGTAACATTGCTGTGCTTAAGCTGTGTCATTATTCAGATATGCACCACAGCAGAATCTGGTGCAGGAGGAGGATCCTCAATGTACTGTTCTTATTCAAACCATACTAATAAATCTTGTCAGTCTGTGTTGTCTGTGATCTGTGTGTAATAGCTGTGTAAAGTACCGTCCACTCTCTGGCTTCTACGTTAACAAGGTGTGTGCTGTGGTGAGTGTCAGTCATCAGGCACACATTTGAATGAATGTCCATATTAGCAGAATGCATTTCTTGAGTAGCACAGTTTGCAGGAGCTGTTTGCAGTATGCAATATTTAACGTGATTTTGTTGTTTAGTACAGGAACATCTGATGCGACCTTTTTTCTCACATTTCTCCTTCCCCAGTTACATCTTCCGACTGAGCTGCACACGGCTGGGCCAGTGGGCCATCGGTTATGTGACAGCAGATGGAAACATACTCCAGACCATTCCCCACAATAAACCCCTCTTCCAGGCCCTCATAGATGGCTTCAGAGAAGGATTGTGAGTCCACTGGCTTTTCATTTAGCACATCTACATATCATTTTCTTGAGCGTTTTCATCTGGTCCTTTGACTCGCAGTTCTGTCTCTGTGGCCGATTCTGGTTTTCATGCGATGCAGATTTAGTTTAAATGATGTATAGGCCAAACTTCCTGCCACACACAGGGCTTCTTCTTTCCTGCAATTTTCCCTTTTTTTCCTCCTGCTTCACTTCCCACAAAACACACATCTCTGCATACTATGCAGCTCTGTTTGCAGCCACGATTAAATCTGCCTTTCAGCTTTAAACCAATCCAGCCGTATCATATTGCTTGTTCTCATCATTCCAGTGTTATCATAACCAGAATAGAATTGCTGGTTTCTAATGTGCAGTTCAGTCAGTGGTTTAGCTGGCTGGCATGAAACTCATCTCCTTATGCCAACGTTGATTTCTTTTGTTTAATGAAAGCTATGGTTGGCCAGTCTCAACGTTTAATCAAATCCTGGTTTCAAACGGGAAATGCCTATGCAGTATATTGACTACATCTACAAAACATTTATCAAATTGTAATTTCAGTATTTGACCCATTTGTAAGCTACTGTACTTGATGCATGTACAGTATAGACGAGACTGATTTTTAAAATAAAAAGTTTGAATAAATGGCTTGAACAGATGTTCATTACAGCAGCCTATAACTCAAAACTAATGATAATAACTAAAACAATAATCGTTTAAAGAGAATGTTTGTGCATACCGTCTAATTTTATGTTCCACTTTAGCTATTTATTCCCAGATGGCCGGACCCAAAACCCCGACCTGACTGGACTGTGTGAGCCTTCGCCTCAAGACCACATCAAAGTCACACAGGTCAGAACAGTGTACTTTTCAGGCGCATCTTTAATTCTGGTATTTTATGTGTTGTTTTTATGTTTGGCATTTTATTCTCCAACACTGCAGCGCATAACTAAAGGCAATCACTTTAATTACAGTTAAACTAGGCCTAACCTAAACTATGAAAAAACAACCACAGTAAATGAAAGATGTATGTGGCGATACACATCAGTTATCAGTCACAACAGTTATAAATGCAACATGAGCTGTTTTCAGCAAATTAGTACTTTATGAGACATGAGTCGAGCACAAACTTTTTCTGTCCTGTAATGTGCAAATATTGCTGTGAGCTTAACTGAGAAATTGTTCTAAGATTTCCAAGATTACACCTCTTGGAGTTTTGTAAAGGTTTTTTTTTTCCCTGGCTCCATATTGTGTTGGCCTGTGTCAAAGATATCTCAGGTGCTTTTAGTAGCCTGTGGTGTTACTTTGTGTTTAGTCACTGAAAGCTAATAGGTGTCCCATTATCCCCCTCAGGAGCAATATGAGCTGTACTGTGAGATGGGCTCTACTTTCCAGCTGTGTAAGATCTGCGCCGAGAACGACAAGGATGTGAAGATTGAGCCCTGCGGTCATCTCATGTGCACTTCCTGCCTCACTGCTTGGCAGGTATGAGTGTGGGTGGATGCAGGGGTTTTGTGTGGGTTCAAGTTAAATGAATTTACTGTATTCCTGTTGAAGAGAAGACATAACGTAACAAATATATGTAAAACCTTGTATGTGTATGTGCTCCTACACCTGCAGGAGTCGGAGGGGCAGGGAACAGGATGTCCCTTCTGTCGCTGTGAAATTAAGGGTACCGAGCCCATCGTCGTGGATCCGTTTGACCCCAAGGACAACAGCGGGGGCTCCTGCAGGAGCACATATGGGATAGAGGGTGCTCCTTCACCTAGTTATGATGATGATGATGATGACAGACTTGAAGACCCCCACCTCATGATGAGCAAACTTGTACAAAATGCAAAGGTATCTTGATTTAGTGGATAGAAAAGTTATGGGCTGGTTGCCCTGATGCTTCCCATTGATGAAACATTTAGGTGCTGGCTTGGTTAATTCTGTGCCCTAGGTGCACCTCCTGTGCTCCCTCTGTCTTCTCCTGTTTTTCAGAGGCAGTCTCTGTACAGATGAAACGCTCCCTACCTTGTCCTTTTCACGTTTTTGGGGTTTCAAGCTCCCAGCTCCTGTCAAAAGGCTTTCATCTCCACCTGGTGCTAAGGCAGCAGCTTTTTTTGTGCTTCTCAGTATTTGTTATGGGAGACATTCTCCTATGCTACACCTCTGGGGAAACTGTGTGTGCATTAGCCTTCTTATAGAGTAGGTGAAAGCCTGAGATCACACACCCTTTGATATGGTCCTTGGAATTTCTCTGGCTTTGATTGCCGGCGTTGCCTCCATCACATCCTCGTTTCTTAAAATATAATTGTATACTCTCAAATACTTGGCTCTACTACATTAATATATTGTGTTGCTACACTTAAACATGATATATTTTCTGGCTTGCTTTGAATAAAACACACAGTTATGGAAACTGCATTGGTTGCTGTGGCAACTGACTGTGTGACCAGTGAAAGTTTGGTGACAGCATTTCAATATCCGAGCTGTATACAATTGCAACATATGGTGGATGTAGATATGCTTGACTATGCATGTTCCATAATTTAAATGAACTTCTGTGTTTCTGGGCTTAACTGCCTTTTATAAACATTGCCTTAGTAGTGATATGAGTAAATTATACAAAGGTAAGCTACACAAAGCTCTCTGTGTAGCTGTGTAGTGTGAACATTAAGGTGCTCATCTCTCACTAGCCACACAGAGAACCTGTGTTTATGTTGATGGAAAGTTCAGTATGAAGTTCAAGTTAATCAATGACGAGGTTACAGCATTACATCCTTTACCTGTTCCATTTCTGTAATAAAGCCTTTATGAATACCACATGCTCTGAGCGTCACATAGATAAGGACGCAGTCTTGTCCAAGGACACATGTGACCAGACGGAATTAGGAGTCAACTATTGACCCTTGGGTTTATGGACAGCTACTCCATGAAATGAGCAGTGCTGCCTCTGTTGTTACACGACACGTTAATCTTTGAGAAATAAGATGTGACGTGTATCTTCCTCTAAATCCGTATGCTACGTGACAGGATTTAGATGAAGAGATATCTGTAACTGCAGTTCTGTCTTACTCACGTGCACTTAAAGCTGATTGTAGTCAAATGTATTCATTATAGCAGAATTTTGTCATATGCTGTTCTCTGCTCTTGTGTTGCAGGTCGAGCGCCCCCCGTCACCCATGTCCATGCCTCCGCAGTCCCCTCTTCCCCCGGTCCCACCTAGATTAGACCTACTACCACACAGACCTCTGAACCCCCCTGGGGCCTCAAGCCCAGGGGTCACCACTAAGGTAAATAGATATATACTGTGTGTGTGTGGGGTGGGGGGGGGGGGGGGTAGTATTTTATTGTTACAAGAGCGTTTTTGACATAAACCATTTATGATCTTCTTTCCTGCAGGCAGCATCTCATCACAAAGACAAACCTCTTCCACTGCCCCCAGCACTGAGGGATCTCCCTCCCCCACCTCCCCCAGATCGCCCGCCTGCATCTGGAACAGCCTCTGATGGACGGCTGCAGAGACGGCCCTTACCCTGCACTCCTGGGGAGCCTCCTCGAGATAAGCTCCCTCCTACGCCTCCAACTCGGCCCATTGCTGAGTGGAACTCCAGGCCTGTTCCCAAGGCTCCCACCTCATCTTCCTCATCCCCCTCCTCCTCCTCATCCGCTCAAGTTTCCACTCTGGGAGGGGACATTCGAGCAGGTGTCAGGGAGCTCTCCAACCGACACTCCCTACCCTTGGCGCTACCCTCTGCTCTGGACACACGCTCAGACTCACAGAAAAGCAACATGTCTCTCAGTCTGGACCACCAGCTGGTGAGAGAACCTACAAGAACCACACACCAAAACTTCCATTGGGTACAAGTGTCATTTTCAGTTACAAGACGTGTGACAGTGAGGACGAGCACACGTGTGACACAGTTCCTGACATTTCAATTTCTGCTTCTTTACCAGAACTTTCCTGCAGTACCTGGTCAAGATTATGACAACCCCAAGGTGAAGCCGTCGGTCTCAGCCAATGCCATCTATTCACTTGCCAGCAGGTACTTATCTAATATAATAATAACTTATTTAATGCAGTCGTCAGTGTTTAGCTTGTTGAAATCCATATTTGTATCATAAATGCCTTTGGATTGTGTGGTCTCAGACCAGCTACAGCACAGAGGCCTGTGACAGGAGAGGAGACGCGTGACAGTGAGGAAGAGTCAGAGTACATGATTCCCACCTCTCGTCCAGTCCTACCCCCCATTAACGCTCCATCTATTGGGGAGATCCCACAAGTCCCTCGTCCCCCACAGTCTCAGTCTGCATCAGCACTCCAGACACAAGTCTCCACAATCAACTCACGGTACTTAAACCCTCAATTAATCAGTTGCACATGTAGATGAAATCCCTGTTGTGGTTGCAGCTCAGTGTCTTTTATCATCTTATCATTGTAGGCTGACGCTGGCTGATTTAGAAGATCCGCCTATAATGAATGAAGCCATGTACAACGTCCAGTCCAGGTTACAACAAGCCAGAGATTCAGGTATTGTTAATATGTGGTCGCACTAACTTGAACAGAGACAACTTGGCATGTTTAACAGACCTAAAACCTATGAAGATTATTATTAGACAGTTGTCCAATGCTTTTGTATCTGATTTAAAATATAAAGCTGGTGGAGAAACACAGACTCTACTCAGTGAATCTGTGTGTAAATACTAGTTTGAATCAAATATCCCACTAGCTGCACAAATAATAATTAATTAGATCATGACTTAAACTAGTAATATATTGAAAGCCTATTACTTTTTCTGCCTCCCAGACTATTCGGAGTTGCCCCCTCTGGCGATATCCAACGGTCCCAGAGACAACTCCTCCTCCGACAAAGAAGAAGAGGACAGTGGCTATGACTTCCCAAAACCCCGACTGCCTCTGCCCCCTACCCGACGGACCCTTTCAGAAATAGGAGGGTCCTGTTCCGCGTCTTCATCCTCCTCGTCATGCTCCTCTTCCACAGCTGCTTTCAACAGACTTTCTTTAGATTCAGATGCTGGAGCTGCAGCTTGTGAGTACATTCTCGCAGTCTGAGCAAGAACCGCACAGCTTTTAACCATTTATGTGTGAAGTCCATCAGCTTAGATGTAATTGTACTGTAAACCAAATTACGTTTGTAGTTAATAACCAGGGTACTTTTCTTTCTTACTTAGTACTCACTGAGCCCTGCCACGCGCTAGAGCAGTAGAATGTTTAGCATGAGTCTAATCATACTCACTGTAAATCCACATTCACTGTAGTTTTCCCCCTGCTCGCACCTCTGTCAGACAGAATGACAAAAAGAAAGTCGCCTAAATAGCAAGATGTCATTATACCACAGAGAGAACTCGAAGGCACCACAGGATTTAAAAGATTTTGGTGGAGACAAGAAACTTTGATGATGCTAATATTGGAAGCCTCGGTGCTCAGCCTTTCAATTGTCATATTAGTCCCTTGTGTCTGCTGTGAGCTGACATTTACTAATGATCACCAGGTGGTTTTTATTTTTTGTGCTAAATCTCTGAAGCTTTCTGTCTGTCAGCCAGTTAAGTGGCCCTCAGACACACTGACAAAATCACAGATCATAATTGGACTCTTATTGAGAACTTAAAGGTTGCGCTAAAGGTCAATCAGTTCACCCTCATCTACAGTGTGATCAAAGCTTTACCTCACACATCTGCTCACTTCCTGCTGCAGGTGCTGAACGTTTTCAAACTACATAAGAATAATTTCATTAAAATATGTCACTCACCATATTGACTTTGAGAATATCTAATAGATAAGCTTCCTTCTTATCTAAAAGTCTGAACTAGAGTGGACATGTAGTGTTTAAATGGCTTTTTCTCCCTGTTTCTCCAGCCTTCTCAGAGCTGGCGGAAGCTCCAGAGCGACCTCCAAAGCCCCTGCCAAGACGAATCAATTCAGAGCGTCGACCGAGCCCCGTCCCACCCGCCCCTGCTCCGCCCAGCGGTGGGGCCATAGGAGGAGAGGCCAACCCCCAAATCAGTAGCGAGATCCAGCACCTCATGAGTCAGGGCTACTCTCAGCAGGACATCCAGAAAGCGCTGATGATTGCACAGGACAATATTGAAATGGCCAAGAATATCCTGCGCGAGTTTGTCTCCATTCCCTCCACTGCACATATTCTTACATAGCACACTCCTTGTGCCTGTCTGTCACGTTTGCTCTGTCGCCCTAGCTTGGCCCGGCCTGGATGGGCTTAGGTTGGCACAGGCCAGCCCGAAGCCCGTTGCCTGCAGCAGTAGCTCTGGTGCTGGCTGACGCCCTTTACCCCTGTGGATTCTTAACTGGCTGTTACTCCAGGAAGCTCACGGCATCCCTGGGACTGTGCCCTGCACTCCATGCGCTTTCAACAGTGTCTGGCCTCTTTTAAACCTCTTGCTGCAGGCCTTCTCGTTTTTAAGAACATCTCCGCAGGATTGACTTGGTACGTGTGGATCAGTGACAAGACGACACATGTTTCAAAGGAATCCTGGAAAGACATTCTTACCTTTCATGTCGAAGTCTCTTGGTGAAAATGTAACCGACACCTCACAAATAAAACAAAAAATGTATGTCTATATGAGAATTTAATATATGAGTAAATATATATATTAAATGTGTGTAATATATACAGTACGTGCATATACAGTATGTGAAATGATTACAACTTCTGAGGGGTCACTGTTGGTACAAATGGTGTAGGTAGACAGGGACCATTAAAGGGAGACTTGGCCCTTTGTCGGACTGAGGGATGCCAGTGTGCAGGTGGCGTCAGTCACCCGGATGCGTCTGTGAGCAGCCGTTTTGAAGGCATGCAGAGGAGCTTTGTTGTTATGAATTCAGTCTGTTATGGCCTTTGAGTAACGTTGCTGCGGTACTTTTGTTTTGTTCCCCCCTTAGGAAAACATGCTTGCTTTGTCGTGTTGTGTTTTTCAAAGTAGCATGACGATGGTTTCAGGTCTGGACTCGTGTCTGGCGGGGTGTGCGTCGCGTTCATGCGTGACTGTTTTGAGTGGGTGTGCATGTATGTCTGTGTGTGTCTGCCAGACCTACTCCCCATGACCTGCTCTTAAATGAACCCTTGTTCCTGTACTACATGAATGTGGATTTACAGTGAGTATGCTCAGACTCATGCTCTGTAAACGTACTACTGCTCTAACGCGTGGCAGGACTTAGTGTAGCTGTAGAGCCTGGCAGCGAGACCATTAGAGGACGGACTAATCGACGACCCTGCAGTACCAGACGGGCTTGCGCTGGGTGATTCACAGCGACTGGGCGCTTTTCATTCTGTCTTTATCAAACTTCATTGGCTGACTGGTTCAGGTGTCAGCCGTCTACAGCTCAGTCCAGTGATGCCAAACAAAAAAAAACTCTTTGATTTACTTTGGTAATATATTATTGTTATAAGATCATAAATATTGTTATTAATTCAGAAGTGCTTCACTGCTGCTACTTTTGTTAGTGCTAAACAATTAAGCCTTAAATGTATATTTGTGAATACTGTGTTTAGCCGTCGTGCTGTTTCTTTGAAGTGACAGTATCGTGTGTTGCTCCTGTTCATAATGTAGCATGCTTGAACGTACAAACGGCTTGAGAGGCTGCAGCTTTTCAAGCCGTCCACTCTGCAGTGTTTTGAAGTCTCTTGTTTTTATATATTCTCTATGATTCTATGGAGGTAGACTGTGCTTTAGATGAGGAACCCAGCCGTTTTGGGCTAGACTGACGCTTCACTTGCGCAGTAGTTTCTGTTCTCTGTGGGTGTTCGCCCAGCTGAAAGGGAGTAAGTGCTGAAGCTTTTCAAGAAGTAGGCTCATGGGTTTGCTGGCCCAACCCCAGGCCTACACTGAATCAGTATTTGGGCCAACTGTAAGGACTAACTCAGGAATATTGCTCATCTGATGAGTGGCGTTCACCCTGACTGTCAAACATCAGAGGCGACTCCTTGGCGCAGACGGCGGCTGACCTCTCTGTTGCATTTGCTTAATGAAGTCACACACAGCCAGTTGCTTTTTTTTTTGGGTTGGTCATTTTAACTTGCACACATTTTTCTATAATTTCTAATGGTGGCAGAACTAGAGAGCGCGTCATCGCCAGGTACTATGAATGAGAAATAAGTTAACGCAAGGAGATTTTAGGTACATTGACCTCAGCCTCTCAGCATATGAAGAATGTGTTAGTTTTCTTTTTTAGGGGGGCGCTGATCATGTTCGTAGCTTGTAGCCTGAGCTTGTTCTGCGTGATGCTCTGAGTTGACTGGAAGCGGTCTCTGCGCTGTCTGGCCATCCTCTTCTTTTTTTTTCCCTTCCTAGTTGCCTTGAGAAATTTCTTGAATGATGGGTAATGAATCCTCAATGCTGTACCTGATGCTTTGACGTTTTCAAGGACAGCGTTTCATTCAGTTTTTGTTAATCACAGTACAACAGTTTGTGCTTTGATACTGTCACTCTAAAGAAAAGCAAAGTGTACAAAGTTAATAGAGATGGAAATAAATGGCCGTTTTATTTCCTTTTGTATTCCTGTACATGCATTTTGTTCCAAAGCTTTTGTTTACTCGTGAATAATTCTATGAGCAGTGCCATATGTTCAGAGATTTTCACCATGTTTAGAATAAGGCCTTGTTTTGGAAGTGAGCTTTGCAGGTAAAGACCTGCAAAGGCAGGGTTGTGCAGTATTAATGTGTCCTCTTTGCTGCATCAGGCCTCATCCTTCGAGTGCAGCGCTGAACCTTCTTTGTTACCCGGAACCAGGATTCGGGTCAGTGCTCTGCAGTCACCCTGTTTGGGGGACTTCACCTCTCTGCCAGAAGAGGGCGTAGTTGCTCCGTCAGTCAGACTTGCATTAACTTTTTGATGGTTTTTAAAGCTCATATCATGTTGGAAGTATGCACAGCGCTGTTAATAAAGTAAGCAGAAGCCCTGACGCCTGTCTCTTCACTGCTTACTCTGAACACAGGTGTCCGCCTGTAAATGCTGTCACTCTGGTAAAGGCTTAATATAAGATATACACTCGGAGCACAATTTGTCTTTATGATGCACATTTGATTCATTCAAGCTTTCATGCAGTTAGCGATGCAGCTCACAAAAACCAGCTGTTGGCTTTGTTGCTATTCATTTACTGCCACCTAATCGAATACAGGCACATCATTGAGACTCGTGTTTTCTGCCCTGATGAGTAACAAACTAGGCCTGAAGGGACTTAAGGCGAGCAGGGGCTGAAGACACCCTGACTGCCTGGAAGCAGAGTGAATATTACAGGAGAATTCATACGCATCGTATACAGACGGGAGCTTGTTAGGAACTTGGTTCAGCACTTTACTTCTATTTCTGTGTACATCTTGTAGTTGATAGACTCAAAGCTTCAGTAATGGATTTGGTAATTGCTTTAAAAAGCCCAAATCTGATTGGACGGCTCTCCTATCAAATCACCGTCATATCTGAGCCCTTCCTAAAACTCTTACGTAACCTAATAAACCTGTGATTTACTTCTAAGGGCATAACATGTTCAATACCGACTGCAGGAGCAGGAACTCATTACATTGCATTTCCTAGAAGGCTGCTACTAATTATAGGATAACATTTTAGTCAGAGTAAATATTTGAACTCTATTCTGCCACTTTTCCATCTGATCTCTGTACGTTTTCAAGTCTGTTTGTAGACAGACCTGACATTTCTATTGTTGCAGTGACCTGACGATTGTTGACTGAATGTCAACGTTTGAAAACGAAACGTTAAATTGTATTTGAACTGTAAGAAGTTATTTGCCCTGTAATTAATATCTAGGGAAACATACTAAACTAGAAAAAGTACGTCATGCTGAAACTAACTGAACACAAAATAGGAATTTTACAGACACTGAAAAGCAGAATTTAAGTTAAAAATATCCACTGACCAAAAAATTCTAAATCAAAACGACCCCCCTGTAAACTAGGGGGCACTCAAAGCTCAAAAGCCACACAAGGGTTGGATAAAACCGCCTTGGTGGGTGATACATCCAAGCAATGAACACGTGTAGATCTATGATGAACAAGTTCATCTAACCGTTCATCGAGATAAAGCGTGTTGTGATTTATCATCTGTCTGCGGTGGTTTTATCCAACTCTTGTGTGTTTTGAGCTTAAAGCGCAATTTTAATTTTCACATCCTCGAAGGCTGCACGAGGGTTAAAAACTAAATACACTGAGATAGAAAAGTGAAGAGGAAGATAATAAAATAACAATAAAATAAAATGAATCTGCCAAAATCTTATATATTTCTATGATTTAAAATCTTAAAACCCATTTAAAATAAACGTTACTAATATCTTCAGGCACAACTTGTTGTGCTGCCTTTTCACCTGTTCACTCGTAAGATGAATGAACAGGTGAAAAGGCAGCAGTGAAGCCTTTTCACCGCCTTGGGGACATCAGGAAGCTTCTCGTTTTAATCATTGAACAGTCAAACTTTATTTGGTATCATTTTTAAAAACTACAAACAATAACGTCATTGGTAAATTGGTTTGGATGTCATGACTGATATGAATTTTTAAACTCCATTAAAAGAACTGCAGAAAAAGAAAAGAACACGGGAGGAAGCGTGTGACAGAGTTTCTGGTTGTTGATTGTCTTCAGACCTGACTTGCATATATGGAGTCACCCACTCACACACTCAGTAGTCATCGTTTACAATGAAGTAACATTTAAATGAGGAGTGTCAGCTTGAGGCGGCGTCGTATCTGAGCGGGTCTCAGACTAGTTCAGGTCAACGCCTACAGTTATTTATCGATGAAATGCGTCAGAGGTGACTTCATGCCACAATCACCACAAACCCATAACCGGTTCCACCCTCATCCTCCCTCTTTGAGAAATAAAAAATTGCTACAGAATTACAGTAAATTTCAGTTACAAAAGGTCACATTTGACAAATCAATAGACTTGAACACAATGAAAAACACCTTCAAGAAATCAGTGCAATGAACATTAAATACTGTATAGCCACAGCTAATAGCACAAAATGCAGCATTTCTGCATCGTCATCCTAAATGCAAGGCATCTGCAGCATTTTAGTTCAACCTCTAAACGCACGGCCAACATACTGCGTGGAGCGTAAGGCAAGAGTGTTATCTGAACAGAGGAAGAGATTATGACCATAAGAACGGAAAATGAGCGATTCAACGTCCAAACGTGGTTTCAGTGCTAAGAGACGAAACGCTGGACAAGGCAGGGACTGGCTGTGAAGGGACGTCGCTGCAGTGCCCCAGGATTTCAGTGTACAGACTTCAAACAGAAAGCATAGACACCAGGACAAATAAAAAACTATCTGCTCGTTCATTTTTGGCTGTTTTGCTTCTATTGTGTTATTTTAAATAATGAAGTATATACACAGGTAATATGTACACTCGATAAAGAGCCGCTCAAGATGCTCTGCAGTGATTTTGTCAGCCGGGCAGAGAACGGACGATCAGCAGTAGGCTGACTAGAAGCAGGGCTACACCGTGGTCTGAAAGCGTGATAGGTAGTTAGCGCGGTAAATGAAATCACCTATTGTTAAAGGTTGAGTTGCATCCCAGCAGCAAAGTGCTGGGACGTTTAGGGACAGCAAGCAAAAGCAGCTGGGGGACGAGTTGAGTCCCAGTCGTCCGTCCACACATCCACCAACAGACAACTGAGCTTTTCCATGACGTAACTCTGCGGCGAAGCTTGAAGGCATCAGCAGGTGTGAGCCTGAGAGGGAGGAACAGAGGCGGCTGTTGCAGCGTCTGCAGTCACTTCTTCATGTTCAGGTTCTCGCAGCCCTTTACTTCAGCGGGGGAATACAAGACGCACAAGAGGAGGAGGAGGAGGAGGGTGGTGCATGGGGAAACGGGTTAGAGCTGAGATGGACGTTTGTTGTGTATAAAGACAGAGAGATCAGATGTCTACCTGGTCACTGGGAGGCTGTTTCTCTCCATTGACCCCGAGGAGAATGGCTTCCTCTGTGTTGTCACTCTTCATCTCCACCACGATGTTATCTTTGTTCGACTGGCCTTTGGTGCTATGAAACCAAGCACGTGCTCAGAAACAAGTTTGTTTTATTTGCACAACCATGTTTTCGTTTTTTTTCGCGATTAGGCGCTTTGCATAATGCAAAATAGAAATTTTTTAAAAAGTACAGTGCACTTACAGGTCTTGTTTGCCAGCTCTGCCACAGATCTTGCCTGTTTTGTAGAGGAAGTAGAGCACACTCCCCAGGATGGCCAGCAGCAGGATGCAGATGATGATGACCGCAATTACGACACCACTGCCCTCTGGTGGAGAACAAGCACAAGCACAGAGTTCACAACTGTGAGTGGACGCCGGGTCGGGTTGACGTCGGACGCCGTGTGTCCGGAGAGTCGGACACAGCATTGCATCGCGCAGGCCGTGCAGCATTCCACAGTGCTTTGGCGTTTACAGTGTCTAACAGGAGCGCAGCGCTAGAACCAAACAGACCTAAGGAGAGGAAGGTGCGACGTCATGCAGGCGCGTGGGAGCAGCACGACAACATGCACAGGGACAGAAGCCTGCGGTGATCAATTCAGTGGCTGATGTTTCGAGAGAGATGGAAGATGACAGAGGAAGATGCTGTGGAGAAGAAGTGGAAGGGAGCCTGTAAAGAAGAATCTGCAGCAGCGTAACATACAAACCTTTCTTGATTTTCTTTGGTGGGACAGCAGTTTCTGCTTTGACTGAGAAAAACCACAGGAGGCACAGTTATCAGTGGATGATGTGATGGTTTACAGGAGACAAAAGCAGGCTCCACACTCACACACACACAGTTAAGAGGCCTCAGCAGCACCGACTGCAGGACGTGTTTTATTTCAGGAGGATCCATTCTGTGATTTATTCCCACTATGGTCAGTAGCCTAACAGTTTTCCGGGGCTACAGAACGAACCGCTCCTGTTTAATTTCAAAAAGCAGGAACAGTTTTCCTCTGAGGGGCTGCACGTTTCCTCAAGAGACGGGAGGCAGATGGAGAGAGGAAACACAAGAAAGCAGCCTTAATGGAAGCCAGGAAACCTTCTGAGTGCACGAAACGCGTCAGCTGCTTTCTAGTGCTGCAGTGATGCACGTGTGTGACTGAAGTTTATGCAACTGCGCAGGCTAATGCAAACACGACCGCTCTCCTCAAGACCCGGCCGACTCCGCGTTGGGTGTAAACAGCTTTGCTCCTGTCCAAAGCGCATAGTTTCTAGAGCTTTGCCCAACAAATGAGTCATTAGCCTACAGCAATAAAAGGCCTGGGTTACACGCTCCATTTAGAATAATTAATACCTTCTGGAAGCCACAGAGCATTTCAATCAGTGCTACCACTTACTAACACTGCTGCCATGACCTGAAGCCTTCAGGTGCTTTCTGTCTGGGAGTCACAGTAAAGCCACAACCTGAAACCTCAACACGTTTAGTTGACGCCTCAGTAGATGTAAGACCTGTTTTTAATGGACTTCTTTCAGTCATTTAAAAACATTTAGCAGCTGGTTTGACTTGTGGCTTGATTTGTAGGGAGTAACTAAGTCTTACCTGTGGCAGAGGACATTGTAGTAGTGGTTGTATTGGTGGTGGTAGTGGTAGTACTAGTAGTACTAGTAGTACTAGTACTTGTACTAGTAGGAGCATTGGCTGGTGAGGTGGTATGTTTAGCTGAAAACAGGTAGGGGCACAAAGGGGAGGACACTTCCTGTTAACACACTAGGTTGGGGGGGTAAACATACCACAACCAAAACAAAACAAAACAACAACAACAACAACAACAACAGCACTGATGGAATGTCCAGATGTTGTATAGCACACGGCATCTGACCTGGAGGAGTAAAAATAAACAAGACGAAGGGGGAAACACAAGGTGGGGCACTGCTGACAGGACAGGCGAGCAGCAGGGACTCACTGGCTTTGATGCTGAAGGTCAGCGCGTCGCTGCCGTACTCGTTGGAGGCCTTGCAGAGCACAGTGACGTCAGCGTCGACCTTGATGTTGGCCAAACCCTCGATGCCGTCGTCTGTGTCCGTTTGGGTTGCTTCCTCGATGACCTGGTGGAGATGTGAGGAGCGCTCAGGACCGAGGAGCTTACGGCGGCATCGAGCGAGGCCGCGTGCTGACCGGCCGTCTCTACCGTACCTTTCCGTCGGCGGTGCTCCAGGTGAGGCTGAGAGGAGGGAAGCCTCTCACCGTGCAGCGCAGCTCCACCGTGTTCCCGAAACTTTCTTCGATCTCCGTGTCGCCGTCGTTTGTGATCCTTGGCGGGCCTGCATCAGGAAGCAACCCCGTGACCGTGAAACCGAAACTGCTAACATCCTGAACACTAAGACGTGAGAAAGCCCACGTTGAAATGTTACGTTACCAAGACTTACCCTTGACACGAACACGAAGCGTGGCGCTGGTATTCATCCCCTCGATCTCAGGAACAGTCACTACGCACGTATACGTCCCAGCCGTGTCCTCTGTCCTGATCAAAGTGTGACCCTGTGAAACCATGTCTCCATTCTACACAAACCAGAAAAACACCTTAAAACACACACTCTCAACTGGGCCTTTACTGTTGTTTACTGCATTTGATAGCAGCAAATCGCTGTGACCAAATTAGAATCTATGATAAATAAAAACACACTATTATTGGGCTTAGTACCTTAAACCAGGCTGTTGTGGTTCGTAAAGACGAGCTGGCGTTACACGTGGCTTCTACTTCCCCTCCGTCGGCCACAATAACGTCGTCGGGTATCACTACAGCAGGATCGAGATCTACACACACAGAGCAGGAAAAGACCATCCAGAGGTAAGGACGCATACAGGACACATCCTGGTCACTGATCAGATCAGGAGAGAATCCTTACAGTGGACGTCCACTCTGATATGTCCTGAGACCTCCTCGATGGTTTCTATGTCCATGGAGGTGCACTGGTAGTCGCCGCTGTCTTGACGAGTCACGTTTTCTAGCACAAACTCGTCTGTGCCCACTAAGTCAGTCTGAGAAACCCAAATAATGAAAAACACACAATAGAAGTCCAGGGATAAACGATCTTCCTTTGATGCGAGAATCACGAGCACATAAATGATGACTCACGTCTTTTCGCCCAATTGAAATGGAGGCAGGAGAATTCCCGTTGCCTTTGCAGCGAAGCTCAACTGTGTCCCCCTCCTGGATTTTTCCCTTTGGCAACTGCACCCACAGCTCTACAGCTGTGGAGGGGTCTGAAGCGAGGAGACAAGAGAAGAGCTCACACTAAGCACAGTATCAAGTGCATCAAGCGAAAGGTTCTACAGCCAAAACTCACATAACACATCGACGCCAATTCTCTTGGTCTCCACCATCTTCACCATCCCGGGAACAAAGTAGCTGACCTCACAGTAGAACCGAGCATCTTTATCCTCCATCACTACTTTCTTGTGCAGCTCGCTCTTAACAGACATTAGACCAGTGGACTCAACAGTGACAGTGGAAATCACCCTCACTGCGCCAAAGCAGGGGAAGGAACATGTATTAACAGACAGTCAGCAGGCACCGCGGCAGCATTTCAATCTGGATCCATCTCACCATCATCACTATTACGAAGGGGCGTGTTGTTTCGGTACCAGGTGACGTTGGGCTTGGGGTAACCGTTGCTGACCTCACACACACCGATCTGTGAGAGACAGAATGAGACGGTACAGACTCGAAAACTATAACTGAAGTCTGAGCTCGATTTCAGGATTTCTGAAGGTTGTTTACCTTCACTGGGTTGATTTCATTGACTGAGAATCCTACTGAGACACCTTCAATGGTGGGATCGTCTGGTGAGTCTGCAAAGGATTTAAGAATTTAAAGTCTTTCTGCTGAAACACAGTAATATTTGAAACAACGCCGAGTAGTGTGAAAGGAGATGTGAACACTGTGAAGGTGAAATTGCCGCCGCTCTTACCAAACACCCTCAGCTGAGTGCGTCCCTCTGCGACTCCACCTTCCAGGTCTTTGACTACGCAGATGAATTCCAGTTCGTCCTGTACTCGCACATTGTCGATGGTCAGCACCACATCCCCACGCGGTCCGGGACCAGTCACACTGATCCGGTCCGTAAACAACGTGCCTCGTCGTACTTCCCTAACGGTGCCTTGCTGAGCGTAGATTTCCTTCTTCTCGCTCGACGGCGACCATTTAAACTCAGACTGCGACGAAAATATAGCATCATGTAGAAAGAAGACTCATCCATACTGTAAGTGTGTGCATGTGGAGAAACTCACATAGAACCACTGTATGGCTATGCCGCCGATGCCTTCGTCCGATGAGAACATGCAGGTGATGTTAGCGGACACCCCGGTGCGCACCTCCACCCTGTCCTCCATGCTGATCTCTATGGCCCACGCTGAAAGACAGCGGAAGCGGTTTTACTCATCACATTTCAAATGATGTGAAAAGCTTCCAAAATCCATTGTCTTTAAATGAGTTTCCACCAAAACACAGCTCAGAAAGTAGCAAATATATAACAAATATACGTATATGTAGGTTTATTGATGATTATCATCCTTAATGGCAGCTGGACTTCCTGCATCCTCACCCTGTTGACACAGACTCAGGGGAGGCTTGGAGGAAAAAAAAAAAAAACAAAGGGAGGAGACAGATGCTATGACAGGAATGGGAAGCCCACCCATGTCCCACAGTAATGTGCTGCATTCCTCTCACAGGAAGAAAGGCTCAATTTACAGGCAGCATACTAGCCCCTCTGTTCCTTCACGGTCTGTCTCTGAGGAGCGACTGGCTTCCCCCTTCCAGGGTCTCTGGCTGTGATTCATCCTACCAGTGTATAGGAGGGACCCTCCGATTACACTCCACACAGCCGCGTTTCAGTAGATGCCCGAGATGCCGCTGGGAGTCGTAGCCTGGAGGTAATGAGGCTGTCAGGTTTGATTTAGGCTGTTGGATTCAGTAGAGGAGGAGACGACGGGACGGAGCTTATGAGGTGCTGCTTCGTATCATTTAATGTAAATATGGCTCATTTGTGTCCCGCATGGTTTCATTTACTCATTCATACGGTCTTGAGAAGCTACTTATTACAGAAAATCTACTTTAAAACTGCACAATGCTTCATCTCATAAGCGCCATACATTTGAATTAACAGAATAGTCGTTAACATACATTTTGACCACAGACACATAAACTGCTGCATAAAGCAACTTTCCTCTGATGGTAACATGCTGACTTTGCCCCCCCCAAACCAAGGACGACGAGATAAATACCAGCTACAGTCTCATGGCCGTCGTTGTCGTGGTGATGGCTCATTAGTCACAGTAACACTAAGAACGCCCCTAAAAGAACGTTCCATCCCTGACCCGATCTGGCTTTTGATGAGGACTAGAGGATTGTAGAATTACCGTTTACCACCCAGCTCCTCTCCTGTGCTGCCTCCCTCCTCACTCTGCTGCATCGCTCCCTGTCTGTTGTCCCCCACCTGGCTCCCCCCCTGCTGTGTGCTGCTGTTTACCACTGGGTAATGGAGCTGGGTGGACACTTTCCTGTTGCAGAAATTCAATTAGTCTCTCCAACAAAGACATTTCCTGGCCATTAGCAAGGAAAGGACAATGCTGACTCACACACGGCATCCCGTCCCTCACCTGAGCGTTCACCTAAAGAGGTACGGTTCACAGGGAGCACAGAGGGAGGGAGGCCAAATTCTACTCCGCAGTTCAGACCTAATGCCTCCGTTTGTTTACTCATGGGACTCAATTACAAATTTCATTAGTAATTCGACCGGTATTCATCTGTACACGGACGCCGGTACTCCAAGGCCTTAGATCGATTCCTTCTGATGATGAGAGAGCCGATATCGCAGTGCGGCCACATTGGGTTATAGTCCTAAATCAGCATGGCAGAGAAAAGCCTGAGCATCCTCTGTGATAGCAGTCTGCTGGGAAAGCTGGGCCACTCCACTTTTATGGGTTTAGCCCCTTAGCAGCAATATTCTTTAAACAGAAGTGTGTGTGTTTGAACCAGAGACAAGTTCACATGCTGAGTGTGTGATTTCCACAAGCGAACGTCCTCAGTCCACTTTACGAGGAGAGGAAGATTCTGTGATTTAAAATGTGTTCACGACATTAGACTTGAAGTGACAGCAGCTCCCTGATGCGCACTAATAACACGCAGCATCAAAAGCGAGAGTGCAGTTAATAAAATGATTCCCCCAACACAAACAGAGTAAACTCGTTTCCTCAGCAGCACAGTTCATCAGAGGAAGGTGTCAGCCAGGGAAGGATACTCGCTTCTGATTTCTGAGGCTAATGAGTCTGGATCGCACGCGTACGCACGTGGGAATCTCAGGCGAGATGAGAGCACTCGAGGCAACAGGTGAAGGCAGTGGCAGAAAAGATACGATTTCCTCAAGGAGGAAGTCGCATCAAACACATCGCTTATGCCAACAAAAGGCTTTGAATACACGCTCAACATAACAGTTGTCAGTTTGTCTGTGGAGACAAATGATAAAACTCCAGGCTGTGAGCGGCGGGCGGTAGATCCTCGCGTTGGTTTTCTTGGATCCTGTCGCTAGTGGATCCTGAGACCATCCTCACAGATCATGTGAGGTGGGACGAGTCCAAGTTGTGCAACAGGATCTGCTCCGCCTGAGGCCTCCAAGCTGCATCTAACCTGAATAAACACATTGCTGCCTCTTTTCCAAATTTTCAGAGCTACTGAAGACGCACATCTTTGCTCTGCTGAGTTCCAGCCACTTATTTTAAAGATTGTTTAATATACTATAGGCAGCCGTGAGTCCATTAATCAGAACAAATATGTTGCCTCCGAGTTTTTATACAGTTTTATTTATCACAAGATTCGATTTAATGGATTGTATTAATATTTACATAGCAGGTCCCAGGCTCCTACTTACATTTGTTCTAGATGCAGAAAAATAAGGCTGAATAAGACATGAAAGGATGAATCTGAATGTTGTGTTCAAAGGCAGGGCAGATACCATCACACATTTGGTGCTGGCACTGCTGAAACACAGCAGCATCGGGATCATCTTAAAGATAGTGAGGGCTGCACCACATTTAAACATCATTAGCAAACCCCTTCCTGTCAGCACCGAGCCATGTGTCCAATACATGCACACAAAACACAGCGGTGTTTTCCAGGCACAACAATATGCCTGACGTGTGCATGGTACAGTAGAATTACAACGCGCTGACCCCAGTGGCACCAGACATAGAGCATGAGAAAGTCCCTCAGCCAGGCTGCGCTTTGCACGGAGGTAATTAGGTCCAAGCAGAGCGAGCAAGTGTGGAGCAAATTTAACGTCCTCCACAGCAAAGACAAGGAAACGTTATCAGGGTGTAGATGACGGCTCTCAACACACATGCCACAAAACCCATCTTTCCATCACATTTGCTTCTGAGACACTTCTCTAATCTCTTCGAGCTTCACGTACGCGTCTGAGCTCCGCTGCACGAACTGCTGGTCGTTTGTCTGCTCAGTGCAGAGGAATGTTACGAGAAATGCAGACACAAAAGGCCTTGACACACGCTGACCGCTGTCATTACTCCAGTGACCCCAAGGCAACACACAAAGACAGACGCTGGGACTGAATCAGCCACATGAAGACTTTCACTGACTCCTGGCACCGCACACACATTTGTCCATAAACTCAACATGCATGAGTTTTTATAGTGCCATGAATAAGGCAATGACAGATATTTCTACAGCTGACACTCATAGATATTTATAATATGACAATACAGAGTTTTTGTTACATGGTTTCTATTTAACTATTAAACGTCTCTATCCTGCAGACATTTCATCTGCAGTTCATTTTGTTGCTGGCCTGTGGATTTCTGACTCCAGTGCGCTTTACCCCATCCTAACACGCTGTTTCTGCAAAGCTGGCTGCACACAGGCTCTGAAGTGGAAACGAGTCGCTGACAGGAATGGAAACTGGACTCCAGACGACGAGCTGTAGTTTAGGTGCGACTGGACCAGGAGACCTCCGATAGGATGCCTCATGTACCTGGACAATTGCTTTCCTTTGCAGGGAGTCTGTGCTGGGTTCAGGTGATGTTTCAGCTGCCGTGTGCAGAGACAGTGAGATGGACAGTGACAGCTGCAGCGAGCAAACATTCCCACGTCTTGGGAAAAAAAACACACACACACACACACACACACACAGCCAAACAGTGCCATGCGATACACTTTCACCAAGACACTCGCAGACACTCATCTCCAGGGAGCTGGAGCCAAACGCCCCAGGATTTACGCACGCCTTTAAAACGTATGACTTCCATAAAAGCAAAGGAGGCGAAGAATACAAGGAATGCAAATACAGCAAAGAGGCTCAGAGTGGACCACACAACAGAGGAGGAAGGGTGGGAGCCACGCTCTGATTTCCCCTGATGAGGCTATGTTCCATTTCAACACAACCACCTGTTGCAAAGATCAGTGGCTCTGCACTTTCTCCGCTGAGTCACTACTACCGTACAATAATAAAGCAACTAAAGTCTGTGCAGCAGCCAGTCAGCAAAGCTTATGAGAGAGCAGGACAACCATGACGCGATGCTGCAGCCAGTCCCGCCTGAACACATTGGACGGGTGAGCGTTTCGTCACAGGCAGACATGGTCGACTCAGCATCGCCAGCAGCAGCCTGTGTCTGAACGCTAAGTAGCGGCAGTATGTGGCCTCAAGGTGAATTAGTTTCACTTCACATGCTGAGTGGGGAGCAGAGCACAGCTATGAAGATCCTGTGAGGAGCAGCCCTGATCCATTGACCTGGCTCTAGTCCCCGTTTGATAAGCAGCTCTTTGGTCTTCCCTCAGCAGCTCCAGCTCAAAGACAGTTCGCTCTGATCTCCGCTCTTTGATAACTACTTGGCGGCAGGACTTACTCCCCTTTGCCCCGAGTTTCCACACTCCGTTACTCAGATATGCCTACACGCACGGCCATGTTGCCTGTGACATTGTGTGGGTGGAGGTCATCTTCCCATGTCTACGTTCGAGACTCCTATTACATAAAAAAAAAACACATCCTGTGTGTGTGTGTGTGTGTGTGTGTGTGTGAGAGAGATGGATTCTCAGTGGGTCTCTAGTCTGCTCCCATGGTGGTGCGAACGCCCCCTTCATCCCCTTTCCCACGTCCCAGACTACAAAATGGCCTCCCTACCAGCCACACTGCAAGCAGTTAAAAATAAACCAACACAGGCCGTTTGGAAATATGGGAACGGCCAGCGGGCTGAGTTTTTATACGACGAGGAGACAACGGCAGAGAAACAGTGAGAGAGAAAGTGGGGGTCCCATGACTGGACTTTAAATGAAGGGACCTTGCTTGCTGCTGGCATTCTATGGCTAAAGATAGACTGCACTGACTCGAGCCGTTTGATAAGACACTCTCCACTTTATTGGAGGAAGCTTAATGTGTTAGTAATGAATCAGTCTTTTCTGCATGTGTACATACAGTACAGTGTGTGTGTGTGTGTTTAGTTGCCACAGTGCTGTCGTCTTACATCCATCCCTGCCTCAGCTAATCAGAAGCTGGAAGTGCAGCAATGGCTGGAAACAGATTCTTTAATATCACGTTTAAGTTATTTCCTCAATATCGTCCTTCCAAACAGAAAACTATGTTACCTCGACACTACAAAAGCCAGCTTCACAAAGCCACCAGCCAAACCTTTGCACATGTTTTCACTTGTGAATCGTTATTACAGGAAGGTTGGTGTAAAATATGTCACATGCTGCGATGTGAGGTCCTGGTTGTTGTGCAGCGTGATGAGGCAACACAGCGACAAACGATCTCTTGTGAGTGAATCAGCTGTTTCTTCTTAGGGCCGATAAAAAAAGACAACTAATTACGCTGAATCAAATCAGATCAGAGCGGTTTCAGGACGGCTCCTGGCTCAAAGTGAATTACTTCCGTTTTATCAAGAGAAAAGGATGAAAAGGATTCATTATACATCTAAAACTGATTTGCAGTTACACACAAAAGACAAATCAAACATCTGTCTGTGGAGTCAGCAGCAGCGTCGAGCCCCGGACTGATTGGCTGCATTAGGTTAAAAGGATCCTGATGTGCATTAGACGAGCACAAAGCATTCTGTCAGAAAAACAGCATCCATTATTAAGCAGGGTGTTGATCTAGCAGAGAATGGGGGGGATCCTGACAGGACAACCTGTGACGAACCGGGTTCCTGCATCCATGGAAGCACACAAAAAAAAAAACTTTGTGACGCGAGTCAGTTAAGTGCAGATATTCCTTCAGCAAACGCAAACGTTAGTGTCACAGATCTGTCGCCTCCACCACAAGACTAATCCTGCTGAACTGGAGCCACATCTCTACACATCTAACAGGAAGCACGAGGGGACTGAGGTTGGCTTTACTGCTGATGTATCACTTCCTCTCACAGTAGCCCATCCTCTAACCTTTAGCACCTCTAGGGCTCCTATAACATCATGCACCACCTGATTTCCATGTGTGCTTCATATCGTGGTCTGGTCACATTACATTTACACACCATTACTTTAAGAGGCGTGTTTTCGTGTGACATTCGCTTTAATCACACAGATTCTCTCTGCATCACTCTTTCACATTTCCGGACGATCTTTCAAGAACGTACAGGACGATAAAGAGCAACGAGGCTCTGAATAAGCAACGTTATCGGTATTAGATGTGCTTGAACTTGTCTGTAGCTTCTTGTTTCTGCTCAGACCCAGGCTGAGGAGTTCAAGACGGTATCATCAGAGCAAAATTGAATTAGCTTCATACAAACCCACCACGCGTCTTTCCTAAAATAGAGCGAGGGCAACAGTGCCAGCCCTTATTATGCTCATCTATGAGACCAGGTCTGGCGAGAAGAACAGCAGTGGAGACTCTGAACGCTTCCAACAAGAGGATGGTTCTTGGTTTTCGTGTCAGAGGAAAAGCCTTATGTTGCTGTGAGACATAAATTACTTGATTTCCTTACAAACAAACCAACGTGAGTTTGGCAATCTGAGCAAAGTTAATGAATTCTGGTCAGAGCGTTTCATAAAATGCACATGGCCCATATATCACACCTCCCGTCTCCCATCTGACAGGGCGAATGGTGTTGATTTCAACATTTCGGAGAAGCCCCACGCCCGTGCAGCGTCTAAGAATCTTAACTATTTGTTTAAGCCCAGAAACCAGCTTCTGACACTGGAGTCCCTGTGACTGACAAGACGGAACAACTGGCTCATCTGGGGACCAGCGGACAACCTTTGCAGCACAAGGAGGGCAATGCATGAAGCAAAACACAAGGTTGCGAGTGTACAACTCTGAGGCTCACATGAAAACATACATGTCGCTGTGGATGAGTTTATTGAAACACTCCTTTACCGCAACAGACATCTACTCACTGACCTCCTAAATATTGTGTTTTTGTCTGAGGGGAGTTTTTAATTTGTTTGAAGAAAAAAAAAAAACCACATGACATGTCAAGTTTATTCCAGGAGTAATGCAACATAGCTTTGGTTTGGTTTGTTGTTACAGCCGTGACCCAAGTTCAACTTGACAATCTGTCCTACATTTATTACAGTAACCCATCTATTAGCTATGGGTTCGGCACAAAATCAGGCTTGACAAATTAAAAACTATTCACCTTCGCGAGGAAGATGATAAGATGATTAAAGAATCTCATCGTTTGTGACTCCGGCGACCGCACTGATCTCCTGAGCTCACACACTCTGAGGACACTCAAGTATTTAAAAAAGGCCATTTTAGGAAATTCTACTATTTTCGTATACAGGTTAAATGATGAGCTTGTTCTCCATTAGCTCGATTACATGTTTGCCTTTGGGATCAGGTAGCAGCTCAGCTCAAGTATCGCCTCCACCACTGAAGGAATCTGTGCCTTGTGTTAATAGTTTTTAACTGTTTCCATGGGGAGTTACAACATGCTAACATTTAGCTCACAGTTTGGAAGGAGGATGTGAGAATAAGGCATATTTACATCAAGCTGCCATAACTGTGGCTGCAGTCAAGCGTAATCAGATAAGACAATACATAAAATGTCATTTAGTTATTTAAATTAATCACTGTATAAATAATTATACAACGGCAATGACTTTGGCCAGACTTTACGCATTAAACATAACATCTTCTAACGGCTCCTCATCTGCCAAATCTTCAATTTGACAGAACGTCCAGCTGGGAGGACTCCACCGCCAAACAACCTGTCCTGGAAGACTGAGGAACTTTAGCAAAACACTTTCAGAAGGCAAAAGTCAGGAAGGTTTGATTTATTCTTGCAAAAACATCAAGTTTCCACTGAAAGAAGATGTTACACAATATATAACATGGAGGCTCAACGTGGAGCAAAATGCTGTGTGTGTGTAAAGGCAATGTTTCCATAAGGATGCATGTTCAGCTGTAGTGATAAGCAAAGGCAGAACGAAGCAGGATAATCAACCTTCTTCTTTCCCTTTGCAAACTAAACAAAAGCTGAACAACTCATCAACTCGGCTCTGCTGTGCGCAGATTGTTTCTTTGTTCGAGCTGCATTATGCAAACACTCGTTTGCTGATACTCGGTGCGCGCACACAAAACGGCCCCGATGACAACAACACAAAGTCCCCGGAGCTTTCCAGCAGTAACAGCCCCCACCCTCCATCTCTGCTATATTGACCCAGGTAATGGTGATAATGGATGTTTTTCACTCAATAGGAAGATCAAACAGTGAAAGGAAACCTCTTGCTTCTACAATCCAGGCTCCCAAGTGCACGCCTTCTACCCATTACGGCCTCAGCAGCGAGACGCTACCTGAAACAATGCTTCCACAAACGCATGCTCACAAAACACGCAGCTTTTCAGCCACGTGACCGATTAGTAATGTGTGCGGCAACACGATTCTCAAAAAACGAGCCTCACACAAAACCTTTTAAAGCCAATCTCCACAATAAGATGCTCAAGATACTAACGTGCTGCTGTTTTATTATATATATGTTCAGCACCACCCTGCTATCACAGTTCATTCTGATCAGCAACGGTTCAGTTCAGTCCAGTTTATTTACACAGATCCAATTCACAACAAAAGTCACCTCGAGTCGAGTCCAGCCTGCTGCTCGCACACGCAAATAAATATGTGGGAGGTTCTACTTTAACAGCCCACAGAGATTCAAGAAGGACTAAAGATGATCAAAACTACAAGCACGGTCCTATCAGTTACATGGATGTATGTCACATGTTTTCCATCTAAATCTGCAACGTAAAGAGCAGTGAAATGATTTGGTGATTTATAAATGAACTCAATCGGACTGACTAAATTAAATTAATGTTCGTAAGTCTTCGTACTGTTTCCTTTTCCAGGCTTCACTGGGGATCTGGATTATGTTTCACTAATCCTAACAACCTTAAATTCAACACAACAATTTTAGACATGTCCAGACTGATGCTGCACTGATCAAATACAGCAGAGGACTGCTCCGGTTGTGCTCGGCCTTCTGAGGAGCCTCTCACATGGGAATGCATAAACACGAGATAAGACAGCCTGTGCCCAGCGGAAAGTGACGCCTGAAAAGGACAGGCACCAGTGACCAGTTCTGAGAAGGGTCACAATTCTTTGAATATTTCCAGTGACACGTTTGGCAACGCAGGCAGCGAATGTTTAATGATTGAAAAAATACTTGGTTGTACATGAAACAAGTGACGCTTCTCACAGTGGATCGGTTTAGAGCTGATCCGTTGCCGGGCCTCAGTTTTCTGGGCTGTGGTTGAGACACAACAAGGGCATTGATTGTCTGTGACCAGCTCATATGTTCAGAAGAGCAGCAGTTGTTTCGAGGCTCAGTGCCTCAGCCGCAGCACACAGGGATGACCTTTAAACGAGCGGGGTCTAACGCGGTTGCTCTTTGGCTGGCTTGATTAGCTGATGTCACAGGAAGTGAATAGTATCCTTATCGGGGATCACCGCTACAGTCCCATGGCCATCTATCCTCTGATGTAACCAGGGGCTGGACACACAATTGTGCTCATTTGTGCTCCGCATGCACATTCATCAGCATGTGCTTAAACTGAGTGTCTGCAAATTTATGAGGCCGGAATGACTGAATTCAAATTCAAATTCAAATTCAAATTCAAATTCAAATTGCTTCAACCAGAACAAACCAGAGGTAATAAAGTGGAACGTGGACAGGAAGTGGACCTCGCAACAGCAGAGTTCAGGGAGATCGCAGACAATGAGCTGAGCCTAAAGCTGCGCATTATGTAGGCAAAGAATGTCGTTTATGTCAAACAGGGGTTAAGGAAAGATAAAAATGGAAGCGACGCGGTTGGAGGGCAAGAGAGAAGGGAAGTCAGGCTCCAAGAGAGGAAGAGCCGGGGGCAAAAACGTCCACACACCTGGAGCCGTCTGCTTTTAAGAGAGGCATAAGATCTACAACAGCTCTTTAAAAGTAGGCCTCCCCCACATAACACCTCATATCCATCTACACTCACACTATCTCCTCTAAAAATAAACATCAGCACCTCACACGATGCCATCCAACATTTTTATTACAGTCTCTCACCGCCGATTTAAAGGCGTCACTACAACAACCTCTAACTGAGACCAACACGATGAACTGCGTGAGCAAACTTGTTTTGGCTTCACCCAGAAACACCATGTAAATATCGCACATATGCAACATCTCACTTTGGGAATGTGTTTGACTCTGAGCGTGTAATAGAAACACAGGGAGCCGCTCAGCGCCGGGGACTGACAGGAGCTGACAGAAAGCAGAGGACAGCAGAACCTCTACAGTCACCAGAAGCTACTCAAAGTTAACTAAACTAAACTTTACGCACCGGGAGCATCTCATCAGCATCTGACATGCGTTACATTCTTTCTACTCCATGCATCACACAACCAACCCACTGTGTGATGGGGCTGCATTCAGCTTGACAAAGAAGGGATCAACGCGGTGCCTCCAATTCGCAGCCGCGTAAACGTGTGACATGGTAACGGTGCAAACATCAGAAGCTTCTTCCTGTGGGGGGTGATGAGGGACAGGGAAGCTGCCTCAGACACGGTGGGACGAGCAAGCAGCCAGTGAAACACAGTCAGACGCTTCTTTAAAACACCCAAGCGAAGAATAAACCGAACAACCATCGTCACTGTCTCCACCGAGACGCACCGCGAGACGGAAAGCTCGGACAACTCCGCGCGTCTTAGTTGGTTTTATTCTAAGGCCGTTCGCGTTTCCTCCTGTCATAAAGTTTGCGAAGCCAACACGGAGACAAACTCCGCAGCCTGGCGCTCGAGCGGAAGCGGGGTCGCACGCGTCCCGGCGCACTCACCTCCCCAGGTGTGAAGGAGGAGCGTCAGTCCGGCGAGGAGAGAGCCGATGTTCCGCACAGCCATGGCTGCTGGTCAAGCTGCAGCTGAGAGGGGTGTGTGACAGGCTCTGGTCCTCCTGGAGAACTGAGTCAGACACAGAGCAGCGGCGGCGGCGCAGCGCGGGGAGGCAAAGGATGCGGGACGGGCGACGCCCACTGTAAAAAAAAAAAAGTCCGTCTCCGCGCGTCGACGCACGGCGTGTTTTAATCCATCACAAGTCTTGAAACCATGATGTGTTGCAGTGATGTCTCGACGAGGCAGAACATGCAGAAACGACCTGAGGGAGGGATCATGTCGTAACTCAATATAGACTTAATTCCCATTATCTCTGCCATTCACAAAGTCTCTTACAAGCGTCAGTGGCGTCATCATTTAGACTATTTTGAGGTTTTGTGGCCCTTTTAAATATCACCACACAATGTTTCATCTAACACTGTTCAACTGAATGTTGTTTGCTGTCCACATATATTATACACAATATTTATTTACACCCAGTCCCTCATATAACTATAAATATGACTCCCACTGTGCGATAACAGTCAAATATAATATGGAAGGAAAATCAGAGATAAATCAGACTGACTCCCTAAACAAACCAAGTGAAAACCCAACGCCCTCCCACCGTGGATGTGCACTTTGCTCTCTGCTGGGTAAACCTGAGACACTTAATCCGCTGCGCTGATCAAACGCGACGTGTTTGCGGGACTGTCAGCCTGGGAAGTTGGACACAGATCAGAGAGTGCTGCAATGTGTCATGTACGCTGGTGTTTTGTAACCGTGACTGCTGGAAAACACGGGTGTCTACCAGCGCTGCCTGCCAAGTGGGCTGTAGGCCACGGTCCTGCAGGACGGAGCGGCCTCTGGTAATGAGGGAGCACACCAGCACAGAGATGGTCAGATCAGGACAACTGGTGGAGGGAATGGTGTTAGCAGAATATTAGCTTAGAGGTTAGGACACAATTGGCTTTTTGGCTGAGTCCTCTGTGATTTTACAGCTCTATCCTTTTGTAAATATGTTCTTTAAAACACATAGAGTTGTCTTTTGTTTTGTTTTGCTTTGTTGTGCAAGAGGCCACCAGAAAGCTTCAGGCAGCTTTTAGTAACTTAGGAACTAAAAAGCTATTGAAAGGTTTAATGTGTGATAAAGATGATTATAGACAATTGCTCATGTTGGGTAATAAAGGCTATGAAACTTTAAATTCAAAATACATTTGTTTGCTTGCTATTGCACCTTTAAGGTTGTACCAAATACTTTAAGAATTTACATTTTTTTGTAAACTGAACACAAATTTTCTGTTTTCTGCTGTTTCTCTTTTTTATGCTGTGCTGATCTGACCAGTTCCTGGCATTAAAAGACAGCAATAAATCCAAACTCAAGTGCTTTTTGTGAACAGGTCCACGCGTATCACTGGTGCTCGTTTCCCTCCCTAATCTGCCAGGAGGGATGTTGTTGGCGGTGCGAGCCCTGCAACTGTCTTTTGATTGAAATATGAATAACACATCCTATCGTTTCCCTCGCTCTTTAAGTCTGCCTCACTGTTGTGTCAACTGGGCCTGGGGCTGTCAGAAAGTCAACACAACATCCGGACTCAATTGTTGGATCTACAACAGACAGAGCAACAGTTGAAACTGTTAACAATGTGCTTTACACTGCAGCAGTTCGAGTTTGTTCCTGTGAAGTTCCTGTCTGATTTACTCATTACACATCAGTGTAAAGAAGCCTGTAAACCGCTGTGTTGGTCCTTGTGGTTTGCGCTGATAGTGGAGAACTAGTTGTTCTCAAAACAACTGCATTGTTCTGCCTCCACCGTTCATGGCTGGATCTTTAGGACACGCTTTAAGCCTTGGGTGTGGTAGAAGCAGTTTGTGCCCAATATATAAACACACAATTAAAAGTTGAGGATAAACACTATTTTTAACAGCTGAAAATTGCTTTTAGGCAAATTGGAAAAATGTCCTTTTACACCCTTTACTTAATATGTAAGTACTTAACTTATTATCTGCGTTGGATTTGGCAATGAGACCGAATGAGGAAACTGGGGGAAACACACAGAGTTCCCAGGGAACAGAGCTCTGAAATATGTTTGCGGAATAGTATTTGTCACAAACTGCTGACAGGGGAAACCACAGCCTTCACGTCGGAAATGCTAAACACTTATGGGACGATGTGTAAAATTCGATTCGCGCACACTGTGAATATGTGAACAGGTTAATTAGTCCAATTAAAGCCTCCAATAAATGTTTTCTGTTTAAAGCCCAATATAAAATACATAAAACGTCACAATTCAACATGAGCGACTGCACGAAAAAACTGAAAGCCTTTGATTTCAAGACACGCATCTGGCTCACCACACAATCATCTTTGTTTCAGGTTTCACCCTTGACCTCGGCTCATTTAAGCGATTCACTCCTGACGCACTGACTCTGGTCTGGGCGTCCTCCTGTGATTGATGACACACAGCTTCTGTTTATCTCACAAAGGTTCATGGTGCCGTGAACCTGTGAGCCAGAAGGAAGGAAAGGAGAGGAAAAGAAGTCATTCTTTCCAAGGCGTCGAGGCCAGACTCGAGAGCAAGTTGTTTTGGGGCGGCATGAGAGGCGGCTATTGTGCGAGTGGACGTAGAGGATGAGGGACTTTTGAGCGTGTACTGGTATCGTGAGGGGGCTCCGCTGAGGAGTGGGAGGGAAATTTGAATTGCTGCTCTACTCCGTCATAACAACAGCCGATGCCACAAAGAGACACTTTGATAACTTCAGTGGCCGCGTTGCTTCCCATGGTGATCATATAGAACAAGGAGCATTAATCATGATAAATCCATGCACTGACATGTTTCTCCAGTGTTTCAGTCGAAAGAAAGATGATCATCTGAAAAGTTTAATGACTTCAGTTTAGTGACACAACTCAGATTTGTAAATATGTAAATGTATTATGTTTTTTTGACATTTATCGTCTGTGCAGAACCACATTCACATGGAAATGAAACACTTGAAGAATGTCCCATTTCTTTGCCTCCAGAAACTCTTTGCTTATCAGTGCAGTGGGCGAATTTGGTCTTATTTTGTTCTGAAGTGTAACCGTAGTTGAGTGTGTGATCATTGTTAAGCTACAATGTCAATGTTGCATGGTTGCTGGTTTTCAGCTGTAACAATTAGTGTCCTTTCTTTGACACGTAAGATTCTTAACTGAATATCTGCTTTTTTTTAATTTATAATGGAAACATATAATAATAAAGCAGCTAAGGATCCAGCACTATTACTATTGTAAAGTGTGATCTTCCAGTGATTCATCTGCTAATAGGGAAAACTTTACTGTGAGGACAACACAGCATGGTGGGTTGGGGTGAGGGATTTAGTATGTATTGTAAAGAGTCATAAAACAGGAAGCAGACTGATGCACATCCTGCAGATGCAAGGTCCTGAGAAGACTACTCAAAGAACAGGAATGTCAGGCTGAGGCTCCACAGTCTCATCCTATTTATACACAGCATGGTCCAGTTTTGCTGCATTGGGTCTTTTATGCCGGTTCCCATTTTCGCCACCACGCCCTCCGTCGCCCACTTACCAGCAGGTCGGAGGCGCGGGGCTGCTGTGGAACGCAGGGCCCTGCTGTGGCCCCCGACCAGCCTGCACTCCAGTGATCTCTACTGTTTGGAGTTTGTGTTTTCCCAGAGCTGATCACCCCAGTCCTCTTTCTAAAACACACACACACACACACACAACGTATTCTGAATGTAAATTTATGGACTTGCATGTACTGGCTAGAAGCCAAAGTACATTCTCAACTCTAATTCCCAAAATATCCCACTGAACATGGGAACACTTTGCAAAGTCCCCCGACTGTGGTGAGACTGGCTCAGTTTGACCTGGGGTTTCCCTCAGACTAGTTGTCATCTAGTAACATTACTGTACGCTCCTTGTAGTTTAAGCCTGATTGTGCAGAGGCTATATCCACATAAAACGCAGACACTCAGATCAGCATGTGTTTTGTCTGTTTGCTGTTGTGAGTAGTGTGCATGACAGCACCTCCAAAAGGGTGGGGCCCCTTTAAAGGGGGGAAGTGACCCAGCAGGTGAAGCACAATTGTAAATTATTCATCCGTGAGATCTCCGCTCTTTGTAGGAAACATGTCCAAGGGCCGGTTTGTTTCGCTGCTGTCTACAGCTCATCCTGTGTTCGTTTCTCATTGTGGGACCTTTTCCTGAAACATATTTTTTAAGCTAGTCAGTGTCTGAGTTGTAGAAAAACTAGAAGACTTAATCAATGAATGAATCTGATTAATAAATTCATGTTTATTGTACTTGATGCGTGAGGACACATTCTTTAAAAAATCAAGTTTGACAGGGAAAACTCATTAGTGTAGGTATGCATGTACTCAGTTCATGGCTTTTGTAACCTCTCAACGCTCAAGCATTTGGTTGACCAGAAAACAAACAAAGAAAGCAGCCAAGTGCTGACGGGCAGAAAGACGGTTAGATACCATAAAAGGAGCAGATCTTGACGCCCAGTGTGCACGTGTGCAAGTGATGCACAAGCCCTTTTATAGCTTCTCACAATGGCCCTGCGAATCCCTGCTGTATCGTTAAGGACTTAAACAAATGCAGTTTGTCAAGTGTCCAAGGGTTCGCAACAGGATTTCCCATGATCATATCAGACAAAGTTTCCTCCTGCACACAAAAAAGAGCTCGGTAGCATGGAGCTGAAGGCAAGGAAGGAAATACGCTTGAGATTGTAAAGCTTTTCTGTTTCATTGTGACAGAAGTGGCTGAAGTAATGGGAGAGTCTGTTGGAAAATGCTGGTGTTGGCATGAAAGGTCAAAAAAATATGACAGCAAATGTTTTCACTTCTCACAGAACACAGGGTAAGAACGCAGACAAAGTGAAGCCTGTGAAGGAATGTTATCATTTTATATATAACATAATAAGCTAAAACAAAGATAAATAGAAGATTGAATTCAAAATGTAGCAGCATTTTTCCACTCACTCTTCCATCTCTGTAATTAAGCTGCCTGTCTTTGGAGCATGCAGCACGAACCCACGCAGGCACGAGGAAACTCCACATGGAAAGGCACATGGGTGACTCCAGAGCTTCTTGGTGCGAGGTGATATTTTCAGACCTATACATATTACATGCTTAAAACAAGTGTTGGTGTCCAACATGGAGTTTCTGTGCTCTATGCCTTTAATTTGATGTGCACTGCATTCACTGTATCTCTAATCTGGCCCTTGGAAAGCCCCTCTGCTTCCCTTAACGACTTGACTTCAACATGTGCTTCCCACTATTACAGCACCACGGAGTGAGTCATTTTCTGCTGGAAACCTTAGTTACACCACTTCTTTTTTGATATTAGGAAATAAGAAGACAGTAACTACACATTTACACGTAGCATCAGACTCTTCATCACCTGAACTGCACTTGACCGAGTTGAGTGGCACAAAGGTGCAGGGGCCGGTTTGTTTACTTGGGAGGAAAGAGTTGCAATTTAGGAACAGCAGGAGAAAGCATGAGGAAATGAAGGTATCCTTCAATGATGGATTATAATTATTATAATAGCATGTGTTTGACAGCCAGAACAATGCTTTGTCCAGATCCTCAGAGATAGGCTACGCTCCAGCTTTTAATCCAAGCAAACGTTACGACTGTTTACAGGTGGATATTTCTGGCTACTGTTGATTTTATATTCTTTAAATGTGCTGCACTTCTGAAGGCGCCAAGCTGAAATATCAGCAGTTATATATGTTTTGACTACCTTGTGCCAGTGTCCCTTTTTACAGACTTTACTGTAGTTGATTATTACATGAAATCTATTGGTTATCAATTCATCTCAATTTTAATCAAGACTCTCCAGAGAGACACCTGCCACAAAACCAACCTTTGTGCAGCGCTGTGTGTTGCTGACTGTCCTCTTTCCAGTTCATACTCAATGAAACAGCGCCCCCCTAAATGTGACGGAGTGAATGTGTGGTAGCTCTCCAAACACAGATCTGGAACCTGTTGTTTGCAAATACTGATAACGTAGGTGAACTGTGTGCTTTTCAAGAGTGTCATCCACTAAAAATCACAACTGCTACTGGAAAAAGACGACTGTGGCAAATGGAAAGCAACCGGCAGATCCAGGGGAAATGTCAATAAGTGCCCCAACACTCACCGGCCAGATATCCACACATATTTGCACGTATATCTGTGAAAACCACGAGCATAAAAGCCTCTAGACGTTTACAGCGAGGCTATAAAGCCAACGTTCTTTGATGGACTTGTATAAAAGTTGTCAGTGTACAACTTGTTGTCAGTGTACAAGGTCCATCACAGCAGGGAAGCTCAGGCTGTGACGTGAAGTTTACTCTAATTACCCGAATGACCTTTTTTTTGTCCATTGCTTGAAAAAAAGTATAATTTTTTATACCGACATTTATTTCAGTTGCAAAGTGAGACAGCTTCTTCATTTATAGCTCCATCTTTCAGAATTCTTTATTATTTTGCAGCAAAATTTTATGGAAGTAAGAAGGTGGGTTAATATATATATATATATATATATATATATATATATAATACGGATTTGGGAATTTTTATTAAGGAAAATAAAAACACACTGTTTTTACCCTTAAAGTGCACTCTTATAGAACTATGCTTACTTTTATTCTCCGGCATTCACCGTGGACAGCAAAGAAAGAATTTCATTGTACAAGGAAACTTGCTTTCCAAATACATATGACATTAAACGCTTTGAATTGAATTGAAGCTGTAAAATCGCGTCATTCGCCGGAAACGCGTAATAATATCACGTGACACGACCAAAACAAAGATGGCGGCAGCGGTAATGGTTGTAAACGTAGAGGAGGCGTTTGCCTGGTGAACGTCGTGGTTCGTGGCGTCTCTGGTCGGTTTTACGCAGTGTTCGCAGCGTCGTGTTGTACTGTGTCACAGCGTGACTCGGGCGGTTGCTGAACTGTTTCTACGCCGGAAAACCGAAAGCCGGAAAGCAAACGGAAGTGTCGCATCGCGTTTGAAACCAAACATCCGCCCCGGAGCGCGTGTGTTTATGATGCTAGGTCCGTGTTTACAGCCGAACGATGCTGGAGAAAACGTTAAAAACACGTCGGTTCATCATGCTGCTAAACGAGGGATGATGTAAAACATACCGCCTCACACTAAGGGCTGGTGGTTGGAGCAAGATGTAACGTTTGGATGTGTTCCTACCGAACTAGTAAACAAGACTTTGGACTTTGGAGGGTGAGCGTCGACAAACTGGCCGCGTCGCCATGGGCTTGGTCCATGTTGTCATCTCCACGGCGGGGAAATGCCTGGACGCCGTGTGCTTGTTGCTGGATCTCAACTTCCTCGTCGTCCACAGCGTGGTGCGGACGCTGCTGGCGCTCATCGGCTTCATAACCAACCTGCCCGGCCTCCTCGTCGACTCGGTGCTGGAGCTGGGAAACTTCGGCGTGGTTTGCTTGATGTCCACGGCGGAGGCGACGTCGGGCGTGGCCCACGGTGCAGTGAGCGCGGCGGGGAGCTTGGTGCTGGCGTTGGAGGGGCTGCTGGAGAGCCTGAAGATGGTGGGCTACCTGTCCATGCACGTCCTGCTCCGCGGGAAGGAGCAGCTGAGTCGGGGCGTGCTCTGGCTGGCGGAAGGCTGCAGCATTGCGGTCAGCCTGGTGCTCTATTTGACCAACACCGTGGTGAACTTCGCACTGATCGCCACTCAGAACGTGTACCTGTCAGCGGTGAGCATAATGCAGACCGTGTCCACGCCGCTGCAGAAGGTGCTGGAGCTCACGCTGACCTCCTTCACCTTTCTGTACAGCAGCCTGGTTGGCACGTCCGCCTTCCTGTGGTCCCCCTGTAAGCTGGTGCTGGACTTGCTGGTCTCGCTGGTGCACATGTTCCTTAGCGTGTTCATACTCAACATCTATGGTCTGTTGCTCACCGTTGCCGTCACTCTCACTACCACAGCCTACCTGAACCCAGACCTGACCCGACAGGCTGCTGTGCGATTCTGGGCTCACGTTAACGCTTCTCCTGCTCTGCGTAGACTCCATCAGGCCTCGCAGCACCTGGCGTCAGCCTTGCGAGGCGCCTCGCAGTTGGCACGCAGTAACGCACGGTACCTACGGAGGCTGCTCTACAATCTCTATGTGCTGGAGAGAGGACTCTGGCAGCAGCTGTCTCGACACAGCAGCCAGCTGGGCCTGGCGTTGCGGACAAACCTTCACAGGGACAATAACGACAGAGCGCGAGGCGACGGCAACCCGGGAGAGGAGCAACGGGACCCACCAGATGGAAGAGCGGGAGACGGAGACCACCAGGAGTCAAGTCCCCCCTCATCCAGTACAAAGCCGTCAAACAAAGATGGCGAGATGAAAATTCTGCCTGCTGAGAATCTGCTCAGTCTCCTGAAGGAGCAGGAGGACAGGAAGAAGTGTGTGATCTGCCAGGACTGTACCAAGACAGTGGTGCTGCTGCCCTGCAGACATCTATGCCTGTGTCGAGACTGTACGAACATCCTGCTGAGGCAGCCCATTTACCAACAGAACTGTCCGCTGTGTCGCCACATGATCCTCAACACTATGGACGTGTATCTATGAAGGTCCGCTGAGGCACTAAGGGCTCTCTGACAGCCAGTAGCTTGACCCTGCATATGTTTAAGGATGAGTCTGGTGATATTCTTTGCAGTAAACAAATCCCATGGCAGGACTAATAGTAACACAGTGTTGGTTCCCAGCTCAGTCTACTTTCTTAAAACAACTGGGTTCTTGTTTTACACTTTTGACACAAAGGTACAATTTCATTACACAGACAATGCTAGGTAGGGAATTTTTTTTGGTTCTGGTTTCATGGGGTTTTTTTGTTAAAAAGTATCACCGGTCTTATCCTAAAAAAACGTTGTCAGACCTGTGAGCGTTTTGGATGCAATTCAAAAGAGAGGTAACAAAAGTAAATGCTTGCTGTGGTCCGATACCAAACTCTAGTACATACTAACCGTGTATAGTGTGTACTGTTAGACTAAAACAATACCATACCACTACTAAAGCCAGGATTACCATTTAATATGTTGGCTGTTGACCGATATCTGCCAGGTTTTGTTTTGTTTCTTGTTTTTTCAATTGATTTGGTCAAATGTAAAAATTGAAAAATACAGCCAATCATAGTTTCTAAGAACTAAAAATGATTTCCTTTGAAATGACACAGATCACAAATGCTGAGAAAAGTGTGTAATGTGGACTTTGGACAGAGCTGTTACAATATTGAGTCTTCAGGTTTTGTAGCCATGGTAACAAATAGGAATCCTCCCTTTCTGATGCTAAAACCACTTGTCATGTCTAAAATAATGTGATTTAAGAGGCCAAGCAGAGAAACATTGTATCCATGAAGTGATTCCGCACAGGGGCTGCATGACTGTACTCACAGCAGAACTGTCTTCTTTTGTTGCAGTGGATGTATTGAACATTGAAATTTACTTATGTTCATTTTTTACACCATAAAAAATATTTCTGTATTTGTCGGTGATGCATAATTGTCCTGTTAGCTCCTCCAGCTTTATTCTATTCATTCTATTGATAGTACTCCTTCCAGTTTTCCATCTGAGGCGTATTACAGTCACCACGACCAGATAATCCATATGAGGTTTCTTCTTTCCTTTGTCGCCGTAGATTAAAAAAACTGATTCCTGTTTGAAAGCTCCATAAAGCTTTTGCCTTTAAGGTGCTGCTGTTGAAGCTTTGTTGGTATTGATCTGTGTTTAAAGTTTACAGAGTATAACTATTACACCACCTAATGTATTGATTCCTGTTTTCTGGTCTGAACTGGGGGAAAACAAAAGTGCCATCTGCCGCTTGTCCTTATTTGCCTTTTGTATGCTTTGCTAATAACTTCAATGGTTTGATTAATTAAGCTTATGCTTTATTACCAGATACTGACATTACCACATTCACTGCTACATCATGATTATTGTTGGCGTTTGGTGAGGTTGTGAATGATTTCTAGAGACCAGACTGTTGTCATTATAGACTCCGCTGCTCCTCTCAGGTATCCCCACACACCAGTGTACAGCATTCCTCACTACAGCCTGCAGTGGACTGAGAATGGCTCAGATGACCATCACAGTGTGAGACGATGACCCGAGGACGTGAATGTAACTTGTGTTTTTATTGCGATGGCTGCCACATCATTGGCAGATCTTGTGTTCATAATAAAACAATCCTCAGAAATCTTTTGTTGTTGTAAGTTTGACAACGTGGTATATGAAATACTAAGATTATTTCTTCATTATTTACAGCACTTAGTTACACTTGGCTTTCAGCAACATACAGTAAAAGCAACTTTAATACAGATCCATCACAATCTCCTTTAAATCAGATGAAAACTCATTAATGCAATAAAAGAATGGTCAAATGCAACTATCATGTGACATCAACATGCTACAAAACATTTTAATTTGAGTGTATTCACGCAGCAGTGGTGACCTTTAAGTTTGCAGTTATTGCATCGTTTTCCTTTACTGGTCATTAATTTTCTCATTTAGTGGCCCTGAAGCCATCACAGGCTCAACAGGGGACATGGAGCCCTCATCATTAGGATCTTATTGTCAGCTAACCCCTAAGCCCTGCCTCTGCTGTGTTTATGTGTCGGTTGTAATTGTGGATGGTGTTAACAGAGGAGAGGAAGTTAAATGTCAGGGGACGAGCACAGAGGATTAAACTGAGAGCAGTTTTATACTCTGGGGGTTTGGCCTCTTCCTTTCGACCCAGCAGTCTAGTTTGTGAGCGGTGTGGGAAAATGTCAAACTCTACTGTGCTCTCTTCTGCCCCGCGCACACGCTGATTTATCCGTTTATAAAAGCTGTCCCCGGCAGTGTGACCCTACTACATCGGTTCCACATTGTGTGCTTTTATTTTGGAGTCCTAGTAGGTGGGAAAACCTCTTCAAAAATCTGTAAAGATGCAGAATTTCCACTAGCTACTAACAAGCGCTGTCCTGGAGTTGACCCTGGCCTCTGAGCTCACTGTGGGGACTCAAAGACAATATAAACATTTACACATGAACAGCGTGTAACTTAATCCTTCTGATGTCAACTAGCCACAGAATGCTTAGTAAAATATTATTCTACTACTGTGTAATATATACTAATTCTCTTAAATCACCCTCCACGTGGATTTAAAGAGGAATTATCTGGAGCTCTGTCCTCATTAACAACAGGCCCAGTTGCATTCTGGATTTAGTGTTTTGTAGGCTTTCGTGCTTTTAGAATGAGACAAGCTCAGTGGCCATTAATTCAGCCGAGTCCACGTCTGACATGCTTCACACATTTCGTTATCAAAAGAATTCCTTTCCTTTAGCTTGTCCCAGTTCTGACAGTTAGAGGATTATGTCCACCTGGTGACAATATTTAGTTTGTTTTATTTAGTTCTTATTCAATATTTTATTTGACTTCATGCTTGTGTCGGTCATTTCTCAGGAGTTTGTCATTTCCTTTTTTAACTTGCAGCTTCTTATCACAGCAGGTATATAACTAATAAACAATCCTTTGTGACATGATGCAAAGCCTATTAAAAACCTGATGTGCCACACATCTACGTCTGAACCGCTATGAACATACACCCACTGCTGGACTTGTAATAAAGGCACCTCAGGACTCAAAGGCTGTTGACACAGCTGCTTGAAATCCTGCCCAGACTGATCTGAAGCCCAAACTGATGACACTTCTGTGCTTTGCACATGTACATACAGATGGTGCCTTAGCTGCTGAAATGCGGCGCAACACTGCCCCCTGCTGGACGGCGAGTCTTCAGTTCAACCATCCGCCATCTGAACTGTGATTTGGGCGAGAGACAGGCTCCAGCCTCGACAGGTCACCAGGCCATGACACAGCTAATGCTTGTACAAACACCCACCCAGTTACCCAGTAGTCTCCAGTGGACATGGCTTCATGTCTTTGGACTGCGGGAGGACGTTGTGGTGCCCAGACAGACGTCATCCAGACAAGGCAAGAACATGCAGACTCTGTACAGGGGAATGAAATGGTGCATCTCCGGAGATGTACTTACAGCAACGAGGATGACTGTGTTGTCTCCAGAGGGTGGCAGCCAATTCACAGAGTCTAGGATGTCTAGGATGCAGATCTCCTAAGGGTCTTGGAGGTGAACTGGGTATTGACATTTAGTTGGGTTTAACTGATCTGAGGTACAATCCAAGAAGTGAAGAGACCCAGACGTTCTGCTGTATGGATGTCAGCTCTAGAGCCAAAGGAACCATCAGGTAGCCGGAGCTGGAGGATCTGCTGGAGCAGGTGAAAGCAATGAGGCTGATTAGATGATTGGAGATGAACGCAGAGGCAGATGGTGTAGAAATAACTTGACGTTTTAGAAAATGAGCTTCTTTCCTTTTCGCAGTTTGAAGATAAGATTTTCTTTACATCGCTTCATGACACGCTTCATTCAAAGGAAAAAAACATCAACTTAACATCAACTTTCTGCTCGTAGAGTTTTTTTAAAAATCATATTCTACATTTTAAGCCAGAGACCAAACTCTTTCCTCCCTTTGCCTCACCCAAACAGACCCCCACCCATCTCTGGAGTTCAGAGAGTGATGTCACTGTCTGCGAGGAGTCAGAACGATTTACAGGCCGTGAACTAATGGAAACAACCGTTTAATGTCAGGGGAAGATTGATTAACTCCCTGCTGCTCTTGTTCTGCCCTGAAGGGAAACGTTTTGAGGATCTATTTAGAGCTTCATTATGTGTAGGCGTCTCAGTGAGTGAAGGGAAAATAACATTTCCTTATGCCCGAGGCATATGTGTGTATCTGACTGCTGGTGTATTGTTGGTGTGTGTTCACCAAAATAATCAATTTGGAGAAATATCAGATCACTACGCCTGCTTTTTTTGTCTAAAACCATCAGCAGCGACAGAAAAAAGGAGACGACATCAAGCGCGTCAAAGTGATAAAATGCAGTTTGTGAATCTGTCAGAACACTTAAGACATTTGGTCAAATCATTAAGCAGAAGTAAACAGTGTGAATCCTGTGGAAAATGAATATTTTCCAGCCTTTTTCATTACGGTAAAGAAGTGTGCTGCCGCTGACTTTAACGAAAAGTCCAGACAGCTGGGATTTTATTAATAAATGGGTCACAGAAAAGTTGATCAATCAGGTGCTGGAGTCATTTCAGACGTTTACAGTTCTGCTCTTAGGAATAGGAAACTATTGCTTTTTTACTTCACTACATTAATTCTGACAGCTCCAACAAATAATTGCTTTTCATATTAAGCGTAATGACATGACTGGAAATGAAACTAGTGAACCCTCACAAAAATTCCAGTTGTAGCTTTTTGATAATGTGCACAGACACATTATGAGAAATAACGTGGCTCTAATGCGAGAGTTAATCCAGCACCCGATCTGCTCAGCAACGTCAGTTCATGCGTACATTATGTCAGTCTGTGTGGCTAAAATGATTTATTTGTGTTTCCCGTACAGAAATGACTGTGAATCAAAGAGCATAATAGCATGAAAGCTGTCTGAATTAG
Organism: Macropodus opercularis; assembly: GCA_030770545.1. Taxonomy (NCBI): domain Eukaryota; kingdom Metazoa; phylum Chordata; class Actinopteri; order Anabantiformes; family Osphronemidae; genus Macropodus; species Macropodus opercularis. The sequence goes on from CM061110.1 coordinate 7,952,171, forward strand.
TGGCCTGAGTCTGGCATCAGTCATACCAGTTAACAGACACTAAAATAGCCAGAAAACAGACTGTGATTCATTTCCACAATTGGAATAAGACTTTGCACACATCAAGCAAACACAGCAGAGTGTTTCCAGTCTGAATACACCAGGAAGCCGGTGAAGGTGCTGTCTGTCTTGGTGCTGGAGTAAAATCCGTTGTATTCTGACAGAGCCATCTGGACCCACACCTGGTCTCCAGGGATGAGGTGGAGCAGGGAGCCTCCTGACAGAGACGCCGGTTTGGGCCAGTTTCCATAAAACTGGAAAAAAGATGCCACGGCATGTCCGTTCTTCATCAGGTCAAACTGCAGACTGGCGCGGTACACGGTGGCGTGGACGGCAAAGTAGTAGACACCGGGGACTTTGCAGGTGAAGCGTCCAGTCTCTGCATTGTAGTCGCCCTGCTCGTTCAGTAAGATCTTGTCAAAGCAGACTACATCGCTGCCAGTGAGGGGTAAAGTGCGGCTCTCTGATATTTTAGCACTGAAGGCAGATTTTGGGGCCACAGCACACTCTCCTGGCTGCCCCCTCTCCCCTTTCTCTCCTGGGTAACCTTTGTCTCCAGTCAGGCCTCGCACTCCAGTCTCACCTGGTGAAGAAGAGAAACACAGACATGAACGTCCAGCCCTGATGTTCAGCACAAACACAACGGAATAAATAAAGCGTAGAACCTGTGTCTCCTCTGTCGCCTTTTTCTCCTTTTTCTCCTGCAGCAGCATCCCTTCCGTCCCTCCCGTCTCTTCCTGGCTGACCAGGGCTGCCATGAACACCAGGAGTGCCCGGGGTGCCCGGGTGACCCGTACACAGACTGGGAGGGATCTTGTTGTCTTCTAACTGGTTGGAAACGTGCACTTGCAGGATGAGGAGTGAGTGAAACAGCGGCAACAGCCTGAGTGAGGTCATCACAGCGTCACAGCTGAGAGAGTAAAGAGAAAAACGTAAACGCAACGAGCTCAAATAAAGTGTGTGACGTAACTTTTACAGTTTGACGGCAACAAGTCTCTGGTGACGCCACGTTTAAACTGGTCAAACCACAATGGGATGATCGTGATGAAGCTAAAGTGTTTAAAGATGGTGAAGTGATGAAGCAAGATCCAGTTACATTTTCTTGTTGCACACACAAACAGGCAGTGTTTCACAACATAATGGAATCATAATATCCAGCTTTAAACATGATCAAAGTTTCTATTTATGTGCACAAGGGAATCAATCACATCACTTTAAGGGGCTACTGTCTCTCAGGCTGAGCTGTTACCATACAAGTGTGTGATTTGCTGCCAAAACGTTTTAACAGCGTTGATCTCCACGTCCCTTTAAAAAGTTAATAGCTTGAAGTATTTCAAGAATCCAAAGCGTCTGGACTGTAACAACTATAAAGGCAATAACATTTTGATTTGCTTTCTACCGTTATCACCTAATCTGACTCATTGAACGTTAATTGCAGGATGCATGGATCATGAGGTCATGTATTCCTAATAAGCCGCTCACACACACTTTGCTGAAATACAACTTGTCCAGATGCTGAATACCAGACAGTCGACTCAAAAACGAGTCACAGTCGCAAAAGGTGAAAGTTCATCTCACTGCGCCTCCTACTGTTCTGTGAGCATCAACTAAGTCTACACAAGCCTGCACAGACAGTGTCAACAACATTTGTGCCAATTATAAATATGTTTAGATTGAAATATGAAACCTTGTTCATGCTGTTGCTCTTATTCCTGCGATTTTGCATAAGTACCATTAGGTTGTCTGTCTGTGAGCAGGACGACTTCAAGGTTTGGTAATGGAAACCTTGTGTTGACTGTGGCCATAAGTTGAGGATTTTGTTGTACTTATTGTGAGCTTTCATGCACAGCAGCTGCAGAGAGACAGGGAGTGGAAGAGGCTGGGAACAGAAGGAAATAAGAGGGAGTGAGAGATGCTTGTCAGCATTCCTGACAGAGGGGCAGACAAATATCACAGAGCCTGAACAGATGTCTGCCACCAGAAGACTAGAAGCTCCACTGGTTCTGTAACAGCTCAAAATGCTACGTAGTAACCGCAGTGTTCAGTCTCCAAAGCACAGTAGGTTCAACCAGAGGGGATCCAGTCCAATAATTCAGCTCAATAACCCGTCTTAGGAATGTAGAACTTGATATTATTACACACATTGTTTTGCAGTGTGTTGCAGCAATACCTAGTTTTTATTGCATAGTTCTGAATCATGTCCTGAAGTTAAATAGATTTATGCATTTTAAATGTATATTTTATACTTATAAGCGCCAATGCATCATAATCAATGTGTTATTAATAAAGTTCTCTGTTATTCTGTTCTACGTAATGACGTTTAGCCTTGATCAGTAAAACTAAAAGATGCAACACAAGCAAACACTGACGTGACAAATAAACTTGATAATAACAATGTAAGTAATTTTTGGATAATTTGCTCATTTACTTACCACAAAAAGGCTCATTAAGTAATAAATATTAGTCCAAATTGAAATATGGTCTCCACGCTACTAAAATGAAACAGCAACGTTACGATGGGATCACCCTACGAGCCAATCAGGTGAAGCACAGTATCTCTGCCTCATCAGTAGCTTTGTATCATTGGGCACCTATTGAACACATCACAACCCTGCACCCTGTTATAAGCAGGCTTCACTGGTGTGCCCTGATATTCAAACACCGAAGAGCACAACATACAAAACCTGACTTACCACACAATGTAGGGAAGCCTGTGGAAGCTGTCGCTGCCGAGCGTCGATGAGAATCCAGTGCAGTGAAAGATTTCCTTCCCAGTGTGGCTGGGAAAAACTCTGGGATCGAATGGAAACCAATTAGACGCTGGGGTGGGTGGGAGAGCAGGAACAGCGGGTGGAGTGACGAGAACAGGGTGGATGCACAGAGAAATCCAGCAGGAATAAAAAGTGACAAAAACAAAAACCGTGTGAACAAATCAGCGCGAAAGGACGAATCTGGGATATGAGGAAAGTTAAAGGGTGGATGATAAGTTGGAGGAATGTTCGGGATGTTGCGTAATAGTGTTTGGAGAAAGTCTCCAAGACATAACCGCAGAGAGTTCAGAAGACTGGGCTCAGCTGCAGCTGAACACCAGATATCTTCCCGTACTTTGTGGCAAAAACACCAAGGTTGGATAAGAAAGGTGAATTGAGGCTAATTCAGACATCAGCTCACATAAAAGCGAAGGCGTTTTCTTCTCTGCTCCGTGACTTCCATTATCTGCCTTCAAGATGAAGCAATTTGCTCCAAACAGATAGCATCTTCCCTCATCTCCCACTCAAGTGAGACTCTGACAGTAATCCTCTCTTCTCTGTGAGCCTTCAGTGGCTCCATTAAGTTGATAAAGCAGGAGGTCTTCATCTTTTTCACAGCTAAGATAAGTGAGCTGGATACGTTCTGCAGTTTGCGAGTTTGGGCCAATGAAAACATTTCAGTGCTTTTGTGCAGCAGTGACCCAGAGTGAACCAGACCTGGTGGAGGAGTGTGAGGCTCCACACTACTGAGATAATCTGTGTGGGAAGAGAGAACAGAATATGAGCAGAGGGAAGTGTTTAGTGCAATACGGCTTCGGGCCAATTAGACTTTAAGACTCGCTCATGGGTCAGTGTAAACACAGACGTGCATGTTTTCCCTTTGTTTATTCCCTTCAATACAAACTAAACCAATGCCTCAAACTGCTTTGCACTTTAATATGTGCCAGCCAATCTGCCAGTCGGTTTGTGCTTTGCATTGTATGCTGGGTTTCTGCATGATCCGTGTATTCATTTGCCGTCTGATATGTGCGACAAGGGACATTTTGAACGTAAACCATAAAACGTCAGTTCAACTGCAATTCCATCTTGTGATTGTGTAAACATGCACACAGACATTTTGTTTAGAAATGAAGGATTAAGCTCTGACTTGTATTCACTGTGAACAAACCCTGAAACTGCTCCGACTGGACACACGGGGCTGTTTAGTATTTTACCACCAAATCGCTGGTTTTATGGGACTGTGATGACTGGGGGCGGGGGGTCAGCAGCTCTTTGAAACAAGAGCGAGACTCCTTTGAGTTTGACTCACAGGGAGATTGGGTTGAGTGGGTTGAGTGGGTTGAGTGGGACCCTGTGGCGGCAGTGGGCTTCTGACGCTGCGGAGTTAAGACGTGTTTTCAATTAGCAGCACCAGGATCAGCACATTCTGGGTCTGGCTACACTCATTTCCGGTAAGAAGCCACAAACTGCTGCTGAGAGGATTTATGGCTCATTTGGCAAATGAGCAGTTTGCAGGGATTTCTAACGGGTGGTTGATGGTGAAGGTACAGAAAAGGCAGAATGTGGTTGCTTGGTGTGATGTGGTCGGTGAACGCGGGTTTAGTTCAGCGTTAAACTCAGACGCTTTTAATGCTCACAGTGAAACGGGGAACATGCAGGAGCTGCCTTTAACAGTCCCACCTGCGAACACTGCTGTAATGCAAACCTTAATACGACGAGCAGCTTATTGTGGCGCCGAGACACCAAGTAAATGACTTTTAATATAAAAACCTCACAAAAGATGCAAACAACATATTTGCAGCGTTCTTGTTTCCCTCCTAACTGAACTACATGTGGAAAAGCTCAGATTTCGATTTGCCACCAACTTCTGCCAGATGGACTCATTCCATCTGATTAGGGATAAAATATTAAAGCAGACGCGTTCGGTTTGGGCCAGAAGTAATAATTATGTGTCTAACATAAACACGCTGATCTTCGTTTGATGACACTGATGGTACATAAGTAGTTTGGCATTAAATGACCAGTGTTTTCAGTAACGAACATATAAAGTTTGAGAAGAAACTGAAGTCACTGAAGTGTCCTAAAGCAAGACACTAAACGCTAAGTTGCTCCCTGTGTGCAATAATAAACCGTACGTTGCTTTAGATAAAAGCCTCCACTAATCTATGTGTAGATCACTTTGTTCTTTGGGGAAACTTTAATGGACATTTTTTACATTTAATCACATTTTAAGAACCAAAAACCCGTTTGACAGAAGCTCTAAAAGGCTGTGAGCGTTACGCTTATGTCAAGGCAGTCGTGCTTCTGTGTGCGTATGTGTTTTGATGCCGTTTGCCAAACAGTAGATATTCAGTTTTCCAGCTGATCAGGCTCATGTGAAAAGACCGAACGCTCTGAACTGTAAGAGGGAACCACTCAAGAGACAAACCAGAGTAAAGGAGACATGTTTATTATTTAAACTATCACTTAAATAAAAAATGTGCATAGAAAATAAACATGATTAGAAATTTTTTTTTTACACGTATGTACAACTTTGTTTCCTAATTATACATTCAACCAAGTAGTTTGTGGTTTATTTTCACTGTGGTGGTTTCCTTCATTTTGTTGATGTGTTGAAAGAACACTGTCAAATCTGGAGAATATATGACTGTTGAACTCATGAATACCGTTATTACAGAGAGCAGGAGAAATATTGATAAGACAAAGGTATATTCAAGGCATAAGAAAATAAGCCTGTTCTTGACGTGAGATCCCTCTATTAGCACGTCCGCTCGCTCTGTGACACCACCTCCCATCATAGGCTGATAACTTTGATACACGAGAAACAATTAGAAAATTACAAATACTTGTTAAGAACCGCTCCCAAACCTTGACTTGTAAAAGAACAATTCAGGGTGGATGTTGCACAAAATAAATAAATTAAACGTTTTCAACATCAGCATTATGACTTTCTATAAAAACAGTACAGGATAAGTACAACCAAAGCTTCGGAGGAGAGATTGGCGATGAGGGAGACATGAGAGGTTTCCAAAATGAAATGTGCCATTTTGGCGCCGTCATTAAAACTCCCAATCAGTCTCCACAAACCAAACTCTTTATTTATTTCTTTTTTTTTTTACCACATCAAGTAAGCTGTCTAAAAAGTCCCTGTTAAAACGTACAAAGTAAAAACAGAAAAACATTCACTACAACAACCAGGAAAAAAGATGGCTGACCTCAAGAAGTTCACAACCACATTAATACAGTTACATTTGTCATCACATAAAAACCGTTCCTTCCCAGAAAGAAAAGAAAAAGGAAAACTGCAGTGCTCCTTGCTGGCGAAGGAACACTCACAGGCACAGCAAAATTGGTACTGGATATCAATATACAAAAGAATGATGCACGTTAGTTTCATCTGATAGTACTGTAACACAAAACCATTATAGAGTACACTGAAACATTGCTATTAACCATTATAAATCTGCTGTTTTGCTACTGTAACTAAGTTTGTCTGTCCATTCCATATATTGTATAGATACTAAAGTACAAGAAATTACTATGCATGATTCCGTATAATATTGTCATGTATTTATACTATAATTACAGATGATGACGGAGAAGGGCCACTGGTGTGGCGTGGTACAACAGAGTCCAAAGAAACAACAGAGACCATTTTCTTATTGTATATATGCTGTTAACGCCTTAAAATAAATGACTTCCTGTTGACTGAACCTTCGACCCTGAAATTGCGGAAGTGGATCTGGAGAAGTGAGTCGTAGACAGAGCCCTTGGCATCAGTACACGTGTTATCACTGATGCTAGTGTGAACTGTTGGAGCTAATCCTGTAAAAACCTGTTGTCCTACAGACAGAAATGCCGCCGCTGTTCACACATCAGTGCTATTTCCGGTGCTGAAATGAAACTGCTGCTGTCTACACATCTTCCATATCTACCAGGGATATTGAGACAACAACTGAAAACAAATGTAGCTGACAAAGTATCAACATCATCACGTCGAGCCTGGTGATGTGGAGGAGGAATATACATTCATTGTTGACCTTAGCAGCAGAACCCAGCGAGCCCAGTATAGGTGCAGCTGTACGACCACAAGGCTGGTCTGTCGGATAAGGTGGAGGGGCCTCAAGACCTGATCTTGGGCCCAAAATGGAAAAGTGCAGCCGAGGGTGGTACACACTGCACCTTCAGGAAGGAAAGGGCTGCTGGTGTGGTCCCTGCCTTCACTTTGTTGCAGAAAAGAGTCAAGTGCACTTTACTAAAGCCTCAAACACCACTTTCAGGAGTCATCAAGACCAACACTGGTTTGACTGAACTGACTGAGGGCCTAATGCACAAACGCGATGGTCGTGGTTTCAGCAGTGCAGCTGCATTGTCTGTCTGGGGAAAGACCTGCTGTTTTTCTTTGTCTATTCAGTGCCTGTGTCACAGCTAAAGTGCAAACCATGTGTGAGTCAAAGAGGGGCAGTACAGGAGCAACTGCTAACGGCCTTAAGGCGATAACAAAGTCAGCGTGAACGGAGAAATATAAACGAATTCAGAAAGGGACAAAGCGAACTAACGGACCTCAGTCGCTGACTGTCGTCAGTTTCAACAGTCTAATTAAATGTTCAGGGGTGAAGGCAAGTGAGGGAGGAGAGGTGTCCTCATTTATTACTACAGCCAACCACCACCAGACTGAATCAAAACTCATTTCCAAATGCTGGTGGGCACTGATGAGAGGCTCAAACAAGGTATGAGAAATGTTGGTGGTAACGTAAAGGCACCTCTTTCTCATAGGCCGAGCCTGCGGAGGGACGAACCCTTTGCACTGACGGGTTCTGGTTGGAATTGACCGACTGTGTAGTTTACATGTAGCCAACTGGCTGCGAGCCTGTCGACCCGGTTAGTGACCACACAAACCAAACCGTATCGCTGTGGTGAGACCGCCGTGATAGAAGTCTGTAAGTGGACTTGATTCTCAGTGTGATGTGGTGTGGAGACGATAAGGCTAAACTCTCTCAAGTGCATAATAGTAGTTCACATGACTGCCATACTGCCAGTTAGATACTGGAACAATGAAAAAAACTGTCAGCTCTGACCAAACGGCCTGGGATAAATAAAGAGCTACTGGTGGACTGAAGTAATAGGAGACCAAGCCACAGACCAGCGTCAGTCTTTGGAATCAAAGAAAACATTCAGGCTACAAATTAAAAGAGAAAAAAATAATATTACGACAAAAACAACTTTGAAAAGGCAGCGGAATACAAAACATAGAGACCGAGCATTAGTGTTTGTAAACCTCTATTTCCTACAAAAATGCAATAAAATAAATACGATTTTTTTAAAAATATAAATACATCATTAAGTGCTATCCACTAGTGAGTGCTTTTTGAGTTTTTTGTAGAAAAATATACATTATTTACATTTGATTTTAGCATAATATTCTTGTCCATAATAAAAAGACACATAACAGACAAGACTTAATACAAATAAAAAAACATCTTCCATAGTAATGGTTATCACAACAGGCTATAAAGAACACAAGGTGTGTGACAACGCAATTTAAGGGTGTGATGTTTGGTTGTCTTTGCTGCTGTAATTTGGAACACAATTCAAAAGTTCGAGCTTATTTCCAAAAACAAGTCTTATAACAACAACAGCATGCACAAATGCGCAACACGTCTGTAAATCTCAGTAAAATCCACGGCTGTTTCAGGATCACAGCTCCAAAAAAATCAATTATAAATATGTCTACTAAAGCACATCAGTAGGGTTCTTCAGTCCCTTGGCTGTCAGTCCACCAGAATCTCTAGCTGCCTCACACTCTCAGGCCAGAGGCTAAACCCCAACATGTCTACATAGCTACCAAGCTGTCAGACTAACGGTCTGTTTAAGTACGACTGGTATCAACCTCAGACATCGCCCTTTACACGAGTGACCCCAAAACATCTACACTGCTACCACCTTGTCTCTTTCCTCTTCTCTTCTCTGTGGCCACTGCTCCCCCTAGTGTTTCCACCTGAACACCTTCTGTTTACAGTATCAGATGTACACACCTCCAAGCTTTTCAAAAAGCCAGTAAGGGGAAGGTTCAATAAATCACAATGCCCCTGAAAGCATCAGGGCACATTCAGAGAAGGTGCATCGACAACTGACACTGACTATAAAAAGAAATTCTAACACGTTTTCCATTTCTCTATATATTAAAAGTAATGATGTCCCAAGTCCCTTCAACAAATTGCACTTTGGTGTAAATTTAACCTTTGATTTTTTTTTTCCTTCTACGTTCACTTCTCAGCATTTGTGAATCATAACATATCATATATTTTAAAATTTAAGGAGGATGGGCCAATGTAAAAAGAATAGGACGAGATAAACGTACGATCCAAATGTAAATAAAAGTTGATATTGCAATGCTGTGAAGGCTAAACCGTTACCGACGTCACCTCTTAGGGTGAAAATTCCCATTCCAAATGTAAAGGAAAACAAAAAGAGGCACAATATGTTGGGATTTCTACAAATGGCCCCTCCTCCAAAATGGCCTTTTCTGCATAATCAATGCAACTCACAAAAACTGTCTCTACTATGTTCTGCCAGCACCAGCAGCAACACTAAGAGAGCATGAGTCCCGTTGGCAGCTTTGGTCCTACGTGGACCGAACCAAGAACACTGGCGTAAAGCCACTACGACCTGCCAGCTGGTGTGTCCTCAACACACTGTGGCACTGCCGCTCAACAGACCTGCAGACCTAGTTGAATTATTTAGAAACAGGCTTCAGTTGAGGAACTTGCGACACTTCTTTGCACCACAGTTGCAGGGCAACTTGTGGCTGGCATCCTCAATAGGGAATTTGTAGTCGTAGGTGAGCTCCTCTCCGCAGTAGATGCGCCGAGAAGCGAAGATGACAATGTGCTTCTGGGCGTCCACTGTGATTACCCGAGAGTAGCAGTTAGGCTCACAGGAGTGGTTGATGAAGCGGGCAGCGTTGCCATGCACCGTGGCGTCCACCACCTCATAGTCATCGATGCGGAACATATAACAGCCAATCCCCTTTGGAGCAGACAAGATGAAGAGGTTGTGGGACGCTCCGAATGTTTTTCAAGTTACGCAAGCAAAACAATATACCAATCATGACCTTCCATAAAAAGCTCTCACCTTTCCATCATAATATTTTTCTCGTTTGTCAGTGAGCACAGACCGAATGACGTTTCCAGAGTATTCGATGACCATCTCCCCAGCTTCAATGGTTTTCTTGCAGAACAGACCTCGGCCATGAATAGGAGACCTGCAGACAGATACAATTAATCACTTAGGTCTCTTTAGATAGGCATGCAAATGATTTTTTATTTTAGAATCTTCACATTTATCAGTATATGTAGATAATTCTTTGTCCAACATTTCGTTGATCTAACAGAAAACACGTGTGATCTAACCTGTAGACTCCAACAGTTTCCTTGGAAGTAGCCTTGAGGTTTTTGAATCTTACAGTCAGTGGTAGCTCCATGGAGGCTCGCCTGCAACCACAGCATCAATGACAATTGTTTCATGAGCCAACTTTACAGTACGTGATACCATTCTGACAAAATTATACTTATGCTATATATTGAACTGTTGCAAGTGCACTGTAAAACACCTGGCGGTTCTGAGTTGTCCTTCCTCATCATCGTCCTCATGCGGCCTGTACTCAGGAGGCTGGCGATGTTTTGACGCCAAGAAATTAAACATATCAAATACCGATCTCCTGGAGGGAGGAAATGAACACACAAAAGTCATAAACTCAATAAATGAATGTACAGAATTACAGACATATAGGTCCTGCACAGGTACTAGTTCAGCTTATGCGCATGCGGGTCCCTTCCTAACCTGTGGTGGACTTCTGCACGAGCCGACCCATGGGGATTAATGGGGGGGTCATCGATTTCCTCTGGTTTGTGGAAGCGGAAACGGTAGCTCCGACAGTGTCTGGAGCCATAGAGCTGTTCCAGCAGGAAGACCACTGCCTCGTGGACTACTCCCAGCATCCTCAGTCCATTCACACCTAGAAGGCATAAAGGCAGACCTCAATTAGTATTTCTGAGGTTAAACAAATATTATTCAGCAATAAAAAACAGAAATAATGGCACCTCACCTTCAAAACAGAGCTCTTTGAGTCGTGCATTGGAGCGAGCTTCCTGCACCTTATCAGTCAGGGACTTCCAAGCTTCTGTACCGGGTGATTACACAAGACTCAGTGTTTCATGGACACGTCATGTTTCAAACACACGTATTTGATTTTGCCACCTTTGTACAAACACACATATGTGGTATCCAGTATATGTAAAGATGCGGTGCTTGTTTTTTTCTGTCTTCCAGAAGCAACATAAGACTAAAGCAGTCGCATAGATTAATGTAGCTTGTCTGGTTTTTACCTCTAAATATTTGCAAATTAAAGCATCCGCTTGCACCCGTGTTGGTTTAGGGACTTCAACTCTTAAAACAACACTTGAACTCAACAAGCAGAGAAGTTTTCTCTCACCTTCAATACTTTCACAGCGGATGTGGAAGCCATCCTCACTGCAGATTTCAAAGATGATGCCTTTCTTGGGTTTACTTTCTAAACTGTTGTCCATGCTGTTGCCATCCTGGTCAGGTGGTAAAGCTACAGGAAGAGACCCTGCTCCTCCAGGTGTAGAAGCTTTGTCTTTTCCCACCTTCTTACCCGGTAAAACAAGGCCTTCAGACGTCTTCTTGTTACTAAGCACACTACAAAAGACATACAGCATTACAACTCTGTTTTGTGCTTAATTCAGTGATGTGTGATGTGCTAATATCGATACTCCGTACCTTTTGTTGGTTGCCTTATCTGGTGGCTTGCCAGTATCCATGGGTTCAGGTAAGTCAGGCTCTTTGGACCTGCTTAAAGAAAGGAACAAAATGGTTCAGACTAAAAACAACACAAAACAAAAACATAAACAACATTCATATTTATTATGCAAATTATTAGTATCACACACAATCCTACAACAACACTGAAACAATGTTTTAACATTCTGTGAAATTACTGTGCCTCACCTTGGGTTTGATGAATACCGTCCTGTAGGGTTGCCGTGATGCTCATCTGCCTGAGAAGCCTTGAGCTTCTTCCCACTGGTTATGTCTGGACTCTGCCTGCTCCTCTTTGTCTTCTGTTTGGCCTTTTCTGCTCCCAAAAGTGTGAATGAGGCTGGCAATAATGTGGTGGAGTAGGGCGTCCTTTGCTCTGAAGATCTGGAAATAGGCATTGTTCTGCTGCTCTGGCAGTGTCCAGAGGTTTGTTTTTGCGTGAATACTCCAACAACCTGTCCCTTGGCTGGGCTTAGAGTTGTGGTGGGGGCGGGGGCTAAAGTAACAGTGGCATTTTGACTGGAATCCATAGTTTTGGGTCTGTTATGAGGCTGAGTCTGTAACTGGACATTACTACCATCTGTCTCTACTTGTTGGCTGACAGCCATGCTTATAGTCTGTTGGGTGGGTAAGACGCAGATGCTACTGGCTATCGATGTCTGCACGGGGGTGCTCAGCTGTGACATCAGAGGAGCTCCTCCTGCTGACTGAAGGACCACGGACTGATCTGACAGGCCCAAGCCATGTGGACTTGCTTTAAACAGGAGGTTGCTAATTGGCCCTGTTATCTCAGTAGAGCCAAGGACAGGGGTGGAGAGAGAGACCGATCCTGGTGCGAGAATGCCAGTAGCACCACTTGGGGGCATGGACACAACATTCAACACAGACTGACTGGGGTTGAGACCAGAGACTGTGCAAGGCAGAAGATGAGTTGAGGAATCGTGGCCCAGGATACCAGGCTGAGAGGGACCAGGGATCCTCTGCTGCAGGAGAGAGGTGGGATCCAAGTACATAACGCCACCTGACTTTTGTCTCTTGATAATATTTGGAACTTTGCGCTGAGAAGTGGACAGGGTGCTTAACTCAACCAAGCTGCCAGCTTGGCCATGAATGCCAGCAGTAATCTGAGGAGATGACAAGTTGATGAGGGTCATATTCGGAGGGCCCACTTCTGATGGGGCCAGAGCAGGCTGACTACGTGAGCGGGCCAACTTTTTGCTTTTTTTTGGCTGAAGACGAGAGATAGGCCTCTTCCTGCCAGGAGCAGAAGCAAGAACAGCTGGAGAGGAAGTGAGGGAGGAGGTACTCGATACTATAGCAACGCTATGACCCAACTCGTGAGGCCGACTAGCCTCTGAGACCAGAATCTGGGATTGGTCATGGGGCTGAGAGGACAACCCGATGAGAAGCCCTGAGGTGGTGCTGGGAATTCCTGCCTGGAAGCCAGTCTGTGCTGCTCCTGTAAACGTGTGAATCTGAGAGGGGTGAGGCATCGTGCCCAAGACTTTGCCACCCGCTGGAAATATTGGCTGGGCCGTGGACAACCCAGTATTCAACCCTGTCGCAAGCGTCATAGAGCTCAGCACTGCAGAAGAGCTAGTGTCCATCACTCCTGTGGCACTAATTTTTTGTGTGACACCATTAGGGACAGTCTGAAGAACATACAGGGGCTGGAACTGCTGATTAACTACAATGAGCTTGTCAGGACCTGGTTTGATGACTGCTGGACTGGAAACCTGAGCCTGAGATGGTCCTGGTCCAGGGACTGGACTAGGGCTGCCTGCAGCTGCTGCTGGAAGGTACTTCTGACCCTGAAGGGGCAGGGAGGAAGAACTTGGCAAACCAGGAGTACCTGAACTCCTGGGAACATCCTGATTGCCTGGGGCTTCAACCACTTGGCCAATAGCAGGACTGGAAATAAACTGCTCAGGAGTCATGTGGCCTTCTGTGACCTGTGTATCCCTGTTTCCCAGAACTGTAGCATCATGCTGACTGTCAGATGCTGACACACCTGATCCTGCTCTTTTTTTGTTCCTACTCTTTTCTCCCCTGATAGTTTCAGGGTCAGAAGTCAAGCTTAGCATGGTACGGTCTGAGGTATCTGAGATGAGACTACCAGCAGCATGGTTCTGACTGCTGCTGACAGCAGGACGAGTAGTGAGGACAGAGAGGTCAGAAGGCAGCTCCAGTGGAAGATATGGCTCCTCTACAGATATGGAGCTATTCACACTACTCTCCACTACACCTCCACTGTCCGCACTTGGTAGTGGCTGGGGAAAATCCTCAAACAGAATGTCTTTGCGCCGGTTTACATCCACTCCAACATAACTCTCATCCAGCAGAAGCTCTGAAGAGGAAGGCTCAGATTGCTGCCCAAGTGCCTGCATTGACATGGAAGGTGTGTTCAAAACAAACTCCATGATGTCTGATGGCAAAATGTTCCCACAGTCATCACTGTTGTTGTTGTCAGAGTCTGATTTCAGCAGGTCTGTGCTGAGGGACAGCTGGGTCTCAAGAGGATCCTGACCCTGACTCGTTTTGACCCCGCTTTCTAGAGGAAGACAGTTTTCTTTCTGGTTCTTTCTGCTTTCCCGTGTGTTGTTGCTTACTGCTCCACTGCTGCTGTCAGCCTCTTTGTCGTGTGAGTCAGGTTTCTCAGTGTGCCTTTCTCTACCCCTTCTCTTAGGAGTGCTCTTATGTGGGGTGGAAGAGGAGGTGGCCCTAGTGGTTGTGGTGCTGGTGGTGCAGATGCTGGTATCGCTTTCAGAGCCATCATCAACGCCATCAAGTTGTCCAATATGCTGCTTCCCTAAGGTTCTGTTAAATAGAAAAAGCACCGTGTTAAGTTGTTAGGGGAGACAACACAAATCAGACATTAGCTAACGCTTCTATCAACATCGTTGTGTCTACTTACAAAGCACTCAGCATGTCCTCTTCAGCCTTTCCTTGAGCCCTGTGTTGCTGCTGCTCCTCGTCTTTTAGAAAGCGCTGGAGCTGGGAGCCCCGTCCAAGGCATTGGTCTATCCCTTCTATAGATGGCAGGCCCTCTCCTGGATTAATTATTGTTCGAGTGAAGTTGTAATAGTAAGGATCTTTACCTCTTGGCTTTAATCCACTGTCTTCATCCTCTCCACTGTCCCCCGATGAAGAGGAGGTACTCATATCGTCTGCTCCATCCACTTGTCCCTCAGCGGACTTCTTACGGCCACCATGCTTCCTCTTTACCATTGCTCCGGCAGCATCTCCACTGCTGTAGAAGGCAAGGTCCTCCTCACCATATGAGCGAACTCCATAGAATGGAGTGAGGCCAAAAAACATGTTGGAGCGAGCGCGGGCACTACGTCGAGGGTAACGGCGCTTGGCCGAGCCCGATCCGTCACTGTCATCCTCGTGATGTTTTTCATCCATACCTCTTTCATGGTCATCTGGTCCATCGTCGTCATCCTCAGCATGTTGCGTGAGGAGGCCGTGGTGACCTCTGAGTTCACTGTGTGAGTCCTTGTGTAAATCATCATCCTCTGTCTGAGTCTGTGTGTCAGATTCGGAGCTGTCACTGCTGCTGGCAGAGAGTGATGAGAAGAGAGTGGGGTGGGCAGGGAGGCGAGTTCCCTGGCCAACAGTAGTAGCAGTGGAGGTAGCGGATGTGGGACAAGAGGAAGAAGAAATACCACCAACAGTGCTTGTCCCATTAGGGTCAGTGTTGGCATCACCTTTTAGTGGCGTTACAGTGGAGGATTTAACTGATCTCTTTTTCTCTCTGGAGGACACGGACAGCTGGTTACTTGCTTGTTTGCTGTGAGACTGAGAAGAGGGCTTTACTCCTTTCTCTGGTACTAAACCAGCCTGCTGCAGGTGTGACAAATTGTCCAAAAAAGGGCTATTTTTCCTCTCAGGACAGGAGTAACTTTCTCTGCTCTTTGAGGATGATCTGTCCCCTTGGTTCTCATGCTTCTCCCCTTGAGACTTCCCTTGAGTTTTGGTGCTGTGTCCAAGTACTGGAGCTTTGCTGTTGCTGCTGTTGTGAGTACCAGGGTTTGCAGGACGTGTGTTGGAGCTGCCAGATGCTTTTGTATTATTGTTGAGAAGGGTGATTTTGTTGCTGCTGTTGCTGTTTTGGAGAGTCTTCTCTCTTTCTCGGTCATTATAAACCTCCCTGCCTGCAGTCTTAACTTTGGGGTGTTTGTCTTTGGCAGCTGAAGCTGCAGCTGGGGAGGCCAGGTGCACTGAGCCTCGCTTGACAACATCGTCTTCTGCTGGTGTCTTCGACGGCCACAAGGGCTTTAAAGCTCCTGCTGTGGCCGATGAGTAATCATTTGATTTTCGTGAATTGGACTTAAATGTAGGCTGTGGGGAGCTGGATTTCCTAACAACAGAAACTTTATGGTGTGAAGCTGGCATTATGTTTCCAGTGCCACTACTACTCTCCTTCCCTGAGCTAGGCTTGTCCTTAGGCTGGCTGATGCTGGAGGCAGGGGTCGAACGTGGGCGAGGCAACAAACCTAAGCTTGCAGAAAAATCATGGTCTTTGCCTCCGTGTTTACCGTGCTTGCCAGTCTGCTTCACGCTACCACCTCGCTGCTGACTTGTGAGAACGGCAGTGCCCACAGGAGGGGAGGACTGGCCTGATCCTGCAGGTCCCAGTCTGGGGCTTTTACTCTCACCTCCAGTCTGTTTGGACTGAGTGCCAGGGTTACTGTCTTTCCCTGAGCCTGACTCCCTGTTTCTCTCTGTGCTTTTATAATTGGAGTCTCTAGAGGAAGGTCTACCCTTGTCAGAGCCTCTGCTAGATGGTCTGTCCTTGCCTTGGCTTATGTCCTTTGATGTCTCCCTGCCGTGTTGTCTATGCTTCTCAGAGTCCCTGAGCCCCACATCTCTATTGAGTGACCCAGCTTTTTCCATTTCCTTGTAACTAGGATCTCTAGAAGATGATTTGCTCTTATCTGATTCTCTATTGCTTGACTCTCTGCTTGCTTGCCTCCCCTTCTCAGAGTCTCTGTTTACTTGTCTCCCCTTTTCTGAATCTCTTAAGGGATCTCTACCAAGAGTTCTTCCCCTGTCATAGTCTTTCAAACCTGAGTCTTTACTCAACGGTCTTCTCTTCTCTTGGTCTTTGGTTGCTTGCTCACCCTTGTCAGAGTCTTTTTGCCCAAATTCTCTGAATGGTCTATTCTTTTCAGAATTATTAGAACCTTGGTCCCGACTGCTTATTCTTCTCTTGTCAGCATCTTTCATCGCTTGGTCTCTAGATGGTTGCTGTCGGTTTTTGTCAGTGGAATACACCCTAGCCTTTTCATCGTCTCTCTGAAGTGGAATCCTTGCCAAGTCTTTGCTGAGATGCTTGGACTTTTCTGGGTCTCTTGCAGGGGAAGGGATGAGAGGAGGGGGCGAGGTAAGGGGTCGTGGCAAAATATGAGGCGGTGAGGTAACCCCTCTCTGTCTGTTAATCTGATGGGGAGACGGAGAGAGAGAAGGGGAGCTGTGGCGTCGAGAGTCAATATTTCGCACGCCTGGGTTCACAAGGGAATCTCCTACTGTCACAATCTCATGGCTCTGGGGCTGAGACGTTCCTCCTACAAAACAAAAGAAACGTAAACTGAAATTGTGGCTTCTCACTGTGCACAATTATCAAAATTATCTATATTGTCTATAAACATATTGTTTTAACCGTTCTTCATAACCAAATAAAGAATGCCTCTTAGTACCTGGGGAGGGCATGGGGCTCAGACAGAGTGAGCGCTGACAAGGGGGATAACTGGGGTGTCGGTTTCTGGTGTAAACCCTGAGTTTGGGCGTGTTAGCAGGGGAAAGTGTGTCAGAGCGTCTTGGGGATTCAAATGGATCAGGAAAATCTAAATATAAAAAAAGAGAGTTTGACACAAACCATATGCTGTAATATATATCTGAACTACATAGATTATCTGGAAGTTACCTGTTGCGGGTGGACTGTGCACTATTGTGTGATTTTCCTCTGGAGCCATCATGCTGTTCAGGTCAGACTCCACCACTGGAGGGTGACAAACTAAAATCCTACAGGTATACACACAGCGCTTTCGAGCATCTAAAGTACTCCAATACACTCTTGAACACCTGTAGACAAGATTATTTATTTATCCAATTGCAAAGTGAAACATAGTGGTAGTAGGAAAAGAAACATTGACAGGCAGTAAACTCACTGGTATCCTACAGGGAAGAGTTTGCGTTTGCAGTCGGAGAGCTCTGTCAGTACCCCCAAACAATCGATCGTCATGGATCCTGCAATGATTATGTTTAAATCAGCACCCAGGAATCACTGGCAGCACGTAAAAAAGTGTAAAGAATTGGAGTTTATCCACCAGCAGTGGCCCTACCAATCATCATGTGAACATTTTCAGGTTCAAGTCCAGCCAGCCACTTCCTCCTGAGACTTATTCCCTCCAGATCCACCAGGATCCTGCGGGTTACCTCAAATCCAGACACCACCTTGAAACAATTCAAACAAAATTTCAAGTATTAAGTCAGAAGCCCAGAATGGAGTCACTGGAACAAATTGGAAGGCGACTTATTCATGAGTTTTATTGAATCTGATTTTAAATCTTACTTCTCCCTTGATGAGGTCCCTGTGCTTTGGACAATAGACTTTCTTGTCCTCAAGGAAGACACAGTGACAATTGCGAGCGCACATGAAGTGGTAGATATTGGTGCAGGACGTAAGACAGCATCTAACTGTGGCCCCTGGCTTTTGACACTTTTCACAGCGCTGAATGAAAAATAGATTGACAGGTTGTACATATCTGTCAACATATCAATAAATATATGGTAAAAACAACATGAGAACTCAAGATGGATTCCTGATTTACCAGCTGTTTTCCCCTGAGAACAGCCATATGAACATTCTTCAGTGAGCCATCATCGTCCTCAAACACCTCTGCAGACCACAGGGCACAGTTCACATGGGTCCAATCATTCTGGCCGATGTACAGCAGCCTACCACCCTCCTGAAGCACAACGCAACATTTATAAATGACACATACGCGGACACTGTATATGTTAAGCAGGCAGTCAGATTCCTTACATTAGTGTTCTCATCTCCATACTTCAGACACAGGACACATTGCCTGTTGTCACTAACGCCTGGTGGCAGAGGAACTTCTGGACTGTCTTCACAATCTGAAGACAAAATGCAGCATTTATAATAAAAACATTGAATGAAAACATCAGCAAAACAATGTGCATTTCTGTGTGCACATTGTGTGTTTGCACATATTTATGTTTTACCAGGTAGAAGTGGAGGTGGTGTGGGTAAACTGGGAAGGACTGGAGGAGGGGAGACTGGAGAATCTGGTTCCCCGGGGGTTTTGGGCCGGGGAGCTGGGATGATCTTTTTCAGGAGGTGGGGGTGCTCAGCACGAGAAAGCTCTTGTCTCTCCTGCCACTGGGCATAATTGTGGTCCAGGGAAGGAGGCAGTACAGCATTTGGGAGGAGCCCACTGCTAAGGGAATAACAACATACGGAGATAAGCAGAGTTACATTCTATTAGTATTAATATGGATTCAAAACTAAAATGTAAACTTGTGATACAAAAAAAGCAGAAGTATTATTGTTGGTGGTATGAACCTCTGAGGCTGCTTCAGTTCTTCCTACACAAATCGCTAAAACTCTCTTTATGCTGGCTGATCAGGTTGGTTGATTAGTTAAGTTGCAAAGTTTTACATAACAAGAAAACTTGTGTGTGAAGAGTACTGTTTCGGTGACAGCAATAAATAATCATCCCATCATTCAAGCAGCTTTGCCTATTTAAACAGGGCTTGTAATTGGTGTGATACATAAAAAGATATAAAGAAGGAATCTCTCAAATGGTAGCCACAGGGTGAATAGATAAACCCGACAAGTAAACCACAATTAAACCACAAGTATGTATCAAGAAGCCTTGGAGTGAAATGTAACACTCTTCCAGTTTGCTTTCCACAACGCCTGCAGTCAATCCAGAATGAGTGGTGTGTGAAAGCTAAATATAGGTAAGTGATTAACTGCATGTATATGGAACATGCATGCAAAGCAGTAAAAACCATTCTATTAATTTACAATGTGAAAAGTGTTTATGAACGTTGTGTTATCACGAAATAAGAAGTTTCAAAAGTATCAATTATTCAATATTATAGTTTAAAAAGTTCAACTGGAACCTTGAATCAGTCATTGTGCTGAGATGAAGTGGTGTAAGGCTGAAAGACGGGTACCTCCACAAAATACGAATAAAATGTATAAATATGAATATGTTAAAAGTGCCTCTTTTGACATGAAGATTAGTGATGCTAAAAACACCTTTATAGATTTCCTCAACTCCTCAATAAGGTCATAGGATCATTCTAACATTTAGCTTCTATGTATTAGTACAGTTGGCTGGCACACTGTAGGAACAAGTTCACTGCTTTCTGGGTACCTCCTATATCTCCAATGTACAGTTGGTGTCAGAGACCTGTGTGAGCCAGACTAAATGAACAGCCCAGCAGATGTGCAGAGACTCGCCCTTCAGACTAATCAGAGAATTTAATCTTTTCTGCTTGACTGGTAATTTTTACAGATTCTTATTTATTGTACTTCACACGTACCAATACCTGGAGGGTTGAGCGAAGCGTAGCAGAGAGGATGTAGCTCTAGATTATGGCTTTCAGACTCGTATTAAGCATTTATCATTCTTTATTGCTGCCTGACTTTAATGCCAAAAATCTTTGGAAAACCCGCTACACCAGCGTACCTTTTAAATAGGTAATGTAAAATCCAGTGAGTAAGAAATGTCTTACATAACCGTAACAAGTTACTCAGATCAGCTGGATACCATACGCCAACATTTGTGTAACTGGTACATCCCTTTGTATCATGTGGTGAAAGGCACACTCACTTGGCTTTGACTTTCTGTCTTTCCCAGAACGCTGACTCTTTCACTTTGAACCATGGGAAGATTCGGTCCATTTGCTGAAAAAGAGACCATTTTATGAAATTTGTACATCAGCATGCTAAAGCACTTGCACAGACCTTTGTCTGGGCAAGACACAGATGCCCAGTTGTTGAGGTAATACAATACCTCAACAGAAAGGCCTTACTAACCTGTGCTATGAGATAATAATATAACCAGCAGCCGCATCAAAATTTGATAAGATTCCCAAAGTCTTTTTGCTTGTATTTTTCATTTTTTTGTTTTGTAGTTTTAGTTTACGTTACAACAGTGCTACTAAGACCTATTATACAAAGTTTAAAAGGGCTTACTTGAATAAAGAAAGACTTGACCATGCTGTTGGCTCTCCTGCTCTCCGGCTGACCACCGTCGTTGTTGATGGCCATCTGAATGATTCGCACTATATCGTCACTGAACTCCAGCTGGGAGATTAATAATGTACACACACACACACACACACAGATGGAACACGCACAAGAGAAATAAGGTGAGTCATTACCATCATTCTTTGAGACTAAAGAAATTATGACCTCTTAAAAAAGCTGATGATCGTCTAAATCAGCCCTCACTAGTCTGACCCTAACTGTTTGAAAGACAACATGTTTACCACTGAGTTGTAGTGGCCGTGATCCATCTTTTTCTCAACAGACTCCAGGTCTGGAGGGGAGTTGCTAGGAGAAGTGGCAGTGACTTCTGTTAGAACTGGAGGATCTGGACCCTCTGGTGAACGACGGGATGGAAGACTCTCCTCTGTCTCTGGGTTTAGCTCTGGAGGCTTCACCGCCTGGCACAAAGGGAGAGTGACAGACTGAGTAAAGGTTGCACAAGTTTGTTTAGTTAGCTGTGGCTTAGGCTTTTTTCTACTGGTTGTAATATAGAAGTGGCAGCACATAAGTAAACAAAAGAAGAAGAAGCAAAATTACCTGTCTATAACGTAGCAGATGTGTGGATGTGCGTGAGTTTAACAGTGCCGTAAGGACACGGCGAATGCTGCCCTCAAGCTCTTTCTCCAAAGCCGTCCTCCACTCAGCCGGATGGCGTTCAGTACATTTGGTACAAGTGTAGGCAACACTCTCTGGCCGCTTTGACAGCAGCTCGTACATTTCATCTAGGGGACAGCAAAAGGTGGCAGGTCATTATTGCATCCGTTAAGTTTACTGTCTATCAGTATGTCATCAACATGACAGCATTAAGGGAGCAGCCTGTCAGTCAGCAGCACGCTGACGTCTGACATAACAAATGCTGTTAAATACTCAGACAGTGCTCTAAGAAAAAACACTCTAGATATCAGTTTTCATAAAATCCAGCTTTTTTGTGTCTACTAACCTGTCAGATTCTCACACTTGGCATGAACCCAATGGCTGCAACGGGTACACTGCATCATCTTGCTGTCAAAGTCATCATCATCATAGCACTTATCACACAGTGGGCAGAAGTTCCCTGGGAGAGTGAGTACAGGTGCAATGAGATTAAACCACTGAATGTCATAACATTTTAAAATGTCATCCTTTTAACGCTGTCTCTTAGCTCTGGTTAGTTATATGTAAGTCTTCAAAGCAAAGGGGAGATTCAGTGCTGTATATATTCTTACTAGCTAACAGTGACATATGTGCAACACATACCTTTAGCAAAGAGTTTGGCACAGTCATGACACATGGAGAAGTCATGTGACCACTGGGCGTCCCAGGACTTCCCAGGTTTGGTGGCTCCACAACTCTTACAGCACACACACTTTGTGCAAACCTGAAAAGAAAGAAGCCACCAAAAAGACAACCATGTTAGCAGCTGGTTACATAGCTCAAAATGTGTGAACGTGTGTTCATAGCCACTGTCTGTGAGAGGGTCCCACGAATACAGGTAGCACAATCAAGAAAAGTGGAAAAAGTGTGATAACAACTTCAGAGGTAAGAGAAAAACGTGTGATTATAATGCTAATGTCTGAATATCTAGCGTGACAGACCCTTATCAGCAAGAAGGGGGAGAGGATGTCTACAGCAAGAATGACTTACCCAGACTCGTTTCTTCTTGGTGGGTCTGGTGGGGTGGTTGGGACCCAGGCACTCCGGGTGATAGCTGTTACGGCACTTATTGCACTCTAGCAGCTGCTGCTACAAAGAAGGACAGTAAAAAATTAAACGAGATCATTCAAATAATAAAGAACTAAGGAACTGAGTAGCTGTTTCATTATAAAAAAACTGTTTATGTTAACGCTACATTAAAAACCTGTGACTGTGCCACACAGTCTTTGACATTATGTTTCTCCTGCATCTCAAATGCCTGAGGGCCTGTCAGGAGTGGAGATTTTAAGCTTTTAAGCCACACTCTGTTGAAGAGTCCCACGGTAGAGAGACCTTCTTCTACA
The DNA here is from genome assembly GCA_030770545.1 of Macropodus opercularis. Taxonomy (NCBI): domain Eukaryota; kingdom Metazoa; phylum Chordata; class Actinopteri; order Anabantiformes; family Osphronemidae; genus Macropodus; species Macropodus opercularis. Next base: position 7,975,093 of record CM061110.1, read on the forward strand.
GAGACAGGTACTAGGTCAGAGATAAAAGTCTAATAATCAGATTAATAAACTGCATAATCCTCTTTTGGCAGAGAATTGTTTTGAAGAACTAGTTGCAATGACTCACTTTCCTTAGCATTTGTGTTTGTTGCTGCCAATTACTGAAAAACCAATAACCAATAAGATTATACGATTTATTACCATGTACTACCAGAAAAAACTATCCATCTGGCTCTTGTGGGCTACATAGACCAAATATGTTTAAATACATTTCTAAGATGACAACCATACAAAAATCCACTATGCACATTTCACACAGGGCTTGAGTTAAATAATAAAATCGTGGCAGGAATCCAAGAAGCTGATTAATTACTGTCTGCTGGCAAGGCTAGATGGTATCTTTTTAGGGAACATCCTCTCAAATTTGCACACTGTCACTCTAATCTAAACTTCTTTTGTGCACATTTTAAAATAAACAGAAATGCATTGAAAAGCTTACTTTAGTTTTCTGATGCTGGCGCCCACAAGCTTGGCAGAATCGGCAACGTCGACAACACCAGTTCTCAAACTGCTCCTGGAGAGGGCGCTCTGACTCCCCAAGGCAAAAAAGATGGAAGGGTTCACAGCAGACCTGGCAGAAGACAAACTGTAGATCAAGAGAAAGAGAAAGAAGCAACAGAAGAAAGACCAAAACTGTTAATATAGGTTGATTATTTCAACGATGACATGAAATAATAACAATTGTTGTTTTAAACAGTAACAACTTTACCTCAACATTTCCACTGCTTGCACATAAAAAGCAGAGCACCCTGGGTGTAACAGGCACAGAGGTGAGCAGGCTGAGGCCACCAGCCTCCCACACCTTCTCCACATCATGGTCCCTCTTGAAATCAACTCTGATTCGATGCACTCCGTCGCAGGGCGCTCTGGACTTCACCTGGCCCCTAGTCGAGGGAGTGCTCAGCCAGTTTAAAGTACTGCTGCTGGGGGGTTTAGTGGTGAGTGGCTTCTTGTATTAATCACACAAGAAAGGGGACACAAAAGAGAGTGAATATCAAAAATGATACATGGTCAATACAGCCATAATATTGAATCTTACTGAAGTTTTCAGTTTACTGAAAGTGACGATAAAACTTTCAACCAGAAACACTGCGAGAAAAACAATGTAGACCCAGTAACTCCTTCTTACCTTGTCCTTTGGTCTCTGTTTAGCAGATGGAGGAACACTGCGAGAAGTTGTCTTCTTTAACGATTTTGATTCAGCTATGAAAACGACAGGACAGATAAGACGTTGAGTTGCAGTTGAGTAAAATTAAGTTTTTTAAAGTTTTTCAAACTAAAAACTTACAAAACTTACCTATATCTGGAATTGTTGTGGGTGAGCTCTGCTGTTGAGATGACTGCTCCTGAAGCTTCTTTTTGGCTTCACTCAGCGACGTTTTGGGTGAAGCTTCTTTTTTTGAAGGTGCTTGACTAGCAGGAGGCCGCTGTTGCTGCTGTGTTGCTTTATGCGACTGTGCAGACTGGCAGGGGGAGTTCTGAGCTGAAGATGTTGAGGAGGAAGATGATGAGGATGACGAAGACGATGAACTGGAAGAGGAAGATGACGAGGAGGAGGATGCCGGTACAGGTTGCTGTTGTTTGTGCCCCTTCTTTCCACCGATACCACTTGTGGCTGAGAGCTGTTTGAGATCGTTCACAGCTGGAGACAGACCCTGGGCTGTGACTGTGTTTGGGGTCTGAGGGTCTTCGATCGGGGCAGGTGATAATGAAAGGCCTGGAGATGATTGCCTTGATGAAGGCTGCTGTCTTGACTTTTCCTCTCCCAGCTTTAAAGGAGGAGTTTCACTCTTTTTGCGGGAAGCCTCCTCTTTCGGTTGTATAGAAGCAGGTTTGGGGCCAGACTCTGAGTTTGGTCCTTTAACCAGACTAAGACCTTCCTTTTTCTCAGACAACTTGTTCTTCTTCTTGTCCTTCTTGCCTTTGCCTTGCTTCTGAAGGAACATCTTTGAGGGCATCCACTGCAAGTTCTGACACTTCCTAATCCTACAGACACAAATGTCACATGAATTCAAGTTAAATTTATGTTCACACACACTTCAGTGAACAACCATATATTTGCAAATATCCAAACTTGCAAATATGCAATTAATTTACTATTGATATATAGATGATTTTTGCAATTGATTTTGCATTGCAATACAACACAGCCTACACTTTCTGAAAGAACTGCCTTTTTGTTTTCATTTTTCTTTAGCTTTTGATCTTAAAGCATTTATTATTTGGTGGTATTAGTACTAAAGTAAATTTTGTGTTTATTACCTGAGCAATAATCGGCGTATAGTTAAATATAGTAAATCTAGTATGGTAATTAGGTAAGGTATGGTGTTAGGTAATCCAGCATAACAAACAGCTCATACGCTGAGACTTACTTGCAGCATTGCTTTTTAATGTTTCGTCCTCCAAACTTAGGCTTGTCGAGACAGTTAGTACAAACACCACAATCTTCTGGGACCTGGCAGCCTGAGCACTGACCACAGCGTCGAGAGCGACGACCCTTTTTAGGAGGAGCTTCTTGGATGGCCTTTTGACGTGTCTCTCTTGGCTTTATTGGAGGGGACTGAGGCTCTGCCTCCTCAGAGCCAGCTACTGATGACTTGTCTGTAAGATAAAGTAAAAGGCGATCATTGCTGTACAACCTCAACACACTTCAGAATCTATACTTTGTATCTTTTGGAATTCTTCTAAGATTTCACTCTATTACTATAACTATTGACTTAAATTTTGCTTGTCAAAACAGTTCAGAGCAATGACTGATGTTGAGAAGCTTGTAGATGTACTCAGATTAAACTGCCAAACAAACATAGGAAGTATGACATTATACTGGTAACCCATGATATGTCACGGACATCAGGCCCTGCTAGCCTCACAAAAATTCCCATGATGCCTCATGAATGACAAAATAACAGGAACACGAACAGTCAAACATCTCTCACTTTATCATCACTACACTGTGTACTTGTGCTATCTTTGATCACTGTATTCCTCTGCACTTGCCATTACTCTGTCATCACTGTAGACACTGTTGATGAATTTTGAAAGATAAAATATTCAACAGAACGTTTTTATTACAAGACCTACATGTTTAGGCTCCTAGTCTTCATCGGGCTCTGTTAAAATCATCAAGCAAAGAGTATAGACTGGCTAGACTGTTTAAATGCTCCTCGTTTGTCCGTGGAGAAAGCTAAGAGCCAAAATGCTTTGTCTTTGTCGTAAAAATTTTTCTCATTTCTATCTATTTCAATCAGTTAATTTTCTTCCATCCATGCACCTTGCTAGCAGGGGACGTTGTGTCAGAAATCACTTATTCAGTAAGTAATAAGTCATAAATAACAAACGTTAAGACTGTTCTACATTGCTCTACATTGGATCTGTAATCATATCACCAACATAACACCTATACCAGGCAATTACTATTGCGGACGAACATGCTCAGGCTGTGTGTTACTTAGACTGAGTTGACGGTAAGTTTGCCTACCATCATTTCCCATTGAAGACAGGATCTTCTCTCTCTCCTCCCATGGCAAGGCACTAAGTGTGGGCATGTCATCAGGAAACACTGCCCTATTACGGCCAAGAGCCACAGCTGCACGACGACATACATGCTTGATGCGTGGTCCACGTACTGACGCCTCTGACGAGTCACTCTCCTGACCCTGTTTACCAACACACATTCTCATAAAAACACATCACCACAGATGTATAAAGTAAAAACACAAATGTTTCTTATGTACTCATAATTGTATTTTTATTTGTTTAGAATAAAAATTTTAACAAATTCCAATAATGATGGGAATGATGAGGTACCAGTGGATAGTTGAGGCAATGACAGGCCCAGCAGAGGCAGTAAAATATGCAAAAACTGCCTATAAACATTTAACCTTAATCTTTAACAATAGAAGCACGACGCTCAGAGGACGATACTTTCAGAAGCAGCCAGTGCTGCTTTCTGCATAATGTATGAGGTGAACAGAATTCCCCTTAAATAACACTCTCTCTGGGACTTTCCTGTCATCTTTCAGTTAGCATAGCATCATGTCAGATCACTCACTTGTGGTCATATGTGATAAAGGTGAACAGATCTGTAATGACAGTAGCTAAGAAAGCATGAAGTCAAAATATGAATGTGAGAACTGACCTGGACCTTGGTCTGGTCTGCAGGTTTCAGCTTGCTCTTCTTTATCTCAAAAAGCTGGGCTTTGGCCTTCTTCAGTAGTCCAACTACTTGCTTGTCAGTCACAGGCTGTTTCTCTGCTTGCGCCAGCATTGATCCAAGAGAAGAGACAGGGAGCTGCTGTCTGCCTGGCTGCCCTGGAAGGCTTGCTGTATGCTGGCTAGGAGCACTTTGTTTCTCCTTCTCTCCATCGTCTATCTCTGCTGCTTTCTCGGAAGGTCTGCCTTTCTTAGATACACGTTCTTTAGCAGTGGACATTGGAACAGTGGACTGTGGCCCACGCGCCTCTGAGGAAGCAGTGTCAGAAACCACATCAGCTGATGTTGATTTTTTTCTTCCAGGAGTTTTCTTTAGAGGTAAAAGGGCATCTTCTGAGTCCTTCCCATCCACAGTAAACAAGCTGGAAGGAGTACTGGAGGATCCATCTGGTGTAGAAACCTTGCTTCTTTTCTCCTGATCCTTCCTCCCTTCCTTCTTATTCTCCTTTTCTTTCTCCCGGTTTTTCTCAGACACCCTTTCTTTGTCCTTTGGAGCAGGTTCCTGAGAAGCTGCCAAGCATTTGTCTTTACCTCCTTTCCCACCTCCTCGCCCCATGTCAGGGGCACTGGAGGGAAAGAGAGGGAAAAGTGGGGAAGAAGCGGATGATGTTGTTGACAAAGAAGGTGTGTTTCCAGCAGACCCCCTCCTGCTATCAGTTGTCCCTTGTGAGGGCACACCAAGAGATACACTGGGGAAGGTGCTGAAAGGTGCTGTTAAGGCACTAGTGGCTAGTGGACTTGCAGAGCCTCCTGGCAAAGAGCTGGGGTTACTACTGGAGACTGAGCCCATAAGCCCAGACATCTCACAGGACCCTTTCCCTCCAGACATCTGGCCTCCAAACTGGCTGCTGCGTGTGGTCATTGAGTGGGAAGGAGAACGTGGATGTCCACGTACTACTCCAGACTCCAATCGTTTCCTGCGCCTCGAGGATCTGTTGGAGCTAGAGGATGTCTGGTGTGGTGAGAGAGAGCCAGGGCTGCTTCCAGAAGATGAATGCAGAGTAACCGACTCAAATATCCGAGAGTGGGCCTCACTGGGTGTAAAACGTGGAGCACGAAGCAATGGGCTGCGCTTCTGGAGTGGTGCATCAAAACGAGAAGAAGAGGGATGCTGGTGGTGGGTGTGGGAATGTAGAGGGGCAAATAAACGAGTCCCTGTACCTGCTCCACTGCCTGGTGCAGGAAATGCAACTGGAGCAGCTCCCCCAGTTCCACTTTGGGGCAATAGTCCAACATCTTCTGCTGTAAGTGGGGGAGGACGAAAGTTGTCAAATATGGGTTTACGTATGAGGCCCTCCTTGGCATATTTAGCAGAGGAAAAGTACTGCTGTTCAGGGTGGGATGGTGAAGTCCAACGGAAGGTGGGTTCTCTCAAAATTGAGCGGCTTCGTTTGTCTTGCAAGCTGGACAGCACTGATGGTCCAGGCAAAAACGGTGGAATGGAATGAGGCATCCAGGACGACTGTGGGTGGTGTTCACTGACAGCAGCTGTATTGGAGGAAACTGACTGGGGTGGCTGTGGAGGGGCAAGGAGTGGGGGAGGTGGAGGTGAAGAAGGGGAAGAGGCTGTGGACGAAGCCTGCTGTGAATTTACAAGTGTAGAGGGCATCAGAACACCTGTTGCTGGACTGATAATGGGCTTTTTAGCCCCAGTGGGGAGCCTCTCTCTCACCCTCTGGCTCTGAGCTCCCCGGCTGACTCCCTGACCTCTCCGTCCGCGTCGACTCCTCTCTGGCACATGCTCTGGCTCTGGTTCAGAGGGAGGAGAGGGGGGTCGTGAGCTGTGCAACAGATTGCCATCCCTCTCTCCTTGCGAGGACGGAGAGTGATCCTCTGCCTCTGACAAAGCCTGTGTTGCTTCAGATGCCTGGGAGTCACATGATGAGTCATCCAAGCTTGGGCTGCTGGACCTGGAAGACTCTGCAGAGGAGAGCTGGGACGAATGCTGTGACATAGCACTTGAGCCACAAGATGCAGCGCTACTGCTAAACCGCCCATTGGCTGCATTGGTAGTGTTGCTGTTGAGCAGACTGGCAGCTGTTGATGAAACATTGGGGACAGGGGCTGGAGGTAGAGGAGGGGGGAGAGAGTCCATGGGAGCAATGGTACCAGTGTTAGTAATGACAGGTGTAGAGGACGCCAGCACAGGAGACGGTGAAGACGCGGCGGTGGACGTGGGTTGGGCAGATGTGGAAACAGATGAGGGAGTTGTTTCTAACCGTGGCATTTTCAAGTGTGGCTGTGGGGTTCCAAAGCTGCCCTCATCTTCAATGAAACGCTTGGGGGTTTTTATGATGCGAAGAGAGACTGTGCTGACCACAGGCATTATGAACTGCCTGATATTCTTTAGCTGGGTCTTCCTGATACCAGCTTCAATGGCTCCTGTTCCACTGCCCCCACTGGCTTCTTTCTCTAGTCGCTTCTGCGCTCCTTTTTTAGCCCGCTGCAGAAGCTGTTTAGCAATTGTTGCATCAGTGCGTTTAGAGGAGGGAACAATTCTCACAGGCTTTCGATGGCGAGGGCTTTTTCTGAGGCCAATAGTCCTACCTAGCTTGGAGGGAGAAGGAGAGGCAGGTGGACTGACAGCATCCAGGTTCTCATCTCCATCCACAATCCCCACCACTGACTGCTGGGGATTGTGTGGTACTGTGCCTCTCTCGGTTCCTCTGACCCTAAAAGCCTTGTGTTTCCCATCCCCACATTCAACAGAGGTAGACAGCTGTGCAGCAGCAGCAGCAGCAGCAGCTGCTGCCTCAGCTTTGAGCCGCTCAGCCGACGGTGGCCGCCCACGTCTGCGGCGAGCTACACCAGGTAAAGTTTTGAGTCGTGACTTTAGAGGACTTAGTTTAGTCACCTTCAGCCTCTTCAGGTTGGTAACTTTGGATTCACCCCGCCCACCTTTGGAAAGCTTTGCCTCACTGTCATGCGGCTCAGCCAGTGGCATCCTTTTGATGCACTTTCTGTCTTCGTTCTCTTCTGTGACCACTCCCAACTCAGTTCCAGGTTGCCTACTATCTTCCCTTGCTGCATGACTTCCTGTACTCCAAAACTTCCTGCTGCCAGTAGATGGGGGTCGACCTCTTCTCTTTTCACCAGTCCCAGGTGGCCTCCCAGGCAGCCTTTTTACCTTTTCTGCTGGCCTTTCGATGCCCTCAAGTGACTGTGTTGGGGAAGAAATGGATGAGGATGACGGTAGACTTGCAACAGCCTTCTGGGAAGTCAGTACGCGTGGGGGTCGACCTCTGGGTTTCTTTTCCTGAATGGGTGGGCCCACTGGAAAAAAACAAACACGGGGCATTTGGTTGGCATGGGACGAACAGATACAGGTGTCACAGGCAACTAAAGACAACTGCTACAGAGCTGCAGTACATTAAAGTAACTTTACCTGAAGAGGTGGTTGAATGTGTCTGTATTCTTTTCTGCTCTGCAACTGTTCCAAAACCCCTAAATGGTTCTTCCTACAAAAAAATGTAAAGGAAATCATTAATGCTTTGTGTCAATACACTTTTACAATACACTGTAATCATCCATCCATTATCCAAATCGCTTATGCTCGTAAGAGTTGTTGGGGTACTGCAGCCTACCCCACCTGTTACTGGGCACGGGCCTGAGTACATCTTTACACATCACAGGGCCACACATAGAGAAACAACCATTCACACTCTTGTGATTGTCACCTATGGGCAATTTAGAGTCAGTTGTTAACCTAACAGCAAGTCTTTGACCTGTGAGAAGACGCTGAACCCACACAAATAACGGGTGAATGATGATGTCAGGCGACAGTGTTAAAACTGTTTTATAATACAGCAAAACTAGAGTAAAAAGTTAACAAACACGTTAAATTGATTAGCATCCATCATGTCACATGATTGTCAGTTGATCTAAATGTGCAACAATTTTAACCAGAGTCAAATGAAGACCCAAACTTCAAGGCTGTAATGATGTGCTCAATCTCACTTTCGCCTGCTGGCTTACTCATGTGCTCTCATGTTTCTGGGTTTTAGGATGACAAGCCGGCAGCTGGAGAAGCCTCAAACCACAACAGACAGTTTGATACAGTTAAATACAGCCAGCGGGGCAAATAATGCAAAGGCTATCTTAGACAAAGGCCTATGTTGTAACTAAATGTAGAGGTTTCTCTTTTGTATGTTTATAGTTGCCTTTTTCGACTGTCACATGAAGTTTATTGGACCTGCTATATGCTCATTCTTGAATCATTCTCAGTAATGTACTAAGCATCTAGCATGAAACATCAAAATGTACTTGTACTAATGTTAATGTAGATAAAAAGTGCAATAAAGAATAAGCAATGTTGCTCTTGCACCATGAAAACGTACTAGATTACAGATGTAACACCTGATATATCTCACTTGAAAATTTCATTTAATTGTATTAATAACTCTCAGTGATCTAAATTCAAAGGGGAATCTTTCCACTCATACCTCTGTTAAGTCTCAAGTAAAGAAATCGCTAAGGGATGTGATTCACATCTTTGGATTCCTGTGTGTCCCACTACTTGCAATCAGTGTGTGTTTAAGAGTGGAGGTGAGTGTGTCATTTTATCATGTTTATTTATAGCCGTGTGTGGGGATGCAGTAAAGGTCTCGTTGGCCCAGTTTGTATAGCAGCTGCTATCCAAGCTTAGTCTACACAAGTGTGTGCGCACATGCAAACTGATTTGCACTAGATAAAACTTACTTACATTACAATGTGAATAAATGGCTAAATACAATAACAACAGTCAATGCCGCTCTATTCTGCTAATCTGAACATCCTCTGCTCCTCTTTCAGCCTCTCTCCTCACAATCAAACCAGCATCCTCTCCTCTCTAAGCATGCTGCTGCTTCTGGTTGGTAGTGCTGCAGAGTGGAGGGAGGCGGAGTACCAACGAAGGGCTCTGACTCGCTGTGATAACGCGAGTAGCGAGCGATGACGTCACGTGGCAAGTGCACAGTGCGACCGTAAAGGTTCATGTACACGCACAAACAAAAATATCAGACACATACACATTAAAAGAAAAAACGGCACACCAAGATGTAAACAAGCAGAACGCAGGAGTGGGGATATGGGGGAGGGGAGCACAGGCAGGGGAAGCGAGCAAACGAGAACGAGGAGAGGAGGAAGGCTGTGGGAGAAGCGAGAGGAGTGGAGGAGACACAAGGAAGCAGCATCTTGACCACATGCACGATCAACAACAGTGGGAGTGCAGTTGTCTGAGAGCATTGAGGATGAAAAGGGTTTGGGGTTTCAACATGCTCATGCAGACACTTGCCAAATCCCAGTGTAACCCTCCCACACATGACAAGCCCCCTCTTTACTCCGCCTTATTCCTGCCCTCTGCCATTCTCCCAAACACATATCAGTCACTCACTCATCTCTTGGCTCTCTGACTTCCCACCCATTGGCTCATTGCACTGAGCAGCAGTGTATGAAACACAATGTTTTTCATGAGCACAATAGTAAGGCAGCGAAGAAGAAACAAAAATAAACACCTGCGCACAAAGTAAAGTTCATTCATACCTTGTAACATGTAAGTGAGCCTCATTTAACCTCAGTTGCACATTGTGCTAACAAATTCTGACTTGCAGTCTCTCTCACTCTGAAATCTTGGGCACATGCCTCCTGCTGGTCTGTCACATCTCATATAAGTGATAGAAAAGGGACTATCTGATTCATTGTGGAAAAAACAATATTATTATGAAGTGGTACAAGGGACTGTCCCTGATGTTTATGAAATAGATGTGAATTTGTTTCGAGGTCTACTTCTCTGTATCGTTATGACAGCACACTAAGAAAGTTACTGAAAGGGGACTTACAGTCTTTTAAAACAGCATTTAGCAGCCAGCGTGTACAAAATCCATTTTAATTTTTTGTAAAATCCAGTTAAAACCTCTGACTACTTTTCATCTACTATTAGTACTCAAGACTGAGTAATGTACGCAACTTTAGGCTGTGTTTATGGGTGTACAAGGCATAGACCTGGCTATGATGAGAGCTTCTAATCATTTATGAGGTGTAACAAAATCGGTCATTACTGCAATTTTACCACTTGGTTTTAATAAAACCTTTCTACTATTAATCACATTTTATGTGCAATAACATGCAATCTCAGTGGCAGTTAACACTAACAGGAGGACTCCAATGAGTTCACTTTGAAGAGGATGACTGGTAGAGCTATTATATCTACTAACTGTAGTAAACAGGTTAAACTATACAAATACTGTTATTGTTGTTGTATATTTTATATAACTCTTTGATCATAACAAATAGCTGAAAATGTAGTTGCCATACTTTCGGCACAAGCCACCAGTGCCATTAAGATCTTATCAGAAAGACTTACACTGCTTATTCCATCCTAAGCAGACATCTCATATTAGTACTATCTTAAGATGCATATTGTTGTTTTGTTTATACTGGTTTGCTTTTAGTGTTTCTTGACTGAATTACACTTATGAAGTGATTTCGCTGCCATTGACGAAACACAGTATTATCCCGAAACATTCCAGGACGTTGTCTCCTGGTTATTGTGCACACAAAGTTTGTCTCATCCCGGAATGTAAATTGGTGGTGAGCTCATACCTTTATATACCAATGTAATAACACATCTACAGGCCACAGAGGAATCCACCTATTGCTACAGAAAATGCTGTGAACAGACCTACAGCTACTATAAATAATGGCAAAGGACATATAAGTTAAAGATCCACTCTTAGTCACTGATTACGACATCCTGTTTCTTTCTCCAGAGTGAATTACACAGTGGTATTGTTTTGTGACCCCTGGCAGTCTCAAGCAAAAGGTAGACATTTGGTACTTCAAGTGTCCAAACATTCTTTGTGACCATTTAACATCTGCTCCTTGGCACACATACCAAAATAAACACTTTCCAGGAAAGCATGCCTCATTCTTTACACCTGGCACATAAGGAGAAGAGGAAAGTGGACAAAGACAAACAGATAGATTAGCACGTGTGCATGGTGTCTCTGTCACTCTCACACACATACCCATTAACACTCACACAGGCTGCCAAGCAGCCCCAGACACACACTCCTCCTACCCTCCCCAGCAGGCAGCATAAATTGAAGCTCTAATCAAAATAAAGACAAAGAAGACACGCCTACTCCTGAATGCAATAAGGGACAGAAAGTCTCAGGGACACCCCTACTCCTACCGCCACACACACATACACACACGCACAAACGAAGAGCAAGAAAGACGACACAATTGCCGCCTTTCTCCCCTAGTCAGGCAACTCTTAAAGCAGAGGTGAAAGCTTCTTGCCCGCCTGCTGTAACAGAATAAAGCCATGGATAGGAGGGTCTGTGACTAATTCTCCTCCCAGTGTTGTCCCGTAAGGAGGAGGGGGTCGCCCCGCACCCTTTGATATCCTTGCCTGCGCTCTTTCAGCCGCCTGCACTTTGTGAGAGCTAGAATAAAAGCAGACACAAAGCTTCCTGCTCCAATCCACATGCTGTCTCGGGGATGGGTAAGTGGGTAAGTGGGTGGTGATGGGGGGAGTCTTCCATTTAAATAGGCCAAACACCTGCTGGACTGAAGCCCCTTCCGCTCAAACACACCATTTCTCTTAAAGCAGTGAGGCAAGGAAACATTTGGGTTGATGCATCTATTCACTGGCACTCTTTTTATGAATGATTAAACATTGGTAATAACATGTGAGAGGAATAGATGCAGCTGAAGGCATCCTGTAACGAAACAATATCAAAAAGAGAAATACACAAAGAATAATTATATGGACACTGACGTTGGGGTTATAGTCTTTGGAGTCTTTGGTTGCATAAGTAAGTAGTATTGTCAAGTAAGTAAGTCAACACAAGTCAACAGCGCTCAACACCAATACAAGCCTCGACAATTTGGATTGATCAAGAAAATGAATTACACACACACACACACACATACCCACAAAAGCTAACAAATGCCTACATTTGGATAGCAACAGCCAACAAGCACCCTTTTGAGCCACCCCAATAGGCTTAGTAATCCATTCCAAAGTGGCAGCTGTCAGAAGAAAAGTTGCTCTGCCTCTTAGACAGGGCTGTGTGTGTCTGAAGAGGATTTGGGTTTTTCTGCTTGGAAGGAGGAAGGAGGGGAGGCAGAGTGTCCGGCTGGCACTCTGTTCAGGGTCGCCCTGTGAGCTCAGCAGGTTGCAGTGAGCCTGAACAATCCTGCCACAGTCTGGTCATACAGGCACTAAACTGCTTCTCAATAAAATCACCACGCTGTGTCTGCAACTTCCATAGGGTTCAGGTGCCATGGGGATTTAATGGTCCAATCTGCCGCCACACATCCTAAATACTGCTATTCACTTATTCACTGGAAGAGGTGAAAGATGGGTTTCTGGACATTTGAAAACCCACTTGCCTATGGAGGATGCCTCATATAACATGACTGTTTCCAATGTGATGAAGCTGTCAAAATGTATCTAAAAATTAATGAAATTAATGAAATGTTTTTCCCCAGTGTAATTACTGAAGTTGTATGGATATTTTAACAGTCTGACGCTACAGATCTCAAATACTAGTATATTAACACCCGCATCTTATACAGCAGGGAAGAGCGTGAATAGCTTAGAACGACATTTGAACACAAATCTGGTGTATGAAGTAAAGTACATCTTGCATAAAATCTGAGTTCCAAAGGGATTCAAGAATCATGCCTCTCTACATACCAATAATACTGCTACACTCTCAATCACTGTCAGACGAAAGGGTTGGACGAACTTCTACTTCCTAATAATCTATCTGCTTATTAAAGGGACCTTTAAAAAAAAAAAGCTTTCTCTCGTGAACTTGCGGTGTCTGATCTTGTAAAAATATACTATGATACTCACTATTAAATATGTGTAAAAAAAAAAAAACAACACACAGCCAAATATATTTACTCGTATGCGTAAATATTGCTGAACCAAATAAATATTGCGTGTGTGCTCCGACTAGAAGCGGTGGAAGTGGCGATAAACATCACACGGTGTACTCCCACTGCATTGAGCGCATGCTGCTCATCATGAAGAAGGAAGATGGTAGTTCGCTAAGGCGAACACACCCCCACATCACACGGTCCGTCAAGAGGGGGCTCGTTGTTATTGTAGTCAGCCCTGCGTGCGCACTGTCACTAGCAAGTGTCGATTTGAAGCTAATTCGCGCACGAAACGCTACCGATTAAGTCCCTTTTTACCTCTTCGGCACTTTAGAGAGCGATTTTCAGTAGGTGGCTGTATGGCAGACGCCATCTCCAAGCATTATAAACCCGCTAATATTTTGGTACTAGCTACGTAGTGGCTGTGTGGAGAAGGGGAAAACATGTCCACCTCCCATTTTCCTATGCATCAGCAATAGCCGCGATGGCTAGCGTGGCGTAGTGCGTAGCATGGTAGCTGCCCTAGCCGAACACTAACCAGCAATGCTTCGGTTTTGTGTCTGGGCATCGCCAACTTCAGCCACGGGGCTTTAACCCGCCGCTTAGCATTAAGCCGATCGGGGGGTAAACACAGCATCCTCCGGGGAAACCCTGAAACTTTAACATCGCTTAGGACAGCGAACTAATGGTGTAGATTTAGCTGTGAGATGCAGACAGCTAGCCTGTGAGCTAACCACTCAGCTATGAGAGCTAAGCCTCGCTGAAAGGTTGACACCTCGCGGAGAACGGCCAGGCTTTGAGCTCAGGCTAATCAATCCGTTCAGCTGGGAGAGATTGACTAAAAGACCCCAACGCAAATAAAGCGAATGCGCCCAAACAGCCCTGTCCTAGACGTGTTGCGGACGGACGCTAAGTTCACGCTAGCTAAGATTTCACACCGCCACTGTGGACTCTCGCCTCCTCCAAGTTGACATGTCTTGTTTTCAAACACGTTACACGCCGCGTTGAACGTCCCGTGTTATTACTACACATACAGACGCACCAGTGGTAAATCGACACGTTAAGCTGTGGGGAACGGACACTAGCCATAATAATAACACATCACTTTTACTGTGCGTTGTAGTTGCGTGTTTTTGAAGGGAACCCATCCAGCACAGCTTGGCGTCAAGCTAACGTCAAGTAGCTGACTAGTAAAGCAGTTGTAACAGCTTCGTTACACACTGCGCGTTAGTTGCTAAAATGAGCCCGGACATATTCTGCGCGTTAGCTGTAGTGAACGTGGTGGTTACAACGCAACAGAGGCAGGTTCTCCGGCGTTACAGCGTTTGGTCGGGCTAGCAGACTAACGTTAGCATCACTTCATCCAAACTGTGCGGACGTAGCCTGTGCCCACACTCCACAGAAGGGGACAAAACTTTGTTTCCCGTGGACACAATAATGGGTCCGCGAGTATCATAAGCACCTGGCGGCTGTGTTCTTGTCTAACTGCAGTTGACGCTGTAACGCGTTAGGTAACAAAGTTAACTGAGCATCCTGGCAATGACAACTTTGCTGGGAGCCTCACTTGGAGGAAAAGACGGTCGCCGTCAGAGCAGAGTAACCGTTAGTTAGCTCCTCGTCTGAAATATTAATGACGGCTCCACGTTAACGGAGCCCCGGAGCCGGTGTGTACCGATGCTCCCCGGTTTCCGTCCGACTGCTCCCGTCCTGTCCCGTGCTTACCTCCCCGCTGCTCGAGTCGCTCGATTCCCCTAAAACATCCCGAAATTTCTGCAGGTTGCTCCCGATCACCGAAGAGACCTGTAGTGCAGCGTCAAACCCGGGTCCGAGCCCAGCTGCGTTGGGGTGGGCTCCCGATACACTCCGCAGAGAGGCGGTTATCCTGATTCGGCCCGCTCTCCTCCCGGTACCGGAGTTGCTGCTCCCTCCGGGCCGAGCGGGGAACCGCCACCGACAGCTGTGCGCCATTTTACACTCTGCCTGTCTGCCCTGCGATCAGAGATACCTCGGTGGGCGGAACCCTAACCCAGCACTCCACATAAACAACCTCTAGCACAGCGCTGCGCTCGCACTGGCCCGCATGTCGTTATGCATGTTGCGGGGCGGCGCCGTAGAAACCCCGACAATGCATTTTTTCAGCTGCTCTATTCAGACTCTACATGGCGGAATCAAAATCAGGTTCAGGGGCTTTGCCCGGGAAAGCAGCCTCGCACTTGAATCGCAAAGAAGGACCAGGCCGTTCGCTGGCAGTGGTTGATAAGGAAGAAGAGTGAAAGTCCGTCTCTGACCCTGGAAACAATAAAACTATCTGGATGTTAATTAAACACAGAGTGTCAGTTTGCGTAATAACGTGCTAATTTTTAATGATAATTTTTTAATTTTCTGTTATCCGTAACACATTCTATCGCCGATGCCATGTCCATGTCCATCCATCCATCCATTAAGGGTCACAGGGTTGCTGGTGCAAATCCCAGCTGTCATTGTGCAAGAGGCAGGGTACATCCCGCACAGATGACCAGTCTAACCCGGGCCTGCTATATAGACAGAAAATTATACTCACCTATAGGCAGTTTAAAGTCTTGCAGTTATGCTGTGGTTATAGCCTAGCAAAATAATAACAAATACATAATAATAATAATACATAATAATAACACACATTTTATTGATAAACTGAAGGGAATGTTTCTGGAGTAAAAACACTGGGAATATTCAACAACATCATTACTTTAAAAAGAAGTCAAACCATTTAACAACACAACTGTTGTTTGGTCTACAAATGCTCACGCATGTCCTCCCATTTGACTCGTCCTCCACAAGGAGACTGAGCTGTCATTTTCAGTGTAACACAATAAATATACGTGTTCTGAGAAACAATACAGTCTCCAGAGATATGCTGCTACTGGAGCCAGTTAGGATAGGAAACGTAGTAAAAAGTGCATACCTGTTCAAGAAGGCAAGTAGTTCGTAATGACGTAGCTCCATCACCAGGTCCAGAACTAGAGTTCAGGAATACCACCAACAACCAGCACAGCAGACCAGGAGGGAGAGCTGCAACACGAAATCACATCCGACTATCTGCAAAAGCAGTAGAAAAGACGCTGATCGATAAAAATGCAGGCGATTTAAGGGCCTAAACGTGGACCAAAACCAGACTAAATGTTGACTACAAGCAAACGATGATTAAAAAGTTGACCAAGACAAAACAATGACAAAGATTAAAAAGTTGACCAAGGTTTTTGTTATTATTAACTACAAATGCATAATTTCATGCTTTTTTTATTTCTTTGTGGGGGTTTGAAATAGACATACATTACTAACTAGTCATAACTGACCAGTCAGAAGCAGAAACCTTGCTATTAAAGTCAATGAATTGGAACGGTGCCTTTATTTTGAAAGAACTTGGAGGAAATGTGTGTGTTTTAGTTACCAAAATATCAAACACTCTAATTAACTGATCAGTAACATGATGTAGTTCGAGAAATAACCTCTATTGCCAGTATTCAGTTCAGCGATTGAATAATTGAATTTATTTTAAAAAGATATGCCAACTGTAGAAGCAGGTCATTAACATTAAAAACAACAATTTTAATTAGCATCCAGAATTATCTAACAAAAATTTGAATTCTCAACATTAATGTGTAAATCTTTAAATTATGTCATACCTTTATTTGGGAAGAACGTGGCAGAAGTAGGAGTTGAACAATTATTAAATATGGATAATTATTATTATCCATATTTATTATTTCAAATATCCATCACAAACCATCACAATGTCCAAGTAATAGGCAGAAGTTTCTGTATTCACTTGGTCTATTTGAGATTTTTAATCATTGCATGCTTTTATAGTTGGATCAAGTGTGGGTGTGGTTAATTAGTGAACAATCAAACACTCTAATTAACTGATCAGTAACTTGACTTTATTAAAGACTGATTGGTGAGAGCTTTATGTTTGAGGACTGAAAATTGTAGCCATGGCAGCGATTTTGAAATGTCTCTCCTTCTGTGTGACGGAGCAAAGATAGGACAGATATTATTATTACTGTCGATGGGAAAATTTCAGCGCTGCACTGAGTTTAAAGGCTGATAGAGAAAAATGTGTAGGTCTGTTGGCATTCTAACATATCATTAGAAAAAAGAGGAACATGGCCACGTTTTAGTGAAAACATTCCGTTAAAAGAGTAAAGATTGTGACTGTATTGACAATTTGAAAAGAGAAAAGTGGATTTAAAAATCGAGCCCCTCCCACTCTAGTTGTGACATCACCCACTCTAGTTCACCCAATGCACACTAATTGGAAGGCTCAAAAATCAAGTAAAACTACACGTGTCACCCTCGAACCCTATAAAAGATACAAAGAAGCTGATCTAAACAGATAAAAGGTTTCTACTGATAATGCCAGAAGCTGAAAATAAAAGGAAAGTTGAAGGGAAGTTGAACAATGATTCCCATAGATGACCATTATTAAAAAATTATGAAAAGAGTTAAAGAACGTAAAAAAGGTAGAATAATAAAGGCAGGCGTTTCCAAACCTTTTCTTACCAGTATATATACACAACACCCACAAGCTTTATTTCTAAATCATACTGTACAATTAAAATCAAAACAGTTTGAGCTCAGTTAAAACATAATGATTGCATTATAATTGAATGTCATCATACAGGTGGTAGATATTTAATATACAGTACTGCAAGGGCATGCCAACAGATGCACATTTCTTTCACATTTTGCCATTTGATACAACCATACATAACATCTCATTTGTTATCTCACTTCCAACAATCTTCTTATATGCTGCAAATAAAAAAATCTTTACAGAATGAAATATGAAATTAAAAATGAAATATCCTTATTTGCCAACATTTACTGAAAGGCTTTTGGTTTTAGGCACCAATTCTACTGATCAACATTAATATACTACTTCTGCACAAAAAAACAAAACACGATTGGGATCACTTTAAAAACATAACCGTTGTTAGTCATTCGATTTTTACAGTTGGTCAAAGATGCTTAGACCTTCCATGGTAAGTAATAATATTGTTAGACCATATGATCAGATGATGTACACACTGTAAGTCATCAAAATAATGCAACTTGTAATTTTATTGAAGATGCACATGTTGCAAGATTACGATGAAAGACTCTGGAAACATCCACCTGAGAAGTTTTTCATCTTACTTGAAAACTAGAGAATAACAAATGTTTAGAAAACGTCCTATTGTTGATATTTAACCACAGGCAAAGTAAAAAAAATTAAATTAAACACAAAACTGCACCAGATTAGAGCCAATTTAAAGCACGTTCAGCATGTCACAGTTATCCTATCCTATCATGTCTTTTTATTTGCTTTGTCAGATGGTTTGATGTTCACAGCAGATTCAAAACTGCAGCAACTTGACTGGTTCTTGTTCACTAGTTTTCATATCACTCTAATGTTTTTTTGTATTGCTTTGCCATGTTACTGAAGTTATCTACATTTAGTGGTGATCTGTTACAGCTGCTCCTTTATTTTGAACTCTGCTGTCATACTGAAGTTATTTTTGAAGCTCTTTTCCCAGAAAGCACATTTATAGCATTAAATTGCCATTCAAGATATAATTTCTGTCTTTAAACTAGTATTTAATATATAGCTATTGAACCAATTTGATATTATCACCCAACAAACATCCCTTAATGACGTTTTTAATTGGCGCTTGATTGTAGTCGCGCAGCTGTGTTTGAAGACCCTTAGCTATGTTAAAATACAGACTGTAAATCAAACACGGAATATCGTTTTAAAGATGTTAGTTTCCAAAGTACAGCTATATTATTTTGATTAAACAAAAATCACACACAATGAAATTAAGTTTTATTTTAGTCTTACCATTCACTGCCAATTGTTTTACAGTGTTGTTTGCAATATAACCCAAAGTGCTAAAATGCAGAATGTTCAAGGACTTTAAAAGGCATATTATTTAAGAGTATGAGTATAATCTCCATGAAGGTAAAATTAAGTTCAAATCAAAACACCTCCATTCATGTCCTGCTTCATAAGTTCACAAAACTACTTACCTTGCTGTATAAATTGTTGTTTTGGTCAGTCGGTCTTTCAACAGTTCATAAAGTACATTCAGTCCTGTTGAAACTGATACTTCTGGCCACAGCTCTGACTGCATAATGACTGATTCATACAAAATATTTATTCAGTGCCCTATGCATGTTTAACACAGGGCATTGTCAGAGTCAGTAGCTGTGTATGGATTTTGAAGCAGTCACTAGCTGACAAGCTACAGTTTGCCAGGACTGTTGTCCTAAAGGCTGCATGAAGAGTCTAATGCGATGTTAACCACACTGGAGGAGTCAGAAGAAATCCACATATGCAAATACAACATGGATTTGTCCAGAAGCAGCGCACATAAGATGTGAGCAAGGAAAGGAAAGAGGGATGCAGTTTTAGTTTGTCACAGTGAAAAATGGAAGCTAGCCACTGGGTCCCAGCTGCAGCCTCTCCTGCTTGTGCTTTTCCAGCCACCGTAAGATTTGCTGTTTCAGTTCCTCATTTGGTCTGATCTGGTCCATGGTTAGAGGGCTGCGATTGAAAGGGTCTGTCTGGTCACTGCAAATGGGACATAAACGTTTTTTGAATGGAGTGTTATACACACACACACACACACACACACACACACACACACACACACACACACACACACACACACACACACACACACACACACACCCTGCTCCTTGATTCTACAAAAGACAACGTACCAAAACATAAAAAACACAATGTACCAGTGTTGCTCACTAGATACTATTCCAAATTGAGTAAATAACTAACCTGAGTAGATGCCTTGCTATGGTTGAACGGTCAACTGTTACATTAGAAGAAGGAAGAAGAACAGGATCCAGCATCAGTGTGGACATGATGGGGTCCAAAAACTCATCTGGAGCATCTGCATAAGTCTCCTCTTCCTGCTGCTGTCTATCTGCATATGTCTAAAACAGTGCAAACACAATAGCAGCATTGTTTACTTCGCAAGCTTTGTTTTGTTATATTTAAAATGAAGTCATAAGTCAAACAATACCTTTATATTATCTGCAAGAAGTCCAAAAGCCACAATCATGTCCCCAGGTTTGTTGATCTTCTTTAAGACTCTAACTGTCTGAGAGAAAAGGGTGGGAGAATATGACCGTCCATCTTTCGGGACTGTGCCACAGAAATTCTCCTCGTCACTGCCGGAAGACAAGACAGAGATTTTTATTTTAAATTGGAAAACACTACACTGATTGCACTCAGCAATGTGCCATGTTCTTTTCCCTTGGAGAGTAAAAAGTAATAGAAAGTAAAAGAGAAAAATAAACAGATTACAAGGAAAAAATATTAACAGTCTATTCGTTTTCATTTATTTTGATTGCAACCCTGCCATGTATTTATTTGCAAAAGAAGATTGAGGCACATACCCCAGGTTCAGGTAGATCGTGCAGATGTCGGTAACAAGTTGCTGGGGTTTGAAGTCAAACTCACTGAAGTCCTTAACTTTAAGAGCACCCATCTTGGGACCCACAAGGTGTTGCAGGAAGTAGTTCAGCATGGAGATGATCCTCTCAGCAAGGAAGGGGTGCACAAAGATGCCCTTGATTTCTGGACAGGGAAATGGTAAAACAAGACAAGCAAATCATAGAATGGATGAAGACAATTCTACAGCACCGGCCACATGTAGCAATGTTTTCTGCACTGACCTGAGGTGAGGAAGGCCAGTGTGCCGATAGTCTCGTTAGACATAATGTTGTGGAAGCGTCCCAGCTGTCCAAACATCTGCAAGCTTGACTCCTTCTCTCTTCGGGCATCGGGGGTCAGGAGTTCCCACTCTCCTCGATCCCGCTCCAGCTGCAGGATCTTTATTTTGCTTAGATACTGTGAAAAGATTTAGATTTTATTATTTCTAACACTCTCAGTACTGTACAGTGTTATAGGATTTATGTTAATGAAAAACTGGCACCTATGGCCATCTAAATAAACAAACAGTATACACTAAAAACACTGTATTTTTCATATAGTAATGTGATGGAAAAGTTGCTTTGTGCAATGAGTGAACACACAATGCTTCACAGTGTCACCTGAATAGCTTCATCCAATAAGAAGATGGCATCATTCATCAGTAAGTTGAGAAACCTGAGGAACAGCGGGGGGTTCATGGCCTCCAGGTTCTCAGATGCATAGCTTGCCAAATGCTGAACCACCAGACACAAAGACAAGACTGGATTTTTAATAATTATACAACAGGCCTAATTTATGAAAACACAGTTAATGCGGATTAATCATAAACAGTTAAACAACAGTTTCTCATTACCTTGATACTCTCTCTATAGTTGTCTTTGTTCCACATGTACTTGAGGATTGGATACATAGGTCTCCTGTAGTTAAATTTCTGCTCAAACTGATGAGGATCGCCTGGAACATTGAGAAGCACCAAATGAAACCTCTTCATCCAGCCTTACTTCTTACATCTATTATTACAATATGATTATTTATTATATTGTTTGTTTCCATCTTGAACTAGCAGGTCATAAATAAAGAACAGGCTTCACCTGTGAATTCAATGTCTACAAACACAGTGATGAGGGCCTCGGCCAGCTGAGGAGCATGCCTGTAGGAGCAGAAGACTAATTCACGGTGGAACACAATTGGCTGAGGAACGCCAGGAGCTACTGGTTCCATGTGCGGCATCACCGCCTCCAAGACTTCCGCAAGCTTTGCTCTTAAATGTGGGTTCTTCATCCTGTTGAGGATTGAAGGAATGAGTAAAAAGCTTTTTAGGACATGCACAATATAACTATATTAAATTCACTCATGTAGTAGTATTAGCTACTATACCTCTCAACATTACCCATGTAAACAGTAATAAAGTTAAGAATCTGCTCCAGACTTTCTGCAGATGTCTCCAACGCACTGTCCGCGAATCGCCGCAAAAAGATGAAAAAGTCTCCCAAGTTCTCCACAAAAAACTCTAACAAACATATTAAAGACAGACTTTAGAGAATGAATAAGTTGTAAGTGACTAACCATTGCTACCTTTCACATTATATACAGTTGCATTAAGTGGTATTAGCCAAACATTGCCATTAGCCAACAAATTCCCCTCGACAAGTCTGATCACTGAGGTTCAAATGTGATAGAGTGGAAGTTGATCGAACCTGGTATATAGCAGAGCATAGTAGTCTGTAGGGAAGGCAGAGGAAAACTGAGTGCTACATGTTCCGGTCCCTGGTTTCCCATAGCAAGCTGAACCAGCAATGCAGCAGTGGAAGCTTGAAGGTTAAGGCAGCTTTGCAGCATGGCAGGCTGCGTGGTGGCAGCTTTGGTTGACAGATAAACAATCATCAGACGTTCAAATTGCTCCAGAAGTTGTTCTGACATTGGGTTGCCTGTCCGCTGGGCCTCCTGCCATGTCACTTGGAGCCTGTGGAGAGACTGGTTCATCTTCACCATCTGCTCATGGAGTCTTTGACAGCACAGATACAAACAGACAAGATAACACAGGTTAATAGTGAAAACTACAAGCATCCCAGGATGCACTTCCTTTGGTGAAGATGTTTGAAAGCAGGTACCTGTGGAAGCCGAGATGCAGGGTGAGTTGTGTGAGGACGAGATTTTCAGTCAACAGGGTGTAGGACTGTGCGCACTCCACCAGCTGCTGAGGAGGTATTGGAATCAGACAGGTTTCTTTATCAAGACCTAGAAAGAGAGACAGGATCATCTAGACTTGAAATTCGATGTAAACTCTTAGAATCTTACTGAACTTAAGAAACTGCTGCAGAAACAAACACCAGCTTTCACCCTGCTGCTTACACCCAAATGAGGAAAAGTATTTCATATATTCAAAGAATTCACATATTTCTGATGCTCGTTTTCACATATTTGTGCATTATATGTCACCTCTTGCGTGCACATTGCGGTTCCGTCTCTCTTCTTCGCTCAGTCCTTTTTGCGAGACGTAGGTGGGGTTGAAGGTGAGCAGTTTGGGTGAAGATGGCCTACAGAAGGGCTGGCACAGCTTCAGCAAAGCTGCACCCAGGTTCAAGAAGAATGCATCGGAAGCATACATCTGGAAGAAGATCTCTGGCATCTGATTGGCCCATATCTTGGCTCGGCCAGCGTTGGCCTGCAGACAGTTGCCCAACCAAAGGAGCAAGAGGTGGCGCGTCTCTCCTGATCGCTGCATCAAGTTCCTCAAAATCTGGTGCAGCTTCTCATGAAACTGGCCCATAAACTAAAAAACAGGGATGTAAATAACATTGTTTACATGAATGTATAGAAAATCACTCAAAATGCTAACTAAACAGAATCAGTATACCTGATGGATGTTGCCCTCCTGAACTTTGGTCTCCTGGGCACTGGAACGGGAGGGATTTAGGAAATAGCCATGCCCCTCTACCACACCTGGGGTTTTTAAGAGGCATGATATACTTAGTATTGTCCCTAGGAGGCTCTTCTGGTACTGCAAACCACTACCTGGATCTTTGGGCTGAATGTGCTCCACAAGTACCTAAAACAAGCAAAACACAACATAACTGGATTTAAAAGTACTGTCACAGTCCAAAAGTATTTTATAGCAACATTAGGAGTCTCAGTATGTCTCCTGACCTTGGCAATGTCTTTATTGTGGCTGAAATAGAGCAGAACATCCAGGTAGGAGTAAAGGAGTGGTTGGCACAGGTCCAAGTCTTTGACACGTCCCTGGAAGATATCAAAGACTGGTACTATCACCTCTTCAAAGGTACGTACCTCCTGGTCAGAGAGCAGACCAGCAATGGCCTCTTCTAGAAACTCAACCACCTCCTCTGGTTCTGAAATATAACAACTTTGTAAGCAAAGAAAACTCAATGGAGAGACCAATATTAAAGTGAGAGGAAGAAGAAACCAGTTCAACTAAATAAATCCAGGCCCAGCCATGAACCTACGTGCTCCAATGAAACCTTCCAGCAGCAGGTCCAAAAGCTGTTCGTACACATTCTGGCTGATGTAGATCTCTGGGGTGAGCAGAACTGTCTGTGTGTTAGAAACCGTCAAGTTCTTACAGCGAACAGCAAACGGTAGTAACTTCTCTGGTACCTTCGTCACCTGGTGCACAGACAAAGAAAGATGCTGAATATTGAAGTGAGGCATTTTTTTATGTCCCAATTACCAAGATTAATCTATTAAAGATAGGTGTCTTTGAAAAATAGGCTAAACATGATACAGCTACAGACTTGTAGGAAATACACACACCTCTTCTTTGGCTCTCTGGTAACAGGCAAAAAGATAAGGGATGGCAAGCTTCTCTCCAGCATCCCTGTCAGCGGACAGGTTAACAGCGCTGCATGATGTCATGTAGATGAGGTGGTTTCCTGGTTCCAGCAGCAGCAGACGGTTAAACAGAGCCTGACACAGAGGCACATCACCAACACCAGTAAGTGCATGGAACACATTTCCCACTACTGCTGCTTACTCACTCAGCACATTCACGTGATGTATTCAACATTTTCATATTAGTAACATGTTAGTTTCTTCCATAATTCATCAAACTGCAAATGCATCAATGTTCTGCTTCTGATTGATCTCGAACTTGTTTGTGAATCAAGACAATTGAAAGTGTGGTGACATTTCACCTGCTCTATGTTGTCCATGTCCAGCCAGTCCTGCCCATCCAGATCTGCAGCCATCTCCTCCAGGTACACACATCGAGGAGGGATCCCATTACCCCCCCTCAGACTGGGGTCACCTGGGAATTAAAATACAACCAGTGGCTATAAAATAAAGTCTGCTTGCATCACTTTAAACAAAATAACCCAGCCTAGACCAAACTGAGCATGGACACTGCAGTAACTGTGGTCAAAAAATAGGCCAAGAGCCCAATATTAAAATAAACTAAACATAGGAGGATAAAACACACCATGTGCATTTAATGTTTTATTCCAGACTGAGGTGGTGCTGGAATTCATTAAAGAGCTCTGTGTAAGAATGGGGGGTGGGGGGCACAAATCATGACTCATCTTTAAGCAATCACAGAGGTGGAAAGACTCAGACAAGTCACAGTGAGACCTATGGTAGTGCAGAGTCCTCCTTGTGTTGTTAAAGGGTGATGAGTCATCTGCAACTTACCAGAAATGTCAAATTGGACTTTAAAGACATCCAACACCACCAAACACACACTGTGCTATTATTTACACAAGATATGTTTATTTCATCAGCCACTTGTGTGTCTCATGGCAAAAAAACATTGTTTAACACGGCAAACCAAAAAAGTCAAAGACAAACAACAAGTAAAACCACAAGCTAAAAGAATGAAAGTGGTGAAAGGGACGCTCAAGTAAAGTTCAAGGACGTGGGGAAGAGATGGTTTTAGTGAGGGGTATGAGGTGGTTCTGCTGCTTGGAGCGTTGAGTCTTTGGTCTGTCTATTCTTTGTTTGTATTTGAGCTGTAGTTTATTTGCTCCATGTCTACAATCCTATTTTTGAAAACCAGGAATTTCATAGTGGGTTTGGTTTGTCTGTGCGTCCTCGACGCTGTGTCATAGCTGCTTTCTAGTTAAGAAAGGTTCGTAATCTGTGCTACTCCCACCGATATATTTTTTCATTCACGGGTCCCTGTAAACCAAAAATAAGCCTCATATTCAACTTCTTCCCAAAATGGTTTTAAAACCACCTTAAAAAGTACTTTCTGAAGGACAGGATCATGGCATCATGTGTTTTTCCTTTGTAATTCAATGCATTTTATGGTTATTTTCTAATAATAATACATTTTTTAATCATGTTTTCCTTTCCCACATTCTGTGATTTATTTTCATAATTTTAGATACTGAATAACTTGGTGATGTCAGACAGACAATTACATTATCAGCAAAAAGTGCTGATTCATGCCTGTCTATCTAATATAATAATCGGTCAATACATCATCCTCCATGATGATAATAATGTTATAAAGACACGCTGATTTAACTTTTATATAATACTGGAAATGTTATTTTGTTGAACAGTACATAGAAGGGTTATTTATTCCAGTCTAACTGATGTATCCACGTGTACAGTATAATGTGGTTTCACTTGCTTGGCTCAGACCACTAAAAGGTTCTGAATAAAAGGCAACTTGTGCTCCGTAGGTTTCGTTTAAGTGAAAGACTGAAGTCTTATAATCTCTCTTTCTTACTTACTGTTGTCTAGAGTGATGAGAAATATTCGCTGAATCATGTGATTGACATTGAGCTGTTCACACAGCTCCTGTCGGGACCGGAAGGAGCGGCTGATCTCTGCCACAGAGTCGTCATTGTCATCAACGCTGTCTGATACAGAGTTTTCGGACTCTGACTGGCTCTCTCCTGACTCCTCCACTGTGAAACCAGATAAAAGAATAAATATGGGGATACATTTAAGGCAGATGATGGATTACTTATACTAAGCAGGGAAATGCAGATGCTTCTTGCGCTGAGAGTTTATTATGAGGCCTATAAAGGTTCTGATACTTTTACTCACATGGTGGTTCAGCAGATTTTTGTTCTGGTTTCTGGCCTGATGCAAACTGCTTGGCATCAGCCAACGAGCTGAAGAGGGCAGCGAATGGGTTGCAGGAGATGTTCTGGTTGTTGTTGCCCTGGTCAGTCATCTCACTGGGGCTCAACACTCACTCCATGCAAGATCCCAGCCTAAGGGGTTGATAGGAACACACCCAAAGCATGTCAACTGATCAAGTCATAGTAACCAAATAAAGACTGTTTCCAAGTCCTTGCCCATCATTTCCAACTGTTACCTGAAATTTTATTTGTTGACTAATGTTTAGCCAGTTTAACGACTCATGTTTCAACAATGCTGATATGTGCAGCGATGCAAATCAATGTGACTTGGTTTTTCTTTCATAAGTGACGATCTGTGGCGTCACATGAAATCTCTTTAATGCCAAAGATTTACTCCACTGTTACAAAGTAGTATTAATTCATTGAAAATATGGAACAGACAATAATTTGTTCCATGAGTATTTATTATAATCTCCTTGTGCCTCATAAATCCTCACTAATTAGATCTAAAAGAATACAACAAAACCATGTTTGTGGCATGTTGAGAAGCTTTACCACGTCAATACTGACGCAGTAGGGACTTTCAGTTATTCCTTTTAACCTGCGCTTCCTCATTGTTCACCTCAGCTTCGCAGATATTTTTAGGACGTCTTGTAAACAACGTGGGAACAAAGCGATCATTCTCCTGCTGCAGCAGACAACGTCATTTCCAGTTTCTCTAGCATGAGGTTTTGCACTTGGCATCAATTTTAGATCATGTGTGCAAGCTGTAAACAATGACTGAATGGCTTTTTTTTAGGCAAACAGCCATCTGCAATTCCACTTGATTGAACAGTTCACCAATGTGCATGAGACACCACGGGACACGTAGCGCTAATAAACAGGCCGATGACAAGAGAGCAGTTCTGAGTAGCTAAGACAGTTTTGCCCTGTCCTCCAGAAAACTGGAGCTCGACGGATCCACGCCTGTTGACAGCTGGACACGCAGCGTCTCCCCGCCTGAACCCTGCAAACAACCCGTGTGGTTATTCGTGGTGCCCGCTTTCCAACCCACTGGGCCGCGTATTGAAAAACGTGGGGTCAACGGTCAAGCACTTCCACGCGCAGGGGTTATCGCGGTGGTTATTCCTGCTGCTTGCTAACTAGCGAGCAGGAGGCTAGCTAGTTAGCTAGGTAGCAAGCTAAGCTGACACGGGGTCAGCACGACTCGGTTTGCGCGTTGGTTTGTACGAACCGTTGTGCGGACGGTGCGTGATGTGTGTCTACGCGACGTCTACAAGCGACGGGCAGCGCTGTCGTACCTGTTTGATGGGAAGATGTACGTGTTGTTGGTTAGAAAAAGAGCTCGTGTGGAACCACTGGCAGATCCTCGGTAAATAGAACTTGCTACGTCATCAAAATGAGACGACGGGTCGGATAACTTTTTAACATCGTTAATTTAAAAAAACGTGACGAACAACAGATTAATAAAATAAACAAACAAAAAAATGACTGGATATCACTATTACGGCGAATAATTAAACATGTGTAAGACGCGGAAAATTATTAAAGCGATTTACTACTTAAACTACTGCAAGACCTACAAACAGTATTGGAAATAATGAAAGTTATGTCCATTAATGTTGTGTAACTAAAAAAACGATTAGTTTAAACAAAATATTAGATTCGATGTGTTCATAAGCTCCTATTTGTGGACTCCGCTATACCGTCATACAGTTATATTTATTGAAAAACATTTTTTTTCTTCCAATTCGTAGTTTGTACCGGTGACAGGTTTAGGTTTTCTTTTCAAAAACTAGAATGTGTATAAGATTGTTTGCAAAGCAGCTCACTTGCATTTTCCTGTGCTTGTCATCTAAAGTCTGCAGTGTCTCCTTATCATCAGCAGGGGGCAGCAGCAGACAACGGTGTCCAGTTTGAGTATATATATATATTATACATCTAATATTTAACAACACAGAACATAATGTTCTCAGTTAGTGCTGGTGCTCCTGGTGCCTTGTCCAAAGCATGGCCAAAAACAGATGCAGTTACTGGAAAAGGCAGGTACATCAATATTATCTTTATTAGCGAATAGTCGCAGCTCTTAACTTGCTTTATGCAGGTTTGAATCAAGCATTTCCCTGATTCTCCTCCTCACTTTGAACAGCAACATGCAAAAACACCAAAACATTTAGAGACATTTTTATGAAATCGTCCAGTTTCATTTCATTCCCATTTTCAATTCATTCCAGATTTGGCAAGTCAAATAGCTTAGGGAGCAACAAAGTGTTTTAATATTAAGAATTAATACTGAACACAGAGTCACACTGAACATACACATACATGAACATGTGTCATTATTCAGAGAATATACTTAGATGGTACTAAACAAAGATTGGTTTTATAAAATAACATAAATTCTGTCTACATGTCGACATACAGTGCTTCATATATAGATTACATACTTAGTCTTTTAGCAAGACGTCTCACATCCAACTTGGTTCATAAGGACTAGATTTCAGACAGTACTTCCATTTGATCTGTGAAGTTAAATAATCTGAAAAAAATACATTCTACACCTACTGTGTCATGTATACTGTATAAAGTCCAGACATCACATTAACACCAATATTACAAAATAAGGCACAATATTTACAGACTCAAGCAAATCTTTTTTGATAAACGCTATTATTCCAAGCGGTCACAGTTTAGATTTTATCAGGGCTCAGCCTCTCAACGTAAATGCGTTTCAAAAAGTGTCTTTTCAGCCCATCTTTGTCCTCTGTGGGTTTGCTGTGCATCACTGGATTAGAAGAGTTTTTAATGGCTCTGTTGCACTGTATGTGACGTATGCTGTGCTTCTCTCGTGACCCATCTCCGTCCTTCTTCTGCTTCATCGCCTCCTCAGCAATCAGGAGATAGGTACTGCATAGCACTCAATGCCCACTATTTACCGTACTGTGCTCCTTTGCCCCTTCTTAACCAGTCTCTCCACAGGGACTGGCTTTTGTCCTGATTAGTGTCCGAGTTCCAAGGGGAGGAGAAGGTTTGCCGTGTCCAGGTGGAGGACGCCCTGCCTTGCCTGTGGAACAATGACATGCCGTTGGAGATGGGCTTCTTCTGAGGGTGCTCTGACTGCTGCTGGGTCCTGAGCTGCTGGTTAATGATGACCTGGATGTCATCCTGAGGAAAGGTGAAGTAGAAAGTCAGTCTGGTATCTTCTGTGGAGCATCACTGTCCTCATATCATCACTAACTAATTTTATGCAGTAGTTTAAACCTTTGTGCCTCACGCAGTGTGTACTTAACACTTGTTTTCACTTCTGCAGTGCTTCATCCTGCTCAATGCTGTTTTTTTAGCGCATGTTTGTTTATATGTTTCTTCCATACTACACGAAACTTTGTTCAATTAACAAAAAGATTTAACTGAGACACATCCTTCTCTGGTTTTGTTACATAACTAAAACTACAGAAAGTTAAACAATTAAATGATGTTATAGTGTAAATTAATTTACCAACCGGATGTGAAGGAAAATAAAGTGCGACAGAGATAAACGTTCCCCACCTGCCAGGCCTCCAGCTCCTGTGACAGCTCCAGCTTACGCTGGATGGCCTCTAACAACTGGTTGTTCAGACACATCATGTCATTCTTACTTCTCACCAGCTCGGCCTCCATCAGATTTTTCCTACAAAGTCATGTTTTTTTTGTTTGTGATCAAGCCCAAGATGTTTTAAAATGACATTGTTAAAGATTCACAGACATACAAAACTAAAAAGAATTTTTGCATGCATTGGATTGAGAGGAGATTAGTTTCTCACTTGGCTATGGCTTCATCTCGGACTCTGATGGCCTGTTGCACAACAGCGGTTTGTTCTTGTACATTGTGCAGGTTCTTCTTCAGATCAGCATTTTCCTGTTGTAACTGAATGTTCTGTAGAGAAGAGCGAACAAATATTGCAACAAAATTTATTTCACAGTTTTAGAAGTTGAATCTGGATTTTTATGCAGCACCTGGTAGCAGATACGACTGCGAATATGTCTGGTGAAATGCATTTGAAGTTCACGGATTCTGTACATTAATATGAGGCACGGAGATGGATTACAGTGACAGCAACGAGGTCAGTGTGGACACGGCCAAATCCTGAAATACTGGGGAGCTACAGGTGCCGCTCTTCCCTGACAGACGGGTTTGTTCACCCCTGTGTTACCTGATCTCTCAGCTCCTGCGCTACGCTTGGATTCCCACACGGATCAACCTCCCCATTGACAAAAGCCGAATTCAGCTCCTGGGACAGAAACATTAAAAAGATCGGATGTCGGCCATTAGTTTAACAGTGTTACACCAAAAAGAGCTACTGTGGTGGCCCAACAGAGGAAAAGAGGCTGGGCTCAAATATTTAGTTACAGTGGTTAATACATGATACTGTCCTGCTCTACACTCGGTCATGACAAACACAGGCTTAGCAAAGCATATAAGCAAGAGCATTGGTCAAACCTGAATGGCTGCTCTCTGATGTAATCACTGTGAATGCTTTAAAGCATTCACAGTATTGTTTTCCTAATCTTTTCACTGTGAATGCTTTAAAGCATTCACAGTATTGTTTTCCTAATCTTTTTTATTATTATAGTTCTTCCGTACGTTTTTTGGCATCTAACTAGTGCCGCACCGTTTGAGCTATTGGAACCATTCAAATATTAAAATGTGCAGCTTTTCCGGGAATCGAGTGCTTCTATACAACTTTTTGATATCTTTTATACTTTTTGAAATATTAAGCTATTTTCACTTTTTTTTCCCCATTGAAAATGAATGGGAAGCTGTATAGGGCAACTGGACACTCCCGCAAGAGACCTCAGTTCAAATCCCGCTCAAGGCATCTATGTTCTGCTTCCAAGCTTTGATGCCTTAAACAGTGTGTGTTGACAGTTACAGCGGTTTGAAATCGCTGACGATTCAACAATTGTGAGTTTTCCGACATGAAACTCACTCAGGTTGTAGAACGAAGTACATTCAAACCGCGGTTTCTATATAAACTTTCACTTGTAAAATGTCACCACGGTCGCAATTTTCGCTCTTTTTAAAAGATTCTTTCACTCTAATGTAGAGGCACTTGTCTACTTGCTAACTAATTTGCCTTATTCGCGAGCAGATTTGAGCGTTTTGAACTCGCTGTAAATTCAACAATTGTCAATCTTCCGACATGAAACTCACACAGGTTGTAGATATCAGTCTTGGCTCTAATTTGATGTGGTGGTTTTTGTGATTACTGTTACGGTTTCGCCGCAACGAACACGTTTAGCAGGCTTTGTTTTAATCGTCTTTTTGTCACAAGCTTAAAACTTTCACTTGTAAATTGTCGCCACGGCCGCAATTTTCGCTGTTTTCAAACGATTCTTTCACTCAGATGTAGACACACTTGTCTACTTGCTAACTGGGCACATGGCAAAACCGAAAGACCGACACATTTTGTCGTATTTGTCTCGTAGCGGCTGCCTCTGTGTCATCTGCCCGCCTCATTAGCAGGCAGATTGATCGTTTTGAACTCGCTGTAATTCAACAATTGTCAGTTTTTCGACATGACACTCACACAGGTTGAAGATTAAACTCTCGGCTTTCATTTGATATGGTGGTTGTCGTGATTACTGTTACGGTTTCGCCGCTACGAACCCGTTTAGCGGGCTTCGTTTCTATCGTTTCGTAACCGCAGCCGCTGCTGCTGTCAGCCTCTTATAGACCTTCGCGAGCTGATGGTTCAAGCTGCCTGTTGGCCTAGTGGATAGTGTGGTGAGCTCTGGACCCAGAGGCCACGGGTTCAATCCCCGGTCGTGTCAACTAATTTTACACTGATGTTTGTTACCAAGCTGAGGGTCTAATACACCTTCGGACGCGGCCGATTTTAGCTTCTTAAATGGCCAAGCGGTTAATCTGCTGCGCTGCGAAGCGGGAGATCCCGGTTCGAACCCCAGTCCAGGCAACTGTCTTCAGACTGATGTTTATTACCAGCACATTGAACCTGGATGTTCTGCTTGTTGTAACAAAGCTTTTTAAGCTTCAGCAATGTCAGGAAAATCTTGCAAAATTCAATCAACATATCTTAGGGGTTATCTATACTTTTACTGTGTAGATCAACTCACCTGTGTTTTATTAAATTATTGAATTATTAATACTTACTTAATATTTTTTCATTATGCTTTATTTTGAAATTTAAGACTTTTAACTTGTTCTGGACCTGTACAAGCCTATTCTATCCACTTCTATTTTTCTTAAACTACTTTTAAGAACGTTTTAAACTCTCGAGCTACAGTTAGCAGTTATTGGGAATACATTCAGCATAAAGCATTCACAGTGCATTTTCTTATGGAAATGCTTTTTCTAGTTTATTATAGTTCTTCCGTACGTTTTTTGGCATCTAACTAGTGCCGCACCGTTTGAGCTATTGGAACCATTCAAATATTAAAATGTGCAGCTTTTCCGGGAATCGAGTGCTTCTATACAACTTTTTGATATCTTTTATACTTTTTGAAATATTAAGCTATTTTCACTTTTTTTTCCCCATTGAAAATGAATGGGAAGCTGTATAGGGCAACTGGACACTCCCGCAAGAGACCCCAGTTCAAATCCCGCTCAAGGCATCTATGTTCTGCTTCCAAGCTTTGATGCCTTAAACAGTGTGTGTTGACAGTTACAGCGGTTTGAAATCGCTGACGATTCAACAATTGTGAGTTTTCCGACATGAAACTCACTCAGGTTGTAGAACGAAGTACATTCAAACCGCGGTTTCTATATAAACTTTCACTTGTAAAATGTCACCACGGTCGCAATTTTCGCTCTTTTTAAAAGATTCTTTCACTCTAATGTAGAGGCACTTGTCTACTTGCTAACTAATTTGCCTTATTCGCGAGCAGATTTGAGCGTTTTGAACTCGCTGTAAATTCAACAATTGTCAATCTTCCGACATGAAACTCACACAGGTTGTAGATATAAGTCTTGGCTCTAATTTGATGTGGTGGTTTTTGTGATTACTGTTACGGTTTCGCCGCAACGAACCCGTTTAGCGGGCTTTGTTTTAATCGTCTTTTTGTCACAAGCTTAAAACTTTCACTTGTAAATTGTCGCCACGGCCGCAATTTTCGCTGTTTTCAAACGATTCTTTCACTCAGATGTAGACACACTTGTCTACTTGCTAACTGGGCACATGGCAAAACCGAAAGACCGACACATTTTGTCGTATTTGTCTCGTAGCGGCTGCCTCTGTGTCATCTGCCCGCCTCATTAGCAGGCAGATTGATCGTTTTGAACTCGCTGTAATTCAACAATTGTCAGTTTTTCGACATGACACTCACACAGGTTGAAGATTAAACTCTCGGCTTTCATTTGATATGGTGGTTGTCGTGATTACTGTTACGGTTTCGCCGCTACGAACCCGTTTAGCGGGCTTCGTTTCTATCGTTTCGTAGCCGCAGCCGCAGCTGCTGTCAGCCTCTTATAGACCTTCGCGAGCTGATGGTTCAAGCTGCCTGTTGGCCTAGTGGATAGTGTGGTGAGCTCTGGACCCAGAGGCCACGGGTTCAATTCCCGGTCGTGTCAACTAATTTTACACTGATGTTTGTTACCAAGATGAGGGTCTAATACACCTTCGGACGCGGCCGATTTCAGCTTCTTAAATGGCCAAGCGGTTAATCTGCTGCGCTGCGAAGCGGGAGATCCCGGTTCGAACCCCAGTCCAGGCAACTGTCTTCAGACTGATGTTTATTACCAGCACATTGAACCTGGATGTTCTGCTTGTTGTAACAAAGCTTTTTAAGCTTCAGCAATGTCAGGAAAATCTTGCAAAATTCAATCAACATATCTTAGGGGTTATCTATACTTTTACTGTGTAGATCAACTCACCTGTGTTTTATTAAATTATTGAATTATTAATACTTACTTAATATTTTTTCATTATGCTTTATTTTCAAATTTAAGACTTTTAACTTGTTCTGGACCTGTACAAGCCTATTCTATCCACTTCTATTTTTCTTAAACTACTTTTAAGAACGTTTTAAACTCTCGAGCTACAGTCAGCAGTTATTGGGAATACATTCAGCATAAAGCATTCACAGTGCATTTTCTTATGGAAATGCTTTTTCTAGTTAATAATAATGTAATTTATAATTACATTTTTTTTGCATACAAATCTGTCCAATAATGAAATAAAGAAAAGTGCAGTTTCAGCAAAGAAGAAGAACATATAAACTTTAAGGCTGGTATTTTGCTGTATATGTGCATACTTTAATCATACGTATATAATAATAATAATAAATTACATAGGACAATTACTTGCTCCTCTTGTGAATGTCCCTCACCTTAGAGCTGGATGTCTGTGCCAGGGTTTGGGCCACCCCCTTGAGCCGGTGCACTATGGCCTGTAGGTTCTGCTGTTGATCCACCACCTCAGCACCTGAGCTGCTCACTTCCTTTGTTAGTGGGAGCAGTAGCTGAAGGATGGAGCCAATTTCTTGAGTTATCTAATCAGACAGCAAAGGAGGAACACTGATTGAAGTTACAGTAATCGTGTTGTGGATCCTCGTCACCTGTCAGTCTTTTCAGGCGTTACATAATTATAATACGAGAATGGCAGGATTATTTCATTACAGCTTCCTTGAATGAAAAACATTCCATGATGAAACCTGCAGAAAATATTTATAGAAACATTGTAAAGGTTAATTAAAGGGGTTTCACACGCAGCTGTGAGCACGCACTGAAGCCACCAAAGCAAGAAACGCTTCCCACAGTGTGGCCATGACAAACAGGAAATATGTGAATGAGTCATGAGTGCAGTTATACACGGTGTTTTCCTGCTGGAGCAAAATAATAGCTGTAGACATCAGTGGACTGAGAAGAAGAGAGACAGAGAGAACAGTCCCCCTGTTATCTAATGCTGAACATAATTTAAACTAATGTCCTGTGCAACAAGTTTGATCTAATGTGTGTCTTTGTGGAGGCTTCATTTCAGAAATCAAGACCTTCACACCTCCTCCTCACAGAGTGTGTCGTTACGTTGAAGCCCAGTAACTGTCAAGGAGTACTTGGCACAAAATCACAAGTCAGATTGTTCCTCTCAGCACAGACAGCCGCTGTTTGTATCTAAGGCAGGTTGTGTTTCTTGTGTTGTGATAAGCTCATTTGTTCCTAATTCAGGGTCTCTGTTACCACAATCCATTAACGGCAGCTTGTGAACTAAGTAACATCACTAAAGACACACCAGTCTGCTTTAAGACCGAACAGTCTGACTGTGACGAGTCGTCTCCTCGTAATTTCCTCTACCTCCTCTTTGCTGATTCCCAGCGCCTCCGTCTCCAAGCTGCACTCCAGCTCTGACAGCAGAGATGCATTTCCATGGCTCCTGGCCTCTTGGATGGACACCTCCTCTTGAAGCTCCTCGACCTGGGTCTGCAGCTCTTGCGATCGTTCTCGGGTCACCTCCACCTCCTGCCACGCCTCGGCTAGCTGAAAACATAAGGACACACATGGACCCGTGTAAATATAGGTACAGTAGAGCCTGCATGTGTGAGGGTGAGGGCATCAACATCCAATGAAATTGATCAAGATAACATTAATAATCTTTGTAGATTACAAGAAAATGTGTCTAAAGACTGAATGGAAACAAGGTGAATAATACGGCACAGTACAAACTCTGGTCTGCACCCTTTCCACCTGTTTCTCTCTTTTTCTTCTGGAGTTCAGGGAGTTTGTTCTGCAGTTCCAGCTTTTTCTTAACCCACCTCCACCTTTCAAACACCTGTCTTTCACAAGACACTGTCAACATTCAGCGCAGGAGAAATCCTGATGCGCCAGATTCCAGACTTGAAACTAAAAGAAGTGGAATCCAGAACTGCCGAGAAAAACCACACTGACGAGAATCAGGTGATTGCTCGGTAATGCTTTCCACAATCCTGCCGAAAGCCACACGAGCTTAAAAATTTAATAACACCAATGTCACGGAGCAGTTCTGTGCAGCCTGTTCTCAGCGTGTGTTTACTTTGGAGAGAGCGTGACGCTGTTGGTTCGCATGCTTGTGTATGCACCTGCTGGCTCTGCTGCTGGTTGAGTTGGTCGTGCTGGGCCAGGCGTGTGTGCAAAGAAGCCAAACTCGCTCTCAGCTCAGCATTTTCTTTATATACACTGGCCAAACGCTCCTCCAGCATCTGCTCCTTCTGGGTGAGCCGCAAAACCTAAAGCGTAAAAACAAAAGCAAATACACAAACCAGTTTTAAATATGACCCGAAACTAATCTCTTTCCTAATGTACAGTCAATGCACAGCCCTGTTGTTATTCTTACATTTTTGTGTCAGAACAAAGTAGATAGTTTCATTTTATAATTCAGTCTTATTTCCTCATCGAGTGGCAGTGACAGTAAAAACATTTGGCAGAAAATCAAAAGAAACTAATGAAAATATGTGAGTCATGAAACATGATCACTGTATCTCTGAACTTCAAAGACATTCTATTCAAACATCGTTTTAGCTTCAACTGGGTTTAGTTTGTTGCTGCCAGTTACCTGCTCCCTCATGGCGCTGATCACCTCCTCGTCCTGGGGCCTGTTCTGGCCTCCTTTTAGCTGCAGCTCCTGCTTTAGAGCCTGCAGCTCACTGGACATAGCCCTCTCCACCTCCATCGCCTGCACACACACACACACACACAACGGGAAGGAAAAACAGAGGGATTAACAAATGGTGTAAAAGAAATGAGATACGTGGGTTTTGGGGGGAGGTGAATGAGAGGAAAGAGGACTTTTATTAAATACCCAACAATGCTTAATTTGTGGAAACTCACAATAAATAGGGGTCTCTGGAGTGCTTGGACTACTTATAAAGCCCCAATGAACAGACTAACCCCGCCAGCCCCCTCCTGCCCTGGTCTGCGACCCTCAGTTCCTCTGACTCAGCGGTTTGGCGGGCCCCTGTCAGGTTCCATCACTGCCACATAATGAAAGATGAAAGACCAGCCTCGGCAGATGGGGCGGGGGCATCTTGGTGACAACAACGTGGTGGAGGGTAAACTTGGACCTCGGGACTGGACAGTTTGTCTGTGTGTGTGTGTGTGTGTGTGTGTGTGTGTGTGTGTAGGAGGGTACAGTGGACGTGAGGCACGCATGTGTGTTAAAATGAGAGGGAAATGTGTGCCTGACACTGAAGCATGCACTGATGGAGAAAAACAAAACATTGCATGAGCTGGAGATGGGGGCAACACGGGCCTCTTCCAGCAACCTGCTGAGAGCCACCAAAGCAGGAGGACGCTCCATTTGGTAGAGACATAAAGATGATATCCCCTGACACGGGCCCCCAAGCCGCAGCCTTTCAGCGGCCCCAACGCTGAGGTATCTACATGTAACAGCTGAAACCCCCAGCCACAGCCGAATCCCCTGAGGGAGCGCACAGAAAAGATGGGTTTCCCCTGGGATGATGAGATGTTGGGGCATAAGAGGCAACATCAAAGCAGCAAATGAAAGATGGCTATCTGTGTCCAGCGTGTAATGTCTTTTCCTTGTATCTGTGGGCTGCAGAGGGAGTAGAGGTCAGGGAGGTTAGCCTCAGAGTAGGCGTCTTCTTCTACAATAACGGAAATTCACCACGAGGGCTTTGTCACAGTTGTCCAATAACAGCCGGGAAAAGGGCTCAAGTTACACAAGGTGGGAAACAGGAGGTGAAAAGGTGATTTATTAACCGGACACAGACGTGACTGAACTATTTAAGATTTAGTTTATGAAGATCAGGTGGGAAAAATATTTGAGTTGTACCAGTGAATTTTCTAAACAAGTCAATAATACATTGGTTAATTGGTTTTAAAGATACTTGGTCGTTAAATGATCCTAAAGCACGATGGTTATCCTTAATTAAAGTTGGATTCATGTCTTTTTTCTGGGGACGTATTGGATACTAAAATTCTACAGAAGAAACAAACCTGCTGTTATCAGCATTTCCAGCTTATCGTTCTGTATTTAAACCCTCCCTTTCTGCTCAGAAGATGTTTATATTTCAAATATGCTGATAACGTTAAACTACAAAACATTTTCTTAAATCAACATCAGCCTTAACCTCGTTCTCTTTCGCTCAGCGTAAATATTTTCCTAACTCACGCTACATGAAAAGATTTATGTTAAAAATTAGCCTGAGTGGGGCAGTGAGTTATTTAAATTAAAAGCCAGGCCTTGTCATATAAGCAAAATAAAAGAGCTGACATCACCTGACACTACCTGAGATCTGAACAACGCTTTCCTGGACGCGAGCTATTGTTTAGACAGTCAGCATGTGACTGCTCTGGCACAGGTGACAAGTGTTTCTACGCAAGTCTTTCCTCACACATCAGAGCACATGGGATTTCTTGGCGTCTCAGGTTTCTGTGGGCCGATGTTGACGTCCAGATACCTGTCGTGCTCTAGTTACACAATAAAGATAGAGCATTTCAAAGCCTGCGCAACCAGCCAGAGCTTCATTATATAAGATACGATATTTCTGATGATTAACGTTTGCTACCTAGACTCTGATAGAACAGCAGCTTTTCTTGAACTTGCTTCCAGTAACTGTTCCTGTTTCAATGTTGCCTTCTGGTCTGATGTGTTGCTGATTAGCCACTGGTCGAACACATGACATCATCTTGCGCTCTAGTGACTTGCGGCAGGTATGTTAGATTACTTTCAGACATTTAATCTAGTGAATATTCAACAGACTCGCTGATAACAACAATTAATCGTAGATCAGGACACTCAGAACAAAATCCCTTGTTCCAGTCATAATCGTGGGAGCGCCTGTACAAACACACCCGCTGAAGCACGAACTCTACTCACCACAGCAAGCGGCCGTGCAGACTTCACCGCATCTGGTAAACACGCATCAGACACGGAGCTTCTTTACCCTCTGCTCTCTGCTTTCTCCCAGCGTCTGGGGACACTGACAGCCAGACGTTTTCCCCATTTCCTTCTTCCCAGAGATCACCTTTAATCTAAATTGACTTTTTCCTGCACTTCTAGGGTGTTTTCCACA
The DNA here is from genome assembly GCA_030770545.1 of Macropodus opercularis. Lineage (NCBI taxonomy): Eukaryota > Metazoa > Chordata > Actinopteri > Anabantiformes > Osphronemidae > Macropodus > Macropodus opercularis. The sequence continues at coordinate 8,014,744 of CM061110.1, forward strand.
GTCAAAGCCTGTTTATCCTGGCTACAGAGGGGGCAGAGACATTCATAGTTCCTTATTCTGTGGACCTTGACTTGTGGGAGGGTTTACGCAGCCGATTCACTTTTAACTTTAATTAAATGTTTAACTTTCTGAGCTCAGCTCAGGTGTTCATTTAAAAATGTCACAGCTCTAATAAGCAACTCAGCTCTTCACACAAAGAATCTTAAGCAAAACCATTTTTCAGCTTTTTCAGGTTAAAATACTCACGGTTGCTCCGATAAAATCAAAGCCACAACAAACTAAATGATAAGAGTCTATGTCACCAGTGTGTTTACAGTGTTTCCTGCCGACCAAACAAGGAAGACTCATAAGCATGAGCCAAGTGAAATCATACTCAGGGTGACTTCATGTTTCTAATTAAACACAATGAGGTTTTAGAGATTATAATGTTTGTTAGTTAATCACCAAACTAACAAATTAATCGTTCCATGAAAAATACCAACAAAAACCTCACAGACAAAAGACCTCATCTGTTCGTGCCCCAGTCTACAATCAGCAAACGTCCACATTTGGCTCAAGAGCTCAAAGATGGAATCAGGTCATGTTTTGTTTCCCACACATGCATAACTCAGCAATGTGAAACCAGCAGTTCCCAGATGTTTTCTAAGCTTTACTCCCTCTGTCCACAATCTAAAATTCAAACTGCAGCATTAACCTTCACCTCCCCTCTTGTTTACCGGTACTTATCGTTTCCATCCAGCTCAGCGCCAGAACGCATCGCTGGCCACAGGCCACCGATTAAGACATTTCGGTTTATAGCTGATTAACCATCTCTGCTGCTGTTGCCGCTGGTCAGAAGAAATATTCGGTTTTATAAAAACCTGTGTTTGTACAGTCGGCCTTTTCTCATGGCCTTTGAGAGCCTGAGAGTCTGGCCTCACTCTAGAACAGATTAGTCTGAGTCACACTGATACCCGAGTGGTTTACTTTGTCCAGCCAGTTTCACTCTGAGGATTGGGTGACAAGTCTTATCTGATGCGAGTGTGTAGGACTGCAGCTTTGGATCCACAGTAGGTATTTGTTTCACTGCAGCTCAGTTGTCGCAGCTGAGAGGGGAGACCCTAGGGCACAAGCTCACCTCTGGTTCATGTGACGTGAACCAGAATAACAAGAATACAAACATAAATGAAAACGCTGCCACTTACAGTGTCCAGCTCCTCTTTGAGCCGCTGCGTCTGCTCGCTGTGCTCCAGCTCGGCTCGACTCTTGTCTCTCTCGGCCTTGCTCAGTGCCCGGGTGAGCTGCTTGACTCGGGCGCTCAGCTCCCTCACATCCCTCTCCAGGTCCCCCACCTGACTCTCCCACTGGGTCTGGCAGCCCTCCAGCTTCAGCCGCAGCTCATACCTGCCTTGCTCCAGCTCCTATATTTAGGGACAATAAAGATTATGTTAAGCCAAATATAAAGTCAATTAAACTGTTAAAATGTATGAAGGTCGGTAACCAGGCACTGGACTCAATAAAACATCATAAACATACAAGCACCAGAGAACCTCATTAAGTCCTGTTTGGTAATTGATCCTTGTAGTCTCATTAATTTTATACGATGGTAATTGTATCAGTTAATAAGAAAGATTTCTACTTGTCTGTTTTGTATAATGTGCAGTCACACTTGGTAAACTTCTAACGAAGTGATCAGCATTGGGAAAACCGATGAGGTCATCATCCAGTGCATTATATCCACTGAAATGTGGAAACATGAGTCAGAAGCACCTTTGCACTTTATAGTTGCTGGGCTGGACTGGGCTGGTCTGTTGTGTCTGCATTTAATAAATCCACTCTGCTCACTGGTGCGCTTCTCTTTTTGTATTAGAGTCCATGTCCATGTGTTCCTGAGTTTGAAGTTTGACATGACACTACAAACATCAGCATCTTAAGCTGGAAAAATACTGACGGACAGCAAAACAACACAGGGGAACAAACCAGATGACACAACGTGTAACTTCACAACAACGTGAAGGAGAACCTGCTTTTCTGCCTGTTTACTTTTTGTGTGAATATCTCTGGTACATTTACAGTAGAGGTCCCATAAATATTTGTTTATTTACCTATAAACAGAGCTACACCATCATATTGTTGTGCATTTAGTTCATTGTCAATCTAATATTGGTGAAGTTTATGATTATTATAAAACAGGATTTTACACTTTCTGTGCGGGGAGTATTGGTTTTAATCTACTTTCATTGTTTCCGTTCATACCATTTTCACTCTACAGTTATGAAGACGTGCTACTTGAACGCATTGTTATCGTCTACGTATCCGTCGCTTCTCCAGAATCTGGTTCCTTTCGCTTCCAGCATTAACAGACAACCGACGCGCGCCGCGTGGCTCCGCTTAAACCCGCTGCGCCCGGTGAATAAAGCAGACCCGTCTTACCTCCAGCTTCCCTGCGTATTGTTCGTGCAGTTTGTCGCTCTGCTCTTTCAGTCGACGGTTTTCCAGGAGTAACGCGTTTCCCAGCCGCGCTGCCAAAATAACCTCTTCCTCCTTTTGTTTGAGAGTAGCCAGAAGTTCGCTGGGATCCCGGTAATCTGTCAGGCCCATTTCCTCCGCTCCGTAGTCGAAGTAGAAGTCCTGGTTCAGGTCCATTTTGCTGGACTTGAGGCTCCATTCATCCAGTCGCTCCATAGACGAGGAGGTCATTCAAACGCGCCTCATGAATCGCTGTTGTTGTGACTGTAGGTTCGGCGCAGGCTCACAAACGCGCTGCTATCGTGTAGCTGGTGCCATCAGTTACACCTGACGGCTGCTGCTGCCTCTGAATGAGCGTCTGGACGTGAAGCCGAAGGTTTGAAGCGTCGCCTGTCACCGGCAGACGAGAGGAGGAGGAGGAGGAGGTGGAGGAGGTGGAGGGAGCGGCGTTCAGTCACCTGAGCAAGACACCTGTCCCACAGCAAGGACGCTCAGAAACACCTGCTGGACGCTATTACAGGCAGTAAATACAGTAAATGTATATTCTTTACAGAGCTTTTTTTGTAGGGGTTCATTTACTGTTAGTTACATATTTTCTGTCTTTCTTCCACTTTTGTGTCTCAGTAATATTAGGCCATATGTCAGGGTTCTATTGTTCTTATACTAATACAATGTAACCGTCTAGGTTAAATTCTGTGGGATTTTAATACCATTAATATTTGCATGCTCTGTTCTGTCCATGTTCTTCTTACAACAGTGAATCCACTTTGTTCACACACCAGCGTCAAATAAAAACATGTTTTAATTATCTTCCAATCACTTTTAGATCACTGACTACACTAAGAGAAATAGTACTTATGTAATGAGATAGATAAAATTAGAGCAGAAAAGACAAAGTGCACGCTGACACAAGTATCCCTGCCGTCTAATCAGTTTAGTGTCAAAGGGTCTGGCTGGGCTTTTTGTTGCAGGGTGCAGAGCTGCATTATTCAACAAGTCTAACTTACATGATTATAGAGGGAGTGTCTGCCTGCATTGTCTGGCCACTCGCCAGGGGTCAACGGTCAGGCCCAGCAAGGATTCACAAAGTAGAAGCCGGTGTCAGGGGAATAAAAGACGCCGCATCCTGACGCGTGGTGAAGCTTTTGTTGTCAGGAGGCCACAGCTTCTGTACATATGGCATCAGGCTCCAAGCAAGTGAAACACTGTACATCAAGGTTCAGTACTCTTTACGGCCATTGTCTCGATTGTTCCTGCTTAGTTTATAGGCTACTGATGGAGGGGCTTGTGCTACGCTGTGTCTCACTTGTGGTGAAGACCACATGCGATCAAGCTGTGCACACAAAGGAAGGGAAACCTTTTAGAGTCAACCCCAACAAAAAAAACAAACAAAAAAAAACAGACAAAGCTAAAGAAGCAGGTGTGTTTGTCTGTCTGAGTGTATGTGGATACAGTCAGACGTCAGAGAACGGGACAGTCTTAACAGGCACGATGCACATTGTGAATTTAAAACATTGAATACAAAATGCAGGATAGGATATTTATTTATTTTAATCGAAAGCCAGTAATCTGGGACAAATAATAAACACATTTACACCACAGGCATCTACTGGCATCTGGTGGACAAAACAAACAAAAAATATACTAGTTATATACTAGAAAAATATTAATAAAAAAGTAATTGATCTGAGTAATTATCAAACACAACAGGCCGTTATTTAAACATAATAAAGTTTGAAAAAAATATATTATAAATGTTATAAAGATGAGGTTTATACCTGTCACAAACATAGACTGTGGGTGGTTGGTGGTGCCTTCATGGTAATACCCATTCATGTTATTTGTCCTTTATAGGAGAAAATTTAGTTTTGTGTTGTTTTTAAACATGTATTTATAAACTCGATTAATTTTTTTTTAACTTTAATATATTTATTGATGACAATATAAAAAGCCAATTTTCTTTTCGTTTCATTTAGTAATCATTAATATCATTTTGTTGTCCACACTTTGAAGTACCTTGTATTTGTGTAGTGTGTCGCTCGGGATTACTTCCGGTATAAAAGCCACTGACAGACACACTCCGGCCAGCAGGTGGAGCTGTGCGCCCCTCGTCATTAGATGAGCATGAAGAGGAAGCACCAGTAAACACGCATGAGCTCGTGGAGCTGAATTAACTTTACCAGATGTACAAGTGTTTAATGGGCTCATAATGACGATGAAGAGGAGCCCAGGGTCTATTACAGCCATTCGAGCTTTAGGGTAAGTAGAACTACGCTGCTGTGCTTCGTAAACCCGTGAACACCTGTCCGCCAGGTAACTCGCCTGTCGTCCGTCGTCCCTACGCAGGTACCGCGGAGGTTCGTGCGTCACGAGGTGTGGGTGCGATGAGCTTCCCTGCCCGCTGCTCAGCTGGCTGTGCGCCGAGCTGAGGCCTCTGTGTCCAGAGCTGCAGGGTGAGACAGAGGCCAAGCTCCTGTTGTTCTGAACCTGCCTCGTGAGCAGAGCGATAAATGGCGGCAGAATGAATTCTGTACTAGGTGTTGTTTCATTTGTTCAGACACAACCAGGACAGGTGACGTCGTGCTGGTGGGAGAGCTCAGAAATATATTGTCAAGCCTGTCCTCACCTCTGTTGGCCTTTGAGGTACTGGAGTCAGAGGTCCTCGATAGAGTCACCGGTGAGAAATAAGAAACGCAAGAGGTCTGGTGATCCCAGATGATGGCGTTACCTGTGCACGCGTCCATTCACTTGACATCATTTTTAAATGTCCCATGACATTAGTTTCATCTTTCAGACTTCCTCATATCGGAGCTGCAAGCAGCTCGGATCATGAAAAATAAGGAGTCTCATCCTGAGGAGAAGACGACTGAAGAGGAGTCTGAGAAAGAGCAGCGAGCGGAACATCAGAGCCACGCACTTGCTGAGATTTGTCAGGAATCTAAGGACGATAATGACGACATAAGGATGGCAGAGATGCAGGCAGAGTGGGTCTTACTGCTGCGTGCTCTAGACATGGCTGCCTCCTCTGAATTTACACATGTCTTAAGTGAGGTAAGGCTGATAAAGGGCAGATTGAACTGTTTAAGTCCCAAATACAAACTAAAGACACATTTAAAAGCTTGTTGTTACTTTAATACAGGTGGAGTCTAGGCTTGCTCAGATACAGTGTACGGACATGACAGAGTCTCTACTCAGCACCGGCCTCAGCTCAGAACAGTGGGTAAGTTAAAGGTGTTGTTGTAATATTATGTTGCTCTAACAACAGCTTATCAGCCTTTGTTTCTGATATGTTGTTAAGACGCAGGTTGAAGAGCTCAATCGGCATCTGTCAAAGGACTATCAGTACCGTCGGCAAATGATGATCAAACGTGTTCAGGTCACGTTGGAGTCATTTACATGGGGAGAAAAGACAAAGGTAGGCGTGTTAAGACACATCTGTTAGACCTGACCCAGTTTAACTACACTCATCCCCAGTTTCATTCAGTAATAATAGTTTTTTTTAAGGTGACATGACTCTTTATTCCATTGCTGTCCACCCAGTTATTTTAAGCTAGTTACAAATTGTCATAGATTTTTATGTTGTTATTTATTTACTTTTTTTATTTACAGGAGCGCAGTGAAGCGCTCGCCTCAGTGCCTCCTCTAGTGCCCCTGGCTGAAAGCTCTCGAGTGTCCCTGTCTCTTCTGCTCGCTGCCCGAGTAAATCGGTCTTTCATTGATCCAATCAAGGCTGGAAGAAGCACCCAAGTGTACAAGGTACAACATGAACCGATCCTATGGTTCTGAACGAAGATGAGTCCAGTTTAGCAGATGGTGGTTTCTAATTTTAATTTGGATTCCCTAGACACTCATGGGCAGCGTACCAGACCGAGGAGGACGACCAGGAGAAATTGAGCCTCCTATGCCAGTGTGGCAAAAACAAAGAGCAAAAGGAGGTGGACACCAGCAACGACGCAAATTTCCAGATAAGAGAAAAAAGGGGAAAAAAGAGTAACTTCCTAATTTATTGCCCAATCTTAAAAATATGTAATCATTTATCTTTAATTAAATCCTTATTATGCATCTGGAGGAATTTGACATGTTATAGTTTTATAGCCAATATTGTGTGTGTGATTCTTAGTTATTGTACCTGTGTACATTTCTAAAACAGCTATACTGTACTGGTATGTGACCAGATATTTTTGTAAGATTTTTTTTTTTTTGTTCGTATGAAGCAGAACATCATTTATGTTTGCTTTGCAAATGTATTGGTAGGTTTATTTACTGAAGAATAAACCTGCTGAACACAGGCGTATTGTAATGTTGGTCGTGCTTTGATGTTTAAAATGGTCTAACTATGACCATTCTTTCATCCTTTATCCAAACCACTTCTGCTCCTAAGGGCAGCTGGAACAATGATGATTAAATAATCACATCACTAGAACAAGATTTGAAGAAAATGTCTATCCACCATTCATAAGAGATGACAAGAAAACCTCTGAAACGCTCCGATATTAAATATTTACAATGTATATTTACATTCAACTATCTATGAATAAAATGTATAATCTAAGCTACTTCACATTTGGACATCTAAATAAAGTAATCAGAACACAGTTTACATAATATAACAATAATACACAATTAAATAATAAACAATTATTGCACAAAGTCTAAAACCGAGTCTCCTGACTTACACAATACAAACGCACATACGTTATTTCTGACATACCGGAAGTTGTCCGGGACATAAATGATGCAACACACAGAAAGTTCCGGACGAGCGAAAGGTCGTCAGATATCTACGAGTGTGACAGCGGCTTAGTGTCGAGTCTCTTTTTATCTGCCTCTATACGGTTTGATACATTGTTCATTAGAAAATGCCGAGAGGAAGCAGAAGCCGAACATCTAGGATGCCCGCTCCAGCCAGGTAACAGTTGTTATTTATTGCTAAAACTGAACGCGGTAAGGATGGAGCTAGCTCACATGCTAGCAGTTAGCCAGGGGACTAGAAGGAAAAAACAATGGTTCTTGTCTCTGGAAATTGTTTGTGTACATCGGAATATCTGCCTTTTTATCGAGCTGTCATCAATGAACGTGTTCAATCAGTGTAATCGCCTTTTAATGTTGTAACTGCTTAGTGGCGTCATCCACAGAAGTGAATGTATAAAATAGTCATCTCTATCAGTTTGACTTTAACCTTTGACCTGCAGCCAAAGGTGACACATTCATTTGTTTTCCCAGGTGCATGATTTTGGCTTTTTTTTCTTACTAATTCTATTACAGTTGGATTTGGTTTCAAATGAACCTAATAGTTAATCTTTTAAAATAATCTTTCTCCACAGTCGGGCGCCACCATCACCACGACCCATGGCCAGGGCTGCACCTCCTCCCTCCCATGCTCCAGTTCCAATGCAGGCCTCTCCGTCTGCTGTGGGCGCTCCAGCCACAGCACCCAGGCAGCCGGGCATGTTTGCCCAAATGGCATCTACAGCCGCTGGAGTGGCAGTGGGTTCTGCAGTAGGACACACCATCGGACACGCCATGACTGGAGGCTTCAGCGGAGGACAGTCTGAGCCTGCCAGGGCTGACGTCACATACCAGGTAAATAAGTGTTTGGCTGCACATGGCTGAAATGGAATCAGGGCAGATTAGTGTGTCTGATACACAGTAGGTAGGTCATCAGTAACAAAGACAACAAGTGTGTGAGATAGTGTCTGTATACATATGAGTGAGTGATAGTTATATTTTGCATTGTCATTCTGTGGAATTTAAAACCTAGCTAGGCACCAGTATCTAGCAGGTCTGTGGATATTACTGTGTGCTCCGTAACTAGTAGATTATCTTGAACAGAGAGTGACGTCATTAAAGATGGTTTCCTTATTTGAGTATTCTGTCTGTTAGTGTTTTCTATCATGGACATTATGTGACAGAAGATGTCACAACTGATAGGGGTTTTGTGTTCTCAATATATCCTGGTTTCTTATACTTGCTCTTAAACTATTGTGTGCGTGTGTTTGTAAATGATCCCATCCTCTGCCATCTGTCAGGAACCATACCAGGGCCAGGCCATGTACCAACAGGCAGCCCCTCAACAGCAGCAGCAGGCCTGCTCCTATGAGCTCAAACAGTTCGTAGAGTGTGCCCAGAACCAGAGCGACCTCAAACTCTGCGAGGGGTTTAGTGAGGTGCTTAAACAATGCAGATTTGCTAATGGTGAGTAAAGGTTGCATATAATACATTTCTGTGCATAGCTATTTGTATGAAATAAGATTAGCCTATAGATGTGCCTGTATGTTGGTTTCAACATTGTCTTGTTGACTGCTAATGTTCTGTTGTGAAAACACAATGTAATATTTAGCATTGCTTATATTTTATGTCGGATCACTTCATAACATGTGCTATCTTGCCCCTTGTTATAATTTTTACACTGACTAACACTGATGATTATCGGGTTTTACATAAGTGCTTGTTGTTCAGATGTCATGCAAATGACTTTGCACGTCATGGTCTGGACTTGTTGCTGCAATGCCCAATGTGGCCATAGGGAGGAGTAATATCCAAAGGATTCTTGAACGGCTCCTAAGACAATAGTTTACTGTAAATAACAAGCTGTATTGAAACTGTCTAATTAAACGTTTCATCACAGGTATGCCTTGAGAGGAGTCAAACACGTGGAGTGAAGAGCACACACGAACTGCAATAAGCAGCATGCTGGATACTAGGAGGGTCTGGTTCCCAAGAGCTCAATAAACATGCTTTATTCTGACAGCTGATTACATCTGACAGTTCACTGTATTCATTAGACAGCAGAGCTTGAAATCTCAGTCTTATAAATAATGTTTATATATTTTTGAGTTGTGTGTGTTGGGTTGATTGCAGTTGTTCTTCGTTACTTCTTAATTTAATCCACTCCCGTATATCTCAAGGTCAAGTGCATTTGTAGATCACGATAACCTGTATAATTCAGCTTCCCTTAACTGGATGATAGTTTGCTTGTAACAATTGTGTGTTTAAAAATGAATAAAGACCTAAGATCATCAATTTAGCTTGATTTATTTCGGTGACCATTTATAACCCAGCTTGAAAAACATTCTATTTTTAGCGTAGCGGCGTCTTTAATTAGACTTGAGCAGCTACACCACAGCTGTCGCGGCGTCGTCGCGTTATTCCACATCCACAAACCGGATCCATCGTGTGAACTAACGTTGGTGCCGTCCTGCGCGCGTGCCCTGCGGGTGAAGGATCTGCAGGGACACGCGCTCGGCGGAAGCGTCCGTTTATTTTTGGCCGCTGACATTAGAGCTCACCCTTCACGATGGCACGTGCGGCCCCACAAAGCCGCAGCAGCACCGGCGTCGCCTGGACCTGCGCTCGGCCCGGGCCTGACTCAGAACCCTTCAGGGATGGGTGAGCGCCACGACGCGGACTGAGCGGTACCGGAGAGACGGTGAGTGGCCGAGCACTGTGTTCACACGCGGTGATTTATTAGCCCACCTGACGCTGTAAACGCACGTCCACACTTGTTAATACGCGAGTTGAATAACAGAATCAGCCAACTGCGATGTGAAACCGTCCTAGAACCAGAATGAAAAGAATACGGAGAAACGTCAATGACGTCGTTTTACTTTTACTGTACATTAAACTGTAGTTCAGTAGGACGGTGATCTCACATTAAACTGCTTCCATCTGACATGTGGGAATAATCAATATGCGGACAACTTACTGAACTTTCACTTTGCTGCTCTGAATGACATTGCGAACGACCAGACCAATGAACTTCTCTTCACAATTGATCTGTGGTGATACTTCAGTGCATCACTGCTAGACTGAAATTCTTTCAGTTTTTATTCAACTGATGAGCATAAATGTATGATTACTTGAATGTGATTGTCAAAACGAATGAGCCATGAGTAAGATACCTTCCTTGTCAGCAGCCTGTTTTGAAGCCTGTGCCTTTGGTGAAGCCACATCCCTCCATCATGACCAAGGAGGAGGAGGAGATCCCTGACTGGGTGGGAGCCCAGGAGTTCTACGACAAGTATGAACCCAAGGAGATTCTGGGAAGGTACGTCCGCTGGCAGAGGCTGCAACAGGTCTGACGCAGGGTCTTGAGTAAATGTGAGGAGCAGGACGATTCACTCATTTCTCTTCTGATGTTTCATTTGCTTTACTTGTACAATCCCAAAGGAAGAAATGTGTCCAGTTATTCACAGGTAAACATTTATTTGAATTGGTTGAATCGGTTTTATATTTAGATTGAGCAATGATAACAATGTTCTAAGTGAGTTTCCCACATATTTCACACTGATACAGTGTATCTGAGAAGTCACAAGGCTCAAAGGTTGAGGTCTATAGTACATGTTATTTTTAATTAGCATGGTTAAAAACACTATTTTGCTTTATAAATTAACTTTCCCAAATGTCATTAAGCAGCACAGAGCTGTGTAATCCAGCTCAGCACCTCAGTTATGTTTATTTGAGTTGGGCATAGCTGTTGCTGCTGGAGTGGACAGAACTAAAATAGGCCGAATGGTTTCCCTGAAGTTTCCCAGAAGTCCCTAAGAAATGTGAGCAGTGCCAGGGCCTGCTCATTGTCATTCCCCACCATCTGTCAGACGGTGGTGCTGTTACATAAGCCACAGTGTTTTAGGAGGCTCCATTTATTAACTTCAGCATGAGTAGACAAAGGTTTTACTGTTTCGGGAGGCGCTCCGCTAACAAGTTACGCAATTTCACCCCGTTTCTCAAATGTAGGTTGTACATTTGTTGAACATGCTCATTGTCTTCAACACTAGTGTTGTTCACTTGGCCCAGATCCTGTTGTGACCTGTCTAAGGCCGATACAGTTGTTTCGGCCCTGATGGACGCTTTCTTGCCCCCTAACAACAAGGTCTTGACTGAGTGTAGAATCCAGAATTAAGTGCACCGCAGGTTTTCTCAGTCTAGTTTTCCAAACGCTGTGTCTTTCTGTTCTGCAGGGGTGTGAGCAGTGTGGTGCGTCGCTGCATCGACAAACGGACGTCTCAGGAGTACGCCGTGAAGATCATAGACATCACCCCCTCAGACAAGATGACCCCACAGGCGATTCAGGAGGTCAGAGAGGCCACGGTGAAGGAGATCGACATCCTCAAGAAAGTCTGCGGGCAGGAAAACATCAGTAAATACATTCCGCAGACGGAATGTCCGTCTTAGTTTCAGTAGAAAGACTCTAAACTCGCAGATTCTAATGCAAAGTTAAGGCAGACAGCCTTTATGCTGCTCAGGAGGTCAGCTGTGCAGCCTTGACCAGTGACTTACAAAGCAATGCATCTCTCACCTCTCTAGTACAACTTAAAGACAGCTATGAGTCCAACGCTTTCTTCTTCCTGGTTTTTGACCTGTACGTATGAAATGTCAAGTTTATTTCAGTAAAACAGAAATTCACACTGCTTTGAACACCTAGCATCAGCTGTTCGTAAGGGGTTTGTTTCTCTTCCCACCAGGATGAGGAGGGGAGAACTTTTTGACTACCTCACTGAGAAAGTCACTCTGAGCGAGAAAGAAACCAGGTCCGTGAGTGTGTTATGGCACAAGTTCACTGTTTGCCAAAGCAATGTGCTCAAGAGTTTGGTGTGCTGACTGCAGGAAGATCATGCGCGCTCTGCTGGAGGTGGTCCAGTTCCTCCACTCCCAGAACATCGTCCATCGGGATCTGAAGCCTGAGAACATCCTTTTAGATGACGAGATGAACATCAAACTCACTGACTTCGGCTTCGCTGTGCAAATCAGGCCAGGACAGAAACTCAAAGGTTGCGTGAAAACCCACCAGCAAATATTATCATGATATGCTTCTGAAAGGTTCATCTATGTTAGGCCAACTTAGATGGACAGGTTTACTTTGTTACTATGTTTACAACCTACAGTCCGCTATAGCACTACAGCAGCTGCTGGTGGTCGGCGGAGAATCTGGGTCTCGTTGCACAACATGTTCCCTCTTAGCTGCTCTCACAAAGGTTAAGATGCAACAGGACACTCAGATCTATTTAGTGTAGCCCCTGACACTCAGAGTACACTGACCTTTCTTACTGACCTCTCTGAAATCATCATTAGCAGAGGGAACTGGCACATATCTAATCATGCTGCATGACGTTCAAAGGAAAACGCAAATACATTTATTTTTTACTTATTTTATGACATGTCTGTACCGTAGAGGTGTGTGGGACCCCTGGTTATCTTGCTCCAGAGATCATTGAGTGCTCCATGGACGCTGGACATGCAGGATATGGTACTGCTGTCGACATGTGAGTGTCCTGAGACCAAAATCCCACCACAGGATAGAAGTGTGTCTGGAAATTACATATTCTGTACAACATCTGCTACACGTGTAGTTTAACTGCAAAGATAAATCATTTCTAATCCAGCAGTTTAGGTTCTCTTCCAAGTGATCAGTCTAATATGCATTCTGGGTTATTACACACTGTAAACAGACTTCCTGTATCAAGCCCAACTGTCCTCTGGCTCGTGTTTGCAGATGGAGTGCAGGAGTGATCATGTACACGCTGCTGGCAGGCTCTCCACCCTTCTGGCACAGGAAACAGATGCTGATGCTGCGTATGATCTTGGCTGGAAACTACGACTTCTCGTCTCCAGAATGGGAGGACCGTTCAGACACTGTTAAAGATCTGGTTGGCTTTTTCCTTTGATCGACCTAACAGGATCTGGACTAGCTTGTAGTTAGTTAGCTTTAGTTACGTAGGTGTTAATGAAACATTCCACACCGTCTGCTCAGATCTCTCGGATGCTGGTGGTGAACCCAAAGCAGCGCTTCACAGCTACAGATGCTCTCAACCACTCGTTCTTTTCACAATATGTGGTGGACGAAGTGCGACAGTTCAGTCCATACAGGCGGTTCAAGGTGAAGTTTTCTTCTGCAAGTTGTGCAATGAGATGTTGAAACGTAGAGCTAATAAGTAACATCAACTAAAGACAACTAGAACTTTTATATGGAAAACGTAACATTTGTATTATTTTGACGTTAGTCCTGTTATATATAGAGCATTTACACCAGTGAATATTTGGTAGATACAAAGTTCAACCCAAAAACCTGTTGTACCCCATGAAAATAATAAAGTTAAGATAAACAATGAGTCAAAACATGAGAAATGAATATTACAACCCGGTCATTCCCAGATATCCTCATACCAACCACTGGCCTTTATTGAACTGTCTCCAACAGGTCATCTGCATGACTGTACTCGCCACAATGAGGATCTACTGCAGCTACCGTCGCGCCAAACCGGTCACCAAGGAAGTGATCAAGAGTGATCCATATGCTGTCAAGCCCATCCGAAAGCTCATTGATGCATGTGCGTTCAAGATCTATGGTCACTGGGTCAAGAAGGGACAAACCCAAAACAGAGCAGCACTTTTTGAGAACACTCCCAAAGCCATCCTGCTGTCGATTGCTGCTGAGGCAGATGAGCCGATTCAGCACATCTGGTAACTTGTCCCTCAGGGCTGAATCGCTGGAACATTAAGCAAGTGCAGTTGTGCATTTTGCAGCTTTTTTGGGTTTCTGTGCCATAGAGATGAGATGAACTGGTAAAATACGACTGACTACAAAATGGGGCTCGTTTAAAATGTCTCTAATGTGTACAGCATGTTATGACAGTATTGGTCACTACAGTGCTAGTGGTTTTACCTCAGGGACTGCCAAAACTGGCCAACCTGAAACCTAAGTAATGAATTACAATTTAATTTTAAACAGTATGTTTGATGACTTCTGTCTCTCATATAGTGAAGATTTTATGCTCTTTAGTTCATGGAAAAATTAGCCAACAGCCAGGTTTTCACATTATCCGACTTCTTAACTCTACTCAACAAATTCAAAAATGAATGTGATTTTTACATTTGTTTTTTTTAACTGATCATATCAAAACCTGGAATTTGTTCAAGTTCATAAAAGTGAAACTTATTTTTTCCTCTTATAAGCATTAGTTTTATTGGATCTATTAGGTCGGTCATAGCAAAATGTGCAATTAACTTTGATTAGCTGACTGGAATATGAAACAGTGAACCTGCATACTTCTTACCACATTACATGTGCATTGATAATTGCATAATGTATTGTACAAAACCATTCACAGTACAGGTAACTGCTTAAACCAGAATGGTTTAAGAATGGCCAGAATGAGAATGATGACACCATTTTAAAAATGTATGTGACCGATTTATTTATTATAATGTTAATTTAATAAAAAGTATTTATTGAAAAAGTTAACATTTGTGACGTTTTCATCATCATTAATCTTCACGTTTGAGGTAGAAATTCAACACAGTTGCAAATGTTATATTATAAATATGAGGGGAAAAATTACTTCCAGAATAACTTTCATTTCAAGCCAGAGGCCGTGTCATCTTCCAGTAGAGTCAACTTCATTGAATATCATGGAGCTACAGGTAAAAAAAAAAAACATAAAAGGAATAGAGAAAAACATTGAGTTGACCCACTAAGACAATTTACAGTTCAAATTTTCCATTTTGTATTTTGCAGTATCAATGTAATATTTTTGTACTCATTTCCATGCAGTTAGATGAGGATCAGAGAACTCATCTAAACAATTGAGAAAGAGAAATGAGAAGAGGCTCTTGCATGGTGTCTGACTGTATCCACCACAGACTAGATGGAACAGAATTCAGCCATGCCTCAGATAATTATAATAAAGTGAATAAAATATCTAAATGAAAATTACTTTAGTGCCCAATATTTAGACATGGAAGTTAAAGTTGAAATATCACAAATCACGTGTTACCTCTTAATGCTGCTGCTCCTGACTCCGTGTGGCCCAACAAGCATCAGCTCACTGCAAGAATAAAACACAGCTAAAAAATAATGCGGAGCTCAATCATACACATTAGCGCCGGTTTAGTTGCTCGGGTTTGACAGGACAAAAGGCCTAATCTGTACTTTTTAGTAGTGTCGCATGCAGCCACGTGCACGTCCATTCACGAGACGTAACCTAAATGTCAAATGCTAATACGCTTGTAAATTAAAACGCAGCACCGCTGCTCTTCACACTCCAGTAGCTTTACAGCAAACCACGACATTATCGAACAATAAACATTAATGAACTATTTAACATAGAAAGAACAGCAGCTAAACTACCAACCTCGTTCAGTCCCATTCTTCTTCTTCCGTTCTTCTTGTTCCGCTTCCTGCAGCTTTTTCTTAAATAAATGCAGCTTCTGGTGCCTTTAGGCTAACTACCGCCCCCGCCTGGTCACTGCGGATACTACATTAGGGACATTAGGAAGCACCAGGGACAATTCCTCTAAACCCATTCTTCCCATCAGCAGCGCGTTTTATTTGAAAGAGATGGAGAAATTGCTTCATCACCACAAATGTGCATCACCCACTGGTTCTGTATGAACCAGGACTGTGTCTATAGAAAGACTCACAGGTGCTCAGCTGTTTTTAAGTCATTTAGGAAAAACACTCCGAGCAATTAATCATCAGTGGCTTTTCCCTGGAGCCCAAACCAGCTGGACGTGTACACAAAGTTGCTCGGTTATAGTGGAATTTACACGCGAGGTGACGTGGACCTTCGGACAAAGCACGAACTATTTTTGCAAAAAAAAAACCTCGTTCCCTGACCGGGAATCGAACCCGGGCCGCGGCGGTGAGAGCGCCGAATCCTAGCCACTAGACCACCAGAGACTGACTGGCGTCGCAGAAGCGTCACACTACAAGCAATTCGTCATTTAGTTGTACAACCCCGTCACCTACCAGCACGTTCGCCATCCTGTGTTTGGCGCACGAGCACACGAGCGGCAGTGTGGGCTGCCCCATCGCCGTGGAAACCGAGGGCAGGGGGCGGTCCCTCACCGGCTTGTCTCTGATTGGTCCGTCATTTAGCACTTCTGTTCCTTATCGCTGAGCCCATTGAAGCGCAGGGCTCGGCTAATGTTGAAGCTGCAGTTTGTGCCTTATCAACGCTGTTTTCACCGGTAAGTACCACAAAAGCGGCGCGCGTTGAATGTGCTCTTGCGAACACCACGTTTGCAGATCGCGTGCTTTCTCTCGATCGATGCGCGAAGTACTGAAATGAGGAGATCGGGCGGCACCGGACAGGGATCCGCGAGTGGTGGTAACGTAAATCAGTGACGTTTACAAGTTTGACCGAGTTTCAGTGCTACCGTGTTTGTTTTGGGGGTTTGCTCACCGGCCCCGGTCATCTGTAGTGAGCCGAGGGGTGACGCAACACGGACGGAGGATGTCCACGAAGGACGCGGTTTGTTGATAGTCGTTTCGTATAATGCACCACTACTCCAACACACAGAGGCCGGTGGATGTCTGCTCTGCACGACTGGAGACGTGTAAACGGCCTCAAGGACTTAAATTAAAGCCGCCAGAGTCTCCAAACATCCCTAGCGTTTGAGTTCTGCTTTCTAGGTTGTACCTAGAGTCAAATCTGTCCTCTGCTCCTCGGGGTTTTCTCTTCAGTCATCGTGTACAGGAACGTAAGACTGACAATAGTAGAAGTTGTACATGTTGTGCCGGAGAAGAGACTCGTTGTGAAATGTATTGTTGTGAACAAGTCTTTGTCACGCAATAAAGAAACTGAACAATGGGTTTTGTAACTGACTCAACAGCACGTACAGCCCAACTAAAGCCACTAACTACTGCTGAACTAATTCCACCCAGACATTTTATTCTGAAGATTCTCTGAATTCCACCATAGTTTTGTGAATTTGAAGGTCAATATACATTTATTTTAGATGCATTTTAAACCTCTAGCTGAAATCCTGTTTCTTTTCCTTTCCAGCATGATGATATCGCTTTCACAGACGAAGGAAGTCTTCCGGAGAGCAGAAGCTGTCTGTTTTGATGTGGACAGCACAGTCATTAAAGAAGAAGGCATTGATGAACTGGCCAAATTTTGTGGTGTTGGGGATGCTGTCACCGAGATGTAAGTAAATTATTAAAACAGTAGCTACACGTAGAAACCCAGTGCTTTCATTTCTATCTTTATTTTTACATTGATGTTTAACATCCTTGAATTTGTCCCAAACATTAAGCCGTCCTGTATTACTGACATTTCAGGACTCGCAGGGCTATGGGCGGCTCCATGACCTTTAAGACAGCCCTGACTGAGCGTCTGTCCATCATCCGCTGCTCGAGAGAACAAGTAAACAAGCTGATTACAGACCACCCACCTCAGCTGACTCCAGGTATCAGGTGAGTCATGTGGCCATTGTAACGGCACAGAACAACTGCTATGCTCAAGACATTTACTAAATAAGAAGTGACTTGCCTGGAATTGTACAACATACAGTTTTGCAGTGAGATAATGTCAGCTGCAGTCATAATCGCTGATAAAGCAATTTAAAAACCCTCCATTGAGCCTTCAGATATTTTTCTCATATGCATGTGATAGGCATGTATGTAAGTCTTTCCTGTGCCTTTGTGTGTATACATAGGTGCCTAATGAACTGCACTGATCTGACAGATCAAGTGACTTGGTCATAAGATCTGACTCTTGGTTAATTGTTCGTTTGTCTGTCTGTGTTCAGGGAGCTTGTGGACCATCTTCACCAGCGCAGTGTAAAGGTGTTCCTAATTTCAGGCGGCTTCCGCTGCATAGTTGAGCATGTGGCCACTCAGCTGAACATACCACTGCATCACGTTTATGCGAATCGACTCAAGTTCTACTTTAACGGTAAGAGTCGGTGTTTATGGTTTGCCAAGAAAATGCATCCATCTACAAATCAGCAAAATAATTTTTTCGTTTTGATACCAGTGAGCATGCTTCACTCTTTCGGGTGGTATTCGTTTTGTCAACTCATTTCAAACCTTGTGTTTTCTAGGAGAGTATGCTGGGTTTGATGAGAGTCAGCCCACAGCTGAGAGTGGAGGGAAAGGCAAGGTGATCAGTATGCTCAAGGAACAATATGGCTTCAAGACTGTGGTGATGGTTGGAGACGGAGCCACCGACCTTGAGGCTTGCCCTCCTGCCGTAAGTGTTCAGTGTCTTACTTGACCTCATCTGAATTTCAGTTTCATGTGTTCTCAATAGAGAAACACTTTAATTTGTCCTCAGAGCGCGTTCATTGGATTCGGGGGGAACGTCGTCAGGCAGCAGGTTAAGGAGAGGTGTTCATGGTACGTGACAAGCTTCGAGGAGCTGTTAAAAGAACTGGAGAAGATTTAAATACACTAAAAGTACTGTTGCTGAATTTAACATTTTATATTTGCACCTACAGTAGTTTTATCCAGTGTACATTTTCACTGTACTATTAACAGATTTTATAATAAATGAAAATGTTTACACTAATGAGACCAGTTTTACCAGCTTGGGGATGTTGCCCTGTTTTGTTTTTTTTAATTGAACTTAAGTGAATAACCAAACACTGTCTATGAAGATGTGAGTGTTTTTGCACTTTTGCATTTAATCTTAAACTAATACAACTCCTTCATATAGCGGTATGTGCAATGAGCAATAGAGAAATTTGAATTCTGTGTGTACTTGTAACCAGACATGTCAGTCAGTGTGGTGGCTTCAGTCTTGTTGAGAACCTCAGCATTAAACATAAGAACGTGCCGTCAGATATCTGAACTGCTTTAATCTGTGTTGTCATTCCTGTCCTTTGCGGAACATCGTTCCCTATGAATCAATGAACAAAGAGACAAGATTAACATGCTTCCTTTAACAATGATATCGGACGTTACAGTAAGCAGCAGCATGTCTGACCACTTAGCGCCAGACTCTCAACTACTGATGAACAGTGTTTGTTTCCACAATTCATGTACAATATTTATCCCTCACTAAACATGTAAGATAAAAACTGTTAAAATCAGCATGCTGTCATCACGTGAAGTAGAAGCCACAGTCACACAGTACACGACACAGAAACTAGGAACATCTGGAAGAAGCAAATGAATCAGGTAATCTACCAAGAAGGAAATGCATGATTTATAACCCATCTGAAATATAAAAATCTGGGGTTTACACGTTGAACCAACTCATATTTCAAAAGAAATACAGTTTTCACAAATGTATAGATGTTCCCGCTTCACTCAATAGCATGGCCCCTATCAAACTGGCACTTTTCAGCACGCTTACCGTAAAACTGACAGAAAAATAGTACATTAGATAAATATATATAGTGATTGTGCAGTGAGACTCAGCACTACCACTTCCTAGCTGTTCCCACACATACAGCTGCTGCTGCTCTTTTCAAGTAGCTTTGGTAGGTTCTGAAATGGACGCTCTCTTTTTGGACCAGTGTTAATGTGGCACAAACCTTTGGAATTAACAACCATCAGGAGGTTTAAATTGGCCGAACTGGCTCATCCTGCTCCTGAATACTCAAAAAGACACACACACACACAAATAAAGTTGCTGTAATTGGCAAAGTTTACCTAAAGACACTACGTAATCTGTGTTAGGGCCACCTCGGAAATAAGATAAATAAAAGACGAGGGATGATAAAGGCTGGTTGACAGCACTAAAGAGGTCGACTCCGTTTAAGAGCAATGTTCTGGATTGATGTAAATGGTGCCTCTCAGTGCTCATTTCACTGCAGCGGCGAAGCCTTTGTCGGGATCATGATCCTTGAATCCATGTACTGAATGAGAGGAACTGATGGAAGATAAAACGTGTGTCATGTTACAGTCCACTGGCTACTCATCAGATTCAACAGGGTCTGGAGGAGACTTTTCTTGCTCACCTGTGTAATACACCACCTCATGCCAGCCTTCCTGTTGCCACACGGCGTTCCTCGTGTCTTCTCGAGACTGAAGATCTTTGTAAGCTGAAATCGACCAACAAACCCCCTTTTAATACTGCATAGAAGACAGTCAACACAATGATATTTATAAATGAATAATTTACAAACATTATAAGCTGGTTTACCAGTAAGACTAAGCAAGAAGTTACTCTCGCTGCTGTTTAACCTGTTATGAGACGGACAATCACTTGGAGTCTGACTCTGTCCCTCTAGAGTTTACAGTTCCCTCTTGTTCTTGGTGGGATATCTGTCAACTTAGCTACTACAGTATGTTCCCATCTAGTCATTGATCTTCTCTGCTGTTGTGCAACAAATAGACAGTAGATAGTCTTGCAGTGTTTTCAGTTCAGAGATAAACGCCTGTCAAGTGATAACAAATGAGTGCGTGCAAGCACTTCACTCATATCACTACGATTATGTGTGTGTTTCACGTCTACATGTTGACATGGTCAGTATGTAACTGTGCAACAGGCTGGAATGTGTCCATACCCCAGAGGTGATGAACCATATAGAGGTTGCCAATCTGTGAGAAAAACCCTCCCACAGCTTCTCTGTTGTGCTGGCGGTATCTAATGGCTCTGGCCCTGCAGGAGAGAACAGCTTTAGTCACAACACAGGCCAAAAATACCAAGGCCTCATCTGACATAACAAGACCCAGCCGGCACACACACAACACATTTAACTAGTCTTCAAACAAGGACATCATGAACATGGCCTCTGCATTTACTTTGGACTGTTTTTAATTTAAACAATTGGAGCTGGAGTCTGTTTTCTTAACATAAATTAGACTACAGTTGTCTTCCATAGCTGCGATTATTCACTGCAACATCACATCCAATCTTCTCTATGTATGTTTATGAAGCTATGCACTGGCCATGTTTTCCCCCCAAAGTAAACATACACTTGTTGCCATCATTGTCACTGTCTGGATACAACACAAGTCTCTGTTCTTCATGCTGTTTATGCTTAAAGTACGGGTCTGACCCTTCAACTCCACAAATGATATTGAAATTGCTTTACTCACGCAATCTGTATGACTATAGATGTTTAGTCTAATAAAGAGAGGCTCAAGTAGTCATAAATGGAAAATAAGGACGGGCTTCAGGATTAAGACAGCGTTTCATCATACATTTCCCAAGAATTACATTTAAGCGTTTAAGTTAATGCACTTCAGAAAGTAGAGCAGCCTGTGGCTATTACTCCAGGGTTGATATTACTGCTGCACATTATTATCACATTACTAGGATGTCAAAAAAAAGATACAGAGGTTTTTACAGTATCATAACTAAAAGTGCACAGTAACTTGTTCAGCCGTGATGTAATATATGATACTGGGGATTAATGACTGAAAACAAAACCACAGACAAATAGTCTATTCAAAGCTGAGGCCCGTGCACAACGCCTACATCTTTATTTCAATCAATCACAATCAACTGTGCTGCACAAACTAATATGCCGACCACTTGACTCTGTGCTTTATATGCAGGCTGATTATACTTGTGCACACACAGTTTCCCACTTGAATATGAATCTTGGTATGAGCGCATGACAGTACTGCTTCACAATTCCTCTCTGTGGAATAGCTCTTATTAACGACAGTGTGATGAGGAAGGTTACATGCAGTGCAACCGTTCTGTAAATACAGTTCAGTGTATCAAATGAATTTAAACCGCCTTACCAGTAATTACCCCACTCGATCATGGTTCCTGGCTGCAGGAAAGAAAAACAACATAACTTATTGCAATAAAACACAATTCTGAGCCTTCCTATCAACTTTGATTGGTGTCACACTTGTGTCTTCTTTCCAAAGTAAACGTATTAGCAGAAATGAATTGTAAATATGCAACATAGGTATTTTATCATTGTGAAGATAAGTGGCAGCAGTAATTACACCAGAAGGCTTCTTCAATCATTCTCCATCAATCATTGACAACCCTGCTGGTTCTAGGATGTAATCTCAGGCTGTGATGAGGGGCAATAGCCTGCATTCATCACGTCACTGGGTTTTCTGATCTAGAGACAGTTTTGACTCTCAGATTAGGAGCAATTTAATCCACAGCTGGCATCTGACTGTGAATTAAAGAGTTTTGTACAGATTTGTCAAAGTGTGACCATGGATTTGGGATAAGTCACTGCTGTACTTTTGAGGTAAATATGGTTTCATGTCTCCCTTATGTTCAGACTAGCGAGGGACCACATGTCTAGCACTAGACACGATGAGTGGTACTCACCCTGAGCTGATAGGACCTGAGCTCATAGATGTTGGGACCCTCTCTGGGGACAGGCTCATTCCAGAAGCTGAACTCCAGGAGAAGCTGATTCCTGCGAGATAACAGCATCTTTCCCCGCTCCTGCCTGTACGCTGTGAAGTCCTGATAATGGACAGACGGAGATCAACGTCTGACTGACAGCTCCACTACCTGATTAGCCCCCCTAACGCGTTAGCTGTAATAAGACAAATAAGGAGCCTTCACCTTGTTCTGCCTCAGCTTGTTCATCACCTCCGTTAAAGCTGGGTATCCACCTCTGTAACGCCACAGATGAACTGTGTAATTTAAAGCAGGGTTAATAAACAATATGATTAAGAGCAGTCCTCTAGCCCACAGATACTATGCTGTCTGACATGTTTCTGTCTTTGTGTCAGGATTGATTCAGTGAATCTTTTATCACAGATATCTGACTTAATGATCTCGTACCATCACATCATTAATTCTGTGCCTTATTGTTCTAGTGGACAACAATGAATGCATTAAAAAAAATGCGATTCTGAACCCAGTAAGTATCATGTTCCAGAAAAAAGGACTTGGATGTATATCAGTGTTTCTATTCCCACTCAGTGTTTTTAATGGTGTACTTGCAGTATAGTAGTGTGATGCTGTCTTGAGGCCACACCTGTTATACTGCACATACTGTATAGATATTAGTAATCCTACCAGCCTGGTCTTGTTCTCCATACCAGGTATTCCAGGTGCCCACCAGCTCACAGGGGTAGTACTTATCAGCATGGATTGAGGGCAAAACATCCTCACTGTGGTAAATAAGAAAAAAAGAAACAGACAAATGCTAAAATATGGAACAAGCGACGCTGCATTTGACACTTTATTGGATTGTGCATTTAAGTCTCCTGAAAACACTCAGCAGAACCCAGATAATGTCACGTTTTCCCGTCATGTGTCTCCTGTCTAATGTTGCACGTCCCAAATTAGTCCTGCACTACAAGTTGTCGGCCTCCGGTCACCCGAGGTATGAGCAGGGTTGGTCCATGAGGCCCTGAGGTCAGGATTATTGTCCATTAACATGCACTAGGTTGTTTCACTCTCCCACTGCCACCTCTATCTAACGGACAGGTTCAGCCTGTATAGTTTGCCTTCGACTACACATATGACGACACTCACCACAGCTTGTTGTATGCATCCAGGCACTCTGGCTTGACATTATGAACTGCAAACAAAATCTCAGTATTACTTGAGGACAGATGGGTTTCTTAAAATACGCACATTTCCAGCAGCACTTACACTGGATTTTGTAGAGGTTGTTCTCCTCGTTTTTGGTCAGGAGGTTGGAGTGCGCATCTTTCCTGGGATCAACCTTCCTCACGAAGAGCGATTTGAACCAGCTGTCCTCCCTGCTTCTGCTGCTGGATGTTGAAAAGCCCCTTCAAACACAGACAAGCCCACGATGAGCCACAACTGCACAGAGGGGGAACTCTCCCCACTTCCTGATTCACTGCCCAGCGTCTTCTACTGTTCCCTGAGCAGACCGCCATGGATCTGACGACATGCTTCACATCACACATGCTTGCGGGTTGAAATTAATTTACGTCTAATGACCTGGAAATGACGTCAAACAGATGTGGCTGAAACACAAGAGGTCAAAGTGGCGGAGAGCTGCGGAATCTACAGCCAAACGTGTGTAAACGCACTGCACTTAGCAGTAAAGCATCACATTGACCTTGAGCCGTGGCACATGTGCATTAATACGGACTAGCAGGGACCTGTGCGCCGTCACTGTCCCGCAGCATTCACGCTAAATCTGCTCGTCCCTGTGGAAGTTGGAGCTGCAGGCAGCGGGCTAGCTAGCGGGCTAGCGGGCTAGCCCTCCGCCGCACGACACGCGGCAGCCGGCTTCAAAGTCCACAGAGATAAGCCCCGAGCCTGCGCACGGACGCCCGGCCCACCTGCACCACGCGACGAGCGCTCCGGCCGGGTGGGCCCCGCTTCTCGGCCGAGCCACAGCCCCCGCTCTCTGTAGGAGTCCCGTCGCCATCTTCCGCACAGAGCATAGGCCGCTCTCAGGCGCGACCACTAGGCGGCGCTGCAGCACCGCATCAGCAGGGCCCGCAGCCTGATCGCCACCCAGCCGCTGAGGCACGAACGCTTCTCCCGCTGCAGACCTGGTAATAAAACTGCTTAAAAACTGGTTGATATAGACGCAGAAAACCTTTTAGGATCTTATCAGCATCTGTAGTAAGTTTTAACCTACTTATTCAGGATCATTTCTACAGAACAGCTGCCTGGTGACGTCATTATGGGAAAGGTTAGTGAGGTTGTTCTGGGCAAAGACTCAATGTAGCTTTGACTTTACAAGATCCTTCACTTCAGTCTCCACATCACGTGTCTCCACTGTCTCCCAGCAGAACTGTGTTACTTTAGGATATTTACCATTTCACATACACATCTGTACGTTATTTATTTATCTGTGAATGACGTCACACATGTGCAAAATAACCAACCAACAACTTCTAATGGCAAACGTTTACCCCAACGTACTATACTGGTTGAACAGGTGGGGGCGCTGCAGTTCAACCAACAGACTGTCACCAGCATTTTCTGTGCACCATCAACATTGTTAAATTAATTAATAAGAAAAACTGACTAGTGGATATGACACGAACCAGGCCAGATTCAACTCCACACCGTTTTTGCAGCCAACACCAAAGAATGACCTAAGTCTGAAATGTCATCACCCAACCAGCCAATTCATCATTAATCCCTGTCTTTGATGTTGTAGCAAACATATCAGCTGTGTTCAGGTCCAGAACTGTGAAGGTTTACAGTGTGTAACATATCACAGACCGTAATGAAGTGAAAACATTTTGCAAATCAATAGGTGTCTTAAAACTCCCATAAATCATTTTCATCTTGTGACCGTTAGAAATAAAAATCAAAAATGTACTAAATATATTAAGCTGCCAGAACTCATGTCCGTTGAAGATATTTCAGAGTGATTTTGTGTATGTTCAGATAAATAATCTGAAGAGCAGAGGACAAATGTAGGACCTAGTTGCACGTGAATGATGAAGAGTGTGGCGGGATTGCAACCATGTAGGAATTCAGTGCATTTGAAAGTGATTTATTATTTGACAGAGTGACTATGAGTTTAACAGGGACCATATTGCTAAAGCTGACTTGGCCTTAGGAAAAAGACAACTTACCACCACTGGAATTCAGAAACAATGGAGGGATTTCTTTTCGGTTCAAAAACATGAATCATAAGGGAGTGTTTTCTGTGAGAAACCTTTTTGAAAAGCAATCGGCCAAACGTAGGTATGTTTGGAAATTCAAATAATAAAGCGTCCTCAGAAATGTTGCTCTTTAAGTTTTTGCTGAGGTCACTAAATTTGCTGATCTAGTTTCATCTGTCACCTAAATTGCTAGTTATTTTACCATCGCTGTCTTTAGCGGACGCTGTTCAACGGCCTGTTTCTAGAATCCAGTCAATACCTTAAATGAGAAGTATATCACATCATCCTATGTAAACCACAAACTGTTCTCAATCACAGCGAAACTAAAAGTCTCCACTCGGCGTCCACCTGCTGGCTCTTTGCAGGGCTTCATCAGCAGAAGGAGAATCTTTGTCCAAGGCTTGGCTCTGAAGTGAAGCATGAAGGTTCATTCGTGAGTCGTTTGCCAACACAACCCCGGCTATAGGTTCACTCACTTGCCTCTGACGGAGATTCCATTCGTACTGACAAAAACCGATTCCGTCTCCTAAGCCTCCGAACACCCAGCACAGCAGACGATGAGCCTGAAAGCTCTGAGTCCAAGGTTAAGAACAAACATGACCTTTGCTGGAGAAGTTTAGATTGTGCAGTGAGTTTTTGGAATTAAATGCGAGTTGGACGACAGCTGTTTATAAAGCATACTTTCATTTTATTTATCCTAATTTCTTTAACACAAGGTTATAGAACACAGCCTCAAAATCATTTCTCTTTGGGATGCAATGAATTCTCTAAAGCAGGGCTTCAAGAAGAACAGCTGTGAAAACAGCCGATACGAATCCTTCTCTAATGCCCAGAGAACCATGGATTCTGTTTATCAGGGACTTTAGAAATATTTAAAAAATGCTTTGCTTAACTCTCTTCCACCCACATTACTAAAATGTCCACCCTAGCCTCTGGTATAAAATAACTCCTGGATGATCTTCAGTAAACTCAGTATTATCAAGCCACATGATCTAACTGGCCGTGTTTGTAGTTGCTTTAGCTTTATTATGGGCTCACTTTCCAAGAACTGCTGTCAGACTTGTGAGAAAATACTTTTGAGATATTGTTTATAGTCTTCACCCCTTATTTGGACACTGCAGTGAATTAATGGTTCATTGCCGCACACAGAGGCACTCAAACAACGAATACCTTCATTGTAGTAACCCACGAATTATGCAGTCTGTGCGTATTTTATCTTCAATAAAACAATATAAGCAATCACCAACAAAAACACCTGATCTTAAATGTTCAGAAATTACATTTACTTATTATTTGCCTTCTCCGTCTCGCTGCAGTTTGCTGCTTTATGTCAGGATTTATGTCAGAAACCATCTGTATGGATTGTCCCACCAGTTCGGAGCTACAGGACATCACAGCTGCTGCTCCACACGTTCTCATACTTCACTGAACATGTTTTCAGAGTCAAGAATTTTACTGAAAGACTGATGATGTTGGTTACACAACCTCAGAACTGAGGAAAAGAGGCATTACTTATGAAAACAGAGCAGGTGACGCAAATGAAAGCTTAGTCGAACCACTCGAGAGCAAGTCAAACACCCAAACTCAGAGTGTTGACATGTTGTACGTCGTACAAAAGGAGAATGATCAATTGCTGCAGTCGCTGAAACCCACGTCTATCTGCCAAATGGCCTGCTGCGTTTTAAAAGTCGCATGTCAATCTGCTCTGTTAAAGGCAACAAATATGTAATTACCATTAGGGACAGATCTGGCTGAGGTGTAACCTTCTTAACGGTTACCTTTCCTCTGTTTGCATGGTTTAAGCTTGAGCGTAGTCTCTGGCTCGCATGACTTATTTTATCTCAGAGTATATGACCCTTCGATCGGCCTTTGGTAATGGACAGAATGGGGTCCTGAGAAATGGAGGAACCCTGTGCTCCAACTGTGGTATTTCATGACATCAGACTCTGACTTGTCTTGTCATTGCTCTCCTTCTCTATACGGTAATACTCAGACATAAGGTCAGAGGTGTGAATGAAAAATTAAGTGGCCAGCACTCCAGGCCAAAAATAAGATTTTCAAGAGGCCGAGAACAGCCGCATCGAGCCAGGTCTTCTGTCACCCTCAGTGTTTGCCTGGAAGCAATTTAGCCCTAACATCACATCCTAAGACACAGAAAGGTATCCACAGATTAACACGCTGTTTTCCTCATGCGCTACAGGCGCTAAGGTCAACCCAGTGTTTTCGTTTTTTTAAGAAAATGACGAACAGCGTGGGCTGTCTTCCCACTGCTAAACAATAAAGCGTTTGTGGGAGAACATGCATTTAGGATTTGATGGATGAACGGTACTGTAGGCCTTAAATGTCTTCTTTGCCCTGATGTAGCACAGATAACATATTTTCTTTTGATTATCTTGGGTTGACACTTTGCTGTAATTACATGAATCATTATATCGTCCAACCCATCGTAACTAGTAACTAAACTAGTATCTGTTTAGGCATATTTTAAGACAAAATAAACAAAGGCAAAGGTCAAATAATTTCTCACATGTTCAGAAATAAATTCTTCCACTAACCAACACAGTATTAAGTCACGTGTAAGGACAGGTAAGGGCCACTGATCTGTGGCTACAGTCGATCTGCTTTCACAGAACCGTCCTTCATTTGGTTTCCACACTTCCCCCTGAGGGTCACTGGGGGATGGAGCCTTCAATTTTTATTACGGCAACGGCCCACACATGGGTGTAGTTCTATATATCTAAACAAATACCTGGACGGGTTGGTCATACATATGGACGGCTCATCATGTGATTTTCATGCTGCTTCACTGGGTGATTCCACGTCCAACATTTTAATGTGATGGACTATTTCTACAGATATTTTATTTTGCTCTCTTCACAGGGGTTTGAGTGTCCTTGGCCAGAAGTATTTCAAATATATAAACAGGCCTAAACAAATAAATTCAATATGTGCTGCCATATTAGTTGCTGCATAATATGAAAACGAGTATAATACAAATATTTTATTTTCAGTTTGAAAGATAAATATGATTTAATGTCTGAAAAATAAAACGTTGTCCAGCTTCTCTGATTCCTCAAAGACTAGGATGCAAGATAATGTACCTGCTGGACAGCAACAGTGTATATTCTATGTATTTTCTTTTGTAAGTTGAGACTGTGTTGGATTAAATCAAACTGGGTGGGTTTCATTTTAACCACTGCAAATTCTCCACCACAAATGAAAGAGCCACCTCAAATTCTTCACTTCAGGCTAAGTGCCGTGCTCTAAATGCTCCAGAAGTCTGTGTATTAGGTTTGATGATGTTTATGACACAAGTTCACATGTGTTCAACAAAATGTTTGGTAATTACTGAGAAAGAAAGACAAAGATCTCTATTACCGTAGAGACTGGGTGTGGAGCAAAAACAACAGCTGGTAAAACTAGAGCTGATTGGGCCACTTCCTGCTCTTCCATGTGCTTAGTCCACAATTATCGGAATTGATTAGTTGACTATATTATTTATAATTCATTTTTAATACAGAGTTCTATTGAGTGCACAGAGTGAAAAGTGTTTCCTTTGACTGACAAGACGTTAATGAAGAAGCTGTGGGCCTTTCATTCCTTCATTGCTTTAAGACAAATGAAGCAGATGAAAGATATGGACCTGATATTAGGTGTCATGCTGGCATTTGGCCGCTGTTTGACGGGAGCTACCAATACCGAGTCAAAGCAGATCTCTCTGGTGTTTATTGATGATGTGGCTGCTGCTGAAGATGAATCCTGAGGTGTGAGCGGTACTGTCTGTTCACAGTCAGCCAAATGCTGCTTCACAGAGCAGATGAATGATGAGTCTAAACCAACAGTGAAAGCTGTGAATCTTTGGAAGGCAGAGAAATTGATTATTCTTCAATGGCCAAGCCAGGAACCTGATCTGAACCCAACAGAGCAGCTCTTCTCTTAGTCGAGACAGGACTGAAGGCACAAAGTCCCACAGACAAGCAGCTGAAGTTGGCTGCAGTGGAGACCTAGCATCTCAGGAAATATGGCTCCAGCCTTCAGGCATCCAGTGACTGAAAAGGATTTTCATCCAAGCACATTTAAAAATATGTCAGTTTGTCCAAGTGCTTTTGAGCTTCAGAATTTAAAGTTTTAAGCAACTTGGTAACAACTTGGAACCATTTACAGTTTGATCTTGATTTTTTTTTTGTTTTTTTCAAATCCAGTTTGGTGATGTAGGCAAAACCATAAATAACATCTGTGTCCAAATACCTCAGAGCCTAACTGCTTGTACTAAAAATGAAAAAAGGTCATTTTTACTGAAATAGTTTGAGCACTGTGTGTGTACACAGTGTTGTTGTTACTATGACAATCCCTGTATGTCCCAGTTTATTATGGGCTATAGCTACAGTAAATGTGAGCAGCAGGTAATATAAGTGAAAGGATTATGCTGGTATTGTTGGGGGTCTGTTAAAGTTACACTTGGCATCTTTTGGGTTTGCTACAGATGCAATTAGATCAAAATAGAAGTCGATGGGGAAAAAAGTAGGTGTGAGACACAAATGGTCTGTTTTGTCTCATCAGAACATGAGGCAGTACGACATCAGATGGAACATGTTCCATAGCTGAGTCTGAAAGTATGCGACTGTGACGCCTTCTGCGCATTATCTGACACAACACACAGTAGATGTCATGTTGAATTGCACAACATGTTACACAAACCCAAAGAGATCAAATCTGGCTCGAGGTGCAACACTTGGAGGAAAAGAAAGAAACTCTCTGTGTCTGCGATTTAGAAAACAAGACTGTCTCGTTTTATTTTTATGAAGAATATCAATAAAACTCTTTTATTAGCAAGGATGTTTTTAATGTTTAGCTGCAAATCATTGGCTTTTGTAAATATAAAATTTGAATTATTCTCAGACACATCAGTAAAATGTATTAAAATAGTTCATATAAAAGTAACTTAATGAACTCATCAAATTATTATTTTTTGCAATAAAAGGCAGGTGTTTGGTTCTTAAGTGCCAGGTATTAAACTGGCCTCATGTGTTTTTCCTTAGAAATGAAAACCCCTTTTGCCAGAGACAAGAACATCCTGAGTTGTGGGAATGAGTGGAAGTTTAAAGGGATCACTTTGTGCTTTTTGTGGTCGGATGACTGGATGACTCGCGTATGCACAATCACAGGACCAAAGCTTGAGGTAAACAAGTGCCGGCTGGCTGCTGGTGCAACGCCCAGGTTTTAGTCTGGCCAACACTATTCATGTTCTCAATACTGCATGTTAAGTACTCACCCACCTGATGTCCAGACACTTCACTGGCTCCACACAGTTACACCTGTACAATAGATCGGCTTACGTAGTCCTGCAAGTCAGAGGGTGTCACCGGCATCACTGGTCCCATCTTCCTGCCTGCTGGGCACCTCCCTCTGTTACTGCTGGCTGTTGTATATAGGCCACAACCCAAAGCGTTCTGTGAACAGGCGAGCAAGTCCAACAACGATTTATTACTGGCAGTTATGACGAGCTATGGAGGCAACCGTGGCACAGCAAAGGTTACTGTGCTTCTGTAGATTCCAGTGGTTCCACGAAACCCTGCCTGTCATTATACCAACACATATAGAGTTTCTATTACTACTTATGTAAACGTATACTCTCTGGCTTAAAGGTGAGAGTAGGCTGGATGATCATCGACATGAAGAGGCAGTATATTGACTATAGATGCAATAAAAACGTTAAATAGGTTTTTATGATGTTCGAGTAATATTCCAGCCTCCAAATAGTTGCTGGAAGTGATCTTCTGTGAGTTCCATGCATATAGGATTGCATCAGTGTCTCCTGGGAGGAGCTCAGCTTTGTGCCACATGTTTGACAAGAGAATGTAGCTCGTGCAGTGATCGGCATGAAAAACATAAAAGCTACCTGCATTTGTAACAACAATGTCAGTTGTGAAGATATTTAGATATTTCAAAACACTGAGGATTAATTTACTATGAGCATTGTAAAACAGGTTAGTGTTTGCTGTAGTCACCAGTGAATGAAGTGTAGTTATGAGACCAGTGTTTGTTCTGTCCTTAGCTGTAGAGTTATGGCTGTAATAAACTACAGAAACCTGCGTCTGTCCAACAATGTAATGCATAAGGCTTGTTTGCTGTTTTTGCCATGTGTTCAACATGCAACAGATAATTTGTAGTAGAGAATTTGGAAAGATGTTCAGATTCCTAATACTTACTTCATAGTTAATTATTGTAAGTACCATCAGTTTTATCAACATCTTATAAGACACCATATTACCTTCCTCTCTGCCAAATATTTGGAGAGTTAGGTCACATGCAGTAGACTGTTCAAAAGCGTGGAGCCAGACTGCACATCTGAAATTTATTATCATGAAGTGCTGTGTCCATGAATGAAATTGAGATGTATAGGAATCGAGCGATGTGTTAAGTACAAGTTTTAACAAAGACAAAGTATTGTAGACGTTTCCTGGTTGTTTCACAGGCAGAGCAAACCTTGATTCACACAAAGCAAATAAAGGAGAAATTACAGACATATTTTTGTTTTTACCGGACAAAATGTTTTCAAATGAGGGTGAAGATCAACCTTGATTTAAACAAATGCATTTGGCAAAGACACGAGGTTGTAAAACATGCCACTAATGCATTAGATATAAGGATGCTGTCAGTGGGCCTGTTCATTATGAAAGATAACAACAGATGGTTTTGCTTAAAGGGGAAATCCTGCAGGTTTATTTTTCTGTGTCTTTTGCTTGGTTTGATTCTCGTACTGTTTAGTGTTTATCATGCAGATACACGCATCTCTGAACAGGGTGTTCCAGTACGATTATGAGAAGTTGCTCCGAAAGAGACGATGCTGTCAATATAATGGAAAGTTATTCTGACAGAATGGGGCAAACATTGCTTCCATATGAAAGTCATTTTCTGCTTATGTTCAAAGTCAACAGTGTCAGAAGAAAAAAAAAACCTCCATAAAAACCCAGCGTACAATGTTTTTCTTTTGTATTCGAGGAGCCTGGATTGATCGATACGTGTCAGTTTAACAGCCTCTGAAAACAACGTGAGTGGGGTTTTTTTATGAATATTTTTTGGAATCACGCTTGTGAGAAACAGAAAACAGTGTCAGATGACTCCATTGTTTGGAACTGCTCTGGTTTGTGTTTACATTTTACCTCATTGTTACCAAAGAAGAATCAATAAAATGTCACGTGAATATCAGGTCCAAGAAAACTACGTCCTGAACACATAGTAGGGCTTGTAGAGCCAGACATTACACCTCTCTATTTTATGCTTTGTTCATTTGGTTGATGCTTTTGGCTGAAGACGTTTTGACCAGTGGATCCATCAGCTGTAACGCTGACCCAGTGACTTGCTTGAGAATCTGTTCCTTCTCCACACCATTTTAATATCTTTTATCAAAATTTCATATCTTGAATCAGATGATTGTTCATGAGTTTGACTTTATGGCAGTATTTTTCTTTATTGTCTGGCTGTGTCGAACAGTTATCCCATGTTGCTTTACTCTGGGAAAACTAAAACAGTGATGATGATGTGCATCATGGGTGAAATTGCTCCTATTTGACCTGGACCGTAAATCAACGCTAGTACTTAGAGAAGATCGGTCAAGTGGGATGTAAGATGTTATAGCTGACATCAGGGAAACGATCTCTCCAGAATTGAGAGTGAAAGCTGAACCTATTCGTTTTGTAATGTTGGCTCTCAAAACGTGTTGTACATATTCCCAAAATATGATCCACTGTGACACTCGCTCTGTTTTCTGCTGAAGATGCTCTTTTACATGTAAATGCTTTAAAGTTTCTCCAACAGGCCAGGAAATGAAGGTTGAAACACTGTGTTTAAATGTAGATATGGGCAAAGCGTGTGTTTGTCTACATGCACCCTAGACTCAAATGTACCAGAATGTCTGCATAATAGAAGACCTTTAAGGGTCGTCTGAGCATAATGTTTGACTGGATGTTAAATATATACTTTACTAATTGGTAAGAGATGCAACTGCCCATGGAAAACAAGGAGACAAGAATAACAAACACAAACAGTAATAACAAAGGCCTTAGATGTTGCACAAGAGCATTAGTGGACTGGAGGCCATTGCCCGTGAGGAATAGATTCCTCTTCACTAATACGATCCAAGAAGATAATACCGGGATTCAGCCAGCTCAAATTGTGAAAGAGTGGTTCAGGGAGCCTCAGACAGAACTTTCTCCCATGGACTGGCCACCATAGCGCACAGAGCATAACTCCATAGTCAGCGATGTTCATCTCTGAAGCCAAATAGATGCTTCTTTTGACTTTATAGGGGCATCAAAGTGAGGGAACCACATGTACTGCGTCCAGTTTTCGCTTTACAGAGGAACATAAACGTAGAGAGGAGCTCACCAGCTGTGTACTGCAGTGTGGCATTGGGATTATTCTGGGATGTAATCACATCTCCTCCTAATCCTACCAAGTATTTCACAGTGTTACAGTCCAGTTTATCAACAGCGTTCTTTAGCAACGCAGTCACTGGGTTTCATTTGACCATGCACTGGGCCCTCAGCACTGCCAACCTGTCTTTAATGTTTCCAAAAGTGCAGCATCTCAAAAGCCAAACACTGAACCACATGTAATCATTTTGTGCGCGTTGTGCCAACATAACCTCGAAATTAAGGAGGACTCAATCAGTCTTTTGAGCAAGGATGCAACACAGATGAGAATCATTTCCGCGTTAAAAGCATCTTAATATTCACTAGAAAACCCAGTTTGACATCAGCGTGTTTGTCTGCTTTGTCATAAGCCTGATTAATATTGTTGTGTATGGATGTGGGTGCGTGAGTGGGGGGTGTCATTAAGGTTAGATCACGTTCTAACCATTTGTATCAGTATTTATCCTCATTACATTCACTTTTATCCAGTAAACAAAAATTACTGATGACTTAATAGTTAAAATTTACATTTGGCTAATTTGTTTTAGTCATGGTTTTACATCAGTGTTATTCACGTTGGCTGTTTCTCATTGTTGAATCGTAGTCAACGGTGAATTGTAGGCACGGTCAATAGCAGAGTGATCGTATTTCATAGTTCCTAGATTGCACGCACTCTGTTATTTTCTGCCAATTCAACAAACTATGGAATCAATCACTTCACATGACACCTTGTTTTCATTCTGTCTTTGGATTTAAATGTAAACACAAGACTTGTGCTTGAGCCACAGTAATTATTTAACCTTTATACTATGTGAGAGCAAAATGTCCCATTAATATTATATACCATACGACAAAGAACGAGATTGTGCATTTACCCCAAAAGTTATTCACTTACTTCACATGTACTAAAGTAGACTGTAGCAAAAACACAGGTTTTGTATAGTCCTACTGTGCGTCTGTGACACTGACTTATCGCTTGAGAAGTTTTTGAATGTGATCTCAGATTTCTGGCAACTTCCTTAATTTTATGTCTGGAAAATACATGAGGTTGTGTGGTTGCCATGACCTTAGTTATTAGTCTTTACATAGAGAACGTCGAAGCATTAACTGTAGGTACATTGAATATTTCCAATAGACCTTAAAGTGTACACAGTTCACAGTACAGCCGCTTATTTCATGAGCTACGTGTTGCCATTTTTCATTTGTGGATTCATGTGTATTTGTACTAGCGTTTCAGTGGAGGTTAACTGGTGGCAGGTGTGAGTGAGACTGTAAATATGAATGGTGGTGGACTCATTCTGATATTATTATTAATTTACATTTAGCTGGGAATCGTGATCGCGTCCTGTCTCTGTGAAGGCTCAGTAATAGCTGTACCACAACATCAGGCATTAATACAACTCCTGCTCGGAGTAGTTTAGTGTTTTACGAGAAACTCCTGTTGACGATGTGTCCTCTTCCTTATTATAAGCATCCAGAAACAAACAATAGCTGAGCGGAAGCTGTTTCACAGTAGGAATCAAAGTATTGTTAATCTTCCTCTTAACTCTGGTCTGGATTTGCTTAAGGGAGGAGGGATGGGGCCGACAGGCACAACAGCACCTAACAGCTGCTTATAAGCACACACGTACACTACACACGGCCTCAGAATCATCCTCCTCAGTTTTACCTTGGATTAAAAATGTTGTTTAAGGTCACTTCATTCAGTATAAATTTATAGAGGCATAAATTCACCGCGTAGTCATCTTTATTTTGACTTAATGTGATTCACTTTTAATTCATAATAGATCCGTTTCAGTGGAACATAACTTGCGGTGTAGTATTTCACATATTTAATCCACTCTAGGATTAGTATTGACGGAGAATGAAACATGAGTTATGCCAAAAATGATAGTATTTCATGATACTAATGATACATATTAAAAATAATCCCATTCAGTGCGCTGTGCTCACTCTGTCAGTTAATACCCGTGAATACATCACTTTACTGTTTTCAGTGTGCTTCATATAAATCATATTTGTGTAAAGAATGATTAACTAACTCTGTGTGAACATTTGTAGCCTGAGACCTTGTACTTTGGTTCTGAATCTGTTTCATTCAGATTGTTGTGCTTTATATGTATATGGCAGAAGGAACCCAGTAAACAGTAGAACCTCGAGAACAAATCCCTGCACAGAAACCCACAGAGCACTGCCTCTGACTGTCAGAAGCATATTGTTAAAGCCAGGCTGTCGGGGACTTGACACAATGTAGACTATCCACGGTTTGGACAGTGAGGCATTCAGGAGCGGGCCAGGTAATCGGTTTTGGAAACTCTAAGCGCTGAACTTTTCATTCCTAAATCTTAATCTGGCTTTTAAATGTGAACTAGTGTGTGAATGTAAGGAACTAACCAACATACTGTGGGAAGATTTATACTTTTTTCACAATAAATCCACATTTTACAATTTAGGTGAACCTCTATGCTATTTATAACTGCAATTAACTACACAATGTCTTGTTTTAAAAGCCTACTCTCAGATAAAGGATGACAACTTTGTCAGTTGGACAAATCCTTGTTAACCTCCCTAAAAATAAAAGTGACGTGGTTAGTAAAATGAAATCGCCAACGCTGACAGTTTTTATAGAAATAATTAAAATGTCTTTGACTGGCCCCTGAGTTTGGTCATACTGAAATCAGTGGCTTTCTTGATTTGTTTGGTTACAGTTGTCCTGGAAGCTCGAGACTGATCTTTAAACAGAAATAATAAGAATCTTCCACTATCATACCACAGCAGCCCTATTGGAAAAGAACTGCTAATGCACACAGACCTCTGTACACAGATGACTAATCTTAATTTAAAAATTCATATTGCTGTCCAGATTATTTGATTTGCCAAAGTTAGGCTCTGTTTGAAATTAGAGTCTGGTATAAGAAGCATTACAATGAAAACAATAACATCATCTGTAAGACTGTGTCACGTTCTGACCAGCAGTATGTCATCGCTGACTTATTCTTCATCTACTAAGTAAGTTGTCAGATTTCTGGCAATTTTAGTGCAGACACTGTTGCTGGTCTCCATTTCATCTGCATAGAACCTTTTATTATTTGATCTAGCATTTCAAAATTATTAATATTTACATCCATATATTAAGTTATAGGTTATACAATTAAAATATACCAAAAAAAGGAACCAGTGTAAATAAAAAAATATAAAATCAAAACCTGTAATCAGTAGTTCTCACCACCTCTGTCACTAACATGGCATTTAGTTCGTTGACCTTTCTGCAGGTGTCAACGTCAGTGGTGGTCTGTCCAGGCTGTACCTCGGCCTCCACCTATGACTCAACTGGGATCGGCTCCAGCTGTGACCCCAGGATGATGGATGGACGGACATTCCAGAACTTCAGCCTTGTTTTTAAAAGCAGGCAATTACAAACTGAAATATGTTGTGTTTAGAGCAGTAAGAAGCAGCAGCTGATTCCATTTGTATGCAAACTCATTTTGCATTTTTCACTTGCCCTCTGCAACCTAATCCATGTTTGGTTTGTGGCCGTGATTGTAATTTGAGCTGCGACCTACTGTACAGTATGCAAAAAGAAAAAAGCAAATAATAACAGTGTGGTATCGCTCACCAACAACAGACAACATCTACTGTTTGTCTTTCCCCACTGGGCTCTGAACTGAACCATAATATTCTGAGAGCTTAGACCTTTTGTAATGAACCAGTCATTTGGACTGACCATTATCCAAAGTAGAGCTTTGATGAGATGATAGATGATAAAAACATAATCCAGTCATCCACCTTCAAAATCCACTTGTGTTACAGATGTTTCATCAGGTATATGCTCGTTTTGGTACAGTCTGTGGAAACCCTGTGGACTTGGACTGTTTCCTTTCAGTAACACAGTTTGTTCTGACTGTCAAAACTTTCGACTGGACTTTGACAATTTGTACGCCAGCGACACCAAATCTTGACAAATGAGTTGTTATTTTACTTGTCTTTTGTCTCCACTTTGACAGGAGCCGCCAAGTTTGATTTGATATCGCATTGACAGTAAATTTCTAATAGCCAGCTGTAGAGTTTCATACGTGGTGATTAATGAGTTTAGATGGAGTCACACTGTGGCAGACATGATGTAGGGCGACTTGGAATTTCCATTTATGTTTTAAATTTTCAGCGTCATTCAGAGCTCTACCAAAAGTCATTACTTATAAAAGTTATTGCTTTTTACAGGGTGCACATGGTATATCACGAATCTCAAGCAGCCGCTCTTTTTATTAACATCTATGTGATTTTAAATTGACTTCTTGTGATCATATCAAACAAAACCAAGCGGTTTATGTTAGACAGCTTGTACTTTTCCTTTTCTTTAAATACTGGCAATTGAGCAAACAAGTTGTTATAAGGGTCTGAGCTGATAATGCACCATGTGCAGTGGTCTGTCAGCCAAGAACCCTTCACTCTGTCTCAAGCTTCTATTCGGCCGCTCAGAGCTAAGCGGTCGTGACAACTTCAGCTGCAGAAGCTGAGGGCACTGATTAAAACGTGCACACTAGTAAAGCTACACCAGTGATAACGCTGTGCGTATCAGAGGAGACATGGCAGGAGCAACAGAGCAAGCCACTGAAAAAAGTCGAACCCGTGACCCACGCTTGGGTTTGCCTGTGTGGTCTCACTCACAGGATTATGGCTGATTTTCTGTGTTTTGTTAGTATGTGTGAATTCTGTGCTTTTAATTTGGCTGAGAATGAGCAAAGTCTGCCAAACGATATATTTGAGAATTACTTCGTTAGTTGTCTAATTAAGTTTGACAGCTGCTTCTTGTCCAATTCACGTTTTGTAATTAGCCATTTCATCGGTGCTTATTTTCACTAGGCTGTTCTTTAAACAGGGAAGTGAAGCGTAAAGTCTAATGTATTTTCAAGTGAACTTTCAGGTGCTTGGGTTTTATGCCATAGTACAGATAATATTGCAAATATTAGACTAGTGATTCATTGCGGATTGTATTTTGGTCTTCGTCAGCCCTGTGATGGCTTTAGGACCAGTTCGAGGTATTGTCTGGCTTCCTGCACAAAGCAGACTAAGTTTGCCTTGATTTGATTGGCTCCGTGATCATTAACTGTTTTGTTACACTCCTTATATAAAATAACTTTCTTCTGAATTTCTTGTTGTAGATCCCATCCCAGAGAATATTTATTTATGTCCATAGTCAGATGCGGCAAGATACTCAATCAGCAGGAGGACAGGCAGGGCCGTAGGACAGCAACAACCCATAGGCAGGATCGATGCGCGTTAACCAATGTATAGAAAGATTAAAGCACTAAAAACAGCAGAAGCTGCATTGATGGCACTCTGCCCATGCTGCCTTTCAGAAAGTGCAATTTAAGCACAAGTTATTGATAAAGTGGCTAAATAAACAGCGCAAGTCTTCCCTTACATCGAACCAGCTGCTGCTTGTTTTAAACTATGAAATCACAGCAAGGCATAATGGTTTTGTGCTGCGGTGCCATTACTTTGCTTGTTGTGGATCTATGAGAATAGCCAGGCAAACACGCACAACTGCTCCAAGCCACCCAGCGCATGTTAGATAACAAACGCAGAAGCAGCCGCTGCAGAACACTGCACTGATAATTGTGTTCAAGCTACATACCTGCTGATAACCACTGATTCTGAAGCTGTTGTCCATTCACACTGCATGCTTGTTGTCTTCCCAGCTTGCCCCTGAACGGGTTAGGGTGAAGTCAAACCGGACTAGTGCCAGTTGTCAGACATCACAGACAGAAATAGCATCCAGCTGGAGAGAGACAGTGATGACAAGAATAATCATATATTCGCAGAAAACCCTCCATCTGCATCCCTGGATATGATTTTAGAAATGACTCAAGTTAGCGTGATGCTACTGCTGTGTTTCGGGCATCGGTCCTGTTTAATGGCACATCTTGTGCCTCGTCTACCCTACTGCCATGGACCTTAGAGTCATTGTCCGTTAATATGCAGCACTGATGTTCAGATATGTTGTTAATTCATACCAGAACTCGTTGGGATGTGAGCTGGTAAGAAATCAAAAAGCAGGAGAATATTTAAATACAGTATGTTTTTACTTTTGAAATGAGTCTAAAGCTGATGTGGTTGTTTGGATCTATTGGGCTTGTCACGTCTTGATTCACACCCGCCTTGGGTAGCGTAAAGTTTTATCTCTTGTTGAAAACATCTAAGAACTGAGTCCAGAAATTTGTTCCTGATCCAGCCTTAGCCAAAATATATTG
Source organism: Macropodus opercularis (assembly GCA_030770545.1). Classification (NCBI taxonomy): domain Eukaryota; kingdom Metazoa; phylum Chordata; class Actinopteri; order Anabantiformes; family Osphronemidae; genus Macropodus; species Macropodus opercularis. Next base: position 8,055,072 of record CM061110.1, read on the forward strand.
TAGATGTGCTGTGGAGCTAGTAGTTATGAGTGACATCGTCCAGAAATATGGGCGAACTTTTGCTCTTTGGTCTGGAAAAGCTAAAGTCTACAATCAATAGCGGAAACACTGACTCACATTCACACATTTTTGTACATGTGTTTGCTTGTTTAGTTAAAATAATATATATATATGTACAGTGTATATATATATATATTTCATTTGTAGCTAACGAAACTTGGTTTTGAATAACCTTTGCCAGGATAGCACACCTGTTTCAGGTGTGTATATAGCCTGTTATCATGTAATGTTGTTACTTGTGGTGGTTGTAAAACATGACACACGTCAGTGACGTCCTAAAACAACAACAACAACAACAACAACAACAACAACAAACCACACATTGTGGATACATTAGTTCACATTTTCCTCTTGTCATTCACTTCCAGGCAGAGCTGCTGCAAAGCAAGAGAACAAGAGGCTGTTCAGGAGGTCTGGGCTAACACGGTATGGGGGGTGTTTTTGTTTCCCTAGTGCCCAGTCTGACCAAGCTGCCAGTGCCCTAATTAGTCCACATATAGGTGCAATAACGCCAAACCCTTCCTGGGCATGTTTAGTGGACACCTGACGTGCGTTACGCACTGGTCTTGCCTCATTAACCAACCATGTTATCATGCCAAGAACCACATTCACAAATGAACAGAGCAGTTTGGGCTGTCGCTAGGTGAACGTGGGACAGTCAGAAAAGGCCTCTGGTGGTGAGCAGACAGCGAGACGGCGAGTCTTTAACATTTTCTTTCACTGGGACCTTTAAGCAAACATTGCTAAAGAAATACCAGTAGTTATTAGCTGAACTGTGAGCAGTGCTATAAGCCTTTCATGTCTACTACAGTGAGTGAGTGAGTGAAGCTTCTCTGCAAAAACGAAAAACAATTGTTGGATCTGAAACTTTGTGAAATCATTTAGGACGAAGGTTAAATATAGCTGCCAAAAAATAATAACTAGAAGCAGAATTTGTAGCTTGGTCCCATTAAGAAGTAAACACCCCATCAAAATACTTCCTCTGCATGTGTGAACAGCAGTAAATGACTCATAACAAGCTTTAATGCTACACGCCTCTAATTTCTGATGTAGGTCTCACATCTGTCCTGCAAGGATGGATAGAGGTGGGTTAGTGTTCGTGTGAGCTTCGTTTCTACCACAGTTCATAAATGTAACATCACTGCTTCACGCAATAAGGTTACAGGTAATCATAGAAATAACCCATTAGAAAGTAAGCACTGTGATTGATTGGAGTGAGTTCCCGTCACGTTGCTATTGTGACCCTGCTATTTTCCTTAATACCAGACTATGAAAGAATCACTAAGTTGGCCTTCACAAATGAATGTAATTGCCTTCATCTAACTTTGTTTATTTATATGAACTTCTATTATTCAAGTGAGAGAGAGAGAGCAAGTGTTTATTTAACCCAAATGAAAACGGTTGTGTTGCAATAACCATTAACATAAAACACCAAACATGCAAACACAGAGAAGTCAATGGAGTCTGTAGAACAATGAAAGGGAAGACTGCGCTTGTCTCTGTGGGGGGTGGAGGTCCTTTCTCCTAGAACATGCAGGCTTCATGTTGTTTTGCTAGAATGGGTTCAATGTTTTATCCTGCAAGAATCCTCACTCTGTCACTGTAGTTTAAGCCAAGTTGTCCTGTTCAACAAAATCCTTTTCAATGCTCAATCCACAAGTGAATAAAAGAGTGGATGGTGATTTAAGTCTAAAAACAAATCTATGTTAGATAAGAATAAATAGTGATAAACACATACATTCAAAGGTGTGTTTTTTTTTCTTGAATCTACAGAAAAGCCCAAACCCTTTTTCTCTTTGCTTAACAAAATGGGATGATTAGTGGTAACAGAGTAAAATTCACTTTGTCTACACCTCAGCTTGTTGCATTTGGAGTCCACGCTCTGTCAGACACTGAGCACGCTAGCTGGTGTACTTCACAACATGGTATAAATTATGCACAACATCTCCTGGGGAAATCTGGGACGATGGGACATAATTAACAACAGAACTGCAGAATCAGTTTGGGGCTATTTTGCAATTCTAAACTGTGCACACTGGAATTACTACAAGACTGGAATTCAATTTGTGGCGCCTTAGAAGATTATGGGATTGTCCTGACATTAGATCTTTCATCACTTGACCATCCAAGTTTAAAAAGAGGTTATTGTTCACAAACAAGATAATGATGTCAGTTAGGCTGTGAATTGGTGCAGGTGTCCATCTGTTCTGGAAAGGAACAGATGGACAAGGGACAAGCCTAGAGACCGAAGCTAGTATGTCCACAGCTAAGTGTAGGTGAGGGAGGCTGAAAGGCCTGGTCGCAGCCTGGTGGCTGGTGTCTCCACAGATAACCTTAATGTGATTCAGGACCTGTGGGCACCGTAGCGCAAATGCATGGGAATGAGGCGCGAAGGCCGCTGACCAGTGTAAGTAGGAGGGACTGAGAGTTGTTATTTATGACTGCAAGAAATGTAAACCCAACCCTGGCTGTGTCAGTGATAAAGCAAGCCTTGAGTAAAAAGCAGGACTTTCTACATGTTATGGCCCAGGTGTCTATTTTTACACTGTAGTCAAGCGTCTCATTATAGTAGCACAGAGAACTATTTAGCTGCTAATTGACAGGACCAGAGGTAATTACATAGAGGTGGAGATACTGTATATAGCGTCAATACAGGCAAAACTAAAGATGTGCGTTGTAAGACAATCATTCACTTAGGAGGAGGAACGACAACAGGCAGTAAGTAAACTTCTGTAAAAAGGGAACTAAATACTAAACCAGAAAACATAATAATGAATAAAAACAAAGACATAAGCAAAGAATAAACTCAGTCCCAACACTGGCTTAAGGTAACAGAGGACCAGGGCACAATCCAAAAATAAACCAGAGCAAAAACAGATGTGAAAAAGATGTGGGCAAAAAGGTGAGTAAGAAAACCAGGTGAATGTCTGTGGGGCACAAGAGAGAATAAAGACACTGAGGCGCAACCAGCCATGAATAACATAAAATAACAGCGTAATAACTATAAATAAAACTAAAATATGATCAAATTAAATGAGCTTAAGGAGAGTCCATACGGTCCTTGAACGCCTCACCGGCGCTGCAGAGAGGAATTCTAGACAAAGACAGAGCAAATGCTTGACATTCAGGACAGTTTGTATCATTTGCAGAAGAGCCACTATTAAAACACAAGACACTCTTGTATTTTCCAGGAAAAATGGGATGTTTACAATTTCGAGACGCTGCAGATATGTTCATAAACTGTTTTATTGACATCTCCTCCTCTGCTATTTCCAAGTGCTAATAAAATACATGGGGTAAATGTGGGGGGAGGGTCTAAATTGGTTTATATTGCATGTTTGCATTCTGTTACAACAAGATCACATTTATTGAGCATCGGAAAAATGACAAATGTATAATCTATACTATATTAATTCAATACCTATCCTCGTTTGCCCTTGGACTGCCTGTCTGTAACACAGCAGACTTTTCTACCTGTGTGGTCAGAATATGTGAAACACAACATCTGCTCCTGTTTGTTCTTCCCCATGTGGTCGTTTTTTTTCCTCGAAACACTGTGTTCTGTTTTACATGACTCCTGCGTTGTAAATGTCTGTAATTGTTTTTTATCTCATCGGTGGAAAGCGGCTGACCTACTCTGCGCTGCACACACAGTGGCTTTTTGTCTTCTGCAAGGGTTCAGGCACTGACATCCAGAGCAGCAAACCAACCCTGCCACGAATACGAGGCTTATGTTTATCTACCCGCTGTAGGTTAAGGTAATGTTACATGAATGTGTTCAACGCTCGAGCGTGCTTCAAACGCTTGTGTTAGAATACCAGCCCACAGGGATATGGTGCCATGTAATGTGGCGTCTGAACGGTATCAATAAAAACCACCACGCATGTAAAAGTTCAAAACTCTGAAGAAATAAGCAGTAATGGCAACAGAGAAAGAAGCTGCCTGCTATAACTCTCCCTTTAAGCATTTTTCTCATTGGTCTGTCATGTAAAGGATTGTTTCCATACTATGATTAATGGCCATAATCTATTACCTAGATTTCAGATTTCTTATCCCTGACACGTCAGACTCGCTCCTGTTGTGTTCAAGTCCTTGCGTATAGAAATATATTGTTTGTGATAAAATACATGTTCTTTGTTTTTTTTAACCTGTGATTCAATTGATTGATTTCCCTCGTTTACTGATTACACTGGCTTCCATTGTTCACTGTGCTGTTATGTCTCATTACAAGCCCTTAAATTAGTTGTTTTTTCTTGGGCTTTAGTGTCTTTTACCATGAATATGATTCATGGCAAAACATAATTGTGCAATGTACACACACTAGTGTCCTTTCCTTTGTTCAAGTCGTCTATGGCTCAGTTGGTAAACCAGCCATGTGTGAACGCCAGATCTGGCCACATGCTGAAGAGTCCCTGGACAAGAAGCTGAACACTAAGTCCCTGGCACCTGGGCCTCTTCAGACCTGAGTTTCGATTTGCTCTGATTTTAGAAACACACCCAAAAAAAACCAAAAGGCTGGACATGGTGGAGTTGTCATGGTTGAATTGGTTCAGTTGAAAGCAAATCTTTTAAATTAGATCAGCTTAAAAGTTGAATGAGCTTATGGTGTTTGCTTTCAGTTAGCATAATTCAGTCGTGTCGCTTTGTTGGCGGGATGAAGTCAGTCGCCCCGCATCCAAGCTGTGACGTCATCATGTGAGGACACTAGGACTGGGGAGATCACATGCAGATCCACAGTCAGTCCCCAAGAAGATTAATACCGTATTGCAATGTTAGAACATAAAGCTCAGTCAAGCAATACGTTCTTCATCATTATATGAACTACCTGCGTTTGTCCTTTATCTGAAACTACTTTGCATGCAGATGCAAATGAAACATCCTTTCTAACTTATATTTCAGCAGAGTCTGATGAGCAGGTAGTAGGAGGCAGATGGAGGGAAGTGCATTACATGTGGTGGCAAAAGTAAATATTGAGTAGTAGTAGTTCCTGAACATCTCACTTTTTGAAAGCATCTGTTTTAATGATTTTCTTGGTGGGGGAACTTTGTGGCTTGTCTTTGGATTAACTTTGTCAGCTCAGCCTTTCCTCCACTTTGGACCTGCCATTGACTCATTCACGCACTAAGTAGGGTACTTCAGACGTGCGGTGAACTCTCCTCTGCTGGCCACAGAGCCGAACCCGACCACTCTGCAAGAGGAGCATAAGGAAGTTATAACAATGTAGAGGAAGCATGTTAATGTGCGTGTTGGAAATAAGTGTCACTGCCCTTAACTGAGCTCTGGGTGGGTTAGACCCACAGGAACTGAATTTCACACATGATTTGTATATATGGACCTTTGATCCAGAAGCAGTAAATTTCGCTTTTGTTGATCATTTCCTCAGGCGCTTTGTGTTGGTTTCAGTTATATGTTTATGGATTTAGGCCGAGCTGATTTAAAAAACACGTACATGCACTGATTGACACGGCCAGAAATCACCACTTGTCATATTAAGCAAAGCTCCTCTACTCTCTAAATCCTGTTGAATCTGTTTGTTCACTCAATCACACAGCAGCTCTTCCTGGTTTTGATGTTGTTGTGTTTTTAATTTTGCAGGCAGCGCTGCCACTGCCACTTAGAGGCAGACTTTCACATCCTGATGTCACATGTTTGCCCTCTTTTGAGATTTCTCTTGGCTGTTGGTTAATGCTTGATGAAGTCAAACATTACACACACACACACACACACACACACACAGCTTTTATGGTGCTGCTCCTCCCAAACAACTAATAATGGAAACAACTGTCTCAGCACTGCAGTCATGTTAAAAGCACGGTGTGACAAATTGTTGTTTATTTTTAATCCCAATATTTATATTCCTCTGTAGAGTCTACTATGAACCAGCGAGCTACAAGTGTAAGCCGAACTTAAAACGAACGGCCATAATGAAGCCTAATTGAAACCCTCGAGTTGATTATCATTGCAAGGTTTAAAGGAGATTGGAGAGAGGCTTGGATGCTTTACTTGAGTGCATGCGAAGCTCTTTTAAAGGTTGAGTCTTCCAGATTTTTAAGCCAAATGTGAGTCAGCCTGCTGCCTGCTCTGGTCCTTACCAGAATTCATCAGTTTCCCTCGAGTGCCTGGGTTTTGATCTGATGTTCACTTGAACCTGCACATGCAGAGAAACCACATCTGGAGAGTGGTCTGGATGCATCACGCTTTGGAGGCGGGCCAGCGGGGCTTGTCTGGTGTGTGCTGGTGACAGCACAGACCATTAAAAGAATGCTTGTACCTCACCAGGGAGCACTTCATCTGCCCGTCTGTGCCGACGCTCGTTGTGACCGTGCAGAGATGACGACAGCAGGCACAAGTTGAAGAATGCCTACGTGTGTTAACCGTGGCGGAGAACCCGTTCACCGTAAAACACATTCAGCGTAATTGCGCCGCAAGCTGTCAGCTGTACGTTGAATAAGGGTCCGAGACTACACGGCGTGAAGAAGCCTGTGCTAGAGCCTCCCACCACAACTTACCAGCCTCACTCTGTGATCGTTGCGTGATAATGATCTCAGTGGTGATCCAGTGCAGCACCCCACAGCAAGAAGTAAACACTCACCCAGGGAACAAAGGTGCATTGTACCACTAGTGGTCCATGTGTAGAGTATTACACAGTAATGTTTCCTCATGCTGCAAGACACACACCAGAAAACAGCGCCATCTGCATCGGCATGCTCGTTCTTCTTAAAGCTGAGCTTACAACAGGTAGCCACAAGTTTTTTTCCTTTCACACGTTACGTAATATGACATAACTTACAGATGCTTTGAATTGTTTGGAAATTGAGAGAGGGATAGTTTGAGCCATTTATATCTAATTTAATGAAGTGAGATGATTTAAACCTAATACAAAGTGTTTGCCAGCGGTGCGGTCATGTTGTAATCAAGGAACCAATAATCAATAAGCACTTCAGACTAAAACTGGTTTTGCCATAGAATCATTCACATACTCTTCAAATTAGTCTGATTAATTTTAGAGCATTGCAGGTCGTTTTAATACTGAAGTAATGCAAGTGACTTGAGTTGCATGACTGCTTTTAAATTGGTTGTTGGAGAAAGTCTGTCATTATGTTTTAGAGCACAGAAGTAATTAGTGGGCTCTGTGTGTTAGTAAATAAAGCCTCCCCTGGTTTGGAATTTAATATAACTCTACCTCAATGACTTGATGTGGGTTTTGGCAGTGCACTTGACATCGGCCTTTTTCAGATTTTCATTTCCCTCCTACCAAACTCTGAAGCACTTGGAAGGTCGGGGTGGATTATATGGCGATGCTCTGCCAGCGGTGCCTGCAGATCCAGAGCCGTCCAAGCAAACGTTTGTGTAGTCATTAGTCGTCTCCACAAGGGTTGGTTTCAGAGCAAATGGCTGCGTGTCGTAGCGTATGGGCAGGATATGACGATAAGGCAAAGATTCACGCAGCTGCTGAGATGATCTTTAGGCCACGATCCTCAACGCAGACAGCGCCACCCTGATTAAAACCCACTTATCTTAATTAAAGAAGCAAAAGGTGCGTTTAATGTAGCAGCACACTGTTAAATGAATTGGAAAAAGTGGAACTGATGATGTCACATATTTTTCAAGTTAGTTTGTTTTTCATTTGGCAAAAGTGAGAAAAACCCCCCACAAAATGTCAAACCATCGACTTCATTGATAACGAAGCCCCCTTTCATAGCTAAATTAATTACAGCACGGTGTGTGCGACCCTGCCTCAGTTTTCACGGATGTCTACAGGATGTTCTGTCTCAGTCTGTTTGGCAAAAACATAATTAAACTTAGCCCAAAGGGGGGAGAACCAGACATGAGCTAAAATAGACATTTAGACTTGCAAATAAATGGAGAAAAACACTGCTCTGATCCAGAATACACTTCTGCTTCCAAACAGACTAGTCAGCTGGGGCTCGGAGTCAAAGACTGGAAGACCAGTGCCACGCAGGAGACGGCATTAGGTCAGTGTCCCCCTGTGTCTGGACTGTAACTAATGATTTACTGTAATCAGCCAAGTGCAGCAAATGTTTCCTTGTTATTCATTGTAATAGATTTGGTTTGGACGTGTTCGCTGTGATTTCTTCGGTTCCTTAAAATCACCATCACAGCAGGATGCCGGAGGTGCTTCGTGAGCCGTTACTAGCAAGCGTTCGCTGTCATCAGCAGGGCACGTTATCTCAGGTGTGACTTGAGAAAAGCAAAACAGAATTAAAGCCTGATGAGCCCAAGGTAAACAATTCAGTGATTTTATAAACAAACCTGTTCCAGGAAGTTATTGGCCACGTCGTGTATTTACTTGCAGGCCTGTGTGATGTATGTTAACATATGTTAACCTCAGCCTATATCCAACTGTAAGAATGCGTGAAGCTAATTAATTACACACGCTGACGCTAATTAGAAACACTGAGACGGTGCAGGCAGTGAAATGACGCGTGCTAGCGTGTGTTAGTGTTTCCAAATATTGTAAACGAAATTACATTTACAATTTGCCTAAATGACAAGACAAACAAGTGTGATTACAGAATAGTTTACACAGGGACTTTTCAAAACGTCAAAATCCAGTTTAATAGAACGGAAAATAAGCTTCGCATTCATGCTAAATAATTCAGATCCTGTTGCAGTGGTCGACGTGACTCTGCATGAGGGGACATGAACGTTAATGCTGGTCGGCGCGGCTGTGAAGAGCAGTTTGTGTCTTGGACAACACAACCCATTAACACGCGAGCAACAGCCCAGGCTGTCAGGTCCGTGTCAGAGAGTAATGACTTTGGCTGCAGCTCCTGAAGTCAAACTTACCTCTGCTCAAACTCTTCCGAAATCCCAAAAATGTTTCTTTCCGAGGGAGAACAAAAAAGATGGACGACAGCCCTGTCAGCTGGGAGGTGTTTCCTAAGCAATGCAAGATTAACGCGCTGGCTGGAGACGGTGCGTCCTGTTAGTCAGAAAGATCCTCAATAAACTGTATCTGTTGTCTTTGAGTAAGTCAGGAGTTGTTTCACAGAGTCCGCTCATGTCGTGTTTGTTAAATATAACAAACGCTCTGTTACACCAGACTGTTGGGTAAGTGATATATGCACACAGTAGAATGGACTATGGTTGGGTCTTTTTCTCCTCTTGTCATCTGTGTTACAAGACAAGAACAATTGTTTGACGAGGTCGTTTCCAGGCTGGCAGCTTGCTCCTGTCGTTACACTGTGGCTGGTTTCCTCACATGGACTGGCAGGAGCAGCCTCCGCATATTTGAAGTGACAGCATTCTTCCAACGTGTGTGTGCAGCCAGGGAGTTTTTAATGTCGTGTAGTGCTATTTTATGGGCATGTGCCGATAGTTAATGTGTTCCCTACCTTCTATGGAAATGTTTAAATTTCTTAAGAAACAGCTAAACTCGTGTTTGAGCTCGGGTTGCGGCTGAACGTTGGAGCCGTAGAGACCAGGTAATTATCTGGGCTTGTGCTTCGCTCGTCCTCCGTCTCTCCCCGACTCTTACAGATAACTACGCTCTGTATCCATGCAAATGTTTGGCAGACGGTTCAGTTCCTTCTGGTTGGGGAGGGGGGCTGGGGGGGTTGTCTTTCACTCTCTCTCTCTCTCTGTCTCAGTCTCTTTCCCTCTCTCTCTCTCTTTCCTTGCTGGCAGTAGCGTCTGTACTATTGGCAGGAGTGACCAGAATAAAAACAGCAACACCAGACTTCGAGGAGGAAAAAAAGCAAAGTGATCCATTGAATCGGGGTCTTTGCCCTATCCTAATTACGTCGAGACTCATATCCCCCCCCCACCCTTTGTGTTAGAGCTCAGTAATTAGCTAGAAGAGAATAAAACCAGCTGATCGGCAGCGGGGTGTTGCATTTTGGAGCGAGATGGCTAACAGAAACACTCTGTTGCTCTTCTGTGGACTCTTCCTCCAAGCACTGCTTCAGCCCTCTCTTCAAGGAGGTAAGTGTCGTGTGCTACAGGTGAACTCGAGCAGGTGCAGATATTTGATCTGACCCTCTGTGACCCTCTGAGACTTGCAGTAATGTTTTTTGCAATTGTTTTCAAACAACACTTTGACTTTGGCTTTTTTAATTATTTAGAAGCTATATATAATATAATATTTATAATTATGAAATGTAAGTAATGTGTTACGTGCAAACTAGCTACAGATTTTTGTTCTAAGACAAGATTGCTTAACCTGCTGGTGTCCTGCACACTTGAAGAAAACATTAAAATAAACAGACTCTGTTGGCTCATCTTTACATGTTGACTGCTACTCATGTATAAGTGAGGTTGAGTGCTGTCCGGAGACCAGGTCTGTTTCCCACTGCCTTAAATTGTAGGAGACAACCCCGCGAGACTGTTACCCAGGCAAATCATTATCTGAATGCACAGGCTGTGAAAACTGATGCTGTCTCGTGGACAGAATTATGTGCATACACACTGTTCTCCTGCCACATGACCGACCACGTAGCTTTAATTCATCCCTGATGAACCTCCAGCTGTACGCAAGTGTCGCCTTGACAGCTTCTCTTAAAGTTCAAGGACTCATCTGCCCAGAATCTATGAAGCAGCAACGAGTTAGAGTTTAGAGCTGGACCTTATCTGTTTCAGGCACAGGCTCGGGGAGAGGTTGTGAGCATGCCTTTCCTCCCACTCTCATTCTCCCTGCGCTCGTTACTTTCATTTGATTCTTTGTCTGTGTGTTGGCTGAGATTCTACGGCTCCTTCAGTCCCCAACTGGTCAACATGTTCAGCATGTGGGGCTGAGTACGCTCGTCAAATCCAGCTCTTGTTTTATTTATTTGCTCCGAAGTCGCAGCTGTTTACGTATGTTGCTGATCTTCCCTCTTCCAAGTGTCCTTGCACAGTCATTATAGCGGGATTGTTGTAGATTCCTAAAAGAAATATGTTGTCCAGTAGATGTTTTATTGGCCTCCTCTGATTTGATCATGTTGACATAGTCTGTATTTGTCAGGCTGTAGATTCACTCGTTGAAAGACGCCTTCCGTGTCTATTCTAGCGCATTTATCCTGTAGCGCGTGTGCCAGCCACGCTTCACTTGAGATATCGAGGTGCATTCATGCAAAATATATAGCATGTTAAGAAGCCAGCAAATATCAACACTGGCTTAGCAACGCGACTTTGATCTCAAGGCAGTCTTGAATCCATCCGTATCAAACCCCTCTGGTAGTCAAAGCAGTTCCATCTGTTTAAAAAAACTCTCAGTTTGGTCCAAGGTCAATTATCTGTGATTAACATAAACCTCATTAACACTTTGTGCAGTCATTCAACGCCCTTGCACAGAAAACATCTCATCTAATTCCTGCAGAATTCACCTCTGATTTATGATCGCAGTGCCAGGGCGAGTGTTTTCCATTCACGTTTAAGTGAATTATGCTCCTAGAGGAAACATCTGGGAAGAAGTTTGTTAATAAATATGCTCCATCATGTTCCCCCACGACCATGTGAAGGTACTGTATGTTTGCTGATTCCCCTCGTTCATAAAAGACTCACTTTACATTCTGCAAACCGGCCACATCTGTTGAGATGGTACAGTGAGCTAAATACTGATCGTGTGCGTTCGACTTCTGTTTTTTATTGTTTTGTTTGTTTGATGTCTGAATTGAGTGGGGTTGATTAAAAGCCTTTGAATAAATTCCTCAACCTAAGGATTTAAATGGGCTCATACTTCATTGTCCCAATAAAAGGAAGAGTGAACATGTTCTAAGATCCTGGACCAGACTCCTGTTATTGATATGTACTTTTACAGAGGGCATGGAGTATAAGCCTGGTTGTTACATGTTGTTTTCCTAGTGGACGGGAAGTAATTATTTTATGCCTGACACAGTTAACAACTCTGCTCTAAAAGCCAGAAAGTAGCTGCTCGGTTGCATTATAAGAACTAAAGAGGCTCTGCGATGTTTTCTTTTGCGCAGCTGAAAGACACTTTGCCTCATTTGGCATTTGCCACGTTTAGCCTGGACCCTGCAGGGGAATTTAAGACGTCAGTCAGCGACCCTCATCTGGCTGTAGCTGCAGACAGGATGGCATGCTTCAGCCGTCAAACACGCCAGTGATTAATTGCAGCAATACCCCATCATCACCTACCTCGACCCCCTCAAGGAAAAGGCGGTTTGAGCTTTTTCGGTCGTGCTCGTTGTGAATTGTGTAAACCACATGCTGTGGTTTGTGACACAAAGTCCCTGCGGTGCTCCATAACTTTACGCCGCAATCAAACAGAGCCTTTGAAGCGCCATCCGAGCAGGACACAGAGGTTTTCCTTCAGTGAATGGTTTGTTCAGTTTCATCAGCTTCACTGCTGGAACCGTGGAGGTATTTTGAGTTGTTGATGTTGAACGGTTTGGTGTAATTTGCAGTGGGGTGACCTCATTCAGGACTCATTTGGGCAAGAGCCTTCTGGTTATAAGCACCAGGGTTTGCTATTGTGAAAGAACTATTATTCCATGTTTTCATGTCCTACTCTGGCACACGTCCTGGGAACGCGTAACGCTGTGGGACCGTCTGAGCCACAGTTTGCCTTGTAACATTCGAGCACGTTTCCTCGTTGGGACTCGTTGGGAACAGGTATTTCTAGCAGACGGGGGCTTTGTAAATCTAGTGGTGGGAAGACTGACTCTAGAAACGCCATCGGTTAATAAGGTGTTTATGTCTCACTCTTAGGCAGTGAATAAACGTCAGCACGAGCATCTCCGAGTCATGTGTTTGGTCTGTCCTCCACCAGAGTCCAGACACCAAGCAGCCAGCTGCCAAGAGCAGCAATTTGAAATGGCTCCTGTCAGGAATGTTTTCTGACTGATCTCCAAACCCTTCCACTGTGGGTTTCTAAACAACCCGACAACATGAGCACATTTGTGTGAAAAAAATAATAATTAATAACTCAAAACTGATGAAAAAGGGAAAAGCAAGAATGAAATAAAATCGTGTATAAACACATTACGTCAATTTAATCAAAATCCACTGGCATGAAATCCCTGTATGCTGTGTTCTGTTAGTTACAGTGCAGTTTTTTATGGGGGGGGCATACATGGCACCTCTGTGCCTTTCAATCATCTAAAGCCAAACAAAAGTGCATTTTTGTTAGTGTTACTGTTAGATTTAGCAACACAACCACTTGAGAACACGTCCAGTTCCCACACACTCTATAAATTGTCTGCGGACTGGGCTGGACTCATGAAGACTTGGTTCTTGCAGACATAAAACACAGATTTAATGCTTTTCCCCCTTCAAGCATGCAAACCGCTTTTGTCCTCGCCACTGGAAAACTACAGCAGCGCGTCAGTATCTTAAATGTGACAGTTCGCTTAGAGCGCTGAACGAAAGCCACGTCCTATATGTGCAACCTCTGAACTCTGCATGAGTCACATCACTGCTACTGTCACGTGTCACATTGCTTCATTTTACATATACTTTAGAGGAAAAAGCACCAAAACAGAGCATGTGGCCATTTCACATATATATTTTTTACTAAAGCACAATAAGAGCAAATCGATGTGTCATGTAAATGTTGTTTTTTCTCAGCTGTACTATCTGTACACTCATTAATAGGTTTTTGTTATAAAATAAAGTTATAATATCAAGTCCTGGCTCCACTAGCTTGTAGTGACTTCATATGGCTGATGTTTTTTTTGACCATGGCTTATTCTTTCATCATGTTCAGCTCTGAAACACTTATACAGGAGACTCCACAGCTGTTCCAGGCCTCTATGTTCTTCCAATTCTTGTAATGATTCTCTGTCAGCTTCTAGTGGTAAAGCTGCACCCAAGACATCCAAACAATGACAACATTAGAATCCGCTCTTCTTAGTCATTACATTGTTGATGTGTGCGGGCTGAGAGTTTGTTTGCCAGTGCATACCACTCAGCGCTTCACAGAAGTGTGACTGAGACAAAGTTTGGCATGTGTACAAAGGAAAGGTGTGGCGAGGTTGAGAAAGATGGATTTTCCCATTCAAATTTTTATTTTCTGTATTTATTTTCCTTCTCCACCCTCCAACAGGCTGTGGAAAGTAGACAGAGCAGGAGGTGACAGGCTGTCCTGCAGGTCAGCTGTCACATGGCCGATAACGGGAGATGCAAGTGTACCAGGAAGCCGCTGAAATGTGGCTTCGGGCTACGGGACAGAATGGGACCTAGGCTGGTTTGAGGCAGTTGTGACTTTAGAAATGTGTCCAACTCTGGGAGTGTATTTCCTCAAGGATTCAAGAGTGCGACGCTGCGTCTGCAGTGGTAATGGTCCTGTACGCCTTTGGCAACAGATGGGGGATGACATTGTTAAGTTAATGGGACGTTGTTGTGTGAGATGTATGTGGAGTACGTGCTCTACTCACGTTTCACATGCATGTGTTGTGTAAATTGTTCCATCAACTCTTATGCATTTAGCTATGTAGTCAAATTCTTAAGCAACCACAGATCACAGTAGTGAAAATGTCACATTACTCACCAGCTGGTTGTAAATGTAAGTAAAACCAACCTCATGCCACAAAGAGCAATTGTAATAACTGTCATTACCATGAGAGGTACTGTGGAAAAATCAGTCATTGCTCTGGTTTGATCCAGCAACAAAACAGGTTCTGACTTTTTCCCCAATTTGCTATTCTGTCCTTATTTGTGTTATTTGAAAAGCCATGAAATGCAGTGTTCTGGAGTAGGTATACGTTTCCAGACCTGTAGTCTGTGATTTGTTGATTAGTACATTAATCACAGAAACGTTTTCCTCTATACTGAATGTAACAGTATCAACGTTATTACACAGTTCCACTTCCTCCTCTTCACACCAGCACTGAAACCATGACAAATAAACACACTGTGCAAGGAGCTGGATATGGCTCTGTCCACCTGTTCGCTTCATGAGCTGTCATTTTATAAAAATTCAAAACATAGGAATCTGAGAAACAAAACACTTGCAGGCACGCGTGCAATCTTTTAAACGAACCCTTTGAGCTTTTAAGACTTCTCGTTCTCGTTGTGTTACATAAACACACATTTGACTCTTAATAATTCCCACCAACTGTGTTGAGTGCGTCAAGTAAAACTGTAAGAAAGCAGAAATGCCTGTACTGATACTCAGAAGATACTCAGGAGAAATGTGCAATCCTTATGTTTAACCATTTTTGTATTCCTTGTATTGTTTTTTTTTATTGGAGAGTTTAATATTTAAGTTAAGTAACATCGGTTGAAGCTGTGACTAATGTCTCAGCAGCTGCAGGATATCTGTGTTGGAGGTGTTCATGGCCAGTACAGAGCGTGGGTCATCTGTGTTTTACTTTTCCTATTAACCTATTCACGTTTATTTTTGAGCATGTCAGATACATGTTGGGGAAAGATTTGTGTACATTTATGAGTGATGGACGCCCAAAGGGCACCACCCTGATAGTTAGGGTATGACTCTAACTACACACATTCTTGTCTTGTTTAAATAACACTCTTAGGTTTTTCTGGATTAACATAGAATCATTTTAAGTGTCAGTAAATCCATTTTCTGTTCTTGTTTCACTTCGGCTGATGGCTGACTGAATTTCTCGCGAGTGGAGAGGTGATAAATTCAAATCACAGTCAGGATTCCAGTGAGCGAACGCACGTCATCGCCCTCTTCATGCACTGGGCTCAAACCGCAAAAGTAGAAATGTTTAGTTCACAACAATCATGATATTTAACTGAAGGCAAGACAGCTTGAGTGTGTAGCAGGCAGTGATTTACTAGTGCTTCATCGTCTGCCCTATAATATATCTAATATATCGTCTGTCTGAAGAACGTTTTGAAATTCTCCCACTTATCTTTCTCTGCGTCACCTGGATGAACCGGCCCTGGATGAATTACATTGCTTTAAGAATTGACTTGTCATTGTCTGGTTTGCTATGTTTGCACACAAAGCTGTATTTAACATTTTACCTTCTTATCTTTTAAAGAATCGTGGAATCACAGCTTTGACATGATAAAGATGCAATTAAAAGTCACTTCTTGGTAATAAACGCACAAATCTGTCTTTTATCCACAACATTAATCATCTCACAAACACTCAGGTTAAACTTTCGGCTGAAATTAACGGTGAAATAAATCCTTCTCCTAATTTAATCCCATGTACTCGACAAGTCAGTCTTATCATTCACACAGATCCCTGCACATTCTCATGACCTGGCTAAGCTCACGAGGAACGTAACCACATGCTGAGGGTGACGTGATTTAAGACCATCATAAATCCTCCAATGTATTGAGATAGGTGAGGTCACTTGGCAGAGGTCATTGCGTCTTATTTTCATGGTGTCAGTGAACCTAATGCACTCTGCAAAAAGTGGTACAGTAGCACTTGGGATTCTAAGAAAAAGGAAAACCAGAGCAGACGCACATTCCCGCTTCCCTCGCTCGCAACGCCGAGACAGGAAATCCTCCTTTTGATTGTGAAACGAGGGAACGGAGTTGAGAACAATAAGTCCGCCCCTGCTGTGTGGTGCCTGCACCTGAGCTCGCTGCCACGAAGCCATTGGCGTTGGCAAACTGACAGACGTAGACGCATGCATTCCCTAATCGAATGCAGAACCCTCGACATTAATGTTAATTCCTCATTTTCCTGCAGGGTTTTGACTTTTCTTCAGCCAGTCTTCAGCGCTATCTCGACTTTTCCACTCAAGAAGAGTTGAAAGACAACCTCATTTGCAATTGTCCATTCGTTATTTCCCAGAGAATCATCAACGTTGTCACTTGTGTTGCAGCTGAAATAAAAAATATAACAAATTCTTCTACATTGCACAGCCTCATTCTGTGAACCACTGTTGGCGCTCTACTCTACTCCTGCTCTAGAAAATGCTTCTCTTAAATAAAAACATGTTGTTCTCTCTTCCACTCAAATAATGGGCTCAGTTCTTGAGCAAAAGAAGTAAAATTGCCCCCGATGACATAAATCACGCACCGTTGTATGAGTCCTGTTACATTCTGCAGTAAAAACTGTCAATTTATTCAGCATTTTAGCACCAATCAAAACTTCGGGCTCGTCCTCCAACATGTTTTTATTAGTGTTGTGAGTGTACAGTATGTGTTACAGTGTCTTAACAACTCAATCCAACAGTGAATTGTTACATTATGTTCCTGGATTTTTTGCACCTCATGGGTTTTCTGCATTGATTGGCGCTGGCAGCTCTTTTTTTCTTCACTGCTTAATTGAGTTGTGCGATAGAAACCCCGTTACACATGTCACAGCTCGTTAGCGAGAGGGTCAAAGTGAAAGGTTTTACTTTTTGGACTAGTTCTGTTGTATGTGTCATGTATTTTCATTCAACTGGATCGGACAGTAATACCTTGTAATGTTCTTCCACTAATGGACACCTTCAGTGGACAGAACTCAAAGTGCAGTGTTCACACAGAACTTGCTAATAAACACATGAACGCCTTTGACATGTGGTTCAAATTAATTGGCCTCCCAACACATGTAAGATCCATTAAGTATAATCGTTGTGGTCCTGCAGCCCCGTACTCTCTGCTGAATTGTGTTTTTGGTGATATAAACCAGGTTTTCCCGTCAAAAAAATATAATTCTGTAATTTTGGCCTTAGCTCACCAGTCCCGTTGGATTTAGCTGTTAGTTGTCCCAGAACGACTGGAGTCATTTTTTTTTTGTCCTCTCTTTCTTTTATTTCTGTTGTTGTTCACATGAGGCCACCGCGTCTGGGATCCAGAACGACCATTGCAGGAATTACTCTGACTTGCAGCCAGGAGTCGGGCAAGAAATGGTTGTAGGGGGTGTGCACAGCTACAACAGCTTTCTCAAAGGTTTCCAACTGCAATACCTCATCACAATGAAAACAATTGGAATTTTCTCCTCATCTAGTGCAGTCTTTTCATTTCATTCTGCTTTGGCTGGAGCCACTGTTTACGTTTGATTGGGTGCCCCATCATCACTAACGTGCGGCAGATGTTGGAGCCAAGGATAGATTTGTTTCTTTTTGTTTTTGACTGGGTCACACATTATGAACGTGTTTGAAAATGTTTGTCTAATAAATGGACTCACTATTTGTTTGAAATGTTGTCAGGAACGACGACGTTCACGGCTGAAAACGGAGGCCGTGTTGCTAGTGTGTCGCGTGATAGAAGGTGACCCTTTGCTTGTCTGCTGTGTGTTGCAGGAGTGTATGTTCCACCCGGTGCTGCCATTGGACCAGGAACTGGATTCTACCCAGGTATCACACCTGATCAGGAATCATAAACACCTTCAGCTTGTGGACTATGGTCTAGTTTAACACAGAAGAATCTCACTGGGACATGCACATTGCTCAGTGTATTCACGTTTGCCTAAGGCCACTTCCTCTAATGCCATCCAAAGTGGCTTTAAACCTGACGCTACATTACAGCCATAGACAGGGCTCTGTTCGGTCTTCGCGTGTGTTGTGTACAGCTTAGACTTTTCAGAAAGACAATATGTAAGACAGAAATCCACTCAGTGATTATGTTTCATAAAAACGTATTTTCTGTTGCCATCTAGTTGTATATTGAACCAATTTCCAGTCACATAAACAACAATATGAAATGTCAAACATCTATTGAAATATTAATAACAGTTTTATTTCTCACTGCATGTTGTGTGTGTTGACGTGACAAAACTTTTATTGTTATATACAATATATATAATAATGTATTATTATATAACTCAAATCGTATGAATTATGTTTACAGTGCGTTCACACACACAAATAGAAAACACAAAATAATCCACACTAACGTCTGAACTGACGACTGATGGATGGATTATGGCATAAAAGCTTCCATGCTCCTCATGTCACGAGAGAAAGTAAAGCTGAACGTCACCTGCTGAAATGATTAATTGCTGAGCCAAGAAGCTGTCCGTGACATCGCTACATGCAGCCTGCGATAACTCAGTGCTGTGTGTGATTGTGTGTTTGACTAGGGTCTGCTGGAGGCGTCCCTGTGGGCTATAAGCCAGCCAAGGCTGCAGGTGAGTAGCGGAGGCGTTTGATTTACGACCTGTCCCTATAACATGTTGTCAGATATGCTTTAAGAATCACAGCTGGATTGTCAGGATTTGGGGCATGTACCGTATGAGAATGTCTGTGATTTGGAGTTTTTTTATTTGGTTCTTAGCTTTTTATTACTTGATACGTGATTTTGTGAATGGACCAAAGTGATTTTGTGCTGAAGCCAATGTTTGGTGTAGTGAATTTCTTTATGGTTGTTCATCATTGTTTCGCTTCCTATGAACCTGCAGAGCGTCACATGTGAAATGTTTGTGCCTTTCTATGCAGTAATCTCTCAGACATGGCAGCAGCGTTGCTTTCTCAGTGTCCTGATTGTTTGTCCAAAAGGCCACGTCTGGTTTAATGCATGACCACAGATATTCTATCTGGTATTTGTTGTTTCACACATCCATAGCAGATACACTCTGTGGCTCTGCATGTGTGGCTCGCTATTTCATCAACAGCTCACCAGACTCTTGGCCTGGCTTCAACTTCCATTTGCTGAACACATTGAAAATGTGTGCACCCTCTTTTTAAAAAAGGACCTTAATGCCATCGCTGCACAGATGAGACCAGACTCGTGACGTTTTTACTCTGTGGCTACAAAGTTGTTGGTTGGATAAGTCTAAGTTATACTTACGTGTTCTGTGCGAACCATAGCTTGTCCAGTGCAACCCTGGGAGTGTAATTCGAACAAAATTGAGAAGAAACAGATTGCAGACAAACTTCTCTGTCAACACTAGGCTTTCGTTTGGCCAGATCTGAGGGAAACACATGGTGAGACTTCCTTGTCACACCACCGCAAGCTAAGAATAATTAAATCCTAGGGTTATTGCTCTGGCAATAAGCAATGTGTATAAGGGACCACCCACTTTTGTTAAGCCAGTTTATTTGAAGACATTATGAGGTTTGGAAATTTGAGGCTGATTACGCATTTGTCCTTTTACAAGCTGAGCTTTCAGTAATAAGGATTATTGCGTGTTTAATACCTTACCTCATGTTGATAAGGACATAACAGCACGATACAAACAGTGATAAGAGATGAACAATAGAAGTGTCCACAACAATAATGACGATGACAACACTGATCATAACCTGTCCCTGACTGACAGTTGGAGGTTATGGAGGCGCAGGCCAAGGTGTGAACCCAGGTGCTTTGGTGCCAAGGGGTGTCGGGCCTGGAGGCTTTGGCATCGCAGGTAAGTCTGAGTCAGCCTGTATAGTCAGGAGGAGCTGCTGCAAATTTCTGCCCTTATTCATTTTAATATCATTCTTGTCGGTGTAGATGAATGGTCCCATATCTGTCTGGATATTGTTGCACCCACCTCTCTCTCCTCTCTCTCTTTTTTCCACAGGACAAGGTGGAAAAGCCCCTAAACCAGGTAAGTGGCAACATTTGCTGAGCAGATGCCGTGTTTGGTAAAGTACTGGGGCAGTACAAAAATATTTAAGGACTGTAGTCGTATATTTGTGTAGATAAACTACATTATGTTGACAGACCAACAGGGCGCTGAGATCTGCACAGGCCCAGCAATGGCTGAAGGAAACAGGCTTCTGATTGGTTGTCATCAGGTTTTCCTTATCACGCCTGTGTTTTTGTTAGGGTTGGTTTACACTGGCTTCGCAGCTGTTTGGGGCATCCTGACTGGGTGGGATTATGCAGTGACATACAGCTGCTACACCTCTGCTGTGTTACAGCGTAGTGATTGGCGGAGCACAAACAGGCACCAACAGCTGCCAAACAATGCAGCCAGGGCCCTGATTAACGTTGTTGTAATGTTTGACGTGTACAATATCTGAAAACTGGAGTTTTACCGTGGACCTTCTCTGTGATACTGCACAGTCAATATGCCTTTCAGTTTCGCACTGCGTCTGTGCTCAAGCGGCACTTAGCCAGCGTTAAATTTCCTTAAGCACCGTTGATACCATCTCAGCAATCTACAGCTCGTCTGTGTGGTTAGAAAGATAAGGAACCGAGCAGTGGTCCTACGGGCCCCTACTCACGGAGCCACGGCCGGGTCCCTGTGGAGGGCCACTCCCCGTCCCTCTAACGACAACCGCTGCAGAGCCCTTCTGTAGAAATGACTTAATATCCATTATTTGGTGGAAGTTGATTTTGGCAGCATTGCTTGGGAACGATTGCCCTGCCTTTTGTACGCCTTCGAGCTCTGCCTCTATCGCTCCTGGCATTCGCGGAGGTAATGCCATTAGTGAGAAAAGGGAAGCGAACAGCGTTGAGTGTTTTTTAATTAGAGTGATTTATTTCAAACTGCTCCTTGATACCCGTCCTAATCAGCAGAGAAGCTTAATTATACACAGACAACAGCTAGAGGTCAGCTAAGGTTTTTACACATTTTTGAAACAAGGAGAAACTTAAATTCACTAAGGAATTGTAATGTGCTCTGCTTTGTGGCTGGTAATTGTATTCAATAATCCCTGGACGCTGGTTTCCATTAGTGGGGACTTATTATATCAGCAAGTGCTATTCCATCACAAAATATTGCCTGGAGCTACCAACATTTGGAAATGAGAATGTGCTCCGTGCCTTACAAGTATCAGGTTTCCTACTACACACATGTACTACACACAGCTGGCCGTAAGGTAAGTGTCACACAACGACAGGTCGAATTCATCTGCATTTGTTAGTCAGTGTTTGGCCTGGTCTGTTAAAAACGTGCCAGAGTAAATCATATCCTACGAGCCTGCAAATCACTGATTTGAGACACAAATGCAGCGGTGACCCACCTACACGCACGTCTTGCGAGCTGCCGTTCATCCCTGTCTCACGTGGAAAAGCCCAGCGGTGGCATTGCGTTCCACAGATGCAGTGCGCACCTTGCTCAGGAGGTAACGGGAACGGCAGCTGGACGCGTGAGTAGCGTGACTGCAGGGAATCTTGCTCTGCTCGTGCAAGACCTTGTAAATGTTACGCTAATTGTAAAAGCTGTCAGCGTCCAGGCTTGACAGCGCACTGAAAGCTGGGTTGAGAAACTTACGCTTGATGAACAGCTGCTCGACTCCGTCTCCTCTCCTGTGTTCCCTCAAGCAAAGGTGGGTTGAATTCTCATGGTGTGACGGCCTGAGCTTGGCTCACGCAGGCTCTGCCTATTGTCATTTTCAGGCAACAGGAAGGAAGCTGAAAAATAACACGTGTTGCTTGTCACTGATGGCATATTTTCATTATGCCAATAAAACAGTTTGTTTCAGGCTGAGAACCGCGGCTGGGATGTCAACAGGCTGTGAACGACTCAATACGGATTGAAGATGATAAGCAACTAGCAAAACTACAGCAAAAACGATACGAGCAGCCTGAACCAGTGAGCAAAGACACGTAACAGGTCTTTGATCAGATTGTTTATGTTGGTCTTTTATACAGTAGGTGACAGTGTAAGTGTAGCATAGTCTCCTTTGTCAGCTTTATGGAGGCTTTATCAGCATCTAAGCCTGTAAACTCTTCAGATGAGTTGCTTGGGGCCTCCCTCGTGTTCGCGTCAGCTTTGTCAGTGTCCAGCTGTCAAAGACGTTTCTGCTCCAGTTCTGTTATTTGTGTGTTTATTCTGATGATGTTGTTCATCACCATCCATGGAGCTCGATCATAATGATATTTACCTACTACTACTACTACTATTCAGTCTAATAGTTTTTAGTTGAGTTCAAGTTGTGAACGTGATTTGTTTTGTTAGCTGGGATACACAACCCATCTATAAACCTTTTTAAATTCATCTTCAAACCCTACGGTTCATATCAGGGTCATTGTTTAAAGAAGCACTTACTGAACTTGTCTGCGTCCCAACAGGAAGAGTGGAGGAAAGGCAGAGCGCTGGAAAGATAGAGTAGACGCAGGGAGGACGGAAAAGAGACCGAGCGAAGCAAAGAGGCCGGAAAGAACCAATAACTCTTGTGAACATATCGCATATATGTCATTCTCGTGCTGTCGTACACCGCCGCGCGCAAACGCACAAAACCTAGTGCGTGTTGCTTCACGCGACGCACGTGCACACCCATTAGCGAGCGCGCTGGAAGGAAGGAGACTGATAGATTGAGGTGTGGATGAAAGTGTTTAGTCAAAAGAAGATGGGTTTGGAGGAGGTTTAGTCTCCTGGAGCACATGTGCTTTTCTTTACTGGAGCTCAGACCTGTCACCCCAGCTGTCAGAGACTGGAAGCATCTGCATGTGCATGACTGTGGGTGAATGCAAATATGCTTATGGTCTTCATGTGTGTGTAATTACCCCAGTGTGAGCATGTGTGCAGACACACTCCCAACACAGAGCCTGATATTGGTTTGGGCATGAACAGAATCCCTCCCTGCACGTAGAGAATCATTTTTAATATCAGGGCCCCAGACCAGCCTCAGCCCTGCACAGCTTGTTTGTTCCCACTGGAAATGTCGGTCGCTTCCCAAACAATTTTTCTTGGATGATGTCATCAGATATTGTCGTCGTCAGCCCCTTCAATAATCTCACTTATCCATGTGAAGAATTTAATTTCTATTAGAGCAAAGCAAGATAAGATAAGAGCATTATTGGCTTTTATTGGTGCCTAATCAGTCACGTATGTCGCACTTTGCACAACTGTGGTATTTTCTCCAGCTCTGAACTAATATTTTCATAGTGACTCATTATCGGCTCCCTGGACGCTCCAGCCTGCTCTGTGACGCGATTATGCAGTTGTTCTCCAGTGTTCATGCTGCCACCTTTTGTGTTTTCCTCTCATGTGCTCCGTGTGCCAGCAGGTGTGGAGCAAACACCACTGTTCTCCATCTGACGGGTCCATACAGAGATGTGACCTTGTTACAGTCGTTGGTAGATGTGGATTGTGATTCTGAGCTGTTCAGCATGTGTTCCATCTTCCACGACGTGAGCAAAGTCATCTATTAAGTCAACTGTATGTTCCTTTATTCGTTTTTAAAATACACATACTCTGAAATGGTGTTAGTCACAGAAATGATCTCAGCTCGTTGAAATGTCTCTGCTGACCTTCTCATTAAAGATGCAGTGCTGGCCTACATGACTTGTGAGGACGGATGGTTTTTTAATGGCTTCAGTATTTGCCCTTTAGGCTTTCTGCTTAAACTGATGCATTAGCCGATGTAGCAACAGCTCTACATACTGTACATGTAATGTGCAATTTGCTAAATAGTTTTTCCGCCGTGAGTGACAGTATTTGCCCCTTGCACACTGCAGCTTTTACAACGAAAGGGGAAACTGGAAAATGCCTTTGAGGCTAACTATGAATCTCACATCAGTGCCTCAATTTGCATGTTTTGAGCTGAGCCAACCTGTCGAACATTGGGCTAGCTCCTCAACCCTGAGTTGTCAG
Organism: Macropodus opercularis; assembly: GCA_030770545.1. Taxonomy (NCBI): domain Eukaryota; kingdom Metazoa; phylum Chordata; class Actinopteri; order Anabantiformes; family Osphronemidae; genus Macropodus; species Macropodus opercularis. Next base: position 8,079,424 of record CM061110.1, read on the forward strand.
AAAAGTATTCAGCAGGACTGCAGTTACTAGCACATGTGGACCATCTGGGAGAGGAAGCAGACAAGTCCAACTTTACATACCATGGCCACAAACTGCGATTGTTGAGGAGATGCATAATTTGAACAACTGAGCATCTCCATACCTGGAACATATTGATCGCAAACGGGCTGTTTTTTCAAACATAGATCCCCTGAGGACACATGTACAGTGCGTACAATGCTCGCGGTGGGTTTGTGTGTTGCCTTTACCGTACGTTCTGTGTGTGATCGGGTTTGAGCTCCGGGTAAGGGAGACTCTTCAGACATTTTCCGGGGCTCGCTGTTGGCAGAGCAACTGTGACATTCTTTTAGAAGAGGATAAAACGTAGACGAGCAGGCTCTCTCCCCTCTGAGCTAAAGGGAGAATTGTTTTTGACTCGGAAGCTTATAGGATCGAGTGTTCTCCTCCATATGACCTGTAGCATAAGCAATGACATCACGAACCACTGACTGCGGTGTCACGCATCATGCACGAGTGACCACAATTAAGTGCAGCATTGATGTTCTTCCCTTAGGTTTGTTTTGAAGTAAGGCACGTGTTCGTGTGAGAACTCGGGCCTCACACGTCACTGGGCGAGGAAGCCTGGTTTAGCATGGTGGCAGTGCTTGTAATCCACTTACTGTAGAGGTAATGGCTTTTACAGTCGCCCTTATTTTGAAGCTCTCCAAAAGAATTGCTCAACAGCTTAGAGATGATGTGTGTCCTGCGATTAATTGGTGAAACTCTCCAAAGTGCCAGAGTTGACAGACTTACAGCACTAAGCAGCTTGGACATCTAACTGGTGTGATCTTTTCAAAAGCACCAAAAGAACTGAGCGACCTATGACCCATTACCCTGTTCGTCTGTAAGAGCTCCGACATGTCGGCTGCCGGGGTCACCTGGCAAGCAGGGAGGTTGAGGCTTTGATAGTGTCAATGACTCCATGGAAAAGGAAAGTACAACAATAAAAGGCTTGCCGCCAGAGTTGGCTGGCTCGCACCAGCCAGCAAGGGAGAGGATTGTGTGCAGTGGTGTGACTGTGTGAATGCTAAATTATTCCAACATGTGACTAATTCTGATTCTCGGTGCCCCTGAGTGACAGCACAGAAAACCTGGAAATGACAAGGAGCAGCGGAGGTCACAGCAGAGGGAGGTGGGGGGGGGTCGTCACCGCGTCCACTTGTCTCACGCGATGTGGAATCACTGCGGCACCTTGCATCATCGCGCTTTCATCCAGCCAGTGCTGCATCACTTCGTAAGAATGCAACATATCCACCAGCTTGGAAGGGGAACAGTGTGATAATTTGATACTGATAAAAATCTGGTGTCATGACAGTGGAGGACATAATGATGGGCTTAGCTTTCAAAGTGAAAATTTTATATGGGACCACGGCCGAAGAACAAAATCTGCCCGTCAGTTTCGTCTCCCCTGAGTCCGGAGAGTCTTTAAAGTTATTGTCGAGATTTTCCATCGCATTGAATTCGACCGCAGCATTTGCTTCATCATAGCAAACTCCTGTTATTTCTCCATCTAACCTTTGCTCTTCGTGTTGTTGTGGTTTGATGGTTGTCTAGAAAGGGAAAGAAACACAACAGTTTATTGTTCTTCTGTGACCTGGCTGTCTTCTGTTACACATTGACACTGGTTTCCAACTCGTAATACTCTGTTAAAGAGGCCTATAGGGTCCAATCTCTCTTTGTCTGGTCACACAACAAGCATTTGTTCTTAGTCCACTTTCCTGATTAAATATGACCTAAAACAAAGAATATGATGAGAAACAAGTCGCAAAAATTTCCTGGACATTCCAGAGCTCCAGCTTCGAAGTCTGCTTTCCACGGGTCTGCCGTCAGTTGGATCAGTGGTCAGTGGATCCCTGCCATGGAATTCTTTGCTCTCTTAAATTAAACCCTTCACCAGGCCCAGCTGGTTCACAAAGTAGAGAGAAGGGAAGGGGGGAAAGGAGAGAGCAAATCCCTCGCTTCTCATGTTTGGCGCACTTTGGTTGCTGCTATTAACACCTCATGTCTGGTCGACGCAACCCCATTAGACACCATTTGGAGAGGAAAGAGCAAGAGAAACAAGAAAGGACAAAGAGAAGTGGGGAGAACAAGAGTAGAAGAGCGGGACGCTGAGAGCTAAAGACAATGTTTTGATTAATGTCTCTCGTATTACCTTGTCTAACCCCAACAGAGAATGAGTTTCAACGGAGAGATTGAAACCAGATCCTTCTGTTCACACTGGCTCACATCCATCACTTGTACTGGATCTTGGTTTGAGAACATGACTGGTGACTGAAAGAACTAGCCATGCTGTCTGGCCAGTTTTATTCCAGTGTCAATCTTCAGTTTAAATACCACAGCGCATGGTACGGTGCAGCGGGAGGCCACGGACACGGCAGCCTGTCCCTCGTCACGTTTTAATTCCCCCGAAAACAAGGCTCTCTCGTTGTCGGAGAAGGTCTAGACGTGCATTCGTCGTACTTGTGTACCCTCACTGACATCATCCGTAAACCAGCCACCACAAATGAATCATGCATGAGGCTCAATTAATCACGGCTAAGCCATCCCAACTTTCACCTCAGCAATTTGCTGGTGTGCTTGTCACTGCATAGCTGTGAAAGCCAGGGGTCTTTCCTGAATGGAAACCGGCCTGTAAACATTTTTTATCTAAGTGGAAGAAACTGTGATGTATTGCAGTACTGCATCACTTACCTTCCAATTTCCTTGGCTACCAGTGCTCTCTCCTGTGTAGTATTGGGTTTCGTTCCCCTCCGTCCTGTGTTAGTATTGACCCTTTTTATGGCTCTGTGGTATGAAATAGCCTCTCGTGCTTTCCCGAATGCCGTCACGATGACAGAGACAATTAGCCACTTCATTACAGCGTAAAATGTCCTTCAGCTTGTCAGCAATCTCCTAAACACTGGGAGCCGCACCAGAGAAATATGATTTTTTGATATCAAGGTCGCGGTGCAGGATTTCGTTGTGTGTGGTTTGTGACATCAAACAACACTGTTGTGGACATGCTGCAGTGAAGCCAGTCTGACAAACGTGCGCTTGTTTGAGCTGACAACATGATGTAAATCAAGCTAAACAGAGCGCTCTTACAAAAACTTTCCCCTCAGTCTCACAGGACAAGGGCAATCAGGAAATCCAGTCCCCAAACCCCGGTGGTCATGGTCTCCGTGACTATAGTCACGTCAGGACTAATGTGCAGGCAGTAGAGTGTCTTCCTCTCTTCCTTCTGCCCACATCTCATACTCATGTACGTGCACGGATGAGCCTGCATCACATCTCCACGTGGCAGGTGCTGGTCCGTGGCAGCCTTGGGCAGGTTGGTTCGTCCACATGTGAGCGCAGGTGTGCCAGATGCTGGACGGAGAAGCTCAGACTCTTCACAGGCCTGTCTGTCTTTTGCTCTTCGAGTTTCTCTTCCACTCACATGCGTAATCTTTCTGTTGGACAGACATTCGTATCAGTCGCACACACACACACCGTAGGCTGGCCAGACAAAGACGCTGTGATCTGGACTCTACACCAGACGCTACAGTTTCGAGGAAGTATTTCAAGCATTCATTTTTAGGGGTTTCATGCATGAAAACAAGTATTCATGTTGATTCCTTTACATTTTCACAGAGCTCGCAGTGAAAAGGAAAGCACCACGAGTCTGATTTGCAGAAGAATTGATTGCTGTTCTTATTAATTTGAGGCGTGTCTCTGGGATGATGAAGCAATGGTGGAGCATTGAGCTGAAAGCTGTGAAGGAGATGGATTATCACAAGGACGCTTAGCTTAGTGTCTGGGCGCGCGCTGCATACGCAGTGTGTTTGCCAAGCCCTTGGCAAGGCCAGTGCCCATATTTGTTTTGACAAGGTCATGAAACTCCACACTTACATCTTTCTTGCTGTCTCTCCCAGCACATTCCTTCTCCTCATCAGTATCATTACCTGCATCCTGCAGATTGCTGGACCGACTCCAAGCTCTCACCCTCCAGTCTGATTGCTCGCTTTCGTCCCATGTGCAGCTTGTTTCCCATGCTCAGTTGTTCTCGTACCAGACGTTCTGGCTTACAAGTACTGATTATTCCTTGGTGGACTAGCTCGTTGGCAGCTTTCAAACTTCTTGTTGTTTCAAAAACGTTCATTACTCCAGCATGTTTGTTTCATGTGTTCAACATATTACTATATAAATGGATTGTCATAAGTTGGCCATATAACTTGCCAACTGTCTTTGGCAGTTACTGTACCTGGACATTCTTCACATGTGAATATTTGAATAATAGCTCCCTCTCCCTACAGTTTTCATACACTCTCCACACGTTTGGTATCTCATTCCTATGGCACGATGCCATTGGGCTTTACTGCTTATTTGCTTTTCTAGTTAAAATTGTTCAAGAAGTCACACAATATTTAAAATACAGGTATTTTGCAGTTTCATGCTATCTGATGGCCATTCTGTCATTTCACTGTTATCCTCCTTTATGCTTTGTCAAATCCCAAACTGACTTTATTAATCCATTAAATGGAGCTTGAACATAATCACATCACCCTTTTTATGTTATAATGTCACATGGTGGGAGCGGCTCAGCTTTTCCCCTGAGCCCAAGGTGTAGTTTTAACATAAGCATGTTTTCAAGCAAACTTTAAATTAAACACATGTGACGTTGTGTAATTTCATTAACTTTTTTTCAGCATACACACATGAGGAAAATTGTTTTGATGACAGATTGATTGATGGGTTATTGAAACCGAAAGATAATTACAGCTTAATAAATTACTGGTAAATCACTGCAGCGTAGCCACAGTGATGAAAGCTTGTTTTACCCTCTTTGTTCCCATCTAGAGTTGGCAGAGTAGTAATTGTCACCTGTTCTTTCCATACAGGGTACGGCAACCTGGGAGTTGGTGCTTTTGGAGGTGGTGAGTACTTGATTTTATGTTGTAGGCAACATACACTGAATCCTATGTTGGACTGTTGTCACAGGCTAATGTGTCTTTTGAAGGTTTCAATGACTCCACGCTCTTGTCTCACTTAGGTGGTTATGGTGGATATGGTGCAGGCACGGGGGGCTTTTTTCCAGGAGCTGCACAGAAAGCAGCTAAAAAAGGTACAGCAAGTAATGGTTGTGCATTGATTTATCCATTTGATATTTTTCTATACACAATGTGCTCGTTTCCTCCTATATTTCTCTAATAGAAAACAAATGAAATATATCTTAGAAACAATCCAACCTTTTAGTGAAATGCCTCATTACAACCTTTCCAACTTGGAACTTTGCTTGGACCAGGCTTTGACTCCTTACCAGCATGTCCGTGCACGGTTCCTTCCAGGTGCTCTGCTGAACACACATCTCAGCATATGGTTGTCATCTCTCCAGGCTGCTGAACGTACTGTGGTTTCAACTGGAAATTGGTTCATGTTGTGTCACTAAAAAGGTGCTGACAAACCATAAATCCCTCTGAAATGCTTGTTGTTCTGATGTCAGGTGGAGGAGGCCGCGTGCTGCCGCTCGGTTGCACGCTGATCTGGGGCCTGATGACAAATTACCGTACAAACTTGACGTCTGCTGAACTCTGACACAGGGCATCTCAAAACGTTGAATGATTTGCATGCTCGCTTGTTAAACCAATGCCAAAATGAATGTTTCTCATTAATGGTAACTCAGCATGAAAAACACAGTTCGGCTTTATTTTTATTTGAAACACTGTTTGGCAAGCACGCGCACATTCTTCTCGCGTACCTGCAGTACAGTTTGAACTGCAGCAGGGCCCCGCTTGGCCTCAGAGCCTGTGCTGTGCCTCCATAAGACAGGCTGATTAAGCACGGAAGACCCAGTCACAGCCAGGACTGTGCAGCACGATGGCAAAGAGCCTGCTTTTAACCGTCGGTTGGCAGTGACAAAAGCTCCGTCCCCACGGTTCATCTGTAGTCTTTTCATGACAAACCAATAACAACTCAGTCCTCTGAAAGAGCACAGATAAAACAAAGCAGCCCCTTGCCAAACGTTTGCTCACCAAATCTTTCGGGCAGTGCGCAATGTCTGTCCAGAAACAGACACGGGGAATTTAAGATTAAAAATGAAAAAAAGTTTCAACAAATAAACAAATGTGTTTTATTCTTTTGCCAAGTTTCCTGAGAAATGAAGCTGACAGCTCATTTCCTTCATGAGGGGATGGCCAAAGAAATTTGCCATTTTATGAGGCAAGGCGAATGCCATGCATGCTGGCTGTCTCCGCTGATTAGATTAAATGTCAGCTATGTTGCTTTTGATCGTGGAGTGATGACAGACAGATAATCTCCTCTCAATACCAGCGATATGGCCCCGACCTGGCTCCCTGCTGAAGAGGTCGAGTCTGGCGCGAGAGACAAACCTTTCCAGTTTCACGGGGCCCTCTGGTGGTCAGGGGACGTGCTAGCGTGGAACCCCCACAATGCGAGACTCTCGTTAGTGTGTCAAAGGCTCACTGTGAGCGTAACCACATATCAGTGTACTGTTTTTATTTAAGCAGGGGCCGGAGGAGCTGGGACAGTAGGAGGAGCTGGAGGCACAGGTACAGGAGGCAAGACACACACACACACACACACCATTTTCAGCATGTTGTCTCTCTTCTCTCTATTCTTTTTAAATGGAACTTTTCAAACTCACATTGGCTCTTTGTCAGGTACAGTGGAGCCAGTTTGGGCTTGAAACACACTAGTTTCCTAATGTAATAAACTAACAGTGTTATCCGAGCACTGTTATTGTCCTTGGGAGGCAGGAATCATACTGTTGTTCTGATTCAGCACATGGACATGACAGATGCGTGCGTGTAATTATATTCTATGTATCTGTTCTCCTCCCTTGTGAAAAGCGAGTCATGTTTCATTTGTGTTTTCAGCGCCTGTCATTCCTCAGACCGGCCTCCCAGGAGGGGGCGTCGGTGGCGCTGGAAAGAAAGCTGCCAAAGTGCCAGGTTCTGTAGACTCAACAAAAAACTCACAGTTCACGAGGCAGCGCAGACACATCAAGTAGTTTCTCCGCTGAATGAGAGGAACGTAGTCCAGCAGCACCTTATCTAAAGCGAGCACACGAGTTGAGACATCAGAGAAAATGAGCCTATTCAACACATGAAAATGCAATTAGACTTTTTTTTTTTGAAAAGCAACTAGATGCAGGTGAGGAGCTGGCTTTTACAAGCACCTGTCTGGCTTCGCTGCATCCAGCCTGGCTTCACTTTGACAGTTTTGTGGTAGCGTTTTGTCATAATGATTAACAGGCGTGTAATTTCCCCGGTGAGCCTCGTCAGATTGAAATAAAAACGCATAGTTGCTGCTCACGCACGCTTACTTCACATATTTAATGTTAAGTACAGAAGTGCTGATATGTGCTCTCACTGGACGTGGCAGGTGTGGGTGTGCCTGGACTCTATCAAGGGGGACTGGTGCCAGGAGGCGGTGAGTATCACTCTGAACCTCTACGCTGTGGTGTGAGTGGTCACCGTGTCTGCAAACACGTGCTGTACTTCCATTTGATGTGGCGGTTTTCTGGTTTCTTATGACTCATGCAGGGTTTGGTGGACGTGGCGTTTTGCCCGGTGTGGCCACAGGCACTGACTTGAATCCAAAATCAAGTAAGGCTTAGTTGTCATACGTGTGATGTTAAACGTCTTTCATCATCGTAGAATGCAAGTTCGTGTCTTTATTTGGTTGTGGTTTTTAGTTCTTAAATACGAAAATGCCAGCCACTGCTGGACCACACTGGTCCTGGGTCTGCTTAGCTTCAAGCCCAGAGTGGAGCCCGTTGAGTTTGTTTTTGTTACTGCAGCTCTGACTTAGCACATCACTAATGTTTCATCTCTGTGTGTCTGGCTGGACGTCGTTATTTGTCGTGTGCAGTTGGAGGCGGAGGACAAGCAGGTCCAGGACCAGGTAACCGAAACTCATTTCTGTGTTATTACTGTCATTATCTCCTCTATGATTACGGCAGATGTGTTGTCTGTATGACAGGAGGCCGTGGGTACGGTGGACCAATGCAGCCTGGAATGTTCCACGGATATCCCCTCAAATCACCTAAAGTACAAGGTGTGAGCTGAATCTAGACAGAAGCCTCTTTACTCCGACTCCACTTCTCTTAAAACATATACAGTACATGTACGTTCACATGTCAAGGTTTACAAGCACATTCATTCATTTTGCTGCCTGATAACCATCCATATCTATATCCAGACGAGAAATGGGTCCACAGACTTTTTCAGTTTTCTTTTAGTAACAAAAAGCTGAATATTTCCAACATAGTCTGTTTTCCACTGCAAATCAACCATTAACAACATAATATTTGTTTTGCTGAGATGTTCGTTTTACTTCTGTGGTTCTTATCGTGGTTGTTACGTAATCACAGCTGTACGTTCACTGCTGTGGTTTTCTGTCTTAAACACACGGTTATAGTTTATTTTCTGGAGTTTTTGCCCATAGTGGATGGTTGATATAAAAACTGACATAGTGGCCAGACATTTGATTCAAACTCATTCAAACCAGGTGTTTTCAGGCTAACGTTTTGTTCGTTTTCGTTTAAATTTTGTCTGGTATTCTACAAATCAAACGATAAGGACATACAATGCAACAAACTTAATTTTGCAGTAGTGACATAATTACAAATATTATGGCTTTTGGAGAAATATGGAACCATCAGATCCAACCATCAGTAAGTATTTATACTGCATTGTCACATTTATAATGTGTATTGTAAGTATCATGGCAACTGCAGGTCTTTGATAGGTCAGAATGTTTTATTACTCACCTCAGTACCTTATTCAGTCCTAGTTCTTTTCTCCCCAGGTGCTTATGGTGCAAAACCAGGAGGAGGAAAACTTCCTTTTGGTACAAATAGATTTTCACATTTTCACAAAGACTTAGTGGAGCTGTGCCATTGTTAGAAATTCAGATGTTCGTGATGTGTTACCATGTTTCAGGTTATGGCGGTTTTGGTGGTGGTGGTGCTGGACTCCCAGGAGGAAAAGGCGGCCCTGGGTCAAAGCCTGGATATCCTGTTGGAACCGGTGTGTGTTTTTATGAATGCATTTATAACTTGAACAACAGAGAGGGGCTGTTCACAGACACCCAAAACTACCTAAAATGTTGTTCTTCTTCCTGCAGGAGTGGGGTTTGGGGCGATCTCACCTGCTCAGGCTAAAGCTGCTAAATACGGTAGCCTGCCACAGTGCTTCCATATTCCTACTGTTCTGTAAGAAATGAAACATGGATTGTCTAACATCAGTACCAAGTGTATTTATATCTGGCCTTTCTGCTGCAGGCTTGGGTGGTGGCACTGGTGGGCAGTATCCAGGAGGTATTTCATCCCAAAACATCATCAAAATGGATGAGAATGGTTTTGAACATACTGTGCTTCTTATGCAAATATGATATTCCAAAGATACTGTCATTCCTTGAAACATGCTGAACTGAAAAACAACAAAACAAATGTTCTTTCCAGTTATATGGGTATGGGCTGGGTCCAAAGCTGCTAATACTAAGAATATTTATGGTTGCACAGACATTTTTTTTTATAAACTTCTATCTGTGTTTAACCTATGTGTTAATAATTTGACTTGTCTCTTATGTGTGTGTTCCTTAGTACCAGGAGGGGTACCAGGTGGGGTACCAGGTGGGGTACCAGGTGGGGTACCAGGTGGGGTACCAGGTGGGGTACCAGGTGGTGCACCCATTGGTGGTCCAGGGGGATATTTACCTGCAGCCAAAGCAGCTAAATATGGTGACATATATAAGTATTGTGTACTTTATAACATAATATGGACTTTGTTAAAGTAAATGCACAGAAATGTACACATGTTGTCAAAATTATAAAATACCTTATCCATGTAAGTATTAATTGTAATAATTTTCTTGCCTTCTCAGGAACACAAGGACAATTAGGAACAGGACAATTAGGAACAGGAGGATTAGGAACAGGAGGATTAGGAACTGGACAATTAGGAACAGGAGGATTTGGAGGATATTCACCTGCAGCTAAAGCAGCAAAATATGGTAATGTATATACAAATTGTACTTTATATCATAATGTGGACTAAAAAGCTCAGAAATGTACACATGTTGTCAGTATTACAGAATACTTACTCTGCAGAATTAAGCATTAATTGTAACTATTTTCTTGGCTTCTCACAAATAGGTGGACAAGTAGGAACAGGACAACTAGGAACAGGACAACTAGGAACAGGACAACTAGGAACAGGACAATTAGGAACAGGAGGATTAGGAACAGGACAACTAGGAACAGGACAACTAGGAACAGGACAATTGGGAACAGGAGGATTTGGAGGATATTCACCTGCAGCTAAAGCAGCAAAATATGGTAATGTATATAAAGATTGTACCTTATATCATAATGTGGACTAAAAAGCTCAGAAATGTACACATGTTGTCAGTATTACAGAATACTTACTCTGCAGAATTAAGCATTAATTGTAATTATTTTCTTGGCTTCTCACGAATAGGTGGACAAGTAGGAACAGGACAACTAGGAACAGGACAATTAGGAACAGGAGGATTAGGAACAGGACAATTAGGAACAGGACAACTAGGAACAGGACAACTAGGAACAGGAGGATTAGGAACAGGACAACTAGGAACAGGACAACTAGGAACAGGACAACTAGGAACAGGAGGATTAGGAACAGGACAACTAGGAACAGGACAACTAGGAACAGGACAACTAGGAACAGGAGGATTTGGAGGATACTATCATGCTGCCAAAGCAGCTAAATATGGTAATGTATATAAATATTGTGTACTGTAAATCATAAGGTGAACTTACAATCCTAGAAATTTACACATTTTGTCAAGATTATAAAGTACTGCACTTAATCTGTGGAATTAAAGTATTCATTGTAATTACTTTCTTTCTTTCTCAGGAATACGTGGACAAATAGGAACAGGACAATTAGGAACAGGAGGATTAGGAACAGGACAAGTAGGAACAGGTGGATTAGGAACAGGAGGATTTGGAGGATATTCACCTGCAGCTAAAGCAGCAAAATATGGTAATGTATATACAAATTTACTTTATATCATAATGAGAACTTAATGTGAAGTAATGAATGTTAGAAATCTACACATTTTGTCAAGATTAGTACTTGTACTACTACTACACTTGAATTAAGTATTAATTGTAATTCTTTTCTTTCTTTCTCAGGAATAGGAACAGGAGGACAAACAGGAATAGGAGGACAAACAGGAACAGGAGGATACTCTCCTGTTGGCAAAGCAGCCAAATATGGTACAGTTTTAACTAAAGCAAAAGTTCAATTAAAATCAGAAACCTTCCTTGGTAATGTATTTGTAATTTATGTTGGGTAAACTTTCCATAGGACTGGGAGGATTGGGAGGAACAGGAGGACTGGGAGGAACAGGAGGACTGGGAGGATTGGGAGGAACAGGAGGACTGGGAGGAACAGGAGGACTGGGAGGAGCGGGCGGATACTCAGCTGCTGCTAAAGCTGCTAAATATGGTATAATAGATTACGCATATCAAATATACCAGTACTTATCACTGGGCTCCTTTTTGTGGCTCTGGATTCTCAGCAACAGATGTGTGAGACAGATGATACCAAAGTCCAGGTGTTAGGCCGTAAAAGAGGCCTGAGAGGGGTTTGCCTTGAAGACAGACGGACTGAGATGACAAGCTGTTGGCTGTTGCATTGTTGCTGTTGTGCTGGTTTATTTTACTGCTTTGATTGCTACATTTCAAACATGCTACATGCTCCAGTTTTGACATCTCTCCAACCATACATGAGACTTACTGTACAGCCAGTCTGCTTGATAACGCTTTCACATGCACTGCCACTGTGATGAAAGTCACGTTATATACATGTGTTAATGCTCATAAGAAAGGGAGGAACCACTACATAGCACAGGGGTCTGTGCAGAGGAAAGAGCATGAAATACTCGTGTTTATGTGTTGAGTGTCAGCCACGATGACTCTTCCAAGAGTAGAGACGCTAGGACACACATGAGGAGGAACAGTAGCAGTAGGAAGACTTGGAGGTAGAGCGGTGTGCAGCACTGTGCATGATTTTGAGATGTGTTAATGTAGTTTTGCTTTAAAGGCCCGGGTGGTGCAGGAGGACTCCCAGGTGGAGGTGCAACTGGAGGAGCAACTCCTGGAGGAGCCCCATTTTTGCCAGGATATGGATGTAAGCCAGCCACAGCAACATTTCGGCTACAAGAATAACGAGACAATGAGTATATTAGTGTGTGAAATGGTGAGATTGCTTCTTAAAAGGCGTCTTTTCGTACAGCGTTGACTTCGGGCGCTAAACCTCCTAAATACGGTGAGTTTCTGACCTGCAACCTGCACAATATGTATCATATTCTGTTCTGTTTTAAAAAAAAAAAGGATCTAGTTGCACGTTAAATGCATTACCAGAGTGAAATTTGCTCCGTAGGAGGAGTCCCAGGAGCAGGACAAGTAGGAGCACTGCCAGGGGGAGCAGGGCAGTTCACACCTGGGGGGGGTTTGGGAGGTAGGGTTTTAAATGCACACATGGGTGGAGACGGTGCTTTGATTGTCCTGTTTCCTTTATGGTAATGCAGGAGATCTAATAGACTCGCAGTGACCACATTCCTTTCTAACAGGTTTAGGAGCAGGTGTCAAACCGCCGAAGTACGGTGAGTTTGTGTCTTAGTGCTGTATAAAAACCTGCAATATTTACTGTCATATTTTATTCAAAGCATGCAAACACAACCCGCTCACGTTCCTCGATCAGGGGCTGGAGCAGCGTTGGGAACTGGAGGACTGATTGGACCAGGAGGTGCAGGCGGAGCCATACCAGGAGCTGGACAGTACTACGCTGCTGCAAAAGCTGCTAAATACGGTTGGTAAAACACAACAAATACCACACGTGCACAGACGCTTCTTGTCATTAATGATGAAATGCGAAGCTGCTCTATGCCCCTGAATGGGGACTTACAGGAGGCGCTGGAACAGTGTTAGGAGCTGGAGTTCCAGGAGGAGCAGGAATTGGGCAATACCTTGCAGCAAAAGCAGCAAAATATGGTATAGAAAATCAAATTAAGAAATATAGTATCACATATGCTGTTTTGCACAAGTGATCCTCATTTTCCTCTGCGATAGGTGTCGCAGGGGGAGCAGGGTTAGGAGCAGGAGGAACTGGAGGTTTACCCACAGGGGTTGGGGTTGGAGGTACCACCTGCGAAGAGTCGAAATACTGTTAGTTTGTTCTTGTCATTGTCACTACATAGATATTGATCAGGGTATTTGTTATGCAGGACATCAAGGTGGAGTGAAGCCACCAAAACAAGGTAAGGAGAACCTTGGACCAGCTGTAATTGCCTTGTTGTTCACCAAATGATGATGCAATAAACACACAACCCTTCTAGCATGATGTGATATCAAGCCAGGCCTGCAAACTTTCATCATGTCATTATGTCTGTGGAGGTTCTCATTCATTCATGTACATGTCATTATGTACATTTTGATAGTCAGCGTTTGCTGGACGTCACATTTTGCATCATCAAACTAGACAGAAGGATTTGGCATGGGAGACGTTTTACTTTTACAGGTGTCACTGGAGAAGGACTTGTGCCCATAGCGACTACAGATACAACTATCAGAGGAGTTCCAGAGGGTACAGCTGTGGGTTTGCCACGTGGGACAGGAATCCCCATAAAAACAGGTAACCATTCGAAAATGAAGACCATTTTATATTTATGGTAACAGATCCTGTGATCTGTGAGTGGTAATGGAGTTGTTATTGCTTCCACAGGAAAGGAGGTCGGCCTCACAGGAACTCCTCGACCAGGTACAGTGGAACGCTGACGCTCTACCTGGTTTGAATGCACAGTCGTAGTGTGTGACCAGTGGAGCTTTTGCTCTTAACGTCACTGTGAGAGTCCGGGCAGCCTTCAAATGACAACACTTTAAGTTTCTTACTTCTTCTACCGTTTTGCGTCAGACAGCTTCCCGTTGCTGGTTTGGCCTGTCTGCTACTGCAGCTTGTTTCTTAGCCTGTGCAGGCTTTTATTTTTTACTGACCACTTGTTTTTAATGCTCCAGTGTCAAATCTAATTCTTAGGAAGTCATCTTCCCGCATTTGCAGAGGCTTGTTTTGACAACATCTGTGCTCACATTTCCCACATTCTGCAGTGGAGGAAGGATTACATCTTCCTAAAACATTTATAACAGGACTTGGATTCTCTGCGTTGTGGATCTAAATTGTGGTCAGTCGCATCCTGTTTGCTTTGATTTGTCCTGACATTTGTTTAGACTGGAGTCTGCTTAAATGAACAGATTTGACAATGTCTAGAAAGACACACACATTTCCCAGCAAGTAGTATCAGCAAGGCTGCTTCACAAGACATTTGGATTTTAATATCAAAAGATGGATGGGATGTAAAAGTTGATCTTTCATTTGATAGTGTTTCATATGTTAAATGACATAAAACATGACACCTTCTGGATCAGATTAGCCACGTTTCAAATGAGCAGGATGCAGTTTGTAGTTTTACAGACTAATGAGACCAAGATTAATCCAACTGAAGAAACGACCTGCTCATGATCCAAATCCTTCATCTTGAAAGCACAGCGTTTGTTGAGCTTGGCTCCTCGTAGGGCAGACTTACAAACCCAGCGGAGGGTAATCCTGGTCACAGTTATTTCCAGCGGCGCTGGAACAGGTGTGCTCCTTCAGTCAGAGGCTGCAAATGCTGGTACGATGAGAGAACGAACAGGTCTGGTCACCTTTTAGTAATATTCTCTCATTACGGTGGAAGCAAACAAGAACAAGAAACATTTTTTCTGCCAACTTACACAGAAACACATAAAAACTAATCTTCAGCTTCATCATACAGGTTGATGACATCATACAAATGTACCAGCTCCACAAAGGAGCTACATTAAAAATAGGTTTCAGTATTTTACCTCACTGTAAAAGGTGTTTTGTTCAATGGATGGAGTACAAATACCAGGACATAAAGGCTGAATCTCTGAATTTATATCCTCTATTCATGGTTTGATTTTAAACCCAAGTGTTTTCAGTGTAGAGCCAAAACAAATCAATTAGCCTTTCCTTCACAGAATTTTTAGTGGCGACTGTATATAATGTCTCACGATTCACGCTGTTTGTCAGGACCCATAAGCAAACCACCAAGTCCAACAAACTCTCTGTAGACCTCTGCAATAAAATTATGGCAAAGCACGGATCAAGGCATGGCCGTAAACCCAAGTGTTGAGTGTTCCCAGGAGCACAGTGGTCTTAATGATGGTGAAATGGAGACGTTTGGAACCACCAGGACGCTGCACAGCCAAACTGAGCAACAGGGCAAGGCTTTAGTGTTTTATGGGCCTTGGGAGGAGTGTGTCCCGCATCTATGTCCGTGTTCCTGTCATTATTTCATGACATGCAAACAATCCAGAGTTTTGTCGGTCACAGCAGCTGTACGTGTTGTAATTGCATCGCACTAACTCTGCTTTCTTCCCCTCTTCACCATTGTGCTCGTGATGGATGCTTGAAAACAGGCGGTGGGTTCAAATTCACTGGATGTGTTCGCATTTCTTTCATTCAGTTCTGCACCATGTGTCCAGCTGGACTAATTGCTCTCCCTGTTTGTTTGAACAGTTGCTGGTGAAGTGAGTCTGCCCAGCGGTGAGCAGCACACGTCCACGCATTTTGTCCTCACACAGCACTGCTACATTTAATGCGCTTTATTTGCTCTGTGCTTTGAGTTGATGATGCTTTTCTTTTTTACAGCGGGTACAAGTGTTGGTAAATGTACAACTTGCTTATTTAAATAGATATTCCACATTTTAACTTTTATTAAGACATTAAATTGAAGTGTGTATTTGCTCACTGTATAACAGGTGGAGTAGGTGTAGCGCCCCCTGGCGGTAAGAGCAGTTCTACCTATTTTCATTGAATTTACTGTACTTTGATGCTGGATGTTAATCTGTGTAGTCTTTGTCTGTGGTGTTAGTTGGTGCAACAGGTCAAATTCGAAGACTCATAATTATCATTTATTCATTCACTGTCCCTCAGAAAGCTTCTTTTAAATCAGATGTAATAAAAAATGAAAGAAAGATAAAACACCATATATATTTATTGGTTCATGCTACTGGACCGTAAACATGATGATTTAAGTTTGTTTTAGTCAAAACTTAATTTGGTGCAATACACACTTACAGCCACTTGGTGGCGACAGAGACAAACGATTTAGGGATTTTTAGCAGTAGTGGAAGCTGCATCAGACCTTTCGACCCCTCACTAGGCCTCAGACACACTGAACAGCCAGGTTAGTCCTATTAAGGTGCTTTTGCTTTTGATGATGTTACCAGTGATGTTAATTGACAGCTAATTACACTGACTATATAAAATAACCCTGAATATTTCATGATTCAATACGACCAAAATAAAAGCACAGTAGACGGAAGATTTAACGGGCGTAGCAAGACCACAGACACCTTTAGTTTGCTTTGTTATGGATAATATTTTTAATCTTATGAGTTCACGCGTTCCCAATTCCTTCTGTTCTCCAGGTCCTGGATCTGTAGCTCTGCCTGTGGTGAAGCCTTTGAAACCACCAGGTATTCTGCTGTAAACCAGCCTCTTCGTTCAAAGTTTGTTGCTTCGCTTCCCTTTGTTGGTTTGTTTTTACCGTTACATATTTCAGCCCCAGTTGCTAATTACATTGAGTGTTTTGCCATTTACGATTCAATCAAGACTTATCTCAACACAGCACTGTTCGCTCTAACCCCTCAGTGACAGGCTTCTTCTTCTACAGCTCCTCTTATCATATAATTGTCAATTCCTTTTCGCAACATTCAGCACATTCGCTTTGGTCTTGTATTCTTTTCCTCATTTGCCCTTGTTTTATTTATCCATGAACGTTCTGCATGTAGCCTGACACACTGTTGTGCTGCACTTCTTTGTAGCTGTGAATGGAGTAGTAGGTGGCGCAGGGATCCCACTGGCAGCAGGAGGTCAGAGCACACGCATGTGTTTTACACCAAATGTACCGTCAGTTAACAATAAGCATGTATGGCGAAGACGACCTAGTCTTGTGCTTAAACGTAGCAGACGGCGGTGCCAACCCGCTCTGTCATCCTGATTCACTGCGGCCCACAGTGCTTGTCATCGTGGTTGAGGTCACTGTGTGTGTTTAGGATCGGTTGCCCTGGCTTAAAACACAACAGAGACATTCTTCCCGCTGCTCAGTTTGACAGTTGGTGAAGAGATGCCATCGCTTTCCACTTCCCGTGCAGGAAATTGAGTAAAATACTGATACGTATCTTGTGGGGCCTAGTTTGTCAGGAATAACCAGCCGGCTGGATACTGCTGTAGAGTTCTCCCGTGCGTCTGCAGGCCTGTTTAGCCTTCGTCTGTTTGTCGTCTGTTGTGACAGGCGGGCTGACGTACCCCTCCTCAGTCGGACCGGGAGGTGCCGGTGTCGGAGCTAAAGCACCCAAACCAGGTACCAGGGTTTCTACTGTTCAAGCGCCATCGAAGCTGTGGCACGGCAAAACACGGCGTTTAAGGCACATGCTCACTGACATCAATGCTAGTTATAAATCCAACCATTTAACAACATCCAGCGCCACCAAAGGTCCTGCCAGCATCACACTAGACTGCCGTTGAGCAACGCATCGTCACGGCATTTCCTGATGGAGACTGATTACTGGAAATAACGCTGTGTGCAACATCAAAGTGTGACAGTTTGAAGATGACACCAGCCACAGTGACTTATTTATAATAGCATAACATAAATGTTTCTTCTCACAACATCACACTCTGTCATTACTGATAGTTTGCTTTTTATTCTGACAGGCTACGGCAGTCTTGGAGTCGGTGGCTATCAGCCCGGTGAGGACCACACCATCCGCATGTCCCAGCTCCCCATCACCTCTGTTCTTATCAGAAAAATCAGACAAATGCAGCCTGTGTCATTTCTGCTCCCTCTCTGCATCGGCTGGGTGTCTGTAATGACACAGCAGCAGCCTCTCCTCACTTCTATTGTACAGGCCTGTCAAAAAAAATAATAAAACATCAGAACCGTAATCTTCCTCCCAACGATCCCCACAGATGGTTTATGTAAGCTGCACGGTTTTCCAAACAAGAGGCTGAACAAACCTTTGATTGAAAACACTGATGTGTGGCGTTATAAACGTCATCACTGTGCTGTTTTCTGTCAGTGGCCTTATTGCTTTGCTATGGTAACTTGTGTCTGATGTTGCAGGTGGTGTCCCCATTGCTCCTGGTTATGGAGGAGCTTACCCCCAGCAGTACTACCCAGGTGCTACAGTAACACTCCATGCAAATCCTAATGTGTCTGCTCCATCAGCATCTGGCAAATGATTAGATGTGATTTTTCTCTGCTAATATGCCTGTGACAGGGATTTAATTCATCTAAATGCAACAATGTCAGTTTTAACTTAACTAATTTCTGTGAATGTATTTGTCCTGCGTCTGTGGGTAAAGTGGATGGGAAGTGGTTTCATCTGTTGGCACCAACTCACCTCTCATTTGTCTTTGTCTGTAATGTCCTGTAGGTGGATATGTACCAGCCCCACTGACTCCTCAACAAGGTATCGAACGTCCCCACAGCTCTTCATGCACCTCAGCCTTCTCGCTGATGCACATAGTCTCTGTATGTCAGTGATTCTGCAGTTTCGCTCTCCTAAATGTATTCCTTTAGCAGAGGATGATGTCAGACTATATAGATGAGATTGTAAATGGTGGAATGCAGTATGTAGAATGCACCATAATCTGCATTTCCCTGAATATGGGAGATTACTACTGGTGGGATTATGTCAAGGAGCGTCTGGCTTCTTAGATAACTCAGCGTGTCTCTGAATGGACAGAAGTATAAGGTCGACTCATACACAGACACGACTCAGTGCATTTTAAAATGCAGTCAAATGAATGAAGGAGATAAAGGCAGGCTTTGATTTTGTTCATTTGCCTATGGCATGACTGGAACCGGTTCAACTGGAGAGAAAAAGAGGAGGAAAGGTCACTAGTGTCACTGTTCCCATGCTCAACGTTCTCTGTCTTTTTTTATGCACAAAGAACAGAGGTAAAAACAAAACAAGCAAAGAAGTTCAAGCTGTGTCATTTGTTTCCGTCATTTTCTGTAGAAGAAAAGTTGGGTGAATAAAACTGATTCGATGGAGATGCACTTTCACTACAGCCCCGTCCTCCTGCAGTCAGGCCAGCACGTTGGCTGGTGCTCGTTTATTTGGTGTAATGGCATCAGCAGCAGAGTGAACTGCTCTGTAGCTGCCACCTCCTCCCATGAATCTGACATTTAACTCACGGCCCCTCGTTGCGTCCGTAGCTCAGCTGTCTTTACTCGAACTGCTGAGTCAAACACCACACGGCCAATAAAAGTCACTCAGCCGGGCAGGCAAGCAGAGGTAGAGACCATTAGATATTAACGTACCAGAAGAGCCCTTTGGTGAAAGTCAAACACTCTTATTGTTTGTGCCTTTGTTTTGCAGCCAAAGCAGCCAAGTATGGGCCGTTGCAGGGCTTCCTCGGTGGTGCGGGTGGAGGACTCTACAGAGGTACGACGCCTACAACACGTACAGACACGAACAGACAATTACCTGTCAGGTGTAAATGCGCTGATGCTGAGATGAGACTTAACCGTGGCTCTGGTGATGTTGGCTGCAGGTGGACCTGTAGGATGCCAGGGCAAATACTGTGGGCGGAGGAAGTAGAAGCTCTCTAGAGGATCCCTTGAGATCCAGCGTGACCTCGAGAAAACCATGGTGCTACTGCATGATCTAGAATGTACATTTTATATGCAAACAAACCTCCAGTTAGAAAACACCTAAAGATGTTTTATTTACTTGACTTAAAGGTCTTTTTTTTTTTAATACACACCCACCGACCCAGAATTTTGTACACGTTCTGATGTGACATGTTACTGATGGTGCCTTTAAAATTAAATGTGGTCCAGTTAATCAGCTTTATCTCACAGTACCCTGGCTAAAATACAAAACGTGAGTGTGCATGAGTGTGTGTGTGTGTTATTTGGACATATGGCTGTAGCGTTGTGCAAAAGACTGTCCCCGTCCTATGAATGTGACCTACACGCGGTTTTCTTTTGCTTTTAATCTCAAAGCGAGGGCACCTCTGCTTGATGTCGCAGCCCACAGTGTCGTACCTAACAGTCCCGAGCTCGTCATCTCTCGGTCTTTCAGAGTCGCTGGGTTGGCTCAGGCTCATCATATAAAAAAAAACCCCACAGAGCGTGGCTGATGCCCGCTTCATTTCTGGCTCCCCGGCTCGTCTGTTGCTATTTATAGACCTGCTGGGTATAAAGCGGCAGGAATCGGGGCTTCGGCCAACCCATCTGCTCTCAGTAACTTTGCTGATTCTGGTTGCTATGCAGTTCAGTTTTCTCAGCAAGTTTGTCGTTGCCAAACGTGTGATGTATGAAGAGCACTGTTTGCTCTGAGGAACATTGTGCTGAAGACAATCTAAAAGTGTCTGATTCATTATAGGATGGTTTTTTTTAAAAAGTAAAAAAGCAGTGTTGCCTTTTAGTTTGATGATCATTCATTCAAATGTCATTCAGATTCTAGTCTGTACTCGCCTGTTGTTACCGTCCTACAGTCTAGAGCTTTCTGCTTCAAATGTTTAGTCTCATTGTAGTAGTTATTTACGTTTATGTAACTTGTCATAACATGATTATTCAAGTTTTTGCACCATATTTTGACTCATAGCTTTATTGTTATCAGGAATATGTGAACGTAAAACGAGAACAATCCTTTGCTCTTGCATTTATTCACTGTTAAGAATTGTAGTACACCATAAGCCTATAGTATGTGTTTATGTGAGGCATAAGCTCATTGTTCTTTATTTACTTGAGCTGCTTTTAAAAAGGCTTTACTGACCAAAGGTTCATGAGCACTGTTGCCACGTGAGCCCATCTCCTTCTGTAACTGTGTACTGTATTTTGTACTAATTCAATTTCAGCTGGCTTCGGTTCCTGCTCTCGGCCCTTTGTGAGAGTTGTCTTTGAGCCTCACTGGGTCAGACCCTGTCTTATGTGCCGTGGGATACTCTTCATCTTTATTTAAAACTGTTTTAAAGGGAGGAACAATGTGGTTTTGCACTTTTAATTTCCTCGACACACATGTGACTTGTTCCGGATGTCCTGGCATTTTATTTGCTTCATTAAGTAACAAAATAAAATCTGTTGAAAGAGCTGGTGTCTTCGTGTTCGTACCTCTCTACGCTACGACGCAGCAGCAGCTTGTCCTCAGAGAGTCGATCAAAACCACCTGGCCCAGGATGGATGTCCTGGTGGATCAGTTTGCTGTGAGCCACATACCACAAAGTGATTACACAGTGAGTTTAATCCCTGCCTCTGAGGCATCTCAGGGTCCATCAGATTTAGTGTATTTAAAACCAAATAAAAGTATGATTCGGCAGAGTTCTTCCCTGTAATGAAAGCGAGCCCCAGATTAAGGACACTTTGCCAGTGCTCCTGCACCTTGACTAAACTCTCCTTGTTGTGCCAGCTGGAAACAATGAGCCTGTGCTGCTATGCACTGGAGATCTCCTGGGAGAGTCACTGACCCATGATCCACATCCTGTACAAGTAGCCGCACTGTTGTTCCATCAGCAGATGCTGTGGTCTTATTAACGTCCCACTCAGAAATACCACAATACTGCACAGAACTAGAACCGTGTTCGCGTCACTATTTGAACTAAATAAGGTAATTAGTGAAGTGACTGCGTTTGCTGTTGTTGATGTTAGTTGACAACCTTCTCTACTTATTCAGACCCCTTGAATCATCAGTATATAGACCCTCACTCCTTCATCACCACTAATCACCAGCTGGGTTCATACAAAAGTAAACCTTTTCCAACTGAAGTAGGTGAATAGCCGCATACTCTTAGATTGCTGTGGTTGTTAGCCCCACAGTGTTTACTGCCCCGACCCCTCCCTCTAATCGTGCATTCATTACGCAGCGAGTGGAGCTGGTTGGCCGCGTCGTGCCTCCCTCTCGCCGGCTCAGCATCGTCATTGGTCGGCAGCTCTCTTGAATGAAGAAACGTGCAGGCAGGAGGAAGCCGAAGCTCCGCCGCAGGGAGCGACCGACGCACAGCAACACGACCGCCGGGCGCGCTGCGGTGGTGGTAGGACACCGGATATCTGTCGACCACGGACGGCTGGCTCTCTCCCGGAGCTCGGTGTCGGAGAGTGAATGAGGTTGATGCTGCTTTGTTGCACCTGGAAGGACGAACGCATGGGAGAGGAGGAAGGTGAGGAGCTGCTGGGGAGGGAGGGGAGGTCGGAGCCGCCGGCTGCATGCGGCGATGGGGCGGGAGATGCGGAGACGAGAGGCTCCAAAAAAAAAACCAGAGGATGCTCGCAATAAACGCAACGCTCGTCGCTGTTTCGCGGACTTTGGGTGTCGCTCGGTGCCAGTCGCGCACAGATCGGGGCTGCTGCGACCGAAGCCATGTTCCTGGCGGAGCTAACGCACCTATGATGTGTGGATGCTGGAAGGTCTTCAGGAAGAGCCGGTGATTCTCTGCTTGTGAGCAGGTTGTTCGCAGATAAAATCAGCACCTAAACGCCTCAGTGTGTGGGATCCGTGTGAAGCTGCAGCCTAACAGACACCAGATCCTAAAAAAGTTGATCTCAAACGAAAAACTAATTATACTGCTTACTGTTAAACATTAAAATCTGCTTTACACCTACTCATTAATACCTTGTTTAATTTATTATAAAGCAACACTAAATGAATTCAGAGGCTGAGTGAAATGTGAAGAGGTGAGAGATTAGAGAGAAGCAAAAACATTAATGACACAAATGTTAAGTTTTTAAAGTTCTAAATTATTTTTTATTTGAGTAGTAGCACAACCTTTCGGCCGCAGCAATAACATTTCTGATTCAGATGTGATAAAGTCCAGTTAAATAAATGTTAAATAGCTTCACTGAACTTATCAATAGAGCTTTTATGTGATGACTCAGTTTGCATGGTGAGCTGGTGTTATCTGGAAGGACTGACAGGAGCAGAGGGGGGGGGCACTCGTTTATGTGTCAGGAGGACACGTTTGACAGGAAGAGAACTGCCTCATAATGAAGAGACCAAGTGAAAAATATGAATTAATGAAGAGGTTAAGTGAAAGGGGCGCAGGAGAGACATCAAGACAAACCGAGCCTCTTAGTCAGCCTGATCAATAGGACTATACAGAGAGGCTGCTCGCTCAGGAACCAGCCGACCACAGCAAACCTCAGGTTGTCTCTGTCGAGGCGTTGCAGTATATGTGATGTGACCAATACTGGCACCAATATCCAGATGATGATCCAAGAGTTTAACATTGATGCAAACAATAAGAGTCTGGGATTCATATGAGGCAGCAGCAGCTTCTTCTTGTCGTCCTTCTCGTATTGGACACGCTGCAGGTTGATAAACTCAGCAGGTCGCCGGGTTTATTTTTGCTGCTACTTTGCATCTTGGTGTATCGATGGCATGGGAAAGAGCATGAGCAAACAAACTGCAGTGACAGTAACATGTTTTGTCGTGTGTTTGCGATTCGCTGCCGCCACCTCCTCGTCCTTTTCGAATGAGACTCACTGTCTCTTTAATGCATTACAGAATAAATTGTCCCATATCTCCCAAATTGCTTTTTCCTGAAACTCTAATCATAATTAAAGAGTTTTCTCATTGGATAATGGGAGGAGGGATTTGTGGGGTTAATCAGTGAAACAGGGAGAAATGTATCTGTTGGAAACAAAACAGCTTTTTTCACAAGAACTCGGTTGGTATTGTATTTTTGGTTGCTGGCACCTTGGAGCGTTGTTGTAAACTTTCTAGAAGACTGTGGGGTCATTGTGGCTGTGAGTTTACACATGTGGCAGCCCCTCACTGCCTTAATGGTCCAGATTTCCTGTCCCGTGTTTACGCTCGGTTTAAAACGTGTCGGTGCTAATTAAAAGTGGAAACATCCACTGGGCCATATCTTGATCTGTTCACTCAAGTCCTACGTGGAGCTCAGAGGTATTTGAGCCCACGTAGAGGATGCATTTCAACGGCAGACTAGACGCTGCCTTGGGGATGTTGACAGGCTCAGTGTGTGGCAAGGGAGTGGAAAGTCTCAGCTTAGACACTCTGAGCCACATGGATATGATGATTCGTCTCATGTCCACTTGTGATCCATTCACCTTGGATCCATGTAAACAAGTGTAAACAAGATCTGACATACATGGTGAGTTTTGCACAAAACGTTTTGGAGTATCTTACTTCCCAGAGGGCCCATTAATAATGCACCTGTCCAGTAAACCAGAGGCCCTGAGGTGTAATGTAATGTAACGTTAGCAAACTTGGCTTAGAGAAAAATACACTGCATTCACTGTCATGATACACTGGATCCCTACAGCAAAAACATATCACTGGATACCAAGCACCAAGATTTTTCACCAGATTATTCGCCCCTGCTGAGTAATACTCATTAACATTGCCTGTTGGCCATCTGTGGAGCCTAACGCACAAAGACAAACACTTCTATATTCATGTGGTTTTGCTGGTGTGTCAGTCATGATGGAGCATTTCAGAGGCTCTGTGGGTTGTGCGGATTATTAACCTGCGCCGCAGAAAGATAAGAGCACAGATTGCCGCTCACGTGCGAACACACATCAGTTCATCTTGTAAACAAACCTGCTGGGGCCGAACGTTGTTTACATCTTGTGCTACTGTTTTTGCAGCTGGGGGAAGTTTGCCCGTGTGCGCGGGATGCAAACAGAGGATCTACGATGAGCAGTACCTCCAGGCTC
Organism: Macropodus opercularis; assembly: GCA_030770545.1. Taxonomy (NCBI): domain Eukaryota; kingdom Metazoa; phylum Chordata; class Actinopteri; order Anabantiformes; family Osphronemidae; genus Macropodus; species Macropodus opercularis. The sequence continues at coordinate 8,104,243 of CM061110.1, forward strand.
TCAACAGTGACTGGCACACAACCTGCTTCAGGTACTGTTTAAACACGACAGAAACACTTTGACGTGTAGCTAGTATCTGTATGAACCGCCGGGTAAATAGTGGAACGTTTTTACAAACAATAAGGCAGTTAAGTCCAAGTGTTGTGAAAATTTGTTTGGTTCCAGTTGCACAAGCAAAAATATCAGAAGTTTATGATTATGATCTAAGCTACCTGTTAGAGTAATTCCTGTTTTTCTAGTGCATCTGGAAATGTAAACGGCCGCGTGATAACGCTGAGGGATAGCAGACATGTGTCTACCTGCATTTGCTTTTGACAAACGTTCAGTGAGTTCATGTCTGTGAGTAAATGTGTATCAAAAAGATATCTTCCACATTTGTTGTCAGAATGTTCTGCTGACCTTCTCCAGTACAAATATACTGTACACGTCTCTGTTTTCCAACCATCCCTTCTCTTGCAGCTTCTAATCGACTGATCAGTGATTCAAGATTAGCCTCTAGATAGACTGTACTGTCAGCCAGGGCCCAAACCATGGAAATCATCAGCAATCGTTGTCCTCACTCAGATGGTTTTGGTTCCGTTTGTAAGCGTGATGCATTATCCAACTAATTTTTTCGACCAGCATACATGACAACACAAGTAGGAGACAATCAGACGCAGAAACACAACAGCGGTTATGGTACAGGCCTTAACAAGCCCACGGTAAACTAAGCGCGTACAAGGTGCGCGTCTGGAACCTTTCTGTTCCAGGAAATAAAACCCAGGGACAAAGACGTGGGTGGATTAGACAAATTAGACTCCTGACATGTGCAAAGTTCGACAATCGGACCTGTAGCATGCCACGATTAACTTTTCTTTTTAGGGAGAATGGGCAGGTGTGTGCTTCAGTCTGAGGGAGGTGACAGGTAGCCGACAAACATCCGACACAGCAGACTCTGTAGATGAGTGCAGCTGATTTGCGTGAATATGGAGACGCACTTCTCAGTTCAGTTTTCCTCAGTGGTGCTGCAGCGGGTCGTGTGTGTGGGCAGTGAGACGGCAGCCTCACTGTGTGAAATGCGCATTTTGAAATATCAACAAGAATCACAACACACATCTAGTCTGGTGAATATGATTTCAACAGACCTGAACTGGGGAGCTGTGCTGTAAAGTGCTGCTATCTGACCATGCGCTGCCTGATTTTCTTGACTCGGACTTTGAAAGGAATAGATGAACTGTCACAAAGTCTTTAAATCAAAGCCGTCACCTTGGTGCATAACACGAGGCCTTGATGCATGAATAAAATGAGATTCGCAGATGGTGGAGACTCTCTAATGGTCATCGATCCTTTCAGCAGAGCAAAGCAGCAGCTTCTGTGGATCAGGGAAGTGACGCGTCTCATCGTACAAAATCCTTACCTGAAAAGTTCTATTTTATGTCATTAAAATAAAAAAAATGTTATTAGACTAGAGTGTATCTGAGATAAACCCACAGAGCGGGGAGTTCGTTATTTACTGTGAAAGTGGGCCAGTTTTACAGGCCTGTTCTATATATTATTAATAGGACACAGTTGCTGATGTTGCTGCAGCTTTTGTTACTGGAGATCTAATGTAAGTTCTCAACCTCCGCATCTCGTCTCTCGCTCGCACTTTCTTCATCGACCTGCTTCTAACAAACCTTATGTAACAGGTCTAATGGTTCTGGTTGGTACTTTTATATTAACAGAATAATACCTTCATACCTCTCTACTGTTTATTTACAGAGTAATACCAGGTGCTTCACGAAGGAAAGAAATTTAAAACAGAGAAGTCCTAAAGTAATCATTTTAGTATAAGCAGGTGCTGCAAGAAACATGTTTTCATGTTTTCTATTTTGTTCCATGTTTATTCTTTAAAACCTGACGGATATTCAGGTGCGTTCAGAGATGATCAGCAATAAACAGCAATAAAAAGAGTCTGTTTCTGTCAGCCGCCACTAGATGTTACAAAAGAGCCGCATTCTACTGGAAACGTGTTTTATATGATTCATGTCACAGAACTATGAGACGCTTTGCAGTTAAAACATGGTATTAGATTTTATTTTGACAAGCTGATGTGCAGTTTTCTTTGCCACTTCGTCCACATCACTCATCCTTTGGCTGTGTTATTGTGAGCCGGCCGACAGGTTGGCTGTCGCTGTGTGGAAACCTCACCGCTCAGTGTGTCATTAATGATTTCCCCCCCAGCCGGATGTCTGAATGGGAAATCTGAGGAGAGTATCTCGGTGCAGGGCATAGTCCACTGTGTGTGTGTGTGTGTGTGTGTGTGTGTGTGTGTGTGTGTGTGTGTGTGTGTGTGTGTGCAGGAGTCACATCTGGCTGCCTGAGCACAGATGAAGCATCGCTGCAGGTCTCAGTGGGGTGTTTGCATTTTCACATATCTGTCTTTGTGTGTGAACTAACTTCAGGCCTTTCTTGCTGTTTGTATGAACCTGTGCACTGTAGTTGCGACTAACAGCAGGATGCTATACCACCTTGCATTTCTCTCTCACCTGAGTTCTGTGCCAACTTACTCCGTTGTACTGCCGTGACACCACACACAGCAGAGCTGTCGAATTAGCGGAAGAAAATCCATGCGGTTACGCAAGTCTGTAAAAAGGGAGTCATAGTCTTTGCGTCCTCCTAGAAATCCGTGTGATGTTTTCTGTCAGAGGATACCATGTCTAAACATTAGAGAAAATCTTTGTGACCCAGATCCAAATCCTCAGGGGGAGCAGGGCTGTCATGGAAAAGGAGGCTTTAAGATGCCTTCGCTTGTTGGGGAAGACGTCCGTGGAAAATCGACTATTGGGAATGTGGAATGAAGCGTAAATCCAAACAAATGTCCCAACTGCAGGGCCCAGTGCTGTGATGCAGCAATGCAGGAGACGAGAGGGAGGGGGTTGCAAAATGAAAGCGCCCTGAGTGTTATTTGGTGTTATGTGGAGCTGGCAGGGAGTCCCATGGGTGAGGAGGAAAAAAATGATTTCTCTTCAGAAAATAGCTGCACTGTGGGTTTCATGGGAAAAAGCAGCCATGCTCTGACTGTGAACTGTTCCCACATCTGCCTTTTCCTCCACTTTGTCCCAAAGCTCTGCTGTGAACACCACATGCGCTGTGCAGCCAGAGCCATCGCTCACTGGCCAGACTGAACGCTACACTATGCCAGCTTGGTTTTTATGGACGCGCCACATCACTCCGTCACCTGGCTCTTCACTCAACAAACATACACCACATGAACACACGCAACAAACGTTTTTGTGCCGTTACCTCAGAGACGTTGTGACATGCTTCTACCCGTGGATGTTACTAACAGTCTTAAGCTTTTTTTTAACGTTGTGCAATGGCAGAAACAAATACAAACGTGGTTGATGTTCCCACGCGTCGTGTCCTGCTTTAGATCCTGTTACTGACAACATCTCTGAGCATGACCACCCTGACAAACACGGTTGGTGAAGTCGAATCTGTTTTATTCTAATTGCATTGTGGTAAAACTCTTCTCTTGAGTTGCATGACCTGCGGTGGTAACTATTTTATTTGGGAATATTTCCACCCTTTCAGCTTAAACAGTGTGGTTTAGAGTAGAGTAGTAGATCTGGCTCGGTTAGCTTTGAGGCGCACGATGTGCAACATTGATTCCTGCGAAGAGGAGTCGTTTGGTTTCCTGGGATCAAACCACACAGATCAGAGAGCTGCTCTCCTGACAAACATCATCAGGCCTAACAGGAGCACAGAGACTACAGTTACTTATACAGATAGGTAACATAATGTCTGGGCTTGTGCACGTTGTAACTGCAACTGTAAACAGAAGAAAGCCTCTAACAACCCAGTTGTTCTGCAGCAACTAAAGTGTTCTTTCACAGTGTTTGGGTATTTTTACTAAATTACCCCAAGACCCTCTAGGTCTCTCCGTCTTTTATTCCTTTCATTGTGGATTTGAGAGGATTAAGCTGCTCTTGGTCCAACATTTGTGAAAACACACACCTCTGTGCTGAGAAGGCTTGCAGCACTGTTGTATAGGGACGCTGGAGTTCGACCCTGTGCCTCCTGAGATTAAGAGGATTTGTGGTGTTATGCTTATTAGCATTCTGTGTGATCCTCCCGTGGTGTTTATGGTCATTATTGCAACAAGACATGTTCATGCAGTTGCTCAAAAGAAACATCTCAATTATAAATTAGCATTTACTTGCAAGCATGTCTGGATCCAGTAAATCTTTTAGCTCAACCCCTGCTGCAGTCTCACTGCAGCACAGAGCAGCACTGTCCTGCTCACAATAAAAAGATTTCTGCTTCACAGCCTTTGCCCCAACAGTCGTCTCAAAGGACCAAAAACTTGCGCTTCCTCTGCACTTTATATCAAAACCTCTTTTTTTTTTTTTTGCATCCAATGTGCGTCACTCGATGACGTCTAAAATAAAAGTGTTTTCTGATTGTTTGTAGGTCTGATTTCGTAACATTGCTGGTACAATAATTGGTGTTTGTATTTATTTCATGTACATATACACAGAACTGACAAACTATGTGAGAGTGAGTAGTTTCGACAACACGGGTGTTTCTCAAGGACGAGCTGACACACACCCTGCAGCTCCGCTCCTGCCTTGCTGTGCTGCTGAGCACGGTTCTGTCTCCATCGGTTCTGCTACACCCTGACTCACGTCTGCAGGACTAACATTACTGCCACTCTCTTAGAAAGATGGCACCTTGAAATATCCTTAAGGAAAAGGAACAAGATCAAAGATGATGAAAACGTCTGCATTCGATATAACCTCTTAGCTGTGTGAGACGGTGACGTTTTCGCTTCTAGAGCGCTGCAGTGACTCAGCTGCTTCTGCATACGAACTCTGCCTGGAAACAGAAGCTGCAGGACATGATGGAAGCGATTTGTGGAGCCTGTGTGTCAAAATGTTTGAGCTACTTTGCACTGATGACAAAATTTGGCCAACGTATCAGCTCTACTGAGGTCAAGGGTCAAGATGTCTGCGGGTGTTTGCGTCCGTTTGACAGGGATGCAGACGAGGACTGACTCGCCTGAATTGTGTGAGGCGGTTTGACCAGGTTGAGTCTGCAGAGCATACTACAGTAGAGTAAAGACTTCATGCTCCCACTGCAGCTCGTGATGAAAGAGGACATGCTGTCAGACCAGAGCCTCGGGGCTCACATGACGAGTTGGTGAAGCCGGAAGGGTTGAACAGATAAGGAGTAGTAGGACATGTTTGAGCTACCAGAGTCTGTAAATGTGTTGAGGATTCCAGTAAATGGCCTGCCCTGAGCAGGGGCCTCTGCAACGAGCTGCCACAAGGTGGGTGGGGCTGCCGTGTGATGTCACAGGATCAGGTCTGCTCCCACAGGACGAGCAGACAGGAAATAGTTGATAAAGAAGCCTGAACCGTCAGTGCAGCTGTGCTGAGAGAGGAAGCAGAGGAAGGGAGACGCAGAGCACAGAGAGCGTGTCACTGACGGTCGTGACAGCGAGGCCGCGCGACTCGTTGAACATCAGAGCTGCTGACAGGAGTCCGTCTCCCGTCTGTCAAAACAAGACCCTCGCTCCCACGGGCGACATGTCAGCAAAGAGCCAACGCTGCGTCAAGACGCTGCAAGACAGGCAGTAAGTAAAACAGTGGCTCTGTGTCGCAGAAGGAAACTTTATTAAACAGATAAAGTTCTGAACTTTTTTCTTTTGGTTTCTTTGCCCCAGAACTTAATATTCTCCATTTTCTGTTCAGTTTGTGAATAGATATACTGTGTCTACTATGGTATAGTTTAGCTTTTCACATTTATGTCAGGCTTGTGTCTTGGTTTTAAGTCGTTGTGTTTTCTGTCTGTTTTCCTAACCATTGTTAGCCAATTCAATTTGTCGTTGATGATTTTGTATTTACACATTAATAAGGTCTTTACACTGTAGTATAAAGTCACGTAGTGTCACATAAACGCTGCTCCTGACGTCCTGTGAGGTGGATCAACTGCGACAGACCAGTTCACTTCCTCCCACTTAGCTTCACAACTGAAAAATCAATGTAACAAAAGGCTTAATCATTTATTGTTAAAATGCACTAATGCGTAAAGTCAGACCTGCAGGATAATAAAGCTGATGAATCAGAAGGAAGTAATTACTAAAATGCGGTTCATCTGATTAGCTCGTTTCTCTTTTAAGTTTTCTCTCACTTCCCTATCAAACCCATCAGCCCCCTCTGTCAGTAACATGTGTCTGTGGATTGATTTGTGACTTCTCTATTTCCACAGTAAGACAGTTAATCAAACCCTGATTAATGTCTTCCATCCTCCGTGTGGCTTGAACTTAGTTAAACTTAGCGTGTAATAGCCTACTTCATCATGTGTGCGTTTTATTGTGAGGTGAACATGAGCTTGTGTCCTTGTTCGCTTGAAATAGTCTCATCCCAGGCAGATATGCATGTGTGGCAAAAGCAGATAAGCACGTTATCCAGCAGTCAGGCTGTGGAAGAGGAACATTCGCTCATCATGTAACGCGAGTGTGTGTGTGTGTCGTTTGGCTTCTCTGATTCTAATGTGGTTACACTGTGTACATAAAGTGATATCATGCGCTAAGCGTCTTTATTAATATGTTACGTTTAACTCACAGCTGAAGTTCTGATCTGCTTTTGTTTGAAGACGCGTGATGATTTATGACTCTATTCAACCTTGCATGGAAATGTCTTTTGAAGCCCTTAGGTGGGCTTCGTGAGTATGTTTCTGCATGGCTCAGCCCTGGTTCTCCTCACCCTTGCGTCCCAGGGTTAATACTCGCTGATAACATTTGCAGAGAGGAGAAAGGAGTCGTCCTGGGTGTTGGTACATTTTCATTTATCACCTGTTCCCAAGCTTTCACCTTTGGCTTTCAGTACGATACTTTAATCTTACTTGGAAAATTAAATTTTGGCGTGTTTGCCGCAGATAGAGTTCAGACTTAAAGCCTGAATGTGATTAAAGAAAGGAGGATTAACGTCCTCCTTTTCTTTCTATTTAGTGAGTTCCATCATTCGTATTCTTGACCCTGAACCCTTAGAGTCTTTCCCAGGGCTCAAGGTCTGTGCTTACTTAAATAGACGCAACTTACTTCAGTAACAAAACTGTCAGCACCGACTCTTCATTTATGTGACTGACACAAGACTAATATTGTACATGATTTTAAATTTGACTTGATTGCACTTACTGTAGTGTTGGATCAGTACATATTATGACTTCACTGTCCTAGAACTACACAGTAATATGACCGATGTACTTCAGTAAGTTTCCAGCAAGTGGACATGGATAATGCCAGAGCCCTGGAGCTGTCACCTGATGGCTAACTTCATGATTTAATGCTCCTTTTGTTTGAGTGCCTGGCATCCAGACTGTTCTGTAAAAGAGAGGAACTCCGTTGTCTCTCATGAATCCTGCCATGATGGCCGCCATGGTTCCCAGAGCTCGTCGAAGTCTTTTCTCATTTCCCCAAAGCGGAACAAGTGAGACGGCCCCAGACCGACTGTGCTGACGGTCAGGCCGGCTTAGCGGCCACAAAGGAAACTGCCGTGCACATCATTTGCTCCCAGTCTGCCAGCTCTCCTGTTCTCCAGCTTGAATAGACCACCGGGCCTCAAATAAACAGTCTCCCACAGTCTGAAACATTTGGACGACACAATTATTTCAGCTATTTAAAATGCACGCCCTGCTTCCTTTGCTGCATTAGAGTGTTTGACGGGTGGAAATGAGCATGTGGGAACTGAAATAGAAGGGCTGTCAAAACTAGTGTTGCCCCAACTCTGGTTGTTCCCAAAGCAAACTGCAGCTCTGTAGAGAGAATGGTTTAAATCTTTGCGTTGGTGGTGGATTGTTGAGTCTTTATAGTCTTTTAACTGAGCGTGATATATTTCATACAGAGGTACTGGGCCAAAAAGACAAAGGAGCCACGTTGATTATGTATAAATTAATGCTGCTGTAGACGTCATTGTTTCTTCTCAGACTGGTACATGACAGTGAAAATTGCATTGAATAGTATCTGTTACCTTTTTGTCTGTAAGAGGAAGAGACTAAAGCCTGATTGGCTGAGGGATTTCCTAGAGTTACAAGCGCCCACCAGAGGATGATGTTATGTGTTTTTTTAGAAGGTGACATCATTGATGTGGCATTCCCTGTAGTCATGGAGACGTGGAGGGGGCAGAGGGGATTAAATAGGAGGCACCAAAAGGGGTGTGTGGGAATGAGACCAACGTGTCTGTTCTACGACACATTTTTTTCAGTAGCTGAAAGATTATAGTTATCTGTGATTATATTATCTAGTTTCTGCAGCTGTAACAATAGTCAGCACAGCTCAGTACAGATGGCACAAGATTATTCACCATTACAAATTTAAAGTGGTCATATTAAATAATTATCTTTGTACGACTGGACATTATAATTTCTACAAAATCATCCTGGACTCATATATCTAAACCCCTAAATTGTTTTTTTTTTTTATTAATGTGCGTGGTGCTCATTTTTTAGAATATGCCCATTGAAATGTGAGCGTTCCTCCCTGTCACTCGGATAAACTTGACTCTGTATAGGTGAGGGAATCCTCGTCTAGTTTCATGGAAGGTCAGCAGGGGAAATCTTGGCTCTGGACCAGGAATCCTAGTCTATTTATGCCTCCCGAGGGGGAGGGGAGGGGTCTCCCCCTTACAGCTGACATTTCCTCTTTTACTTTCACGTGTCTGGGTCTAGGTCCGTCCCTCGTCTTCTTTCGTTTTTTCCTTTGTCTGTGTGCTTAGCCTGGAGTACAGCAACAACCACTGAGCAGTCTGGCACAGACACATTTGTGTCTGTCTTCACCTCAACACGTGCCCAACGTCTATTGTCTGATTTCTGCTGATTTTCCTGGAAGGCAGCGCCGACCAGTTTATTGGTTTATTGATCAGACAAAGTCAAAGCAGTTCTGCTGTCTCTGCAGTTAGAACGATGGATGGATCCATGATGACGAATATTAAATAATTAATGAAGAGGGAGAGAATAGTGCGTGTGTGTGTGCGCATGTGTTGAAGAGGTGTGTTACCTCGTTAATCTTTCAGCCTTGCACCTTTTAGTCAGTAACGATCGGCCTCCACACCAGAACACAGACCATTTCCTTTTGACATCTCTTGCTTCCTTAACAGTGTGAGTCCACACGTCATTGAATAACCTGTGACTATGTCCATACGCACCGACACACACACCATAAAGCGTCGTCTACAACTGGGTGGTCGGCAAAGTTTCACAACAGATCCTGTTATTTCACTGTGAGGCATTCAAAGGCTGTGAATGATATAAACGTAATAAGAAATTATAAAGGAAATAATAGCAGTGATTTAATTATATATTTACATTTAAATGTGAAGCAGTTCCTATTATTTACAGTTAAACTTTATGTATCTTTGGGTTTTGTGCTGCTGACTGAAAATAGTTCCATACTAACCGTTTTAGGACGTCATTAAAAAAAGACATGTCCAGACTATATGCTGAATTAGAGAGAACTGTATGAGTGTAGATGAGACATTATTCACGTCAGGGCACCTGTAGGTCACCGTGTCTCTTACAGTATATTTATATTCTCATCATGTGCAGCAGTTCGGGCCCTCGGGGGGGATTTAATTCCATGCATTCACCTCGACCTGATGGTTTTTCATTCAACAAGAGTTTGTTCACATCAGCTGGGAAAAATGAATCACGTCCTGACCCCAGGTCGGAGCATTAGAGTGATGGATGCAGAGTCACTAGAAAACATTTTACATTATGAAACTGTCCGCTGAGATCTTCTCCCTGTGAATAATCAATTTGCAGAATAAAAGACTGATCTAGTTTCGCATTCATCTGTCACAGCACGTTTCAGTCAGTTAGAAATTTCAGGTGAGCATATTGACATTCGCTAAAACTTTATTTGCCCTCTGACCCCAACATGAAAAACATTAGTCTGGCTTCTTGTTTTCTTTTGTCAAACACACACAAGTGGAACAGTGATGAATATTTTAAAACCACTGTATCCACTATTTGACAAGGAATTGCTTAAATGTGAGGAATGTAAAGGAAACAAATGGCTATTTTTTAACCACATTAATACTGTGTTGTTCAAGCCACCACATTAATCAGGAATGAAAGATCTCAACATACAAAATGAACTAAGCTCCTACAGACGCAGAGGATGGACTGGAACTAAAGTCACTGCTGATCAGATATTGTGACAATTGGGTTGGAAAATTTTAATCTCACCCATAATCTAACCTGTAATTACAGTTCGTAGGCTAATATTCTTTTCTCTTCTTGTGTTGACTCAAAACTCGTCCATTTTACCTTTTAAACCTTGCATGTTCCTTCATGCTTGGTTTTATCTAAAAGCATGGCAATTAAACGTAACATTAAAACTAGGTTTACAGACACATAATGTGACATTATCCAGCTGGAGCCGTGTTTTATTGGAAGGTGAGCGATCTGGTGAAAGGCTGCCTCCTTTTGACCTGGTAAAGGAATTTATTGCTCTCTCAGACACTTTTAGCTAATTCCATCAGGGAATTGAGCAGAAGGGGGGCAGTTGCAGATTTACTAGCTCCTCCCGCTGGTTCTCATCTTCTCTGTCAGCGGGTGATTCCTGACCCTCAGAGGATCCAGCTGCGTTTCCTGCTGTCTGAAATCTGCTCACTTGTCCATGCTCGTTTTGTATGTTTGAGCACCCAGGCCTCCTTTTCTATTGCCTTTTTTTGTGTATACTATAATCCAAGTTGTGTCTCAAATGACTCAAACAATCCATTTTATTCAGGCCTAATTATAATTGTATGCAATATGCATAATGTCATGCACAGATTTTCTCCAACTCATTTCTTTTTGTCCTTCAACTGACTTACTGATTTCCGGTAGCTACTGGTTTATCTCCTGATGCATGCAGTCGCACAGTTTACCTGGATTTATCCTTTTTGGTTTTTCTACATCTGTGTGTCAGAGCTTAGCAGTATTTAAGAAACGAATGAGGACAGACTCCTTTCTGAGCTTTTCACACTCATAATCCTCTTACTCCTCCATGCCAATGCACACACATACACAACCACACAAAATACATTTTGTGTATGTCTCCACCGAGAGAAGACGGTTTGTGCTAGAGGCAGAAATTTCAGGGAGTCACTAATATATTCGCTCATCTGTTTAATAGTCCGGTGCCACTCCCAGCTCTGCTCAGAGAGAAATGCTGTGAGAAAAAGCTCTGAGCTTTAAAATCACTGCTGCCTCCTGAGTGGAGTAATCCATCCCGCATCCTCCCCAGGTGAGCCTGCCCCTCAGCAGTTACTGGGTGACCGAGAGCCAAGGCAGCTGAGTTGCTCCTGGCTCAGTGCTGTGGACGTCTTCTAAAAGCCTTGACCTACTTCCAAGCCCCCCCCCACCCACCCGAACACGCTGCACACTGAAGCAGCTCGTCTCCAATCTGCTGAGCTGCAGTGAATCTCTGTGTGCTGACACCAGGGAGAGTGGGGCGTGTTTGTCTAATAAATAAATGGTGTGTGTCTGCGTGTGCTGCAAGGTTATGTGTACGCGTACAGTGGGCTTCCAGTAAGCACAAGACCTGGGGCGCAGTCATAGAGACTCGCTACCTGTGTTTGTGACACAAGGACACGAGTCAGTACAATTTACATGTGCACATGCAGGGGTTCCATCCTTTAAACTGTAGCTTTGGAAAAAGCCAGTCAGTCTAGAAAAGTGTTTTTGGTTTGTATGTCAGGTCACATCACATGAAGCAGCAATGTAAAATAAAATCATTACATTCTCGCAAGGATTTATAGCAAGAACAGTAACAAAGTGAATATTTCGCTCTGGCGTTTGAAGCTGTGTGCGCTGCGCAATGTTTTCAGAGCAAGCCGAGCTCGGTTAAGCTGCCCTGAGCAGGGACGTGGCCAGACGGCTGGCTGATGGGAGGGACACTTACTTAGTCATGGCTGTTAGACACAGATTTGCACAGATTACTAACGAACACACACAAGCCTGAAAGCACTGAGTGCACTAACAACAATAATGCATAATTGCACATGAGCATTTATGTACAGTATATGTTGATTCTGGAGCAAACACACTGTTAATCCAGAGTGTGGATGGTAGACAGAGGCACTGTCTAATGGAGAAGGAGAAGATCATTAAGGGGCCACCTGGTTCATTTATAGAGAATATATCTGGATAATACTTTCTTACTATTAGTACCAATACTAGCTGACCAGCACGTCTGATCTACATTATGAATAAATTCTTTCCTGCTGTATCTCCCTCTGTCATGTGTCTCTATCTCTTTGTCATCTGCCCTTCTTTCAGAGAAACATGCTGACATCTGCTTTGGACTTTTAGAGCAAATGTTTGGCTGCTCTGGTGACAGACTGAGCTCTGTTGATGAATTTGTTGGACTGCCAGTACAGGCATGATGTCACTAATGGCTGTGTTGACTTCAAGGAAGTAGTGTTTCTGAACGCTGGCAGTTCAGCATAAACTTCTCCCAGTGCCTAGAAAATAGCTGCATTTGCATGTCGTGGGTTCAGCGGGAAAAACGCTGACACACGATGATGCATTGATCGCACAGTGGAGGAAACCTGAAAACACGTTTCATTCAAATGACTGGGTGCATCTTTTGAGACAGTTCAGGAAGGAAGTCAAACAAAAAGTTGCATATGATCTAATGGCAAAATAAAAATCCTAATTTGAGTGAAGGGGCGTTGACTGATGTTGAACTACACACAGTCTGTACTGAACTTGTTTTGTCGACTCACTTTTTCTCTGTCATCATGGTCTTGGCGTGACCTCATGTCTCTGTTCCACCTCGTTTAGTGTGTGTTGTGTGATAGATCCACAAAGAGACTTATTATCACCGTGAAAACTATAATTTAGTGCCTTCAGGGTGTCATTGGGAGGTTTAGAAAATACACCGAGTGCAGTACGACATAATGTGTCAACACAATAACATCTGCGTTCTGATTCGGTGATGAACTGATGATCCTCAGTATTTACAGTGTGGACTGCAATTTATCTTCTTACTCAGATGTTAAAAATAATCCTCAATTGTGTTCATTTTTGCATTTTTACATTGACATAAATATATCATCAATTGAATGTTTTGAATAGTGACTATGAATATCACTTTGTGTTTTTGTGTTTAATTTTGGCAATAAATGAATATCATAACTTATTCATTAGTTGCAAACACACTGAAGTTAGTTTCCTCTGACGGATCTGGATTTGTACACGATGCTTATCTTTACTGTTGATTTAAAGAAATAATCATCTCAGCTCATTTGTCTCTCCATCTCCTCCTCTGTTAGGTGTTGTGAGTGCAGTGCCTCACTGTCCCACTGGTATTATGAAAAAGATGGACGGCTGTTCTGCAAGAAGGACTACTGGGCCAAATTTGGGGAGCTGTGCCACGGCTGCAACGACCCCATCACCACCGGCCTCATCATGGTAAGGCGATCCATCCACCGACCTTCACCTCTCATCACGGCCCGGCTTCTTTGTCTGCGGATAGACCTCATGTTACTGCTCAGAGCTGTGATACCGTCACACACACACAACACTGATGCAGGAGTCCATGCGTTTACAGCCTCGGCGGTGGTCATGCACGTAGGACCTGTGCCAGACGCGTAAGTGACCCGACTGCTCCAGATTGTCTTACAGACCACCAGGGAAAGGCAGAGCTGTACATGAGGGTCCGTGTGCAGATTAGATGTGGTCACCCCATGGACAGCAGACAAACACGCTGATGAGGGCTGCTGCATTATAGAGAAGACAAGCTACCAGCATCAAAACACGCTTGTGTCTATTTGTTGATTAGTGACGGAATCAGTTGTTATGGGCGCTCTCCTACTTCGCAGACATGAATTTTAACAGCAGCTGGATTTATTTAGCTGGGTTTATATTCCTCTGTGCTTATCCATCACTGGTAAACTTGGCTTTGTCCTTGTTATGCTCACACTTCCTAGTGAAGTCAAATTTGAATTATCGGTCAAATCAGCCAACAATATAAAAACAGACGTCAGCTGCGCGTGGAAATATATCACAGTGATGCGATGATCACTAATATGGCTAATATGAAATTAACTCGAGCTAAGCATTTGCTTTTTAGAAGGCGTTGATGCTACCTGACAGTAATAAGTTCATGATGAAATTGTGAATATTATTCTTTTTGCAGGTTTCATTACTATGGCTCGTTAGAATTATTAGTTTTCTATTATTAACGTTTTTTCAACTTTAAACATTTTAATGCAGGGCCATGTAGTAGTTACAGTACAGTAAAACCAGACTATTGACTGCATTAATAATTCACACACTTCCTCTTTCGTGGTAGAGGAAAATCGAGACCTTGGTCTATTCACATGCACATAGACTATCTACTCTAACACATTTGCCTCCAGGTCGCGTTCTGCAGGCAGCAGCTTCTGCCAGGTCATGTGTCATGGTCAGGATGAGATGAGAAATCGTTGATGGCCTCTAAGCGTGTGTGTGTGTTATCATTTACACTGCTTTCAGACAGCTTGCCCTTTGCAGAGCAATCTCCGTAATGAAACAAGTACAGTGTAGGAGACTCTAAAGTGAATTGAGTGGAGGAGTCGCTGCACCACTTCTCGTCTTTATCTCCCTCTGGTTTATCGCTCCTCTCACAGTGCAAAGACGCTGATTGACCACCTCTTTGAATATGTGTAAGTCAGTTTGACATCAGTCCAGCTACTGCCAAACCATTTGCAGCACAGACCAAGGTCAGCTCCACACTGAACATCTGTGCCACACCCAGAAACAAGGACGAGGAGGAGGGGAGGGGGGAGGAGAAGATACACAAGCCTGCATCACAAAAAGGTTCTGTCACAGTCAGGGAAAACACTTGAAGCTTAATGATGAGGTGATGAGTCAGAGTCTGCAGGCAGAAACCTAGAACCGACAGTCAGCCAAAGACGCATGAGTGCAGACGGTAAGAATGAGCTGTGTGTGCATGTGGAAGTGGACCTTGTGATCGTTTTGTCAGGCTTCCGAGGTCATTATCACGCCGTGAAGATATCTGACAGAGTGACTCCACATCATTTACAGCGACAACAGCTGGATTATTGTCCCGATTCAGTGTGGAGTAGAAAAAATACTGTGTGTCTGCAGCTTCATCTGACGGCACCTTCCTCCTTGAGCAGTGCTGGCACTAATTCAAGCGCAGGGTTGTACTCTGTTATTGACCACCTTTACTGTGACTGATTTATTCACGCCAACCTAACCAACTTTCTCCTCGCTGCATCCTTTCATTCTGTCCACGCATCAGTCCACCGATTACAAATGAATCTGCAGTAATCTCGACCATCTTCACATACAGTTCAGAGCCTGTCAGCTTTTTCGCGAGCAGCTCCGGGCGGAGAGCCAGCTGATCGGACCAGGGCCAGGCATCGACCCGGGTCTGTTGAGTGTCCGCAGCTTGGGAGAAGTTTCTGCTTTTACAGTTTCTCACCTTTATTGGATTGTTTTGTCATCAGCTTGCAGTTGTGTTCCCTCAGATTGTTGTTGACTAGCAAAACAAGAAAGCAATAAGTAGATGACTTCCTTTCACGATTACATTAGTTTATAGAGTTGTTAGGCAGGAATGAATTGAATATTTTAAGATAATTTTGGGAGACAGGTATCATCCCAGAGGTCCCCAGCTCCAGCTTTTCTGTGTCACGTACTACAGATTTTTGTTAGTGTCATCATGTAATTGCTTTATCCACTGCAGATTGTTAAATGTGCATGACTGTTGGGTTTCTGTACGACTCACACATTGTGCGAGGAAAAAGCAGAGTATTACTCGAAGGTCACTACGTAGCAGTCATGAAGTTGCAGTTGTAGAACAGTTTGAGAGTCTCAGGGAATTTCTTGACTTTCTGTTCTGCATGTCCTCGTCTATAACGTAACAGCGTTACCAAGACAACTGAAGGTGAAATCCATAAAGGCTCCTCAAATCGAAAGTGTTAATGACTCCTTGGGATTTTTTTCTGCATCATATTGACCCTTATTCTAAATTCGTGCCACATGTAAATCTCCTCCTTATGCTTCTTCACATGCCAGTGCTGGTTTATACTGTACTTCAAAATATAGTCTTGTATACAGAGCTTGAACAGGACATTATTGAATAAAGTACAGTCTAATTTGTGTAGCGATGGTGGTTAATTAACTTTAGACTTCACTGTTTAGGCTTTGAAACTTTGTAATTGCATCCAGACTTCATAACTACAATAAAAATAAGTTTTACATATCTGATGAATATTGTGAAATGCAGATATTTTTTGGGTGGTGAACGCTCAGTGGAAAGTCCCAGCTTTATTAACTCCCACTGGTGTGAGGTAGCTCTGTCTCTGAGTGGGGATCCGCCAGTTGTTGCTGTAAACGCCTGCTGATTGTTTTGCCTCTAAGTGAACACAGATGAGTGTAACAAGTGTTGGGACATAGCATTTGTTTATTCAGTTTATTCCGTCCAGGTTGGGATGTTCTTCCTCCTCTCAGTGGTATAAGCTGAGGCCGTGGTTGATCCTGTCTCATCACGGTGGTCTCTCACACACGACGGTGTTCGACTGAACATATTTAGAAGCCTTTTTAGCATTTCCTCTTTCCAGTGTGGTAATAGTGACGACAGCAGCAGCCTCTGAAGGCTGAAATTCCCCCTGTGGCAAAGCTGTGGGTTATTTGTTTTCACTTCTGACTACAAGCGGTGTCGACTGAACTCGAAAATCGAAAATATCCTTTACACGCAAACAGGCAGATTCAAGTGTCACGTACCTAAACACACAGCTGCAACATTATGTATCACATTATATTCCATAGTTTAGAGGGGTATTATATCATCATCTATAAGGTTTAATTCAGATTAAACAACACTTTTCTATGGATTTGTATGTTTATTCATTTGCTCAGTTGAAAGCGTTTTCTTAAAGCCTGCTTCAGCATAGGAACCAGCAGGCAGGGAGTGCATCTGGTCATCTATTATTATCTGCCCCCTCAGACGACCGTCCAGGGCCGCTGGTAGTGACAAAGTCAGGCGGCGTATCGTCACATATTCTGCCTGTGCTTTTATTTTCAGTTTTACTTTCAGGAGGTTTTTTTTAATCAGATCATTGTGACACCAGAGAATTAACTCGTATTCTATTAAGGGGTTACTTTGAAAAAAAAACAACTTTTTATTTTTAAAGCACTTAATGAATGAATGAATATAAGTAGTCATATCTCTAATCAAGACTGGTTCTGGAAGTAATTATTGATCGATGTTCTCATTGCTCTGTTCGTTTACATTCACTGGTTTAATGTGGTAGAATGTTTGATGCAGTGCAGACCCTGGAACAGTCCTGGGTTGCTTACAATAACACAACAGAAAAGAATTGATGCATGAAATGAACTAATGTGTGAGGTTTCAGTGGGTTGGGCATGTGATGGGAGACAACATGGAGATCGGGAAGGGTGAGCAACTTACTGAGGACACCAGCAGCTGGGGGAGTGGTTGAGGGGTTTGTGTGGTTGAAGCAGCCGGTTGGTGCGCGTGCAGGAGGGGGCAGGGCCAAGCAGGAAACGATGAGGTCATAGCAAAAGGAGAAGGTGGGGGAGCGAGGAGGCGGGACACTGATTCAGAGATGAGCTCAGCTGCAGAGGCGTGGGCTCCTCTCTCTCTCTGTCTCTCTCCCCCTCCCTCCCCTCTCCCCCTGCCGCTCTGCCTCTCTCACACCGGTTTGGCCACTGCCAGTGTTTTGTTGTGAAGAGGAAGTCGCCCGCTTCAGTAGAATGAACTAGAACGGCCAGGAGAGACGCCGGCTCTTGCTGACATGGTGGGAGACTTGTTTTTCTGGAGCTTCTGCTGTCTCAGGCTGTGGAAAAGAGATAAGAAGGTGAGGCTGCCGCTGTCTGATGGGTGATGAGCCGGTAGAGACGGCAGGGAAGACGTCAGCCTCCAGTGGCTGGGTGACATGCTTTTCTACCGGCTTGTCTGTCTGTGTGGGTTTTAATCTGAAGTGTGTAGCGTCTCCGTTTAAACTGGGTCAGTGTACTGCTTTATCACAGATTTGTTTCCCCAGTTTTTACACGAAAAACTGATGAGCCATGGCACAAGCCACGGGCTATTTTTAGAGCGGTTCCTTCGTCAGATAAAAGTGTGTGAGTGTGTTCAGTGATGGACAACACTCACACACTGCTGTTCTTTTTATTTACCACCTACATGCAGGCCACGCGGAAAACTGTTTCCTCATTTTGCCACAGTGGATGTGAGACTTGCACAGATGAGGAAAGAGGCTGAATACTGTGTAGACTGTGCTACTGTACAGTTTGTAAGAGACGGGGGGTTTCCATTCAGTCAGAATCAATGTGGCCTCCTGTTCTGTGTCAGGCTTTCACTCTGATTGTCTCTACATGATGTCCAATGTAGCGAGAAGGTCTGTGAGGGGCTGTGCTCTGGATGTACTTTTCTCACTTTACTTCTGTTCACACAGATTTTAGCCAATGCCCCAAACTCTGTAAATATAAGAAAAAAAAAGCAGATTCATTAGAGCAGCGTTGTCTCCATCAGGTATGAGCATCTGAGCAGCAGGACTCAGAGCAGGCAGCATGAGGACAGTCCATCACTTATGTGGTTGTCAGTCTACTCTCAGACTGGATCAATCTGAGCAGAGCTGGTTAACACTGTTCCATTCTCCTCTGTCAAGCTCTAGGATGGAAAACACTGTACATTCAGATATTGTACAAAAATCTTACATCCAAGACATCAACATAAAACACAACTCTTAAGATGCGACTCAAGTGGAGTCACAGTAAATGAGCTTATCCAGTGAAGGGGGTTTTAAAGTGAAGACTGTGGAGCTTAACAGAGGTCTCTCATTATTAGTCAGGCCATTCATAAGGTCCGTTGACAGTGTGGATATGAGGTCATTGTTCCGACTGGTGTTTATTGATGTAGAAGAGGCCGTGCAGAAACGTAGACGTTTCTAAACACGTGCGACACACATGTACTGAAGCTCTGTGTGTAGCAGACAGCGTTGTAGTGATTCTCCAATTCAGCCTTGCTTTTGATCATTAAATACCCTATGAGTCTATTTTGTTGGACCTTATGCGAACGGTAATTACAGTGTCCAGCTGTGTGGTTTACCAGCCATTAGCTCCAGCAAAATCAACATGGGTGACTGACAATGGCCTGGACACCTTGACTTACTACACACACTTAGTGTTGGATGTCATGAATTCCTCCAAAAGACTGAAAACACTCGTTCGCGTTCCGCAGCCAACTGAAGGTCAAGCATATGAATCATTCACAACAAATGAAGCCGACGGTTTCTGTGACCGACCGTCGAGTGTGGTGGTTTCTGTCCCAAACCGCTGCCTTCAGTGTTCCCTCAAGAACTGAGCATGTTAAATGTAGCAGGCAATCAGGCAAGTCGCAGCTTGAGTGTTTACCTCAGTGGAGACTTACACATTAATGACCTGGGATTGTGAACATATGCTACGTCAAATTACAAAATTAGCTGGCAGTCTAAACTTAATGATACTCACTCAGAAGCATTTGTGTAATAGTATAGAAAAATGAAGGGCGGCTGAGACGCGACTTGAGTTTATTTCCGTCAGAGCGCGTCTTAGGTCAAGGTATGTGACCGAGATCCCGTCACACACTGTGATGCAATTTGACCTGGTTCCTCCTGGACTCCATCGACCTGCTCGCCCTTCCCTCCGGGAGACATGTGCAAATGGTTTGGCTTGTTGTCACTGGAAGAGGCCATGAGGCTACATGGCCGCTGGCTAACGTGCGCTCACACACTCATGAGCATGATGAGCTAATACAGAAATAATGAAACACACTCTCACCCATACAGATCATCATTGTTGTGTGGGGATAAAAAGTGGAACCAGTGGTGGATTCATACGTGTGATGGTACTGGAGTCTGACTTTTTAAAGGTTTCAAGCAGTCACACGCTTTGACATCACATAAAGTGATGGTTTCTTTAGCCCTATCAGACTCTACATCTACACTCTACAAAGTATGGGGGCAGCAGCTGTCACCTGTCAGATGTGGGTTTGAAGAGGGTGTGGGTGATGTGTAGATGCATCTGTGCGTTTGTGGATGTTTGGCAGTCAAAAGGCAGCCACAGTGTCTGTGTGAGCGGAGCCACGCGCCCCTTTCGTCTCCGTCCCGCTGCCCTGTCGTCCTGTCTTTCCCATTTGTACTGTGGATCCACACACACGGCCAGAAATCTGAGCTGTCCACATTTTCTCAGATGCTCGTCTCTACTGCGTCTGCTTACTGGTGCTTTGTGTTTACACTCACTGGTGATGCCTGACAGTACAGTAGGTTGTTTATGGCTCCTTTCTACAAGGCTTGGAGCGATGATAAAGTCATTAAGTTGGTCAGAAAGCTCTTCAGTCCTGTTCATGTCACAGCCATGTGCTTCTTCCTCATGCTCTCTGTCTCTCTCTGCTGTGTTGCATCATGAGCAGGAGCACTAAACAGCATTCAAATCAAACAAATCACTATTCTTTATCTTAAGACGTACTATTCTATATTTTTCACTACAGTAACTCCAAGTGGTGGCATCTTTTAGCTGGAAGCGACTGCTCAAATCAGTTATTTAAAAATCTGTTAATTAATCACTTTGTACAGTGTCTTCCTGCCTACAGCCGGAGGGTCGCCAGCATCTGTTTATCTCTTTGTGCCTGCTCCCGTAGGAAGGTGGGGCAGCAGACATATGGCTGGAGACAGTGATTTTATTGATTCTTTGATCTTCATGCTGTCTTCCATCTTGCCAGTTTGCCCAGTTTGTCTCGGTTTATGTGACCATTTCAAACCGCCAGGGCTATTTCTGTTTTACTTTTCATTTACTTTAAATGCACGGGCTCTGTTTCTGCACCCAGGAATTTATACTTTCCTTTCAAGTGGTGCTGGTTCATATGATCAGTATAGTTTGCATAAAACACAAAAAGCATTTTCTTCAAGTTGATTTAAAGTCTGCAAATGTCAGGCAATTGTGAAAACTGCAGTGATGAAAAGTGCTATAAAAGTAAACTAATATCAGTTCTTTGATTGTCCTTGTCCTTTAGCGAATTCTTCTTTGTCGGTTCTTTGTTTGGTCCTCTGTGCCATGCCCCTACGTAGTCTTAGTAAACTGAATTAGCATTGCAGATGACTGCAGTTGAAGAGCTCGGTCAGAGGGCCCACACCTCCAAATATTTCTGCCCCTCAAAGCATAAAAGAAACCACAAGCACAGCCTCTGGGGAACGCAGACACTGTTGGACTCAGCCTTTGGTGCCTGGCTAATGTATATTCATGGACACTATTAGACGTGTGAGTGGGTGGGTCATTTGCATCGTTGGGGGAAAGTGGCCCTGCTCATCAATTTTCTCGATCAGATCGCAACAAGCAAGCACGTACAGATGAAATAAGCAGTGGTACACATCTAAGGCTCACTAGGGATGATGCAGAGGCAATGTCTTTATTTTTCGATGCATCCCGCTACATTATATATGAGATTTTGGTTGTGTGTGTTGGTCTGAGGAGCACGAAGACCGGAAACCTCCACGCTCGAAACTGCCAGTGTGATGAATCTGCTCATTGCCTGCTCTGTTTTTGGCCATAACTCAATTCCCTCTCTTGTTTGCAAAACTGCCCTAAGCTCTGGAGGGGATCTGGCAACAGCAAACTCAATCTCCCAGCTTGTAATTCAGTATTACCCTCAGTGACCAGACCTCGCCCTACTTCTCCGTCCGGTTATTAAAGCCTCATGTTGCCAGTTGCTCCGGTCACATCAGGAATGCTGTTGTGAATTTCTGTGAATTCCTGCTTTTGGGTGTTTGTTTGACATCACATCACAGCAGTTTTTCACTTAAAGCACACACAGTACGTAAAGCTTTTACTGGTTTTTGCAGGTCGCAGGGGAACAGAAATATCACCCAGAATGCTTCACCTGCCTGAACTGCAGGACGTTCATCGGTGATGGAGATACATACGCTTTGGTGGAGAGATCCAAACTGTACTGGTGAGTTTTTAAAAAAGTAAATGGATGGACATGACTGGTGAGACATACTGCGCTTCTCTTTACACCATTTTAATTGACCCAAAATGAGATTCTATCTGCTTTGCTTTCTGTGACATCTCCAACTTAAACTTTTACTTACAAACTTTTGCTATCACTAGTTTTCCTAATTCCATCTTCTGTCACAAGCTTATCCACTTGAAATCACTTTGAAATCCAGCGGATGCTCACACTGACTGACCAAATCCTAAAATGATGCAGCTTATTCTGGGCTTCAAAAGACTTAGTGTCAACGTTATGACAAACTGCGGTGGCAGCTGACACAATGTGTCTTCACATAGTATCGTTGTTTTAATGCTGGTGGTAGAGATGTACAACAGCTGAACAGGCAGTGGGTTCAAACAATGTGTTGGTGTTGGTTGTGTTGGCATCAGGGTGACAACAGCAGTTAAAGTACGTCAAGTGCTTGTCTAATAATAGAGGTGAAGCAAAAATACGTTTGACCACTTATTTTGTTAGTTTTAAAACTTTGTAATTTATGGGGCATTCATGTTTTGCTTGTAAAGGGATGTTATGAAACAGATTTTGAGACTTAAAGCAGCGTCTTGGCAACAACATGTGATCCTGTCAATATTGTGCAATGATAACTTGATGTTCTTCCCATGATTGCAACAATGATCTTGCTGTTCCAGAACCAGAACCGTGACAAGGATTTCCATTTTCTTTACTCTCCTAACTCTAATCCTCTCTTTCTATCTGACTCCAGTGGCCACTGTTATTACCAGACCATTGTCACCCCGGTGTCCTTGCCGGACTCCCCATGCTCACGAATCCCTCACACCGTCACGCTGGTGTCCATCCCAGCCTCCACTGAGGGCAACAACGGGCGCAGAGGGCGAGGTTTCTCAGTGGCCATCGACCAGCCACTCAGCCCCACCAACGGCTACAGCCCAGAACATGGACCCACTGTCAGAGTCTCCCAGTGAGTCTGTGTTTGTGTGTGGATGCTCTGCATGTGTGAGAGTAAGAAGGAGAGAGAGGCTGAAAAGAAAAAGGTAGTGAGTGAAGATCGGTGTGGTAGAGGACAAAGGACAGAGGATTAAAAATGGTGGACAGGGTGATAGATGAGATTCATTTAAAATGTATAATAGAAGGGAAGAAGGAGGAAATGAGCAGGAGTCTAAGTCACTGTTATTCAAATAAGATGAGTCTTTATCAGATCTCAGCTCTGTGTCCTAATAAAACCCCTCGGTGTGTGTACAGAAAGATGTTTGAGGAGTTCTTTATATACATTTTTCTGCTTATTCCTCATGTTCTTCCAGGGTAGACGCAGACTGCATCAGTCCAGATGTGAAAAATTCCATTCATGTTGGGGATAGGATCCTGGAAATCAACGGGACGCCTATTCACAATGTTCCTCTGGATGAGGTAGTGACGACACTGTCCTTGAGTCATTGTTAATGGTGTAATTTATTTTATGTATGGAAATGAGGCTACAGTGTCTGGAATTTTCCTGTTGAAGAGAAAAAGGGGGCGGTGTAAAAAACCTCTTGGCTGTAATTTTGGACCCATCTGACCCCCTGTACCCCCTCCTGTCTTCAGATTGACCTGCTGATTCAGGAGACGAGCCGACTGCTACAGCTCACCATCGAACACGACCCTCACAGTCAGGGGGGAGAGGGAGGCTCCTCAGAGCCTGAAGACCAGGTGGACGGCCCCCTGTCTCCCCCTCTGTCACAGGGTCCCAGCCCCATTCTGCCCATCACCCAGCCCCCGAATCCCGACATCAGCAACCTGAGGTCTCGCATTATCACGTAAGTAGCCAACATCGTCATCATCGCATCAGCGAAGTATAATCTTCTGCTCTTCATCCTTCCGTTGTTTTATACCCCTTCACCTCAGTTTACCTATATGCTTCCTTCTCACGCTATAGACGGAGCTGCAGCATCGATAAGTCACCAGGCTCCAGCAACACAGCGTCCCCCATCTCCCAGAGGAAGGACATCAATCGATCAGAGTCGCTCAGAGTCGTGTCAAATCGCACTCACCGCATCTTCCGCCCGTCCGACCTGATCCACGGGGAGGTGCTAGGGAAGGGCTGCTTTGGACAGGCCATTAAGGTAGACTTACAGATTAAAGAGACGCGGTCAGCATATTTCCATGCTGTATGCAAACACTCAGTAAAGTGAGTCATGCTAAAAATGTCCAGTAGGTGGCAACACTGAGATTCGTAAAAGGCAAGGAGAGGTATTAGTGGAAATGTCTGTGGCTTTAACAGAGTTTTGAAACTTTCCCATCCTGACACATGACAGATGGAATGAAACTTTCACAACCAAGTTACAACAGAGTTGTTGTGTCTTTGTTTCAGGTCACCCACAAGGAGACAGGGGAGGTGATGGTGATGAAAGAGTTAATTCGCTTTGACGATGAGACACAGAAAACATTCCTGAAAGAGGTAAGTGACCCGGACAAGATGTTTAAATGACAGACATGCAGTTTACTCTGTTTTCATTAAAACAAATGATTCATGATTCAGTGATAATCCAGGTGTTGAAATGGGGACAGCCTGTACGTTACAGTTAGTCTTGTTAGAGATGAAAGTTAAAGCTCTGAAATTCTGGACCAGCTGACGAAGCAAAGAATTAAACATCTGAGCATGACTGGAAGCTGAAGACGATGGCTAAAATTAGCAGCGTCTGCAGGACATGAATTAAAAAGGAAGAGTTCTCTCGGCTGTTTAGATCTAAATCAAATACATAAGAATTATCTTAGAAATGGGATGAAAGGCAGCGTTAACACAGCCTTCCACTAAAAATAATGGATGCAATCTGTGTTTACACGTGTCTAACAGAGTATGTAAAGCTTCTGTAACATGATATGTAAGACTTCTGTAACACTGTTTTTAAATGAAGCTTAATATCTGTGTCTGCTGTGGGATCTTTCAGAGTCTCTGCTTTGTAATTAACATAAATGACGGCTGAGTAAAAAGACTGGTTATAAAACACAGGACAACCACAATTAAGAATGATTATTACTCCCACTGGATGGTTGTTTGTAGGTGGCCTAGATCTTACAACAGTTGACAACAAAGAACGCGCCAGACATTTCAGACAAAGACATTATGAATCATGAAGGGCAAGATTTCAGGTTTATGTGTGTGTAATAGTATTTACTCCTCCTCCGCCTTCACTGCCCAACCTTAAGGAAGGAACGTGTTTTATGAGGTGTCACAGTTTTGCTCTCAGCAGTAACCTGTTTAACCACATGTGCAGCATTCAGTGCGGGATGTTTCTGTCTTTCCCAAAGTTAACAGAAATACTAATAGTAGAAATATGTAAATTAAACCGAAAAATGCTGAACATCGTGTTCAGTGAAAATGCACAATCACAACTAAATGAATAAAACTGACAGACAGATTATTACTGTTTGGTTTCACATTAAGAACGTTGGTTTTCATAACGCTGTTGTTGTCCGTTCGTCAGGTGAAGGTCATGCGTTGCCTGGATCACCCCAACGTGCTCAAATTTATCGGAGTCCTGTACAAAGACAAGAGGCTCAACTTCATTGCCGAGTACATAAAGGGAGGCACTTTGAGGGAAATCATCAAGAAAATGGTGAGAGAGCGGTTCATAGCTGCAGAGAAAGTCTGATTCCTGTGTGGTATTTGAAACGCAGTAGTAGTAGCATTGAGCAAATTGCTTGTCCTCTGTAGAGTAACATAGATGACTGTGGTTTTTGCTGACAGGACGGTAACTATCCCTGGAACCAGAGGGTCAGTTTCGCCAGGGACATAGCTGCTGGGATGGTGAGTTCAGTAATAAGCAACGGTGCATTTCCCACCGCACTGTATGAACACACGGATGAATGGAGCAGAGCAGCATTGTTCTTCTAGACAGTCACTAAAGTTTCTGTCGTCTTCTTCATCTGTTATCAGTCTTACCTGCATTCCATGAACATAATCCACCGAGACCTGAACTCACACAACTGTCTTGTCAGAGAGGTAAGTACTTGTTCTTCTGTGCGTGACGTTTTCAGATCTCTTTCAGACACAACTTATACTAACAGAAAGTAATGTTCTTTACACGTGTCACATACAAATGAAAAGGTTTCTGAAGTTTGAAGAGAGGCTTTCAACAGGACCTATAGGAGCATTACCTGTTTTTTCACCCTCCTGTAGTAACAGTAAGCAGCTTTGTTTGCAGCATAACAGTGTATATACTTTTATGAACGTTTCTGTGTAGGACAACACGGTGGTGGTGGCGGACTTTGGGCTGGCTCGGCTCATGATCGAAGACAAGCACGGGGACACGTTGACACAGGGCAAACTGTCAGGTCTGAAGAAGCCAGACCGCAGAAAGAGGTACACTGTGGTGGGGAACCCCTACTGGATGGCTCCGGAGATGATTCACGGTACGATCAACAGCGATGCTTTTTAATAATACTGACCTATAGTTTGTTGATGTTACATGCTAGCTGTAGAAAACCCCAGGCCCTGCTGTGCTATAGTTATTTCTTGAACTGATGTTAACAGCAAACAATAGCCTAATATTGTCCTTTTTCTTTAAATCAGGGAAAAGTTACGATGAAAGAGTGGACATCTTTTCATTTGGGATCATGCTCTGTGAGGTAAGCGACTGTCCAATCTCTGTATTAATAAAAAGTATTCAAGTGCGATTTCAGGGAGATTTTTTTGCAAAGTGAAAATACAGCCTCTCTTTCATTTATGGTTACTTTTTTCTGGAAGCACTTTTCAGCGTAAAAGAAAAGTTCGTTCCAAACTCGAATCGAGCCCTGTAGTGTGGGAGGCTTTGTGCCTGGCCACACACCATTCAAATACAGTAATTTGGACTCAACAGTTTTATTCAGTCTCTCTGAAACCCCAGAATATGACTTCTCCAGATGGACACCATTAGACAGCAAATAGCTCAAGGATTACAGGGTATAGAAAAGCAAAGCTGTCTTCATGTGGCTTCAGACAGGCTTCAGTTTGGAGAGTTTGCTGGGTTTCACAGGAGGTTTCTCTGTGCTCTGACACTTCAATGTTTAACTCTTCTTATTTTTCTCTTTTTTTTTTGTCCACCCCAGATAATTGGCAGGGTGAACGCAGACCCAGACTACCTCCCTAGAGCGACAGACTTTGGACTGAATGTGTCAGGTTTCCTGGAGCACTACTGTCCCCCAGATTGCCCACCGGCTTTCTTCCCTATGGCTGCTGTGTGCTGTGATCTTGATGCAGACAAACGGTGAGACATCCATAAGAATTCATATTTTCAGAGTTTTTCATCTACTGGCTATAATCTAGCCCAGTGATAAATGTAAACAATTATTATTGTAAAATGTTTTATGAAAATCTTCCCTTTAATGCTGTTTGTTCTGACAAACAGGATCCTGCAAGTCCTGTGACTCCTATGAATCAATATTCAGTCATGTTTCCTCGTGTGTTTTCTAAAATTTTAGCCCTGCTTTCTCCAAGTTGGAGCAGTGGCTGGAGAATCTGAAGATGCACTTGGACATTGGTCTACCACTTGTGTCTGAAGTAGACCAGCTGCACAAGGCCTTCTGGGCGCACCACAACATCACACGCCCCGAGAACGGCCTGCACACCCACCCTGAACAGCCAGAGCAGGACTAGACACGACAGGAGGAGTGGGAATGACTCCCACAAGAGCCGCAACCTCCTTCAGAGGCTCGACGAGTGGTGTACACACCCCACCGTTTGAAGCAGATGCAGCGGGCTCAGGCTTATTGAACAGACTCAGGGGGGAAATGCGGAACCGAAAAGCCACCTTGTGCAAAATGCACACACACGTTTAAATCAGTCAAGTCAAGACGGAACCATGATAGCTTCATTCTGCTGCACCCGTAGTGGAACATGTCATATGCAATCAGATCTAACCTTTGAATCATGACTCAGCGTGTGAATCGTAGGTTTAGCACTAGCGACCACACCATTCAGAATACTTAGTGTACTTGCTGTAGTGTGAATATGTGGATAAACTAGTCCAGAAAACAGGCGTAAAGTAAACGTTCAGCCTGACAACATGGGCCTCTACAGGTCACACAGTGTCTGCAGCTGTTTCTGTGTGAGTTTGGTTTGTTTTAGCCTTTTGGTTTGGATCTCAAAACTGAACTTGAGATAGGCTTTTGAATACATGGGCCACTGAATATACAGTGGGTGAGACCCGCTTGCTTACATAAGTCAAACAAAACATTTCAAGCTTTAAATAGCTCACTGAAAAGTGCATGACTGGATAATACTGTCAGGTTATATCCTGGTGCATTGTGTCCCTCTGGCCTAAGTTTGGTACAAATTTTAAGAGCTTTTAATGTATCTCATTCACATTGACGTGGCATCTTATGTATTCACATACAGACTAGTGTACATAGCTGGCGACATTGTAAATGTTTTAAATAGTGTAAATGTACAGACATATTTTATATACGTATGCTACATTGCCATATTTTTATTGGCCGATCAGTGACGACGAGTAGAAGTTTGACTGCAGTTTAATGGGCACAGCTGAAAGATTTCTTATTTTTTTCTACATCGTCACCTCTATGGCAGTTTAGGGGCTTTTAGCATTTAACAAATTTCGCCCCATAAAACATCTCTAAATATCAATTTGAACTTGTTACTTGTTAACAAATGTTACATTCTGCCATCTCCCTTCATCGAAACGTATTTAGACGTTAAGGTCTTGTTCTTGGATGTAAAAGTGTGCTGAAACTGGATTATCTGAACGATTCCGAATGTGTAAAGGGTTGATCACCTTGTAAATCAGAATAATCAACTTGTGAGAGTTTTGAGGGCAATCAGTCTTTTAGTTATTCACTCTTATCTTATGTACTGTACTCTTGTTCAGGTTTGAGGGTAATATCACCAGGTACTGCCTCATCGTGTTTGTCCACACATCTGTCTCTTCTCCCGTGGATGACCCACTGTTTGTTTACATGTAAACACTAGCTGTAAATATCACTGTTCCTACCTGTCCGCTTACACATCTGTCTGTGTGCACTACATAAATATGCGCACTCTTCAGAAATGATCTTTTCCGATGTCAGATATTGCTCTTGCGCCTTCTCTCAACATTTCTGTCTTTTACTTTATTTTATGCTGTTGTTCTCACAAGCTGCATGGTGTACCAGCTTTTAAATAGAGCTGTTTTGCCTCTGAATATTATTAGTTTAAATAAGAAAACAAAAGTAAGAAAGACAAAAAAAAGGTAAAATGGAAAAAAAACACTGTTTTCACTAAAATCTGTTTTCAATAGATTTGAGTCCTTTACTTTGCACTATCTTACCAAATGGCTGTTTTGAAGCCACGTTTGTTAATTTTCTCTCTTGGGCTACTTGTGATAAGGAAATAAATGTCAGTTCAGGTTGATACACGAATGCAAGACACTGATAGAGCCTTTCAACTGTAAAATTGGGATATGGGAAGTTCAGCCTCTTGATAGCAAAAACCATCATCATAGTGCGATTAAGAAACTTCTGTTATGTTGTCGTGCATGGTTCGATTGTTTGACCAGTCTCTGTCCTTAAAGTAAAGTACTGTTGTTACAACGCTGTTAACAACTTTATTTTGCTACCAAGAGGATGTGAAGTCCCAGCTCTTGCCTGCTGCCTACAGACTGGTCCTTTGTGAAAGATGTTCTGTGTTGCTTTCCACTGCTTGGTTTCACGTGTGATGCCTGCAAAGGCTCTGCCCATTCTGATAACAGAGCATTGAAATTGGCCTGTTACACCTCTAACTTCACATCATTCTCTTTTGGCTCAGGGCTGTAATTTACTGGAGCTTGGTTCACAATTCACGTAATAGCAGCTTAACAGGGAAGTTCTACTACTCAACAGTAACCATGACGCTCCAAGAGCATGTGAGCTTCTGTCAGTATGTAAGCTGGTGATTCAGAGTATGCTTCTTCAAAACAAGCCCCTCCTGGTCGATGTGTTTGCCTGTGGGCATGTACTGTACATGGGTTTCTGTCTCCATTCCTTTCTGAGCCATGTCGAGCATGTTAGATGTGTCAGTGAGGACGTGTCGATGATCAATGAGATTGTTTCCGCAGCACTTCTTTGCAAAGGATCGTTACCTCTGAACAATGCTGTGCCTTTGTTGTAAGCTAGCCTTGCCAACGACTCGAAAAACGTGAACTGATTTCCTTTTTTTATGTATCATAAGTGCAAGCCTGATTCAAGTGGATTGAATATCATTGCTGATACTATGTTGTATGAGATTTCATCGTGTTGTGTATCATATTTATATCTCCATTGTCAGTTTTGATATTTTAATATACTTTTTGTCTTATTTAATTTTGTACACAAACTGTGAAAACAATTCTGCACTTTAATCTTGAACATGAACATCTAGACTTTGAGGAGGCAACTGTTTCCCCCCCTTTTGTCACAGCTGAAAATAAAACTGTTGCTTCTAAATCAAACCCAGACTCTTACTTTTTGTTTTTCTTGACTCCAGGATTTCGTGCTTTTCAAAAGGAATGTGTTGACAAATTGACCACTAGATGTCACTGTCCATCTCTGCCCAAAAAATTCAAAGTAAGCCCACATCTAGATAAATAGATAAATGCATTTGAGGGGACATTTTCAATTATAAAGCTGTAAACTTTACTAACAAGAAGATACATACATTGCAAAAAAGACGTTGATGTTGCACTCAGGACATGTTCACATAGTGCTTTAGCTAAGTAAATGTATGGAATCTGCATTGTAAAAATAATTGTTTTAGCAAAAGGCTGTTTAATTTATTAATATTTATTTATTTATTATTTCATTTATAAGCACTTCATACATTTATGTGTATACGTCTGCATTACATGCTTTATAGAAAGTGCCATATTTTCAACAGAGCACCAGTTAGTTTCTCAAATGTAGTTAGTTACATTCCATCTGTACAGTACAGCTACGCCACTAAATGTAGTGGAATAAACCTAGACGTAAAGTTTAAGAAACTTCAAATGTGTGTCCATGTAGATCATATCTGTGTACGGTGGAATAAATGTAGTGATTCCTGCTGCGGTGCAATATGTGTCCTGTTTGTTCATTTCTGTGTCCCTCTAATGATAAACATTCTCCAACCAGCTGCTGTATGTTTTTTATTACACGCAGGTGCACGTGACCCTCCTCCCATCACTTCCACGTGCGATTGTTTTCATTCCGTCGCTCCTGCTGCTACTGCCGCTGGGTCGTGACGTCAGCGGCCTGGCAGCAGTAGGCAGGCTCTCGCCGTCGCCGCTGGGACCAAACACACTCGCTGCCACCGGGGGGACGGGTTTGTCCGGTCGAACTCCACGGCACCGTCCGTCATTGCAGCGCAGGTGTGTTCAGACGGGGAAAGGCTGGAATTAAAGAAACCGCCGCAGAGGGGGAAAAAAAAGGAAGACGCCGAAACGAGAGGACGGAGGAGCCGTTGGCGCTAACTGAAACTTTGAGAGATGGAAAATTCGTCCGGCAACAACCGGTTTCGGTCCACGGTGTTCAACCACGGTGAGTGCTGCACGGTCATCACGTCTGTTTTTGTCGACCTGCTGATGCTCCGCCACTGGCTTGAATCCCCCTCCGTCTGGGGCAGTAGCTGTCAGGGCAGCCGGGCCTGTGCAGAATAAACACGCGGCTACGGAGTTTGGCGTACGGGCTGGGAAGTGACCTCTGAGTCGAGCAGCGGCTGCGTTTCGTCCAGCTCAACAAAGCCGGGCTGTGGGAGCTCAACTCGGGACACAGCGGCAGTAGCACACTGTAATTCTGCAGTTACGCAAGAGCGGTACCGAGACTCGCCTCACTAAACTATTTCTGGACCACAACGATGTAGCTGGACTGCACCGATAGCTCGGGGGCTGTAGCCGGATGGAGGACATGCCAGGTTGGCACGAAGTCCCGCAAAGATTCTGCCTGCAGTTGTGGTTCCGTGTGTTATGCCAAGAAGTTTGAGCCTGTGCGAGATTTTCACGGGCTTTAATTCAGTTCTCATGCAGTATGTAACTAGAAAAACAACTTCTTTACACCTTAGTTAGCCAATGAAATACTGCAGCTATTTGGAATCATGAGCTGGCAATGAAATCCTGTTGTTGCAAGGTCCTATACTATACTATACTATACTATACTATACTATATACTATACTATACTATACTATACTATACTATACTATACTATACTATATACTATACTATACTATACTATACTATACTATACTATACTATACAGTACAGTAGCTTGACTCACTGGTGGAGTAATAGACACACGCCCAGGATCAGTGTGCTTCTAGTCCAGATCCTCTATATCAAGAGAGAAGAAGTCAAAGAGCCAAATGGAAGCAAAGGTCAAGTATAAAGATACAATGAAAGAGCAAATACACTAGTGATGGTCCCAGAATAGACACAACGTGACAGTGAATGAAGTGACAGCCTAGGTTGTAGTTTTGTTGCACTGTGTATTACAGTAGTAGGAAGACTGTACGCTGTTGACAGAACAAACAAAGTAACCACTACCCTACACATGCACAAAGATGTTTAAGCACAAAACATTTTCTCACTGAGATGTCAAATGTGTGATTTAACAGTGTTTAATTGCTGTTATGGCCACTTACTGTACTTGCTTGACTTGTTAATTCTTTTTGTGGGTCTTGACCTTCACGGGGAAGTTTTCCACCAGCGATGTTGTCATTGCAGCCACAGGCAGTGGTAAAGATGGTAGCGCAAGGCTTTCCCCAAGGAATGTTAGACACTGCTGACTATGCCACCCATCCATACCACTTAGTACAGGGCGCCTTTCAGAATTAGACTTTGTTTGTAAGTGAGTCTGGCCTGATGTTCCCTTGTGTAGAAAATAAATGGGTCGCTTTCTTAGCTAAATACTTTATGGCCTCTTAATAAGGCAGATCTAGTTCCAACTACAGTTACGACAAGTCAGCGTGACTTAATGGAATCAAGGTTTATATTCCTTGACTCATATGTGCCAACAGTTCTGTAAAAATTGTTACTGAAGAAATTTAAAGAGGGCAAAAAAAGTTAGATAAAACTTAAAAAAACTCACTAATGTCAAATGTGGAAAGACAAACATTTAAACTTGTCACCTTGATGTTAAATCTGAAGCGCAAACATGGTAAAGGTAAATCTCTGGGCATGCAGTTTGACTTTTATGGTTAAGAAAAGACGTCCAGGCGTAAAAGAAATAAATTCTGAAGAAAGGATTTAAAACACTTTTATGGTTTTTGGTTAAACCAATGCAATTATATTTTTTATAGTTAGATCTATTTGTGTACTTTGGTCATATATTTGTGAACACCACAGTAGCAAGGAAGTAAAAGGCAGCAGTTGAATACAGAAAATAACAAATTAAAAGCTTCTATCGCTTTAAGGCACAGATGTTCAGTCTTAACTCACATGAAACGCAACACCATCACTGTCCACAATATAATCCAGCCAGATGTTTCATTACAGCTAGTCCAGTACTATATACAATGTGGGTAGAAGAGAAATATTTATTTTACACACATTAAGAACTTAAGGGATTTGGAAGGACTGCGTAGAGTACTAACACATATTCTAAGATGCACGTGATGAGATGACGAAATTAAATGTCTCCGATGCCAGCAGATACAGCAAACATACAGGATACTAACCAAGTATCAGATAATAATAATTATTATTATTATAGTCAGTTAATATTTGTGTCACAACATGTAATTCAGTACAGTCAGTCTGGTTTTGCCATAGTATTAGCTCATATAGTGTAACTTGTCTTGTATTACCAACAAAAATAAATACTGTAAGTCTGTGTCATTGATATTTCAATGCATGTGCTGTGGTGTTTGTTCAACATGGCGATGACCCTGATGTTTTGTTTCTGTTCCTCTATGTTTTGGTCCTCTGTCCTCTTGAATGTGGATTTCTGGAAATCAATCACCCTCTCCTGACCAGATGATGAGGTAAGAAATTGAGTTTTTCCTCAAACCTACGGCAGAAGATTAGGTAGATAATTGGGAAGGCAACTTTTACGCTGCCTATTCAGGGTTTGTTTTGACTTGTGTGTAAAATGTATGTTTGCATTAGTTGTACTGTCACTGAATGCTGATTACTCTGAGCTTGTGAGTTCTGTTCATGGAATAGGTGTTTTCACAAAGCTCAGATTTGCTTGTTCCTTGTTTTGCAAAGTGACAAACCGAGTTTCTGCAGTGTGTCACTTTTTATAGGTGTCTGTTGCCTTATTAGTCAAATTCTTTTAAAAGCTATGGTCATACTGTAGTGACCATTTCTACTCAATCATGCTTCAGCAGAGTCAGCAGTATCATAGTGTCGGAGTGATGGTGGTCATCTGTCATCACCTTTCCAGTAGCCAGCAGCCTGTCACCTTTGTGTCAAAACAAAGCCACCCCCCCCGCTCTGTGTCACTGCTTACATCCCTTAGCCTCACAGCTGTGTTTGGCCTGGCTGAGTGGGGATGAAAGTGTTTGTTTTCAAGCCCAAACAGTTCACAGGCTGGTGGAGAGGTGTAGGTCTGAATGGGTGTGACAAACCCGGGTTCCTTCCTCAGCAGCATTCCAAGCATATATAACAAAGCTCCAGTTTATAGTGACGACGGGAACACCTTGTGGGGAAACTCAACATCTGTCCCAAGGCCCAGAGGCTGCTGCTGGCTCTCAGCTAAGTGACAACATTTGCTTGTTACTCGTAATGGTTTGGCACATCTTTTAACAAGTATATGCCTGAATAAACAGACCACACAAATGTATTTGCTGCTCTTCAAACCGTACCCATTGTGTGATTTTTATTAGGCACAATGTATCATTTTGCTGAACGTGATCATTCAGTGCATAACTGAAGCACCTTTCACTTGCAGAGCTCTGGGGTGTGGTAGAGCTAGAGGGCGAGTGTGGCTTCCTTTTGTTAGCCTAAAAATGCCACATAACCTCAAACGCATGAACGCGCATGAGCACACACAAAGACACAGAGCACGTCACTGTTCAAGGGCAGTACCAGCTGTGGACTAGGAAGCATTGAGTATGGGATGGTTGTCTTTCTCAAGGCACACACTCACCATGGTGCATTCCTCTGTGGCTTTTACT
The DNA here is from genome assembly GCA_030770545.1 of Macropodus opercularis. NCBI lineage: Eukaryota > Metazoa > Chordata > Actinopteri > Anabantiformes > Osphronemidae > Macropodus > Macropodus opercularis. Next base: position 8,139,283 of record CM061110.1, read on the forward strand.
TAACTAGCCATTACCTTCATGTGCCTTCAGTTGCTTCTTGCCACTGCTGCCAAATGTAGGCTGTGTGTACACTATTAACACATTTGCTACATTTAATACTGCAGTAGATGCCGGTTTCGCCTTTTCGCAGTTTTCCCTGTAGCTATGTCTGTTTTTCTCATTTGTATGTCATGTGTATGCTCATTACATTCATTTGAAGTTGCAGAATGTGCAGATAGGCTTAGTCACACCCATCTGACCACTGACTGACAGCTCATTGTTCAGGAAACACATACAGCACATATCACAGATACAAAATGATGGCAAGTAAAGCCATTGGAATGCCAAACAATGGGTTTGAAACTCAATCGGTTTGAAACAGACACAAGTACAGTAGTCCTGATGCAGTTGTGCTTAATTCTAATTAAATGTTTTGACACAGTCGTGTCATTAAATCTTTGAATCCTAACTATAACGCAGTATCAGATCTTAACATTAGCTATACTGTAGCTTGTGCGGTAATCATTTATTCCACTATCATTACATCATTACTTAATTTTCACAGCTTCAATATTGCCAACCCTACTGTGTCATCACGTAATGAATTGAGATTCATTATGTGATGACACAGTGGTGATGCAGACACTGAGTCTGTAGAGGTGGGGTTTCAGCCTGTGGGTTTGGCTTTGACAAGCACCCCCCTGAGCCTTTTCAATTTGATGTGAAGGCAAACAATTGGGTTAGGGAGCAGACATGCAACACTTCACTGAATATGAGGCTACCCTAAGTCAAAAATAAAGAGCTCTGCTTCGAGAGGGATTGGTTGTGAATGTCAGGTCATGTGTTCAGTATTCTTTTGTACAAGCCAGATTTTCCACAGGAAGTGAAGTTGTCTTCTGAGGCAGATGTGCGTTAGTGTTGTACAGTACAGTGTTGTACACTCCACACAATATATTGTACAGGTAAGTAAGTCCTTCTCACAAGAAACATCAGCCTGTGTCACTGCACAGCAAGGAAAAATGACATGTAAATAATAACTGATCATGGCTGAATGACATTCATCAGTTACATTTTTAGAGTGTTCCACTTGTGCATGTTCACTCATTGTCACGTTGCTTTAACTTACAGGGACATTTTAATTTAATCGTTTTATTGTCTTGTTTTGTTTGGGTTTTGCAAGTGTTTTTGTGAGTAAGCGTGGATGCAGCTGTGGGGACTGAATGTTAAGAGACATGCAGCCAGACACAAAACACACAGATACAGTAGAGACAGACAACCATCACACTAGGGCCAAATCAAAGAGTCTCCAATTAACCAGACTGCATGTTTGTGGACTGTGGGTGGAAGACAGCCCATATACTCACAAATGTACCTAACTGGCCCAGGAATGAAATCCAGAGTTAGGGTTTCTCTCTGTTAGGTGACCATGCTAACCCCCACACCACCCTCATATACATATACACTATGTTTTACAATTATGAAGTAACTACGTATAAAATTAAGACAACAACTACTGCTACAGCTGTAAGAGCAAGCTCTGTAAATGGATACTTTTAAAGTGCCTTGTTCAATTGCCCTATTTGGTCCTCCGCTGACATTCCAACTTCCTGTGCTTGCCGCTTCCTTCCTGTTCCTGCTGGGCCTGCTCACTAGACTGTCAACCTAATTGGCTCTGTGCAGATGTCCCACGTCAGCCTGAGCCAGCCTCCCAACCTCTACATTCAGCATTCTGCAGAAACTTTGGTCAGAGGGGGACCTTAGACATTCCTCTAAAGCCTCATAGAAGTAGCCCCTGCCAAGCCCCCTCTAACTATAAATAATCTCAGCCCAGTTCCCATGGCCCCCACCTTGGTCCCAGTACTCAGCTAGCAATACATAGTATGCTAGAGCAACACAAGAGAGAATGTCACGCCTGATCCATCACTTTTAAAGACTAAGGACATGGGGCAGGTGTTGGGCTATTCCAACAGTTATTGAAGTGATTTAGACAATGTTATTTAAGGTAGTAAAGTATCCTTCTCTAAATGAGCATTAGAGTCATGGAATTATGTCTATGAATCTATAGATTTGTTTTGACAAAATAATTCATAGTTATCATTCATACCATTTCCTTTGTGATTGATGTACAGTAGTTGTGAAGTTGACAGACATGGCTTGCAGTATCATTTTTATTTCATTAAAGCGTTTTTCAAAGCTCCCAGTTTTCCCATCAGTAGCCAAAAATAAACATTTTTTTTCACAAATTCTCAGTTACAGTGTTAATTAAAGTATCACCAATCCTTGTGTGTAAAACCTAGAGTGTAATGAAGCAGATATAGTAATTCTCTCCATCTGAAGTGCAAGTTGCATCTGAGTTGCAACACTGGTTATGAGTGAAAGATTGAGATTGTGAGAGTTGTGTGCCCTCTGAGTAGTGACTGGTAAGGTAAGGTAACACTCTATTGATCCCCTGAGAAGGAAAGTCATGTATACTACCCCATAACAAAAAGAAGAGGTTGGGATGATTGGTGGTCGAGTCCAATAAAGAGGCATCTGAAATTCAGAGTATGGACGTAACATGGATGTGGGCAGGGCTTAACAGTCCATCTCCACCTTCCTGTGGACTACAGCCAGTTACATGGTAAAATATAGAAGACAGCGCTGATCTCTACTTCTTTAAAGTTTTCCTTTACTGAAACATTCCCCTCTTTCATGTGAATCCTGCAGTGAGACCCCATACAGCATAGACAGTGTATCAGCCAGACTGCTGTTTGTCAGGATGGACAGTAGACTGGGCTGGGAGCCAAGATGCCTTGATCTAATCTGTAGTTTTGGGAATTTACTCTGAACGCAGGCACCATAAAAACACAGCGTCACATCAGTCAAATAACAAATCAAGACAGTTGGTAAAGTTTTGTTTTAGAAACACTGCTCACTTTTCAACGTTTCACATTTTTGATGTGATGTAGTATCTGAAGATAAATAGAAAATTCTTTACTTAGCTAGCAGAGAGATGGAATTATACTATTAAAAATGTTTTCTTTTAGGTAAAGTTTATGTTTTAAATGTAAGCTCATGTAATTTTTCATCTTATCCAGCTCTTGATATTGATAGCAGGTGGCTATTGCTATACTGCTTCATGTTATCTTTTTATTCTTAAAGTAAGCTAAATTTTATGTACCATACAGTAAATGTGGCACCTTCTGATGATGGCTCATCTGCTGTACCGTATGTGTGCTAATGCATTCACTTGAAGTGACTATGCTATGCTATGTCCAGAACCAGCAAGGTCCCCAGCTGCAGCACCCTTCACTCCCATAGGAAGACACTTCCAGCCCCCATGATGCTCCCACCGTGCCGCAAGAGGAAATGCCCCAAAAAGCTAAACAGAAAAACAGTACAGATGGTGGAGATGTTCTTGAAGGGCAGGAACTGTAGAAGAGGATAGTTTCGGTCCCTGGAGAACATGAAACATGTATCTTGATGTATTATATGTATAAATGAAAAAGGAAATAATACATGAGTAGGTATCCACTTTACCCATAGCTGAAATCTAAATTATAAAACGGTAGCAAACATGCAAGGTTGATACTCCAACCTACTGTATTTTTCCATTTGCTCCATCAGCATCGACACAACCAGCAGGCCCACACAGATGGTGGTATCAGATTTAAGCACTTGGGTGTAAGTAAAGCATGGAATGTGTTAGCATGCTGTGACGTGATGATAGATGGAGGAGAGGAGAGACTCTGGGCCTTTAAAACAAAACCACCGCTTTTACGAAATGTTCCTGAAATTTAGGAATTACATAGCAAGTTACAGAATACAAGGAAACCGGTGAGTGAATTAATGGTGCTGTGATTTATTCTGTGGTGGCTCATGTTCTGAAGGGCCTGTTGAATCTGCTGTCCCCCAGAACCTCATAAATCTCCAGAACTTAGTGCAGCAGATAGAAACGGCAGATACTGTAATGCACTTCATGTATCGCACTAAGAAATGTGTCTCGGATTTTGTTTTTGGTTTTTTTCTTTTGCAACCTTCCTAAAATCAGACACTAGTAAATATTTACTCTTAGGTGATTGGCCTTATGTGAATAGTTTCAGTATTTAAGAATCAGAAGCTATATGCTGCTCGTTTAGTGTTAATGTGGAAACAGATCCAGCTGTGTTGAGCTGCTGAAGAGCCAGCAGTGTAAGTGAATTTGCATTATGCTATAAATTATACTTGATATTGAGAATAAGTTTGGATTTAGTTTGTGCCTAGTGATTTCAGTCTGTATAAAAAGATCTTTATTGACACATTAGTCTGTTATATAAAAATCAGCACAAGTATATTTAAAGTTTGCTTAAAAATATTTTTAACTACAATTTGACTCACCTCTTGATATTGATTGGCTTCCTGTTGCTCACTGATATTTCAACCATCATTAGAATGGTGTGTTTTGAGTCCTGAGACTACAAAGTATCTTAAAAGACATAGCTGTACCTTGGGGACTGCTTTTGATGATGAAGTGCTATGGGATTAAACGTTTGAAAATGTTACAGTTGCAAGTGTTGGGTTTTGGGACTGAAGTGTCTGTAGTGTGTTTCTTTGAGAATTGGGACCTTACAAACTGGTTGAACACTACAACATGTGCGTCTCATTGAGGGATCAAAGAGAAGACTTGTGGCTCCTGCTCCCCCTTCTGCTTTTTTACCTCTCTTCTCCCCTTTTATGTTCTCCCTCTTTGTCTTCCAGTGTATAAAGAATGCCCTTCATCTGTGCTAAATGGGTTATATATCGTACTTACCGGATGTCAGACTTTCTGTCTTTAACCTCCACACATACCTGTGGTATGTCAGCCCTCCCAATCTCTAGAGGCTTATCTAGAGGTTACCGCTGTATATCATGCTCCATGTATCTCCACTTTCACTGCCAAGTTCCTGAACCTAAAGGGCTCATATACACTGAGCAAAAGAAATGTAAGATGACAATCTGACAATTTACATGCTGTGTCTGCTGACCGGCTAATCTACTGGAATGTCGGCTATAAGATTGTAATGGCAGCCATGCTCATGGATCGTGGTTGTTCAGGACATTTTATTCATGTGTATTCACTTGTATATATGTCAACAGAGTTTTGTTTCTTTATATACTTATTTAGGTAAAAACTACAGATCTTGTGCTACTATATCTTTTAAAATGTCAGAGATTGGTACCGTTCGGTGTAATAAATACATATAGCGTAATCTGCAAATCTTTTTGACTGCTGGTCATACAAATCATTTGAGAGGTGGAAATTGGAAGGATGTTTACTATTTTCTATTGATTCAGAAAATAATTCAAAGATGAATCAACTTTTTAGTGTCAGTCCTTTATTAAACCATTACCACAATCATGGATGAAACATAAAATATCAAATAAACCTATTTATGTTTATAGTGCATGCAGACATTTTTTCTGTTGAGATATATTAAGATCTCAGCTGTTTCCTATTAAATGTAGGTTATTTAAAATAAAACTGTAAGTCTTATATTTATATTTTAAGTTGAGGGTATTGTCAGTAATAATACTTAAATTGAATGTTCTAAAACCTCTAGCTTCTAGTGTAGCCTAACAGGAAACCACATACTGTTACTCCCTGTTTAATTACAGATGTCCATCATTTGTTGTGTGTGTATGTGTGTGCCTGTGTGTACACATATGACCTTCAAAGGTAAGGAGCACACACAACATGGATGCCCATTACTGAGTGCTTTATGGAGCTGTCCTTAGTATTTAAGCGCCATAAGCAGCTAATGACTTCCTTATTTTTACTGTTTGAAAACCTCTTCCAGTCTCTTTTTAGACTCCTGGTCATTGAAAAGAAACAAGAAAAACATCTGGTAGTTTTAGTGGATTAACAGGTTGCCGTGGGCTACTCTTTATTGGGTGGTATACATTGGCAGTGCTTCTTCAAAACACTTTCTGGCTGCTCTTTGTTTTTGCTTCTAGCTTTGCTGCTAGAGAAGGTATTTTTCTTAACGCAACCTAGTAGAGCCAAATCATTTATTCCTCTTTTTATGTAATAACATATGTATTGCTCAGTGTGATTTTTAAATAAAGTTAAATCAATCTGAAGCCTTTAAGACAAACACCCACACTGTTAATTATTATGTAAATTCAACTGCTCTTGATCTACTGCACATTCCCTTAAGACATGAAGCAAATTTGTTTTTAGTTTTTATGACATTTAACGGACATCAACAGTAATGATACCCTATTAAAGAATACATGTTTCAATAGCCAGGGGTCCTGGTAGTAATGTAAAGTAATTCAATATTTTGCGTCAAAGTCAGTGTTGGAAAAGCTAGAAAAACCTGAAGGCTTTTATTTTGGTCTTTTCTGTCTTCTCATTTTTTGTCAATAAGACAAATGCCACACAGCATCAGCCTTATACTTCAAAGTAAAGTGAATGTTTTCATTTCTCAGGAATGTCCAGAATCCCCCCCGAGCCCTTCTAGTGCTCCACCACTGGGCACTAAATAAATGCCCTTAGTGTTGCCTTTCACTCCACCTGTTAACCACTACCACAACAGACATCCTGTCACTCTCTTGTGCTTCTGTTAGGACAAACCTAAATAAGCTGAAGTGTGATTAGTTTGTTATGATGTATTGGTCCAAATCACTAATTGCAAGCACTTTTATATAATATATATATATATATATATATAATTAGCAAAAGTTACCAAATGTAACTTGGTAGTGATAGATTGACACCATTATTTACAATGAGCGTGAGTAGGTCTGCAAAATTATATCTTGGAATCAAGAAGCATCCATAGGCAATGTGCACCAAACCCCTGGTGCTTTGAAAGAAAGCAAACCTCATAAACACACCAGTCCTCTGTGGGACTTGATAGAGATTGAAAGAAGATTTTTGTCACTATAAAACACACACTGCATCGCAGAAGTTTGGCACGTCTAAAAATATACGATATTTCAGAACCCTGTCAGGAGTTGTTAAGGTTTTGCTGAATTTAGGCACGTTTTTGACTGATTCACAGCTAGCTCTTGTTAGTGTTGGAGCTGCAGTACAGCAGTATTTTCTAAATACCATTCAAAGTCTGTGCCCAGTTTTCTCACTTGAATGAGTTGTCTGGTTATGACATACTGTAGCTGCTGTCCAGTTTTCCTGGGAGCGATGCCAAATGGGGTCCCCCTTTCTATGCAGTATTATCATTAGAGAAGAATGTCAAAAGCGTCTGTGTGGTAAAAATGCAAACCCACTATTCTGCTTGTAAAACACAAATTGCATCTCACTGCAGCTATAGATTTAATTTATGTGGCTGACAAGCTATGAGTTACTTAAAACAGCTTTGCCATGTTATAACTGTATGGTGTGTTCTGATCTGAATATTGCTTTTTCTTGCTAACACTGAATGATGACCACCGTGAATGAGTTGGGAAAGCGCTTTGGGAGTCTTGCTTTTCTTTCTAATCAACATTAGGGTCCATCTAGACAGACTGACGCAGGGTCTGGCAAGAAAGCACTTGCTGCTGACTTGGGAGTCTTGCATTTGCTGGTGTCTGAGCTATTAATAGAGTTAGCCTGAGAATTCAGGCTAAGGTCAGCAATCAGATTCCTGCTCACAACTACTGAAAGAGAAAAAGAAGGAAAAGTCCCAGCCTCAAATTTCACTTTTCACATTCTTATTATTAATGTACAGGGTAATGAATTCATGCAGAAAGTCTGGAATGTAAAGTAGGGGTGCAGAAATATGGTGTGTTCTAGTGCCTACATCAGCTCACTGCTTTTAAGCTTTTTCATGTAATTCACACAGTGGAAAGTACTTTACCCCAGGAATGTGTCCCCGTCATCTCAACTATATTACTGTATGTCTTTTTAATTCATGAGGTGAACCATTTTATGGGCTGGAGCTGTGCTTCTAAACTACTGTTCTGACGCTTCTCAATCAGTACATCAGATGCAGAGTCAGGCAGTTTTCAACACATTTCACCTTATTCGTACCACTATGGGCTTGTAGATAAAAAGAATGAAAATAAAATGTTTGGCAAGGGCAGCAGAAGGCTAAATATTTTAGTATTTTATTTCCATATTATGTCAGTAATACTCACTCATGAAATGTAATTCACCATTATTATTGGTATATTTCTATTTTATTACAATTTAGGTGGCCAAGCATACTTTTCGATTATTTGTCTCAATTATCAAAGAGTTTACAGATAATTATAATTTAAATGTGTTGTGACATTAGTGTTTGAATGACATTTTACTGTATGTATTCCTTCAACAAAACAGCTGTGGCTTTTGTTACACTACCAAGTGTCTGACAGAATTATGGTTATTAGCGCACAGATGCTGGCTGAACGATGGCAGCTTTGTCAGCAGTCCATTCACACAGATACTTAAAGAGACATACAAGCACCGAACAAAAACACACAGTCACACACATCTGGAATTTGGAGCTTAACTTAGATCCACACAGGCCCGTCTGTCACACACTAATTTAAACAAATGCCAACACAAGACCACTTATTCCTCACTCACAGATGGCCTGCGTGGGGCTGAATATAGCCCTGACAGATTAATGTCATTGATTCTAAACCCAGTCAGTACATTCTGACCTCCACAGATTACAGGCTACTGAAAATGTTTAAATACTACATTTTCATTTTTACAGTAGTACCATTTTTGGTATTATTCAAGAAGCTTAGATGACCGGCTGGGTTTAAAGTTAACAATGTGTCCTGTTATTGAATTGCTTTTTCAGTTACTTTGTGTAGTCTTTTTTGTTTTTTGGAGATTATGCTAGTAACATCTGGTGGATTTTTCTCTGTCACATTATTGCATTTGTTGTAAAAGCACTCAAACACTTTAAAAACAGGAAGGCCTTTGGTATGTAACCACTTTTATACAGTACAATACAATTAATAATAGTTGTCCTTGTTAATAAAATAAAGGAATGTGACTTTTATAACTCCTTCAGGCATGTTGGTCATTTTTGACCTTTTGAGGTCATGACTGTGAAGAAATCCGCGAACAGATCCAAAGAGAAAAGCATAACCCTAGTAGTAATGAGATGTCATTCTATGCTGGGTTCCTGGTCTCTGGATCTCATGCAGCCGTCTCTGCATTGCTCAAAGCTTTTGCTCTCTCCACTTTGCTATCGCTCCATCACTGTTGTTAATTTCTCCTAACTTGCCCTTCACCCACTTCCTTCTCTTCGCATCATTGTCATGTTGTGTCATGCTGGCTCAGTCCCTGCTGTTCTCAGCAGTCATGAAGACCCAAGGCTGTTCCACATGGTTCCACATCTCCATTCAGATCAGCTCAAAGAACAGAGTGTTTCTGACTGCAGCCTCTTTAAAGAAGTTTGACTCCCAAATTTATTAGAGAGAGATGAATTTCTCATAAGTGTACCGTAAGTCTGTCTTATGGTGTAGTGACTCTATGTAGGTACAAGATTGTTTTCTGTTTTTTGCACATGGCATGGTACTGTAAGTTGTAAGCACAGGCTTAATGTTGGCAGACCAGAAGCACGTCTCTGTCTGACATCCTGACACATCTGCAAAAATCCTGTTATGAAACTGTCTGACAAAAATTGACAGTTTCAGTTGAGCATTTAATTATCATCTTAGCTTTACCACTAATTAACCAAAATAAAATCATTTAGTATTAGCTTAACCACCGTTACAGTGGACTGCACAGCTGGTCTTTGAGTTGCATTTGTCAGCTCTAGGCACTGCATTAAATCTTGTACTGTGTGAGACCCTGCGAGTTGCCACGTGTCTCACTGAAATTTTTATTTTGCTGCTCTTTTGACACCTCTGTTACCTGAGATGTGAGTGTTGTTGACACACACCATGTGCTATATATAATTTCGTGCTCTTTGATTTGAATTCAGCACACGACAGACATCTGCAGCAGTTTTCCCACAACTTGCACCTACATAGCACGTGTACAGCTTATTTTATGGTTCATATATAATTAAACAGTAAATCCCAGTGGAAATGGTGACAGTAAATATTTTAGCACCTTCAAAGTAGAAAAGTGAACATAGTTGACAAAAGGAGACTTGCTGTGTTTATATACAGTATACTACAAGCCCAGTGTCATGTTGTAGAAGCCCTAACTTTGACACTCCTCCATCCAAACTTGTGAACCTCACCCCATTCTCTTCATGTGCACAGACTATGCACTGCCTAAATAAATATTATCATGCCCCACTGAATGTACCCAAACACACAAGCTACAGTAGGACACCGCTCACCTAAACAAACCTGAGTTGACAGCCCTCTCCAGAGCTTTTAAACCACTGTGGTTAACCCTAACTTGTTGGAAAATTGGCTTTAGGATCTTCATTTTCTCTGGCTTCTAAAAACCAGAAAGATGTGTACTAAGATGGATGAATGCATTGTATTTAACCAGTTTATTAAACAGATGTAATGTGTAATTTTCTGCAGTAAACATGTGACACATTATTAGTAAGTAAAATGTTTATAAAAGGGCATGGGGTTTGTCAACACAACTGTACCTGGTGTTTACTCTCCTAAGTCTGTGAGTAAGCCTGATCTACACAAAGCTTTTCCTTCCCTTTCTGTCTGACCCTCACACTCTCATTTCTCTCCCTTTTCCACTTGCGCTGCTCTTTTCGCAGTAGCACCAGCCGTTGAGCCTGGGATGCAGCAGTGTGCAGCATTACGTTATTAATGTCTGCCTGTAAGACTGTGTAGCTCTGCTGCAGCTGGAGCCGCAAAAGGTTCATCTATACAAACCTGGAGCAGCTCACGGTTGGTCGCTGTCCTCTGCAGGGTCGTGTGTATGTTTTGTCTTGAAAGGCTGCACAATGGTAAGTGTAGCGTGTCATCTGCATTGCAATGAGATGTGGTATAAAATCAGCTAGACGGCAAAAGCCTTCGTTCACAGAGACTTTGTCCTGATTGATATCTAAAGAGGCAGGAACACGGTCAATCTTCTGGTTTTGACATTGAAATTGACAGTGTAATGCCGTGACTAGAAACTGTCTTGTGTTTTTAAAACAAGGGCTGTGCTTTAAAAAATTTACTGATGATTCTGGATTAACTGTGTGTACAATGTGCATTTAGTGTCATTGATACATGTATTTTTTGGCAGGGTACAATAGTGAGTGGTCGGATTTGTCATCTGTATACTACTGGTCATGGTACTTTCAGTAAGTGTTTCTCAGTTTCATATTTAAAATAGCTGTAGACCAAACAGGCTCTAACATACTATGTTGCAGGTTTGAATCTTATTGCACATTAGTTAGCACATTGTATGTTTGAAGTACATGCTCTAAAGTCACTGGTATCACATCACAAGATAAGATAAAAACATTCTATTTGTGTGTGTGTGTGTGTGTGTGTGTGTGTGTGTGTGTGTGTGTGTGTGTGTGTGTGTGTGTGTGTGTGTGTGTGTGTGTGTGTGTGTGTGTGTGTGTGTGTGTGTGTGGGTGGGTGGATGAGGATGGGGTGGGGGTGTTTGGGCATCAAGATTAGAGAAGCAGATTACGTCCGGGAGGAGAGCAGATGGAAAGAGAAGAAGGAAAGGGACAATTATGTGTAGTTCATGTTGGAATCCTCGCCAGCCAGGCACCACCCCAGAAGTCACTAGTGCCATCTGTTAAGGGTATATTTAAGTCACACACTGGCACACATCTGAATCATTGGACATTTCAGAAATAGTTTTATACAAACAAGCAGACCTCAGACCTGATCATTTACAGGTGAAAGGCAAATCTACTGTAACATCCCACTACCGTATTGTATGTATGGTAGTGGGATGTATACAGTAACTGCTGTCTAACAGCCTGGAGCTTTTTGCCCTAGTGTTTGAGAGATTTTGAACTTATTGTTGTGGTCTCAACTTAGGGTTTACTGCTTGTCAATCAATGAAGCTGTTAGGACCATAACAATCTACATATGAGATAAACAGCCCTTTTCCCTGAAGGCCAAGCTGGGTGGTATTGGATCCAGCTGACAAATCGTAAATGAAAGAAATGCTTACATATTGCTATATTTATCGTTTTTTCAGCCTAAGATCTAGAATTACTCAGAATTCTACCAGTGTGCATCTGACCTTGAAAGTATTTTAAAGTGTCATTTTAGCCAACAAAAGGATATTTAAAGACATTCAGCAAACCTTTGCTAGTACAAGCTCAAATTTCAATGTTAAGTAGTCAAGGTACAAATTGTTAATGCTCACAGATCATCTCCAAGACATATATTTTGTATAGTGCACTCCTAAACTACATTCATCATTTTAATGCATATTGTGCATGATGTAATAAATAGTCAACTTCACTACCTGCCCTGTGGCTTGACTGCTATAGTTTAAGCTATTGAGGAATGAATCTGAGAATAGTTTATTTGTTTCCAGTTGATTTGTGCCTTATACCAAGTCAGGAAACCCAGTCCAGACGCTGACATAATTGCTCTTATTAAACCTATTTAAGGCACAGTGCTAACAGTGTTTCAGCAGGTCTGTGGCTCCCACCTTAGACTTTCAGTAGCATTGTGATAAGGTACAGCAGGAGCCAAAAATCACACAAAGTGTTTTTTGTTCATGTACAGTGGGATTTAGACAAGCTGGAATTCAGTGGTGCTGAAATGAGGCCACACACCGACCCACCAACGTCCTTAGAGCAGGGTTCACTGCCCAACAGATGTTGGGTTTATTTTGTCTGCTGTCGCTTTTTCTCTCACAGGTGTTGTTTTTGCTGCTTTGCTTGGGTGTAACAAAGTCTAAATAAAGCCTTAATAGCCTCACTTACACTGGAACCTATTTGTGCTATTTGTTTAATGCTTTTTTTCGTGATTCGACAGTTTGTTTAGCAGGAAGCAGAGAAAGGCAACAGGCGTATTGTTTGGTTTAATTCTTAATGGCAGGTTCTAAACAAGGCATTGACATGTTTTTAAGTCTGCCAGCAATAGTGGAAACAATGCAGTCACTGAGTTCAGTAGACGTCAGGCCCTTTGTTGTGGCTGTAATTTCACAAACTACTGACTGTAATAAGTCCTTAAACTGTGTGATATTATGAATTTAGCTAGAACAAATTATACCGTGCATGCTCTTGCTAATGATGCAGTTCAGACATCTCAAACAGTGCAAGCAGCCTAAAATTAGAATATTGTTTGCAATGCTCTTATTTTCTGCTGGTTTTATGTGTGCATTTGTTTTGTAGCGCTCTCAAAAATGATGAATATATGTCCCTGTGGACATGCAGCATGGGGAATCCACTGGTGTCAAGGTTTACCCACACAAACCTGGGATCTAATGTCCCTCCTAAACTTGTGGAAACCTTTAGATAGCAGTTGATTGCGATATACTATTGGTTTAAAACAAAGAACAAAGGAATTACCTGACTTAATATGGAAAAGCCACATCAGAGCCACATAAACCATTGTTGCAGTGTGCCACGTTTTAAAGGGGAAAAAAACTGAGTGTGAAAAAGCTTTAGCGCCTTTTCAACAGGAATTTCTCTGTGTCAGATAAAATGCTTTAATTGAATGGAGGAGGAAGTGTAGGAAGTGTAGGTTCAGCAGCTCCAGCAGCTTCTCATTCCTGGCTATTGTGCAACAGTATTTATGTTCCTGCAGAGATGGTGGATATCTGTTTCACAGTGCGCCAGCCTACACTGCATGTAACTATACTATTAAGACATTTAATCCAGTTTCTCACGCAAAGAGAAATTGCATACATCGCCTATATTTTTTGTATTGGTACATGGTCATAAACACCCAGCCCTGTGGTGATTCAATGATAGGGCAGTAAGTGTACGAGACAAAGCTGACCTGAATTGACACAAATGACTTTATTTAGGTACTTTTAAATTTGGTTTAGTGAGATGCCACCTCTACAGTAGACGTTTGGATATCTCATACTAGAAAAATCAGGCCTGTGGCACATGTGGATGCAGTAAAGTCAAGCTACCTCTCGTCATTAACAGCAGGTGGCACTAGCCTGCCTCCACTGTCTGTTCCCAGGGGAGACTTGTGGCAATGCTGCATCCTCCCCACCTACACTATACAGCTCTGTTTGTGCAGACGCGGTTAGTAAATCACATCCTAAGCATTTTTGAATAGCACTGTTTTGCAGTGGCCTCACACAACCCTGCTCCCTCCTGACCCATGTGGCATCAAAATGACAAATAGACAGATATGACTAACAATGTGATCTATGCAGCATCATCAACACCATTTCACTGTCATATCTGATCTGTTTGTCTGTGTAGTCTCTTCATGTATATCTGAAAGTTCTACATACAAGTTAGTACTTGTACGTGTGTGTGTGTGCAGCCCGAGTTTGTATATCTACTGTAAATCTTTCTGTTCCGTGGGCACTGTCAGCCTTTTTTCATGGTAATCACCTTCATGATGAGGGCCAGCCAAAGGGGACTTAGGCTGATGTGAAGTCATCTCCCCCAGACACCACATTCCTTTGCAGAAACTTAAGTCTCCCATTTGTTAGACTATATTTGTTTCTACCTCTTTCTAATTCAGACCAATTTTTACACATCACAATGAATTAAGTTTTGTGAAATTTGACTACTGTGGCCTACATAGTATAGACAAGGCATGGAAGCTGTGTTAAGTCTCTGAGGTTGACTCAGTCTGTTAAACCTAGTCATGTAGCTCTTTTTTTTTTTCATAAAGTCATACAAAAATGACAGGAGCCTAATCACAAAATCCTTATTTCTTAAGAGTGACTGATTATTATAAGATTTGAAAAGCATAAGGATTCATCTGGATCAGCAGAAAAGGCTTTGTACTGTGGCCCACTTAAGTGTGTGTGTGTGTGTGTGTGTGTGTGTGTGTGTGTGTGTGTGTGTGTGTGTGTGCACGGGTACACGCACGGGTGTGAAAGTGTAGTAGATAAAATGATTATTTGTAGCATGTAGGCCACCAGTCACCTCTCCTCCCCACCGCCCACACGCTGACTGACTCATTTTGTGCCACCCTGGGCTTGGTACTACCAGCTGGGAGGTCTGGGTTGGATGTGATGACCATTGTATCAAGTTGTGCTCTGATGTCTTTGTCTGATGTTCAATCCCAAATACTGTATTATTGCAGTTGGACCTTTATGTTTTTATATATTACTTCCTCTACGCCTTTTAAAGCTCCAATTAAAATTTATTTCTGAATTGTATAGGACTGTAATTTCATGAACATAAATATTCTTGTTAAGGGCAAAGATGTTGTTTTTGTGTGCAATCGTTTGTGTGATGGGTTGGATCTCACATGTGGCTTTAAGAATGAGGCCACGAGAGGCTTGCAGCAAGGCAACAGGACAGATGTCAAGCTCCCTGCACAGCAGCACCTCTTCTCAAGTCAAGGCAACTATACAGACAGCAGCTGCTGCTGCTCATCTAAATGTCAGCTGTTAGACGGATCTGAACTTGAGAGCAGGGTGGAGCTATTGAAATGCTCTAAATGCAAAGATAGAAGCGTACCTGTAAAAAAAATATGCTTCCAGGGGGAATATCTAGAAAATTGGATGCCATTTGACTGGCAAGGCAGAGAACTAGGTTTGCTTATGTAACGCGGGGTGCACTGGAATTAACTGAAGAAGTGACAGTGGGTCTGAGGACTCCCGGGACCTTTAACTGGTTGCTGTCTTATATTTCTGCTCTCCGGTAAAACTAAAGGAACATCACTGGTTGTGATAACATGGCAGCTCATTCAGAAACAAACAGTGACACAGAGGTATGTGCTTGTTATTTTATTGGAACTTTTTGGAATTGGAATTGGAATTTTATTTTTTGTGATAGCATGGAGTAGTAGTCTGTGGCTGCAGATTTTCTTTGTGCATTATACAGATATCCTCATGAAGCAACACAGCAGCTGCACCCCTCACATGAATGCACATGACTTGGCTTAATGCTCAAACAGGACGTCATGAGGCTTTTGTGTTATAAACTCTTCCATGTCACAGTACAGTTTAGTTAATACGGCTTTGTTTTTACCTGCAGTCGATTTGTAAGACAGTAACACACTTATTGATCAGGTGTGCAGGCTTAATGCACTAGAGTACAGTGAGTGCCTGGTGGTGGAGGATGTTGTTGCTCAGCTTGACATATTGACAGGAATATGTGCGTTAGAGATGCTACACCTTAAGGTACAGTACCAGCCTCCTTTTTATCTCCCTTTGCCTTACATGTGTTGTGCATACACTGACTGACAAAGCAGAGACAAACTGTTATTTGAGGCAAATGGGCACAATATATGAAGTTTTGATCATGTCCATAGCTGCAGGAGTGAGTGCTGAGGGCATACTATTTCCATCTCTCCTTACTGTTCACTGAGCCAGATTCACACAGAGCCCTGCTATAACTATCCAAACAACCACAGCATTCACACAGAGTGCACATGGCTCACTTCACCACCTGCTACTGGCCTCACCACAAGGGGAAACCTCACTGGTATTCAGCCTGTGCTTTCCACAACATTCACTTTTTAAGAAAGAATAAACATAGAGTGTTGTTTCTGGTCTGGAGGCCTTTGAGTAGCTATACTGGTGCCTTTTCTTCAAAAATGTGTAAAACTAAGGTTTAAGATCATGGTGTGTCTAAAGTTGCAAACGCAATCCCACTGCATGCACAAATCTCCCACACTTACGCAGCATTACCGCCAGCAGCGACGAAGCTTGCCAGGCAAAAATGATTTAGCATTCATTGAATGATAGCATAGTAATTATTGTAGTTCGATTATAAATGACTCTGTCGACTGCGTTTCCTCTCAAGCTGAAATGCGCTTTCATCGTGGAAGGTCAGTATCAACATGCAGAATGGTTTCTTTATGACTCTGGGCAGCTGATGATTGCATTTCCCATATCATACATGGAGCATTTGAAGTCGGCCTTCCCCTGAGAGCTGTGTTTCATGCAACAAATCATCATCCATCAGCGCCGTGGCAGCCAAACTCACTACCATGATCCAACATTAACAAAGCAGCGCAGTCAACCATGCAACGTTTTTTGCTTTGAATTGGCTTTCATGTCCTTCAATTGTTTCTCAGGGACTACACAGGTTAGCCATGAATGCTGTAATCCCATCGTTAAAGATATCTTGCATCTCTGAAGTATTTCCTCTCAATGGTCTCTTTGATAAGCTTTGACTGAAGGATTGTTTTTTGTTGTTGTGCAGCTACCTGCACAGTCTGCTTATTAAAATGATTGCGTTCATTGAACCGCATCTGCAATAAGCGACTCTCCGCTCTTTAATTATTTAATGACAAACGGGACATTCCAGTCTAAGGTGTCGGAGGAGATCTTTGATGGAAGACGGTGATAATGGAAGTGACTCTTTAGAGGCATCCGTGCACCAGAAGTGCAATTTTATCTGTAACGCAGGAAATACCTAATGAGGCTGTATCATTACCAAGGGCTTGGTGTCCACATAGCATTGTATAATTTCTCTGTCTCATGTATTTGGCTGTGTTGAAAATGTGAATAGTGTGAGGAAGTCTTTAAGGGTGAGTGAAATTAAGTTGTTCTATTATACATGGAAGCTTATTTGTCCAAAAGTAGTTCCTGAGCCTTTGTGTGTTTCTGAGGGATTTCCTGTCACGTGTTTGGCTCCAGGGTCTCAGCTGCACCTTGCCAATTTTTGGGCTTGACCAAGCCGCACTGTGGTTGTTCCTGCTCTCAGAACAATTTATTCTGCTCTTCTGCTCTTGACCTGTAAACTCTGCCTGGCAACAGTGATGAAAAAAGTTGCATATTGAACTGAATTGTATCTGACGGTTATGGAAATTCTAATTGGTTCAGGTCTCAGCTGAGAGTCGTTCCAGTGGGATTCTGTGTGGAAGATGTGAGAAATTGATGTCAGAGCCCATTAGGATTGTTTGTTTCACATCTAAATCTTACACACTGACAGGCCACACCTTTCACTTGGTGGGGAGGTCAGGAAGCATGGAGGTTTACAGTTTGTCCTTTTATGAAACAGTGTTGATGGGATCTGATCTGATGGTTGGTCTGTTTATAGCACACACATACATTTCTATAATAATGTTTTCTCTGCTGACTTTGGTGTGGTAGTGTAAAGTCTGTTGTGTTTAAACAGATGAGCTTGTGAGAAATCCATCCCAATGAGATTTGTCTAGATCTGTAAACTGTAACTGTGCTTTTAACACTGCTCACACTGTGAAGTGATGGCCTGGGTGGTTTGGTAGGAGAGGAAACGTTGTTCTGGCTTCCAGTGTGCCTTACATAGCCGCTTCAAGCCCTTAGAGGAAAGTGAATCTACCACCTGTAGTACTGCTGCCTCATCACTTTGATTTAAAGACAGCGTAACCAGATAGTTTGTGCGCCTCAGAGAAGAAAGCTGTGACCCACCTCAGAAGGGAGGGAGGGTTATGTTCGTGCATGCTACTGGAGGAAGGTCTGTGTGTGTGGAATTTATTAGAAATCTAATGCACTGATGAGGTGTAGTACCAGGTCTCCGGGCCCGTATCACGTATCTTAACTGTGCGAGTTTTATTAAGGCAGACATTTTGCCATCATGGTGGTGTTACTATCGGAGCAACTTGCTGCATACATTTGCACATGAATGAGGAAAGCTCCTTAATGCTTAATGATGTATGTGAAGACGAGTATGTTGCTCATATAAATAGTTGATCATTAATTCATTGATCAGCTTAATTAGTGAGTTCATCAGCAAAGCATGTTATGTTTAATGTATCATTTGTATTTTAATGATGGTACATGAAGCTCAGGTTGCTCATTTTATGCTTCGGGTGGATAAATGGTTCGTTTCTGTTACAACCCCACCTCCACTATTATCTTTGTGGCTGGCTGTGCACCTGAGAACCGAAGAGGTTTAAAAGTCATCTGAAAATGTGATTAATCTTTTTTTTCACTATTACCATACACACTGTAGACCCGGTGTCATTATATCCAGACTGGTGTGTATAACATGCTTGTGTGAATTGTTATTGTGGGCATTAAAGTGGAGGACTTCTTGGATGAACGTAGAGTAGATGTAGCGTTGGAGTGTGTACTCCTGTGTGGGCTGGTGTGTGGCCTGTGAATGGTGACGTGCTTCTCGTCAATGCTGCTGATCAGTGCCCCTGGGCGCTGAGTGGCTCTGTGGGGCTGAAGGACGCTGCGTCCTTTCGGATGGAGGCGTATAAATGCTGGAGCCTTTAGCCTCAGCTTCCTGCTGCCTGCTGAAGTGGGCATGAAGAGCAGTGTACACAGAGGCAAGAAGAGGCTCTACGCGCTGATTAAAGGTACCACAGGTGAGGCTCTGCATCAGAGGAGTTGAGATGAGGCACTGCGTGGAGGGATGGTGAGCATGGTTCGTGTTGCAAATTGTTCTGTAGAAGAGCTAGTTTGTGGTTTAATGTCAATTCTGAACAGCTCACACTGAATTTACTAAGTTTACAAATGCTACCACCGCTCTCTGACCCACTTCTTTTGCACCAAAACTATTTGAAATTATTGTGATAATGAACCTTGACGCGCCTTTGCGGTCCACCCAACAGATTGATGTAGGTCGACCATGTTCGGCATTGATCTCTGTGCTTTGACAGTATCAGACTGAAAGCAGGTCACCGATTTCCTAAACAGTGAAACTGTCAATTCCTCCTCTGCCCGCAAGCTCTAAATCACTGCATAATTAAAACTATGAACCATGGATGGAGAGCATTGGTAGAATAATATGACCAGTGTTTTCCTTAACTCAAGTTCAAGAATAGTGGGACAACATTGGACTTTTATCAAGTTGTGAGTCATTTCCACTTGGCATTGGAACGTGTGTGTTTCAACTCATTGCTCAAACGTTCAATGAGCCTACATACATTATGCATACTGTAATGTTAACTGCATTCTTGGGGTTGCCTGAAACATCGAGCAGGGCGATAGAGGAACTAATAATGTTAGACAGTAATGGAGGGGCAGGAGGCCAGACCAGACCAACAACATAATATCAGAGACTGTGGAAACAACTGCCCTCCAAATGCCGTTATGCATCGCTCAGTCATGTTGGTGGTCGCGCTGTCTCAGCTCTGCACATACCATTTCCTGTGGTAAATGGTATGTTCTTCATATGTTGCTACTTTTCTCTTCTTTAAACATAATTTAATATTTTTTCATCCTTGTTTCTTGTCCTCGTCTGCCTCGCCCAAACACATTTACCCTGCTCCTCATACTGCTGTAATTTCCTCACTCTCCATCCTTCTCTTTCCTTTCCTGACATTTTGCTCTGTCTAACCTTAAAAAACGTCCCCACACGTGTACTTCCTTCTGGTCGGAGATTGCAGAGTGCACCATAGCCCCGGTTGCAATGGAGGACAGTGATCATGAGATTCAGTCTTCATCAGATGAGCAGGACTCCTGCCCTGCCTCCCCTAATCAAAGCAGGCTCCCTGATGCTGAGCAGGTACCAGTGACACCTCTGAAACTCCTAAACTTCAGTGAGAGAGAGAACTTTTAAATACACTCCTCTCTTCTTAACGTTCCCTGTTCTCCAAAATATAGCTATTTGCCCCCCAACATAAGTTATTATAGGCATTTATAAAAGTTTGTTTTCAGTCCTCTGGATCTCAATCTTCTTTTCTATATCTGCATCTTTGCCTCTGCATCCTCCCCTGCATTGCCTCATCCACCTCCCTCAACCGTGCTCTCTCTCTAGCAGTCGAGCCATTCAGATGACTCAGAGGTGGAGAACATTATGCAAGACCCTCACCACCATGGAGGGCATGGCAACTACCAACATGACCACAAGCACCCCCACCATCATGGGCATGAGCCTCATGATGAGCACAGGGAAGCAGAGGGCGATGACCGCCCCCATACCCCGTCTTTTTTGCGCCCTCCTGTGGCCAGTAGCGCGCAGTCTGATTCCGGTTCAGAGCCCAGTTTACCGCAGAACAGAAGTGGGGAGTTTGACTTGCCATCACTTGTCAGTCCTTCCAGGCCCAAGAGCCCCTGGGCCCGGTTTGACCCATACGACAATAATGAGGTAAAACAAGGAGGTCGAGCCAGAGCAGAGATCTATGTGGTTTAGTTTGACTTTACAGGACACATGCAAGACTGTATGAGATGAGCTGTTTTTGCTTAGTGTGGTCAAACATGTTTGATTTATGCTTATTTTCTTCGGAGGGACAAGACTTTGTCGTAGTGTTGTTGTCGCCTGACTGTTACTTTGGGAAAGTTGACATCCTGCGAATAGGACAACCACACACACATAAACAAATACACAGTGATAATTTATTCTTTTGTCTTTGTGTGTAGGACCAGGACAAGGAATATGTGGGTTTTGCAACACTGCCAAACCAGGTGCACCGCAAGTCAGTCAAGAAGGGATTTGACTTCACGCTCATGGTTGCAGGTAAATCCTGCTGTGATCTTAACTTAGAAGCGATTTATAATCACACACTCTTAACCTTGGTGTCTTTGTCTCTGCTGTTTGTTTGAAGGGGAGTCTGGCCTGGGAAAGTCCACCCTGGTCAACAGTCTGTTTCTCACAGATCTGTACAAAGATAGGAAGCTGCTCAATGCTGAAGGTGCTTTGTTTCGATTCTGTGTTTGTTTTTTTGTTTGGTAAATATTTGTTCTATAATATATCATGGCTGATAGTAAAACATTTGTTTGTCTGTCACCTCAGAGCGAATCACGCAAACAGTAGAAATCACCAAACACACAGTGGATATAGAAGAGAAAGGAGTTAAACTGAAACTGACCATTGTGGACACACCTGGGTTCGGAGATGCTGTCAACAACACTGAATGGTACAAGTCAAATGACCTCCACCTAAATGAGTTGATAAATCCTTACAGTGCTGCAGGCAGCTTAAAATCACGTGTGTGTTTTTGCTCTAGCTGGAAGTCAGTGGCTGACTACATCGACCAGCAGTTTGAGCAGTACTTCAGGGACGAGAGTGGCCTCAACCGCAAGAACATCCAGGACAACCGCGTGCACTGCTGCCTCTACTTCATCTCGCCCTTCGGTCATGGGTATTCCTCTAGGGGCTAGTTAGCTGTGCAGCTCGGCTTTGTTGCGATTCTTAGAATTAACTCCTTGCTGGCATTATGCCTTGTAATCATACTGAAAGCAGACAAAGCTAGTTTTATCTCTGCCTTTGCATGATCTAAAACCTCAGCCTGGATGTTCATTAACATCTACCTGAGTAACCAAAATCTAGTGGAAATACCTGATGTACCTGTTGTCAATGACTCGTGAATTTGCATCTGGTGCAGTGCTTTCTCGCGAATCAGTTTTGCACTAAACGTTGACAGTCTTCAATACGTCTGTGCCCATCCACTGATCCACATTACTGTGCTCATAAAGGAAACCAATATCCCATCTACCTCAGTAATGGTGCAGTGAGTTTTCTGTCACATCTGTAGAGAAGCTGCTCCCTCTGCTGATGAGCTTCAGTTATTACTCATTAGCTCCCACACAGAGAGGTCACCCACTGCCATCGCTCCTCCATCTTGACAAAATGTTATGACCTAAAGATGAATGTCAAATTATTGTTATCACACTTTCAATATATAGTATATATAGTAACTATATATATTTTTATATAGCATAATATAGAAATTAATGCATCACACGATGACTGCTGAGATAATGTGTACGTGACGTATCTCTTGTAGCCTTCGACCTTTGGATGTGGAATTCATGAAGGCTCTGCATGAGAAGGTCAACATCGTCCCTGTTCTGGCCAAAGCTGACACTCTGACCCCTACAGAGGTCAAGAAAAAGAAAATCAAGGTAAGACTAATCTCAGTTTTATGATAAATATTTGTATGTTTCTTCCCTTAACCCTTGTGCAGCCTTCGAGGATGTCAAAAGGAAAATAGGGGGCGCTCTAAGCTCAAAAACCACACAAGGGTTTGATAAAACAGCCACAGACAGATAATAAATCACAACACGCTGAACGGTTGGATGAACTTGTTCATCAGATGACCCACACGTGTTCATTGCTTGGATGTAACACCCACGAAGGCTGTTTTATCCAACCCTTGTGTGGCTTTTGAGCTTAGAGCGCCCCCTATTTTACAGTGGGGTCATTTTGACCCCTCGAAGGCTGCACAAGGGTTAAATCAAACAGTAATTACTTAGTTGTAGTAGTAATACTATTAGATTCCATTGTAATCTAATAGTATTACTCCAGTTCTCACTGTACCTTCTCCTTTGTGTTTTTGCCCATAGATCAGAGAGGAGATTGAACAGTATGGTATCAAGATATACCAGTTCCCAGACTGTGACTCTGATGAGGACGAGGACTTCAAGCAACAGGACCATGAGCTGAAGGTGTGAAGAGTAAAGCCAGCAGTAGCTGACAAGCATGAATTTGGAATAACAGCTCGAGGTTTTGTATTTAAACTTGTGCAATGGAGCAGTTGACATGCACACGGGTAAAAAGTGTAATATTAATGCTTAAACATTTGTTTAAAGACTATTTTTTCCAATAAAATCAAATTTGATTCAAACAAGTTAATGTTTGAAGTTCAAGTCATAAATAACCCACATAACCTAAACATAACAGAGGAAAGAATGAAACACATCAACACCCACAATGTTTCTTATTTTCTGGTGCTCTCCCCAAAAGGAAAGCATTCCCTTTGCAGTAATTGGCAGCAACACGGTGGTGGAGGCCAAAGGAAAGCGTGTGCGAGGCCGCCTGTACCCCTGGGGCATCGTAGAAGGTACCATAGACCCTGTTCCATCTTAAGCCTTCACACATTTGTTACAGCTGCCAATGACAATTACAGCATTTTGGTGTGTTCATTGATTACTTGGCTTTTCTATCCTCTCGCTGGGCTTCACAGTGGAGAACTCTGCACACTGTGATTTTGTGAAGCTGAGGAACATGCTGGTTCGCACACATATGCAAGATCTGAAAGATGTGACCCGCGAGACGCACTATGAGAACTACAGAGCCCAGTGCATCCAGAGCATGACCCGCATGGTCGTAAAGGAACGCAACCGCAAGTATGCTCAGCGTGAAACACACAGAACCAGTCTAGGTCCATTTCTTGTTTCATTCATAGCTTTTAGGTGACACAACCCGTTCATATTTAAATGACTTGTACCAGTACTGTGTGCAGGTCAAAGAACCTTCTCTGAAACCATGTTAAGTACTTATAACATGATGAACTTGTGAACAACATTTCACTGCAGTAAACTGACCAGGGAGAGTGGCACAGACTTCCCCATCCCTGTGGTGTCTGGAGTGACGGACGAGACAGAAAAGCTCATCCGAGAGAAAGATGAGGAGGTACGCCACGGCAACCACGAACCGGAGTCTCCCCACCAACAGCATGATCAATACCACGAGCCTGAGCCAGAATACAGTTGTGACCACAATGATTACTCAGAGACACACGCAAATCAGTTGGTTGATGAAGCGCTTTGAGAGTCTTCAGCCCATCAGTTGTTTAAGTGCACTCAGAGGCTGGACAACATGTCCCCTAACCTTGTCCTCACTATGTCCTCTGGACCTGTGGATAGGAAATCATACCAGCTACTTCCCTTTTCCACATGCCCTGGCCTGTAACGGCCCGTACACAAACCCATCCAACGAACCAGTCCAGACGAGATACCAATAAAAACACACAGTAGTCAATGACTAAATACAAATAGCATGAAATATGATATTCGTTATCAGGGAATATATAATGTTCTCTGTTATTACTTAACCTATGTGATAGACCTGCTCTATTATAATGGAGCAGGTGGGTCTGTTCGTGGTGAATTATTACAGCCGTTGTCTTTTTATTCCTTCCCATTTCCCCACTAAATTTATTTATTTTATCAAATAAAAAGATAATGTTTCCTCCGTTGTTTATTTTTTTGTGGTGAATACAAAAAAATTGGGGTAAACATGACTTTGTTACTGTGACATGGCATCGCACTGTAGGTGGGAACATGGATGTAGATCCTCCCAACGGTACCTTTATACTGGACATACTACATGTGTAATACAGACAATAAAATACAACATGAAACACTATTAATGACTGTATAAAGAACAATTATTAAAATATTAACATAAAGAAGAAGGAACTGTTTAGCCAATAAAAACTACTGGTTTCCTCGCGTCTGTCAGCACAGGTCACGTGATCTATCAACAGGCTGAACTTCGGCGCGTTATTGACTTGTTTACTCTGTGCAGTCGTGTGTAAATAACGTGCTGAGCTCTGAGGTGCTGTGAGAATATCGCTACTGAGGCACTAACGTCTGTCTTCCCTCTCGTTGCAGCTGCGGCGGATGCAGGAGATGCTCCAGAGGATCCAGGATCAAATGCACACTCAGAAAGACGCCTATTAGCATGTGACACCAGACACCACTCTGTAAATGTCTCTCTGTCACTGGGATGAAAAACCACATCCACCCAAACACCACACAACCTCATCAACAAGCACGTTACACATGGATCAGGGACCTGCGAAGAGGTGGTAAGATGTTCTGACCTTTCCCTTTATCCTGTCCAGAACGTCTGACATATCAACCCTCTGTTCTGTCAGATATACGATCATTTTACAAATGAACACTTTTGATTTTTGTTTAGATGAATCAGTCACTAGTTTAAGGGTTAGTTCACACATCTGAACTTTGTTTAGCCACATGATCACAGAGTTGGTTGGAGTTTTTTTTTTTATTTGTTTTTTTTTACATATGGTCTATGAGGTTTACATCTATTTACTGGTGACCTGCTCCAATTTTTTATTACATCTTTCTGGTGCAAGTGTGTATTGTTGCTATATGTCAACATGATTATATACTTTAATAATTTAATTTTCTATATTCCACAACCATTGTTTCTGTCTCTTTGCATTATTTAACTAAGTGGCTTGTCATTACTGATGGATGATTGTTTTATGAAGACTTCCCTTTGGCTGAGGTTCCTGTTCATTAGATTGATTTTTTTCTTTTTCTTTTTTAGTTTTATTTACATGTATGTTTACCCAGTGTCTGCATGTTCGTCATAGCTGCCGTTAGTGGTGCTGCTCAGTGTTGGCCAGTCTAACTGCTTCCTGAACGTTTAAAATGATCTGGCAACGTGCGACAGAGACGTCCGCAGATTGTTCATCTCATGAACCATCAGCACGTGGTAATCGTTGAGACTTGAGAAGACAGAAGCCCTTGTTTTAATGACAGGAACCCCGGACGCTAAGCAGTGTATTTATTTTGGTTTTGTGAAGGTTATCAGGTCATTTTTGTGATTAGGTTGTTTATGTTAAATGGAAATATGTAGCTACTCTGTTGTCAGGAAAAACATATTGGATGGATTCAGTTTTAACTTTGATGGTATGTTCACCTCAGAGAAAGCCTGATATGGACGTATGCTAACTTTAATGTTTATTTTACAACCAAAGCCAAAAACGAGGAAATTAGTTCCCTTAAGTTGATTAAATGTGACTTTTGTTTTATATTGACAGGAAGAATTATTTTGGAAAATGGTTTCAAAGACAAAAATGCTAGAAGTTGCTGAGTGAACCTTTCTTGCTGATTGTTTCTATAAAGTAAAAATGTTTTATTGGATATGTCAGCCTTGGTTAATTAGATACAGAAACATTCCCTGAGCTTCTGTCCCAGAGTCAGACATGGCTTTTCTTTGTTTTATATCAGATGTCTTTTGTTATTCTATGTTATGGAGTCTATTTATGTAATAAATGAAACACAGATGAAGAGGACAATTTGTATAATTTTTAATATTGTAATAAAATACAAATATAATTTCATGTCTCCATTACACACTGGGTTTGCTTCATGCTGTGAACATTCATTTTCTCTGCCTTTAGTTAATAAATTAGTTTGAACTTGTACCAGTGGGAAGAGTTTACGTTTAGTGTCTTTATAATGTGACTATATGACTCCTGTATAAGAGCTACTGTAGGTTGACTGTAGAATCCTTTTGAGCTGGATCTTGATGTTCTGCCTCCAGTCTCACTCCGCTCGTCATGAGATTCACCTGTACCAATTTATTTAAACAGATAGTTGTGAAAAATGTATAGCGCAATAAGTAAAAATGTCAAACTGCATTGAAATGGTCTTTAGCTGTCTGTAGTATCTGCAACTCGGTGTACAGAACCAATCCTGGCCTCAGAGCTGCAGCAACCAGCCAATTCAAATGTAGGACTGTTAAATAATGTCCATCCCAGTTTTCATGAGGTTGATATTTGATGTAAGCAAACCAACTGTTCAAAATTAAAAACAACTATTCTGTTTGTCAAGCCCAGAAATAGACACGATACGCTAAAAAAAAAAAAAAAAAAACATTGCTTCAGACATCTGTAAACATAATAAAATTTATTTCTTTTTTATAAATTTTTGAATTGTACATATTTTCCACAGCTTTTTACATTATACAGTTCGATCTAAATGCAGCCCAGTATTTACAGACTATACAACTTAAACTTTCTCCATAGGGAAAACGCGCAACGTTGCTTTTTCAAGTATTTGAATCCCTGTTAACTTTGACACGTTTTGCTGGTTACAATATGACTGCAGTTTGTTCAGGATCGTTTCTGTGAAAATTTGCTGCTTTATTTTGTACGTAATGGGCTCTGCTACTGTAATCATATTGCATCAGAACAAAACTCGAAATTAATGGGCTAATACTTGCCAAAGTGGCTAAATGTGATTACAACAGAGGGGCAGGTCTGTAGTCATAACACCGATATACAGCACTGTACATGGTCCCAGGAAAAGAAGGCTAGAACACTTACAATACAAAGGTTATTCTCCACATGATACAAGCAACAGCACATCTTAAAACACAAACTTCGTTATAAAGGTTACATTTTACATACACTGGATACTTTAATACATGATACCTTAACGTAATTGCATTTTCTTAAAAAAAAAAAAAAAAAAAACAACACGGGGCAAAATTTCTGATGAGTGCATAACTCCCTATGTTTTCACTGATGAGTACATTCAGATTAAATTAGGAGGACACAGCCTGTTGCTGTTCTAGTGCCGTGCTGAACTTCAGGCGTGACGCTCATTGATGCTAATAAATACATTTTCACAGTGCTGACTTTGGGAAAGAGTCTGGGGGGAAAAAAATGCTGTTGGATTTGTCCGCAGCGGTTCAATTAGTACCAAACCCAAGTAAAAGTAAAAAATACATTCCTTCTGCAACTCGCCGAAGTCGACAACACGCCAGAACGCACAACACACATCCTGCTACCACACAGGACAGCAAAGACGCAGAGTCCACTGAAGGAGCTGTTGGGTATCAACGTGGACTCTCCAAGCACTCGGCTCTCAGGCTTCGTGTCAGACTTTCATCTGTGACACATTTTCTACTCAAACACCTCTGTTTGTTGCATTTCAATTTAGGGTCATGGAGTCATACAGACAAAAAAGCTTTTAAAAATATATTCACAGCTGTGCCTTAAATCACAACCTTTGTTAGGTGCCCAGTTATCAGTGAGTTTTGAGCATGGCTAGAGATGCTGAGAGGTTCTGGTTCAATTCCAGCCCTGACATAACTGCACATGCTCTTACTTTGCATCACTGCTGATACTATTAACATCACTGGAGGATGGTGTGCGTCGCATGGGCAGCAGTAATACAGAGCAGCCAGCAGGGGGAGCTGTTGTTACGTAGGCCAGCGCAGAGGACTGCAGCTCCTGTTGTGGAGGTGCAGTCCAGGCCGTGACTTAGCTCCAGCCCTGCAGCATGTGCTTCTGCTGAGGAGGAGCTCTGCTCACATTCCTAATGTGCTGGTTATGGCGGGTCCAGCTCCCTGATCCTATGCTGTCACTCTGAACCCCATGATGGACGCCACCAGCCAGCGCAGAAACTCACAGGATGCTCTCACGGTAGCGCACGAAAAGCTTGTTAAAATGACTACTGCTCCTTTAACACTTTCACATCTGCCTACTGACTATTGACCACATTCAGCCCGACGTCCCCCGATTATAAAATCAGGATTTTCACTGTTGTAGACTAGTATTGAACAAGGATTGAAGTTACAGGAATGACCCTGGTTGCTTCTCAATAGCATTAATGCTTATGTACCAAGTGGATCATCCAGGACCCAGTAGCCCTCACTTTGGGCTTATCGCTGGCTGGTCTGCAGCCTGTGGTTCACCCCGACCGCGGGCCGTCTCTAACTGCGGCCCGGCGGTCTTGTCTGCAAGGTTCAGGCCAGCTTCAAAGTGCTGATGGGAAAGGAGGGCATGGTCACCATTGTCACAGGGTTGAGCACCGTCTGACCCACCAGCTGTGGGTGGTGGGCCACCATTTGGGTGCCCACTGCTGTCTGCTTGCTAACAATGGCGGCAGCAGCCTGGCTAGGCGTTGGGCCATTCACCTGTGGGTGAGCATGGTTTATCGTGTGGGTGATGTGACCAACCACAGTCGGCTGTGTGACGGCCACCGGCTGAGAATAGAGGGCGGGTAGATGCTGGCTCAGGTGAGCCACTGGGTGCACAGTGATGTGGCCAATCGGTTGGTGCCCAGGTGCCAACTGAACAGAACTGGTGGTGGAGGGAGCCAGGTGGGCAATGTGTTTGGGACCTCCTCCCTGGATGACGTGGTTGACCGCTTGGATGACCGAGGGATGTGAAACCGAAGCGTGGGCAATAACTGTGGGGTGCAGGCTGGGCGTGGCCACCATCTGCGCGTGGGCGGGGATCAAGGGCTGACTGGGAGTCGCAGGAGTGTTGGATGTCGTGGCTGCGAGTGTAGGTGGTGCTGCAGGCTTGGACACCTGCTGTGGAGAAGTCACTGGCAGCAGCTGAGGCTGGTTCAGAGGGGCTTTGTGCTGGATGGAGATGTGTTGGGTGATGAAGGAGGCAGTGGTGGGTGTCAGGGATGGGGTCTGGGTGGGCGATACAGTCTTGTGCTGCTCTGGTTTCATGGTGTGAGGCACGATGGGTAAGGCAGTCTGTGCTTGAAGCGGAGGATCTTCATCTAGGTCATCGTCCATGACATCTTCACCTTCTGCAACACAAGCATATGAAAGAATTAACTCACTATAACTAGACACGCGCTGACTGTAAAATACAAATATGATCATACAATACAAGAGCTATAACTATTTTCTTTAGACTGAATGATACCTCAGTAATATTGACGCCAGGAGGGCCAGACGAGAACCCTGACTGTCATCCTACCTGAGGCAGTGGAGGTGGAGGCCTGGTCCTCTTCAGGCTGAACCGTCTGTCGCACGATGCGCTCGATCTCAATCACATCCATCCACTGGCTCAGCTCGTTCTTCAGCTCTGATAACCGCTGCTGTGTGGCGATCTTCTCTCTGGCAAGTCGCTCCATGTCGTGCTCGTACTCCTTCTCTTTGCGCTTTAACGTCTAAAGGTTGAACAAAAGACAGTGAAAATGTTAAAGCATTAGTTTGTATAAGTCACTACTAGCAATAATTTACTTCGTCTAAGTCATTAATGGGCCTTGTGAAAAGCAGCTGATTAAATGCGAATATAAATAAAAACTAAACCTACGTCACAGAACAGGGAGCAAAACGCTAGAGTTAAAGCAGCACAGGGAAAAAGGAAACGCGTATGGAAAGTGGGAGGTGCTTCCAGGCAGTGGCTCTGTGACCCAGTTTCTCTTAACCCATCAGCTGACAAGACCAAACCAGACAAACTGAAGCAAACTTCCCTGTCACAGCAACAGGAACAAAGTGTTCACAGAAACACGCTGACATGGGGAAAAAAAATCCAATGACTATCAAGTGATGTCCATGTACACCACACTTCTACATCACAGAATACGCTTCATATCACTATGTCAGACTGGTCACACCATCAGGTACTCGCTCCGTCCACAGTGGGAGAGGCACAGTGTGAAGTACGCTACCAACAGCCTGATGACTCAGAATCATAAAAGCATTTCGCTAAGAGGTGGACTTCCTGTTGGTGGTTAATGTCACCTTGTATTAATGTGTATGAAAGTGCACAGTCTCACTCACAAGGCAACTTGTAAGCGAGTGTGAGGCTGAGAAAAGGGCATCGATGTGTGTGTGTGTGTGTGTGTGTGTGTGTGTGTGCGCGTTTTATGTATGTCTGTTAGCATCATGTGCATCTAGAGTCCAATACACATAAATGACTTGCTTGATTCGGCACCTGTCTCGTCCTTATCCAGGATTAGACCTGCATCGGCCAAATGGTCTGAGCTCAGGCTGCATCACACAGACTTCCCACGACTCAGATGCAGTAAAAGGTTGAATAAAATAAAAGCAGGGAAAAACTAAATTCAAAGTGAACGGGTCACTCATAAAATAGATGCCTGGGAATAATCTAATACCGTGGATATGCATTCATTCAACAATAACGAGCAGGGCAAATAATTGACAGCACTGAAAAGCATTTGGTGTCAGAGAGCACTGATGGTTACTGCAACCGTCCTGCTTTAACACACACCTGGTCACAGATGTGCATTTCCTGATCCAGGCAGAGGAGCTGGAACAGTCGACTGAACACTGTAACCGAGTCATCAGTCTCAACAAATCATGTGCTGATAGAAACCCCTTACTGGTTGTCATGGAAACAGCTGAAAATGTCTTAAGGTTTCCTCGGTAACCTATAAGACCATAAGTTCCAGAGGCGCTGTGTAGTGTTCTGACGCCAATATTTACTGTAAATCTAAATGTGTGTTCAAAGGTGGAAAATAGATTTGACACACACACACTACATACATATCGCTACAGAACTGGGCAGAATGCAGTGGTATGGACCGAAAAGGCCTGCCTGCCTCGCTTTTACCCTCATGTACTAGCAGGCGGTCTTACGTGATTGGAGCCACAACTGTGCATGCCACAAACTATGACTCATGGAGAGAGAGAGGGGAGAAATGCTCCACAAACATCAAGACCCACTGAACTGCCTTTGTTTTTGTGGGAAAGGTGCATGAAGCAAACACGGAGCCTATTTCCAAAACAGCTAGTCTGCGATTAACCACATTCACCTGACAAGTGTGTAGCAGATGGATCCCACATGACCACATGTTAATCATGTCACCAGGTTGGTAGGACACAATGTGCCAAGCGCCTTTGTTTCTCGCACACAGCCACACCCCCTCAGCCTCCTCCCTGCGCCGAGATAAGGCCCCGCGTCAGCTTCGTCCGTGTCAAACTCTACATCAGTAAACTGATAGGCTGCAGTGCGTGCGTGCGTGCGTGCGTGTAAACTACTAAAGCTCTGTCGCAAGCAACGCAAGTGCCGAGCACATGGCCCCAAACAGAACAGGCGAGGGAGGGCAGGAGAGGCGAGCGATACAAGGTGTACTCACTGACTCACTTTTGCAGCAGCTGGGCCAGACGGCACAAGGCTGGGTTTTCTTAAAGGGCCAGAAGCTCAGGGGGCCACGTTGCACGCATGCTGCTAAGCCTGGCTGGCGGATCAGGCTTCTGCACACAGGTCTTGTGACAGTGTGGTAACCATAGACCCTCATCTTACCGTGGCTTCGAGAACTTCACGAGGTTCCCGGCTTTAACAATAAAAGGCTTGTCTGTGAAAACAAAAAGTCCCCCCGTTCTATTCTCGGTGTGCGATCTTGTGCTGGTCATAACTGGCCTAACTAACGGCTCGGAGACACATACAGCCGAGCCAGAAACTCACGAAGAGCTCAAGGAAAACTAATTATATCTCGAAGGAAATGTGTAATTACATGTGTAATGAAATGTCATTAACTGACACCTGAAACTATGAAAACATAACCAGCCCTCCCGTCCTCAGTTTCCCCAGCAGATGGCACAGCACATGTCAGACTAACACTCAGAGAAAAGCAGTGGAAGAACTAGTCCGTCAGCTTTCAGGGGGAAATGAAGCATGAGCAGGGTAAACTGAGCCTTGTGTTTACCACTACGTGTTCCCTCCCTGCTGCTGAAAGCTAAGCCTGGTGGTACAGCGAGTCCTGCCTGTTGCGGGGTTGGGTGGGGGCCCAGCAGGAGGGGTGACGTCACGCGATTCAGGCTAGCCATGTGCTTGCTGCTCATGTGGCCTTAAAAGCTCAGAGAGGCAGGATGGAGGGAGGGAGGCGGGGAGGGGGAGTAGGCGAGCGAAGAGCAAGGGGAGGAGCTCTAATCCACCCGGGCTTATTTTGCAGCATCGCCACAGGGGGAAAGCCTTTAGCGAGCAGAAGCAACACATTCAACGGGAGAATCTCAATCTGTGCACAGCCCTGTTAATGGAAAACAAAAGAATCTGCAGCGTTTCCAGACGTACGCGCTGAGTCATTCAGACACAAAGGAGAATAAGCAGCCGTGGATGTAGCTGCTTTATAAATGAACGCTAGACATCATAAATGCAATGAAATGTGAAGCCTCTTAATCGAACCTCTCCTGAGCCCGGTGCTTTAGCGAGCAGGCTGCTCCTCTGCTGCCAGCGCAGCGTATGCAGCCAGGACATGACTTTGTACCACCCATGGCAGACGACCGTGTGCTCACGTGTTTTTGTTTTTGTGGCCTCCCATCACCTAAGGTTTCCTTCTTTTACTCCACCCCTCTGAAACAAAACACCACCGACCTACCGGACGTTAAACGCCGCCTTGTGATGCAGCGCGAACACCAACTACTCCGCTCTACAACAGATTAAAGGCTTTTGCGCTGAATTACACTTAATAATGTTAATGCTAACAATATATACTGGTAGAAATCATTCAATAACTTGCTGTCAAGTTAAGTGTTTAGGATTGTGTCCAGCTTTCTGAAGGGTTATGACAACGTGATGCAAGTTGTGGCTTAGTTCCAGTCTGTTTGATTTAAACATATTCTTAGCTCAGCTGTTGATAGGAGGAGAGAAGAGGCAGGTCAGTCTGCCGAACACAACACACCGCTCACCGTGTTGCTTAATCACACAGGTGGGGTGGGGGGAGTGGAGGGAAGGAGATTGGGTGACGAGCTCTGTACCCACGCTGTCCTAGTTTCCTTCAGTATCCATGCGCAAAAGGAATAACTGGACTACATCAAGCCACCACATCCTCTGCTATAGGTACAAGTCAATCTGTACCACTGTTATATAACACAGGACACGAACAACTAGAGGGTTCGATTTAATCATAAAGGCCCCAAGGCTCATAAGCAAGTAGGGCAATCAGTGCGAGATGAATATTAACGTTCGGTATGACAACACAAAACAACAACATAAGTCAATCCCCTATACAGACTAAGGACCATGTGCACACTTGTATAAAAAACATTTCTGCCCCGTATTATCCATAGAAGAATAAAAATGTGACAGTCACAGACAGAAAGAGTCCAACTGGGTCAGTGTTGGACCTTTGTACCAGCTGTTTACAACCAGGATCCTCACACACTGTGTCCGACTGAAACGCGTGGTGAGTCATCTGTGGACTTAGTAATTACACAAATGAAGAAACAGAGGTTCCTCAGTGAAGACGGATCTAAACGCAGACAAGCAACAGGCAGAACGGACCAAATACATGCGGCAGTTTCCGTTTCTGACACTGTGGCTGGAATCACAGACAAAGAACTACTGCACCAACTACAGTAGCCAAGGTCATTCTTTGACAAATGACGTAAATACCGCTCAGCAGTAAACGTGAGCGCCAGTAAACCCGTACAAACACGTCCGCGCACGATTCAACACCGGACAAAGTGAACACACCGAAGCTTCCAGGCCGACGTTTCAGCTAAACTCGTCCCATCGACGGGTATTAAACCACGACCGGATGAAACTCCACAGCACAAAGGTTTACAGCTCTAACTGTGACTGGTCACAAGCAAACGCCAGACAGCACAGGCTCACCTGGATGTATCGCAGGGCACTTCTCAGCACGCTCAGGTTGGAGGTCTTCTTCTCGTCAATGTTGGGGATGTTCTTTTTCAGGGTCTCAAAGCATTCTTTCAAGTGTGCTCGTCTGACAGACAAGACACAGAGACGGGACTTATTTTAGTAGCTGTACTGATTATGCAGCAACGTTTTCCAGTGCCTGTTCTTGAATAAAAAAGATCTTAACTTTAAAGCTCAAAAAATAATCTGTGGAACATTAGAAGAACTATAGTAACAAATGTGTCAAAACAAAGAACCTTCCATCTGACTTTGAGAGGCCCCCTATGATAAACAGGTTAAACCCACCTGTTTTTCTCAAGCTTGTTATGCACTTCTCTTGTGCCTGCCCTGTAAGAGCACAGATGAGAGCTCAGTAAGAATTTAGCTTCCAAACCTAAATGTGACAGCGATAATAGTTTTCTTGTTTTGTTGCTAGCTTGGCCGAACCGTCGTACCTTCCGATGTGTGACAAGCATACTTGCTCCAGCCCAATTCCAGTTACTAAGTAAACATGTTAAGAGGTTTACACTTACCCTCCAGGCCTCTTCTTGTCCAGCTGACGGCCATCGTCAGTCGGGCTGCTCCGGCCGATTGGGCCGTTCTGCACAGCAGCCTGAGGCAGTACGTGGCCCGAATGTGGGAGCAAGGCCTGTTGCTGCTGGGGTGATACAATGGAGCCAGGGTAGCGCTGGACCAGCTGAGGGTGTGACTGCTGCTGCAGATGAGTGTTGTTAGTTTGGGTTATGAGCTGCTGCTGGTGGTGATGGTGGTTCTGTATGAACTGCCTGTGGTTGGTGCCCATCACAGAGGTCGGGTGGTCGGGTTTGGGATGTGGAGAGCAGGGCAGAGCGGCAGCATTTTGCTCCTGGGGGGAGTGGGGGTCTCTCCTTGGGGAGGCCAGTGAAGGGGCAGCGGGAGGGGAGAGTGTGTTGACAGGCAGAGTGGGTGAGCCTGTGGGGTTAGGGGGGACCACTGGGATGGGGATGACGGTAATGGGCATAGAGGGGGGAGGCAGAGAGGGTTGTATGGGGGCCGGACAGTACTCGGCGCGGAGCTCCTCTGATTTAGAAACATTGTTGATGTGGATAGTTGAGTCACAGTTCACACCGGTGGGCCTCTGCTCTGCCAGGCGCACCAGAGGCAGCTTTTCCTTCAGTTCATCCTCTGTGGAAGAAACAAAACAACTTTCAGAACAAACCAGAACAAATCCTCGTGGTTATACTTCAGGTACTACAGATCAGAACCTATCACAATATCCATCCATGCATTAGCGACACTTTATCTACTTGCAACCCTTAACAGACAAAGTATATACATTGATGTATTGAACTGTTGTTATTGACTTGATTATTCATGTCTGTCATCGTGGTTTGTGTTTAAGTTATGCAAGGGTGAAGAATGATGAGAGACACTTTGTACCACTCGAGACCTGAACGTTGTCATTATGAGGTAGGATTTACTGCAGGACTTTTGTAACGGTTGACTCCGTTGTAGCTCAGCATGACAAATAACCTGGCAACCGAGCACCTAACACTGTGACAGATGTTCACCTCTATAATGATTTGATTGAACTGATTCAAAGTGACTTTTTCTCTGCCCTTTATGCCTGAACCGCCTTGACAGCGGTTTGCTTTTGTTTTTATTTGATGTCAAGCTAGACGTTTAGTAAAAATCTGCTTTTCCATACGACGATGATGATGATGGCCCTAGTAATCTATGAACGTTGTGTTTGTCCAGTAATCAAGACTTCAAGGCTCAGGAACAACATCACAACCCTGTTTTATACAAACCAACAATCACTGGTTCAACTAAACAACAGAAAGGTTGGTGTGAAGCAAAGGGAAATAAATAATTTCCTACTTTAAATTGTTCATGAAACCCTTTTTATGTCAGACTGAACAGTCCAATCACATTTTTTCTAGTACAAACAATATTAGAACACACACACACACACGACAAAAGCACAATGTTCTCAAGTGTGTTATAGATTTTGCATGCTGAGAGAATAATAACATAGCATCTTTGTGCCAGCACAGCAGAATAAAGGGTGTCTTTTCTGTAAGAGAGCCTATAATAAGAATAAGCGCATAAAAGCCAGCGGGGTTGCTATGGACATTATATAACTGCAGCAGCCCATAGACAAACACTGGCCTACTTTCCTCCATACAGTGACCTGGTCTACAGTAGCAGAAAGGGGGAGGATGGGGGAGGACTCTGCTCTCCAATGCAGCAATGTGGGTGGAGCTGGGAGAGGGAGGAAGCAGGAGCTCTCACTCCGAGCCCGTTTTCAATCCGTCTGACCCTTCCACGGTGCCTGAGAGGAGACTACAGCTCCTTCTAAACACTGTTGAATAGCTGTCGGTTTTTTTGTACATTACTTGTTCAAATACAATATAACCTTTTCCTCAAGAACACTGGGCCCACGTCTATTAGCGACGCAATCATAGAAAAGTATTCGCTGTTTAATGTTGAATGTTTCTGACGTTTTGCTTCTCTAGTTTATGCAGGTTGAGGGCAGACGCGATGGCAGAGCTGCCTTCGAGGGGCAAACTGTGCGTTTACTCGCTGTTACCGACCCAAAGGCACAGCTGGCGGCGCTTCACACACTTCGCAGCACAGTCTGCGTGTGTGCGGTGGATTTGTTTGGGTTAATGGGTTTGTCATGAGAGAGCGAACGAGAGCCACATCCTTGACGGGAAACCAAATTTCCCGTATGAATTCAGCCTCTGCCCAACATTAACAGCAGCTAAACCAGTCAAAAGAAGATAATATGGAGATAACGCTATGGAAACACTGAAGTAGGACTTACACAGATGCAGAAGACTGTAAAAAGTGATTTTTTTTCTACACAAAGTCACTGATTTGAATGACCAACGTGCTGCAGGACCCAAATGATGAATAACTTTCCGCTGGCAGAATCCACTGCAGTGTTTTTAAACCTGCTTTTATTTTTAACTTAACAGAACAATGTAGGTGAACCCAGTCCTAACCATACATAATACAAATCAAACGTTACACGTTTATGTAAAATCATATTACAGCACAAACAAAGGCTTAAGTTTCCTTTTGTTTATGCAAAGTCCACTGTAAGAAAACATAAAATCATAGCCATGTTATAGTTTAACAGACATCTTGCGTAGGAGCCGTTTTACATAAATATAAGCTGCAACGGAAGTCTCCTACATAAATCCCCTTTATTTTGTAGCCTACAGGTCACCGTCCTCATAAACAATCTTCGGGAGGGGTTGCCCAGCACGCACGTGGTGAGGGGGCGTGGCTTGGCCTCGCTGATAAAACATTAGGGGTGTGGCTATGTCCTACACGTCATCGACTGACACTTTGAGCTCCACGAGCCACAGGCCAAGGAATGTTTTTTTTTTTTTTAACAAGCGCCAGACAAGCAGACTGAACCACGTAGACTACATCAGATTACACGTTAAGCAGCGGCAGTGATGGAGGGTCACATGGACGCAGGGGAAGCCTGAGGGCGACAGACACCCGATCCCTGCCGCGGACACGGCTCTGAGGCGAGCGTTCCCCCCGCGCCACCGCCCTTCATTCACCCCGTGGGTTGCAATCACGCGCGGCTCGTGTTCCGAGGCCGTGCACGAAGTCGCTCATAAACATAATGCTGAACAAAAGCAGGAGGACCCGAAAGGCTGGCAGTGACGTTTCTGTTGCACATCAACTACCCGGATATGCAGCAGGTTTCAATGCAGTGACTCCTTTCACTGCAGCAGCCCGTGTTTGTTGAACGGCGATCAAACTGTTACAGGGATTAAAACGTGACGCTTAAATAAAAGACGGCAGGCATCAAACTAATATGAAAGCAAAACTACACCGCCACGGGCAAAGCTTAGTGGGACGCATTTAAAAGCAACCGACCCTGTGCATAATGTATTTTTAAATGCACGGTGTGTCTTTCACAGCGACTGTAAATGACGTACGATGCTGGCTTTGACTCGGGAAATTCATTTCAGGAGTCACGCTTTAACGAAGCGTCCGGGGCGACGCGATAACAGCAGGAAGTCGCCCCTGTGGAAAACGAACCTTTCCCCCAGAACAGGTAAACTCACCACGTGCTCTCTGTTGTTGCTGGGCTTGCAATTCCAAGAACTTGGCCGCTTCCAGTAGGGTCTCGATGCTCATTTCTATCCAGTTGGAAATGTTGGGGTTTCTAAGAGAAAGGCGATAAAGCAGACGCGACACGCGGCCGTGCGGTACAGGGAGAGGTCCCCGGTCTAAAGCTGGAGGAAGGGTAACGGGATACTCCCTCACGAGAAACTCTAGCACTTACATAAAAAGAGTTACAAACAAGATGGCGCTCAAAGTAGTAGGAACAAATAAGGTTTGTAAATCACGCATCGATTGTAACCGCCCACAGACCCGCTCCCTCCCCGAGAACACGGCGGAGGAAGTGACAAAACGCGGAAAACGGGTCGAACCGGAGCCAGCGAGTCATGAGCTGAGTCACAGCCGCCACCCCCTGCGCCTTGCGGGGCGAGCTGCCGCGGTCCGCCGCGCGTCGACGCGATCCTGCGGTTTCAGTGGATGACGCCTTCAAAGACACTTCGCTGCTGCTCGTCCATGAGCATCTGACGGGAGCCAGAGGTTTTATCGCGGCTTTATGATGTCGCTGTATTGCTGGTGTAGACTGATACTAAATGTAATCAGTCAAATGCAAGGTTTTAGCTGCACACGTGACTCGGGAATAGAATGTGCGTGATGGCTTTTAAACTTCGTGGTGTCTTTATCTCCAATCGAACACGTTCCCGTTTTTAACACCCGCTCAATCAGCCCAGTCCTCACGACTCTCACGCACAGGAGGCGCTGGAGTCAAAGTCCTGGCGCGACAGGGACGCGCGGCACCGGCGGAGCGTGTTTTTGCTGGTGACGCAACAATGGACGAGCAAATAATACCTCACGTACGACCCTGGATATTTCAGTCCGCCTTCCTGTTATTCATGCAGCTCTCCACAGGAAGCGCGGCAGTAATAATAGTGTGCAACAACCCCGCATGTTCTTCAGGCACAGGAAGGGCAAACCAAGAGCGTCCCGAATTAAACAGTCCAGCCACAGCCATTCACAAATACAGCGTCTAATAAAACAAGTGATCATGACGCGAACGAGCCTCTACGTATGTGTTTACTCTGCCCCCTTGTGGTCACATATGTCTACTGCATCACCCAAAACCACGACGGATGCCAATAAATTCAGCGTGCGGGAAAAGGAAATGCCACGAAAAGGTTATAAACGTGTTATTCAATTTATTCCACATTCAATATAAAATCTGAACTACCTTAAAAGGCGAAACTGAAATAAATGACAAGTCAGAACAGTGATTTTCTACTGGAATAAACCTTTAACATTTCCAAAAAGCTGTACAGTAAAACCACAATTAAAAATGTATTATGACACAAATAAACAACCCGAGCGGGACTCAAATCATCCCTAAATGATTTTACTCGTTACCGTTTCTGAAGTCTGTATATGCGGGTTTAATAAAAACACTGATTCATTACTGGTTGCTTAAGACTTTGTGACAGACTTTAAAAGTGTGTTTTTCAGGTAAGTGCACAGCTGGTTCATCAGGTCTTTATTGTGACCCTCGACCCAGTGCATCTCAATCACCACATCGCTCTCCTCGGGCATCACATTCAGCAGACACTTGAACAGGTAGTGTTCGACTGCACCAGGGCTCAGAGGCCGCTTGCACGTCGGTCCACTTGGTCCCGTTTCTTGTCCTGACTCCATGTCCACATCCTCGTCTGTTAAATGTCCTGCCGCTTCTCTTTGCGTGTTTCGCTGCTCATTTGAAGAACCCCCCTGCTGCTGACCAGCTGCCTCTCGTGAGGATGTAGCTTTGCTTTCTCCGTCACCGTCTGAGGAGGCGGGGGTTGGAGCGGGAGCACCTGAGGCCAGCTGAGGTGCTCTGGGAAGCTCTCGCAACTGACGCGTCTGTTCCCGCCGTTTCTGTCGTCCATGGATCCAAGTGTTCTCCACCGCTGTCAGAAGGACACTCTGCTCCTGCTTTCCGCAGGGGACACGTTTGTGCAGAACCTGTTATCAAGAAAGAGAGGGGATGAAGATTGCCTTCTTATACTGAGTTCCTTAAAGCAAAATATGTGCAGTAATTAAAAAGTAAACAAAACAACAAATGAACATGTTTCTGAGCCTGATGTTTTTACTGTTTCAAATCTTATCTGACTGTTTATTGTTTTATCATTGATGGGTTGTTTGTTAAATAACATGAAAGCTCACCCGCAGGTCCGTAAGGGTCTTCTCCACTAGAGCAGTGACGCTGTCCACAGAGCTGTGGGCAGTGCAACCGATAGCTGCTGCCTTGGCCTGCAGCTCCTTCAGTCCTGCCTCCGTTAGTGTAAACGACAGGGGTTTCCGCATCTTCTCCAGTTTACGTTTCTTATTGGGAGGAGACTGCAACAAAAAGAAAGCGAACCAGAGAGAATTACACAACAATATGCATTAGGGATTACTCTAAAAGTGTAGAACTGTCAAAGGCAGAGGGGACGTGTCGTCATCGGTAAGATCACTAGTAAAGCTTCTGCAATATTCTGATAAATAATTTTACAAATGACAATGATAGAATTACACAGTCTGACAATGTAAACCCAGCAGATTACAGTGATTGACTATACAGCAGGTTGCATTTCAGCAGGTGTGGGGTCTCAGTGACTCATCAGAGCAGCAGGCTGAGAGGCAGATAGCTTGTTATCTTCTCCAGACATTACGTGACATCTGATGACAAATGACTCAATCGTAGCAGTAGATCATAAACACACCCGACCATGAAACGCTGTCAGACAAAAATGGTTCACACACAGACACACTAATACACGTATCACACATACTTAACATACTGTTTTTCTAATACGATATAATCCACACAACTCGTGGTCAGATGCTCATGGACGCAATAATAAAATACAAGGTAGATGTTCACCAACCTACACCACACGAGGGCGCTCAAACCACGTGGGCTCCACCTCCGATGTACTATGAATTCAACAGAATGTCTTATTCCAACTTCCCTCCGATTTCACACCAGTGGCAGTGGAGGCCTTTACCCAGTCAACCATGAATACACCAGACACTCCCTGGCGATCATCTGCTACAGTCACTGCAGGCTGACTAACGTGGGGAGACGGGCAGGGGGACGGGGGGCTGCAGCAGCGTACTGTGACAGAGCAGACAGCATGGCCGACTGACCTACAAACGGCAGAGAGAAGAAGCAGTGTGACCTTCACACTGCTGCACTGATCTGGAGTCAAGTTTTGTCTGAATCTTACAATTGTGTAACATATTTGTTAATAACAAATGGTTTAAAAATAGAGCAATTGATACATTTATGCCTTTTCCCTGCATTTGCTACATTTTCAATTACAAACTCTACCCACTCAGCTACTGATTTTTGTTCCGTTTATGCTCTGTAAGTGGCAGGTTTAGATGAGCTGGAGGTATTTAATTAATGGCCCGACACGCCCCAGTCTGGCTGCTTGTTAAGAGCCTCTTTCATTTCCTATGTCTCCTCCTTTTCTCCATGCTCTGCAAGGCCTGAACCACATTGTACAAGGAAAAGAAATCAATAAAATCCATCAAGTAAAACCTGTCTGTTTGTACAGAGCATCCTTGACACTAATACACTGGCATATAAACACAACACACACACATGACACACAACTGTACAGCTTTGCATCCACGCCTCACTACTGAATCACATCCTCTTCAGACTGTGCTGCTCTTTCACTCCATTATTAATCCCACTTACCCACTCACCTCACTGCATCTCTCCTCCACATGGTAGACGACAAACTCACAGTAAAAGCGCGCGCGTCCCAATTTTGTAAACCACGCACGGTATAAAAGCACTGAACTTCAGCAAGGGCTTTTCTCTCAAAACATAACGCCATCCAACATCTGTCTTGACCTCCTGAGTGCGTGCACACACACAAAGAAAATACACAACGCAGAAACAAATGCTGGTGATGTTACCTTCAGGCAGACAGTGTAAATCATTCTCCGATTACTCTCCTCCCAGCCCCCATTCCCTTTTAGTCAAGTCCCAAAACCCCTGCATGGACTCCGAACACCCCCGTCCTACCAGAGGCCTGCATGAGCAGCAACACACCTCAGGGTTCAGCTAAAGCCTGGTAGTACTTTATTTTGTGTACTACTCCTTTTATTCTGTCTACGTATGCGCCCTGTCTCCACTGTCTGCATCCTCCTCTCGTCTATAGCTTCTAAATTATTGCAAGACAAATTATCTCATTTGATGGTTTAATCCAAGATTCACTCTGAGATAAAAAGAAACAGCACAACTAACAAACCAACAGCTCATGTTGAAGACTCTGTGGCAACCTGGAGGCCAGTGACTCATGTTTTTTTTTTTTAAGCTGACCTGGTAATAAGAGGGTTAAGTAGGTCAAAGTTCTATCCTTGTCACATGGTGTATCCTATATACAACCTTATTCACCACCTTACATCCAAGCAAGTGGAATCATCAAAGTTCTCTATGCAGACTACATGTCTCATGTAGCTACACACACTGTTAACGCCTGCTGGAGGGGTCTGCCTGGTGACGACGGCGAGCAGCTCTCCAGCATGACGGTGGATCTACGCAGTTTAAATTAAGAGTGAAGGAGGAGGGTCGCACAAGAAAATGTGGGCCAATCTTTCTGCTCGACTGCTTTTATGCCGAAAAGACCAAAACAGGAATGAACACAAATAAAATGCAGTTGACAACCTCGTAGACTCTGCTGCACCTGCAGCCTCCTCCCTCTCCTTGTGTTTTCAGTGTGTCACCACTGCAGGGTCTTATTTCTGCCTTTCACTGTTTTGGCTTTTTTCATTGTCCCTGATTTCTACTTCCCTCCAGATCTAACAAGCCTGGCAACTGTTGCCTGGCTACCGCATGGTAAAAATCACAAACATCTCCAGAGAGGAGCAATTAATAGCTACAAACAGAACGAAAGAAAGGGTACCGACGTACTGTTTTTTGAGGCTTGGCTGTATCAAAATACACCAGGCAGTACCAGAAAAAAGTGAATTTATTAAATAGCCAGTAGGACTGGAGGTCTCCCTGCTCAGGGGACAGAAAAAAACGTACTTACCGGAACAATAACATCATCACAGAAGCTCCAGGCCAGCGCCCACCGCATGGTGCGTCCCTGACAGAACTGTGTGTGGGCCACTTTAGGAACCTGAGAAAAGAGGACATATGAAACAGCACACTGACGACACCTGGCCTGTAGTAGTGTGTCTTTAATCTGGTTTGAAATTGGGTTCATAAGCATTTGTTATTAAATGAGCTAGACATATGGCGACATATCTCAACAAAGAACTGTGGTACTTTGTGTAAACCACATGCAAGATGCTAAAATCAGAGGTCAAAGGGAGGTTTACAGATGTAACCAAGACCGACATCTGCTACATTTAAAAAAATAAGCCAGGGGGAAGCGCTGGAGAGAAATTTGAGTAATGGCTGATAACACCATTAACATATTAATTAGGCCACGTTTCATTTTACACTCACTTTCAAATGAGGCAAACCTTTCCTCCCTGGACGTTAGCCAACACTGTACTCACTGTGATGAGCAGTGACAGCACCCTGAAACGTCAGCAGGGCCTCGAGGCAGCGGGATGAGCAGACGAGGGAAACTGTACTGTTCCCCTCTCTCTCTTCTGTTTGGAGCCCGTGACTGGCACAGGAGCACAGCTTTGCTGCAGTCATGTGCTGGGCTATTAGCTGGGCTAATGACGCTAATGCATGTTAGCTACAGAGTGCCGTGAGATTCAGTC
Source organism: Macropodus opercularis (assembly GCA_030770545.1). Classification (NCBI taxonomy): domain Eukaryota; kingdom Metazoa; phylum Chordata; class Actinopteri; order Anabantiformes; family Osphronemidae; genus Macropodus; species Macropodus opercularis. Next base: position 8,183,773 of record CM061110.1, read on the forward strand.
ATGCACTGCTAACAGAAATCAGCTCATTCACGGCTCATTCGTGACGCTGCTTAGGTAGCATATCAGAAAGAGCTGATCGGCTATTGTTCTCTGAGCATCTGCTGTTTTACCAGGAATGACTGCCTGCTTCTAACGTCAATACACAGTCCCAAAAGACTTTAGGTTATAAAGAGGAGGCAAAGATGGTTTTAACAAGCTGTCATCAAACCCTGAACAGAGGCGTGTTCCTGCATGAACAAACTGAGATCAAAAGGCTGCGGTTGCTTTTCACAGGAGCTCTCACTGATTGCAGCTGATCCACGTGTATTCGTGTTCTTGTTACTGGCTACTCACCCCTTGCTTCCTCAGCTCCTCTTTCAAAGGTGCCAGGCTGCACTTCTTCCCCAACATGCAGCTGTACCACCTGCAAAAAAAAAAAAAATCCATATTAAGCAGCTGTGTGGGACTGTGCGAGAGGCCGCCGGCCTGAGCGTGAACCACTAGGCAAACATCAAACACAGCGAGGTTGGCTCATGGGAGCAAAACAAAGACTGAGTAAAACACTAAAAACGGAAAAAACATCCGGGTGTGTACAGTCCACAGAGGAGGAGAAGATGTTTTGAAGCCGTCCCATGGCACAGGCCAGATCAATAACCTCTGCTGTGCGTAAAGAGATAAGCTTGGTGCTGATCGATAAGTCCAGAAGATGGGAGAAAGAAGCAACATCAAAGCTTGTCATGGTTTTTAGATTTTACTTAAAAGATAGTATTTAATTATCTGGTCTTTAAAACACTACAGGTAAAACAATAAACAAATACATGTGTCAAGCATATAAATAGCTCCATTCACTTATTTGTGTGGAAGTGTTTGATCTATTCAAAGCAGTATCCAAATGTACAATCACAGCAAAAAGCTTTTCATGGACGGTTTGTAAAAAGCTTGAAGCCTAAAATGTATGAAGAAAACTAAATGTTACATTAAGCAGGATTAGGAAACCACTAATAAATCTATTTTCATGGTAATATTTCAGTTCACCTCCCTCTGAGACGCGACTGCAGCTTTTTAGAAATCGCCATATCCCTAAATGGTATTGATGTTTTGACAGAGCTGTAGTTTCACCCAACCCAACTCAATTTTAAAACCATTTTAACCCATAACTCAGAGAAAGGACACTAAACTAATCAGGTTAAGGATGAGTAAAAACGCCCCTGGGGGAGCAGGGGTGAGCAACATGTCAGCTTCAGCTGACATAATGAATTATTGGACAGCGCTCATTTTCACAGATGTTCCCCAGTTTTCCACTCAGGTGGCGGCGCGTTAAGGGACCCTCCTGCTCCTCCACTGGCTTTTTAAACCCAAAGTGTGCAGCTGCATAACATCCACATTCAATCCTCTCTCTTGACATGTTTCTGAAGCACAGGCATGTGATTACAATCTTATTACCAGAGATGGTAATTTTCATATCAATGGCATGATGAATGAGCAGCGTTACCTCGTTCCTCGCTGGGGTTCAGGCCTGTGTTATCCTGAGGACTGGGGTGGTTTAGCCAGTTTGACACTAATTACACTTCAGTAGAAAAAAAAAAGATGAAGGAGCAGGGGAGGTTTTGCAGTGTCTCTAAGGGCCCATCGATGAAGCTGGCAGTAATTCCATGGACACTTGGCGGCTCTGGTGTCCCAGCGTGCTTTTAGAAATGACAGCTGGCTCCGGTTGGTTTGACCCAAGCCTTAAATGTGTTAAATAAGACCGGGTTTGCTCTGACTTTCTCTCCTCACTACACGAGTGTAACACAGAGCCACACAAGAGCAGACAGGTGTTAACAACAGTCCCACACATGGCTGCTCAAGAGCACGTGTGTGAGCAACACACACACACACACACACCCGGTTGGAGGCCAAGCAGGTGTGGCATGTCTAATCAGTTTTAATAGCACCACTCTGCGGTTCCCTCTGCCCGTGTCTCACTCCGCTGCCTCGGTGACAGCCCTGGTTACGGGGGAGGGTAAAGTGACGGCCGCTGGAGACACCTCCACCCTCCCACCCAAACACAGCTGTTCCCAGTGGGCTCCCGGATGCAGCACAGGGTTAGAGTGTGCCAGAATCATTAAACCAACTGTGGGTGACGGCTCCATCAATGTACAGCAACGCATCTGCCCCCATTTTACCTCTTGGAGTCTCCCCTTCACTGGTGTACTGAGTGGCCACTTCAACCTCTTACGGGCTCCTCTAGGAATATTAAAACTGCAGCCGTGCCCCCGTACGTCCAGCCACTAACTGGCATATAGATCTATGTAGCTTTACAATCTCTGATTTGTTTGTGCACATCAACCATGGTTTAGCTTTGGTTTGGTTTAAGTTAACTTGTCTGTACCTCAAGCGTTTCTTGAGCTGCAGACTGTCGTGAATGATTCTCTTGACAAACTCCAGTTCCCCACCCTCCGCCATGATCTCGGTCACCCCGCCAGTGTTTACTGAACTAGGAGGAGGTCGCCGTGAGTTCCTGGAGTTTACCCCCTGGTGAGAGCAACAAGACAGTGACGAGATTACAATAAATCCTATTAAAAGCTTGTTACTGTTGCGTAAACAAATAGTGCTTCATGTTGAAGTACAGTCCTGTTTACTTTCAATAAGCCGAGTGACGTTAAAGAAGTAAACCTGTTTTGAAATTCATTAACAGATTGAATTTGTGCGTGACACTTACCTTTGCCTCCAGCTGGTTTGCAAAGAAAGGAGGGTTGCACATGCAGAAGTCATAGATGATCTCTGTCTCTTCCTTCAGAGCGTCCATCAGTAAAGTCTTCTGAGGGACCTTGACAACTGGAGAAAGTAAGAAACACCAGGAGCTGATCCATCTGAGCCATCTCAACACACAGGACAGAGGTTTCAGGCTTGTTATAGATAAGGATGATATAATAGCTTTTGATTACTGACAAGTAATAGTAGTGTTAAATACCACTGTGTTGCATATTCATGAGCCACTTTAAATACTTAAGTTTCTGAAATTCAAAACCAAAATATACAATAAACCGACATTGATCCTGTGATATTGAAACATCACCAAACAACAGCCACAGAGGTAAACTGCTGAGTGTCCCACACTCACCTTTAATGAGGTCTGACAGGTTGTTCTGCTCCACGTTTTTTGTAGCGTAGTCAAAACAGATGTCATCCACCTCTGTGGCGAGGAAATACCAGCCGTTCATTGTGGCTCCCAGCAAGGGGTAGATACAAGATGCTCCAGTGCCTAAAGAAACGCACACAAACTGAAGGTGATGGATGATCCTGTGTATGTGCATGATGAATGCTCCTCACTGATCAGAGAGCATCTGTAATATGGTGCATTACTAAAGCATGACCCCAAACTCAGTGGCCGTAATGGACAATAAATGTCAGGCCCAACGGCTATTGTTCAATTATTCTCATCTAAAAAGGACTGAAGCTGCATAATTCAGCGTGAGCTCAGACAAAGGTGTCATCCGTCCTGTAGTGATCCATCAGGGCTAAGACAGAGCCTGCTCTCTGGTGACGCTGAACCCACCGCTTACAGAGGTTCAGTGTCTTGACCAGTGACACAAGAAAGAGGACACACACAGTCCTACAAACCGTGTCTGGCTAATTGCAGCTGGAACCACGTGTGTGCTGCATTAAGGTGCAGATACCTACATGAAGAGTAAAGTCTCTAGATGGAACGGTATAATGCCCCTAATGTCAGGATTATGATGATGATGTTAAAGTACCTATGTCGATGCCCCTGCGTGGCTGGTTCTGTCCGTCGATCAGGTCCTCCACCCAGTGAATGTAGTTAAGACGCAGTGGGACTGTGGGAATGAGGCGCTCGAGAGGAATTTCTATGGTCAAACCAAAGTCTTCCTTCAGCAAAGTGCAGGTCAATGCCCGCACCGCCTCTGGCTCCTTGAAGTTCACACTGAAACAAACAAACAGCTAACTTCAACTAACTCCATTAGTTAAACGAACCGTATTCACAGTCAGATCCGAGACAAAAAAATCCACACATACAATGTAAAACAAGTTCTGATCACATCCTACTTACGGTTCCAGTTGTTTTATTACTACTACAGAATTATCCAGGTCTTAGCCAGGTTACAGAAGCTGCAGCGATCCCTGATCTCAGTGTTCAACGTGGTTAATGCAGAGTTGTTAGTAACAGGACTTAACAGCTACAGCGACAGAAATATGGCCAAGGCTTCATGGAACTGCAGTGTCCTTTGAGGGTATTCTCAATTAAAGTGATTTCACCAAACTGCTCTTAATACAGCACTTCATTAACCCCCTGCTCCTCCAGCCTGGTGCAGCTCCCGCACTGATCCACATTACTTTACATCCATCACACACACACGCAGGCCAGGACGGGAATAAGCAGCCCATCGCTTCACAATCCCCTGCTAATGACAACGAAATTCACATTTTCAACACCACTCGGTGGTCTCAGTTCTGAGCGCCACGCGTTCGGCTCGCCCGTCGCCTCAACGTGTTTAATGATTTCAGCTGTCACACAAGCAGGCTTGAGAGCAGCAGACAAAACAAGTGGGCGAGGTAGGTATAATTAAAGCATCGCTGGGCGCTTTTGCACCTTGGCAGATGCAATTAGACACATCCTGGTGATGGGGTCTGGCACCTCACAAGCCTGGTTTAGGAATATTTCTGTGAAAAAAAAAAAAAAAAGCACTGCTGGTAGAAACCGCATCCAGTTAACCCTTTTCAATGTTTTCCCCCCCACAAATGAATTACACACACATTTTACTCTCTCGCTTTACACTCATTCAGCTCTACTACTACTACCAAACACACACCTTCCACCACCACACAAAGCGGTGGACATTACGTATGTGTCTTCAACTAATCTAACAGGACTATGCATTTTCCTCCTTGAACGGGCCAATAACTCAGTCACGCAGGAAACTGTCCTCACCTCAGATCAACTCTCAGAAAAAATATTATACGTGTAACATAACTGTGACATATTACTTAGTTTAGAGGAATCTAAACAGTCTCAGAATGGTTTGGAGAGAAAATGTGTAGTAATTGTACAGCACATAAGCTTCCCACCATGTAGCTGATCCACTTCAGAGAAAAATAGACAAACCTGCCCCACTATCACTGAAAAAAGAAGAAAGCTACTCTCCTTTATCCAGGTGTGAAGCATTTCAAAATGAGAAGTGATTTACTTGTAGAGTCCAACATCAATCTTACCCAGCGTTTCCTCCCCTAATGAGCTTATTAGGTTAATGGCTCCATTTAATCAGTGGCTGCAGCAGGTGAACTCTCTGAGCATCTGGCTCCTTCGAGGTTCTTCAAGACATTTTCAAAAATTTTATCTTAGTAGAATTTCACACACAAAACCCATCTGAGCCAACAGGAGGATTCAGGCTAATAAGGGAGAGCTGATTCATTAGCATCACGATCACACACTCCCAAAATGAAAGCTCTCTCATATGTCCAGTTCACAGATACTCTGCCCTGTTTCATTTCTCCTCAGAGGCATCATTAGATAACAATCAATATTCAGACAGGGAGGCTAGTTCAAGCCAGCCCCCTATTTTTAGACCTTGATATGTGTGTGTGTGCAGTGCAGAACCGTCACTCCCATCAGCAGCACTGCTAACGCTACATCTCCATGGCAACCCTGCCTACAGAGGAGGAGAGCACGCAAATCCGGCCACGCTGGAGCAATGGCTGATGCCAGATGCAGCGTGAGAGTGCCCGTGCTTTACGTCTTCGCTGCCACATAGATGCTGAGCTGCGTGCTTACGGCGTTAACGTGGCCGACGGGACACAGAATGGGACAAACATGAAAAACCAGATATAATGTAGTGTGATGGAGTAACGAAAAAGGCAACAATCACGATCAGTCTAAGCCTCAAACTTCATCCCAGCTAGAACAGCTGTGAGGAGGAGCAGACAGATGTGCTAAGGGAATGAAGAACGATATTTATAGTGCTGAGAAATGTCCTTCATTCACATAGAGAAAGGCATCATTAAGCGACAGAGGAGTTTAGTGCTGAGACAAACAACTTGCTCTGACCTCCACACCATACAATCAGCAAGAAAGTAAACACAGTAACCCACACACGGTTTCAATCCCAGCCCACAGAGAGGTGACTTTCAAGGTACATATATTCATGAAGCAATTTTTATGCTGGGTAGAAGCAACGTCTTCTCACACATGAGGCGTTTCCCTGAGTTTTGATATTTTGCAGAGATGCAAAAAGGCCCACGATGATCCAGAAATGAAAATTAAGCTAATTGTTTTTCATGATTTATTAAATTAGACATCAGTAGTTTTTATGCACCATGGAAAATGCCACAGAACAAAAACACAAAGACAAATAGTGCAAACAAAGACCTGTCTATATAATTTTTGCAGTTAAATTTGAGGTTTAGTGACAAAACAATAGATGTAACAGAGATGTATGTTTAGTCCAGAGCTTAGGCTGATGTCCAATTAACCAATCACAGGAGTGATTATAATCTGATCCTGTCACCTGAAAGAAACCTAATTGGTGCTGCTCACAGAAGCCCAGTGGGCAGCGTAACCAACCTGATCATGCTTAATTAAACTGTTAGATAAACAGAGTGGTGAGCACATGAAGAGCACGGCCCTTTCACGGCAGACTACCAGCAGCGAGCTTCCCTCTTCTCTCTCTCTCTCTCTCTCATCTATTAGTAAAAAATATATAACAATGGTTCTGCTGTGGTTTCCAGTACAGACTGTTGGGAACTATAGGTCTACGTTTATCAGTTCAAAGGTTATAATTATTCATTATTTTTTGCCTTTTTTGTCTCTGAAAAGAACTGGTGTCAAAGTTGAACATTTCATTAATTACAGAAGTGACATTCTCCACCGATGTTCAACTCTCAGCCCATAAAATTATATCTACCAAATTAAATGTCACCCAGGCTGTTGAAATTTTAATATCCATTTTGTCTCTGCATCTATCTGCGCGATCTGAGCCGCCCATTCTTCCCCTAAAGCTGAAACAGACCAACACTCATCATTCACACTATTCTATCTCCTCTTCAATTCACTTCCAATCTCGTCTACCACTTCTTTTCCTGCTGCCTCTGGTCTAAGCTGAACTCGCTGCCCACTGTTATCAGTCCTCTCCACTGACGATCCCCAAATGAGGGGAGACGTATCTCCCTTGAGGATTTACTGAGTGTCTCCCCAAGATTACCCTCATCCCCCAACTCACTGCTTAAATACTTAAAAACCCAGAAGATGAATTCATTGGGAAATACAAAACCTCACTAATCCCTCTACTGATGGAATGACAGGCTGACGGGGAGGACGAGCCAAATTTTTGGAAGTAGCAAACCAGAGCTGGTGCCACAAACGGAGTGAGACACAAATCCTGGACATACGTTTATGTTGTAGGCAAAAACAATGAAATGGCAACACACTCCTGTCTCCACTCCTTATGGTCTAAAGTCCCGTAAACAACTTATTCAATAATGGTTTAGAGGCGAGGATGTCCGCATTCCAAAACTCAGGTGTTCAGGTGCTGAACAGAAAACATCTCAGAGAACTCGGACAGGACAGGTTTTGAATACTGGCCACATTAAAGGGCCCCTTATCAATTTAAACCGGAGAAGAGAAACTATGACAAAGTTTTAATCCCTTGAGTTGGGTCAACATCGGTTTACTAGACTGTTAAACTAAAGTGTTCATCAGCCATAAACCATATGTTCATCTAAACCAGATGCAGTTTCCACTGATCCTCTTTCTCTCCATCCACGCTGTTCCTTTTTCACTCCAACACGGTGACATCAGTAACCTCAATGCAATGAGAGCAGCCAACCTGAGGGATGTTTACTTATTCATTCACAGCACATCTCTGATGTTGCCCTACTCTAATGAGCTGGAAGGAGAGTCTAAGAGACTAATAACTTGAACTTGAATCTCTGCATTTCTCAATGAGTCTGGGTCACTGAATCCGTTAACTACAGTTCTCTACACTAAGTTTTAGGTTTAGAGCAGATTTCTGCATATTCAAAAACAAAAAGACCCTGTAATTTAAGTAGAGTATTTGAGTAAAAGTGCTAGTGCCCAAGTTCAAGCTTACAAAGTGCTTAATGCCGTTCTTTGATAAAAGGTCTAAAAGTATTAATTCATTATAAATGTGGCCCAGTAATTGTCGGTTCCTGAACCAAAACTATTTGCTGGTTATCTAATTGTCTAGTTGCAGTTTCCACGTTCAATGTCTAGCCCAAACACTCGTGGCCTATTGTTTGTCGTCTGTCTGTCAGGGAGCCACAGACTCGCACAGACACCCTATGCACTAATTAACACCTGTCATAGACAGACATCAAGTTGAGGTTTACATCGCGCCCACACATGCACAAGCTCGGCCTGCCGAGCTATGATTGACTGGCCACCTCAGCAGCACAAAGGATGAGCCCACACCAGTATGTTCACAGTCACAGATGTTCAGACGTGCTACGCTGACACTATGTCCACATTCATCTGCATAACACAGACAATAAGTGATTTCCTCACTGAGCAGACGCTGTACCTGTTTAATTCAACACTAAGGAAGGAGGAGGAGTGTGTCCCAGCAGCGGCAGATGACAAGCAAACTGCAAACATGAGTCCAACAATAACTGTCAGCTCTTACATTCATTGTGAGGTTCTTTTGAAGAGATGGATTCAATGAACTCTCTCAATTAATTCAACTCTAGGGCTGCTACTAAGGGTTGCTTTCACTGTGTATTAACCAACATACTGTTTTCTCAACAACAATTGATTAAAAGTGAAAAATCGCATATACAGCAGGTAAAGCTCAGGTGTAAGTAATGACATTAGCAGTGACACTTTTCCAGTGAAGCGTGACCTTGTTCTCTTCACCCTCGTCTGCAGAGGTTTACTGGCAGCCAGCTGGAAAATTAGCTCCACCAGCTGTTTATCACAACAACTGCTTACGTTCCAATAACAGTGGTGGATGCACATGCACAATAATTCACAACCTCTACATATTTGCTAAACTAAGATGGAGATTTGCAGAGACTGCACAGTCCCAGCACGCCTGGGTGGTAGTGCTGTGTTTAGTCATTAACCAATTACATCTGTGCTCTACCTGCTGTAGCACTGTCACAATGATGTCAATAAACTAGAATTACAATCCCGAACTGTTGTTTTTGAGATTTAAATAAGATTGTACCAAAGAACTATTTTGTATTATAAGAATTACTGCTAACTAAGAGACACTCACTCACCAACATAAAACTGAAAACAACACAGCTTCCAGCAACGCATCTGCTCAAATAGGACAACCGAGCCCTGTTGAAGTTCATGTTTCTTTCCCACAGCAGCAGGAATCGGGGGCTCACACTGTTTGACGTCAACAACAGTAATTCCAACAGAAATATTCTTCCTTTGTTCTCTTGTCTGGACTTTTGCACTTCATGAATTCCCAGCAGCATCTCACTGAGCACAGCAGTGTGCACACACAAGCAGATTAGCATTTATATAATTTGGGTTCTGTCTGATTAAAGGAGAAACGCCGCAAGCTCACTTTGCAGTTTTCAACTGTCACACTAACTACTTTTAAAACTGTGCGTTTGATTTAAACTGACGTTTCTACATACTTTGTGAAGACAGAGAGGACCCACTAGAGCTGAGGTTGGAGTGAAAAGGAAAGGAAATGTACAAGTCTATTCATCATTTGTCCAGTGCTGTTTTTCCTGCAGTTGCCAGAAGCTGAATGAGCAGTATGGAGTGGAGTCAGCAGGGAAATGAGCAGTGCTGAAATGGATCCTCAGGGTTTGACTGAGTTAGCCTGGCATATCTGTGAAACACAGTTTGTGTAACTCTGCTTCGAATAGCGCAGTATGTGGTCAAAAGCGTGTGTGGACAACCAACTATAATACTCTTGTAATTCTCATACAATAGATCAGCAGCCAATGGTGTAAGTAAATAGATGCATTACAGGAGAGTTTTGGAACAATCCCACAATTAAACAGGATGCGTATGTCATGGGTGTGAATATTTTCAGATACAAACCATTAAGACTTAAAGCTTGAAGGAGAGAAACAACGGATACCCGACGACATACAGATAAACAAAAGGAGGCTGATGTAAGGAGCTCTAAAGAGACAGACAAGCCTTGTGTCAAGGCCCATGAGCTGTTGTATAAAGAGACATTATATTGTGCATTTGTAAAATATGAAACTTGTCATAGTACATCAATGGTCTCCACAAATGCAATATAAACTCAAAATTATATTGTAAGGCTTTAAATTGTGAATTCATTCAATAAATTGAGGGGAACAGTGATGTGACAGAGTATTTAAACTTCACCTTGTTACAGTAACTAGTAGATCTCAGCTAAACAATGAACTAATAATGTCCAGACTGGATGACCAAGGCTACTTTAGGTCCAACGTGAAATCTGTGTGACCGAGCTGCTTAAGTTGAAGTGAGTTACTGGGTCATATATCGGGTACATACACGGGTCGTCCTGCGAGGCTGGTGTGGACGTGCTGCTGGAAGTCTGGATATTTGGAAGCCAAGTAGGCGAAGTCCGGAGGTTTGTCTTTGTAGCGGTTCCGAGGATGCATGGCCTTGTTTAAAGCCATGTCCGAAGCGCTGATACAAAACAATACACCGACGTGATTATTTTTCTAGTTTGCAGACAAAGAGGCCAGATAAACTCTGTTACCGCAAACCGACAGAGCTATAATATCTGCTGTAAAGTGGGATTAGACTTTGAAACTAGCGCTGGAAAATACAGACATACAGTGAAACATTTCTCCACTTGTCAAACTGGAGGGAAAACACTCACGAAGCTAACTAACTAGTTTGCATCGCTAAGCTAACTCCAGAAGCTACAGCAAACGTTGTGCATACCTTCACAGTAGCTCTGTCTTGTGGTGATGGACTCTTTATTTTCCGACTCGTTAGCTTTTTTTTTTTTTTTTTATAGTATTAATACCTGAGCATAAAGTACACACAACGCATCATGTCACGTTGTCCAAACGTTTTTCACTTTCTGCTACTGGCTTCCGGGAAACCTTCGACGCAGCCTCTACGCTTGATGCGCGATGACGTCATTAAACCGCTCCAACAATGCCGTTCTTTACTTGTTTTACAACGTTGTCAACCCGAATGAAACCTGTCCGCATATACAGGCCTCGTACATGTTAAATGAAGCAACAAATAAAATAAAATAGCTACAGTTTTATCATATTTATATAATAGTTAAAGGTAAGTTTATCCTGAAGGTAAGGATGAAAGTATCTGATACATTTCGTTTTCAACTGACAATTTTAATGTAGGTCAAGTTTGTGCAAACTGACTATTGTTAAACTGGCCTTTGGTACAACTGTCAACTCCAAACAAACGGACAGGACAACACAAATGCCGACTTTACTTATTTTATTATATTGCAAACAATAATGACATCCAGGTATATTGTTAACAGTTTGCTGAGTGAAGAGTGAGACCATAGTGGCGAAAACATGAGCTCTCCTGTGGGAGCTTGTTGTGCAGTCTGAAGCCCTCAGATGTGGTTCACAGGCAGGTTACAGAGGACATGTGGATTTGAGGCTGGAGGAAACAACCCACAGACGGTCAAAGCCTGTCTGTCAGTCCCTTCACACACCAGACCACAGCAGCACAGGGATTGCTTTGGACCTGTTAATGGCAAAAGGGATTTTTATTTTCTTACTACAACGCCAGCTGTGTTGTAGCATTTTAGTACAAAAGAAAACAGAGCACACATCGTCCTGACCTTGGATTAACCACCGTCCTTGAATACAACCAAGGAAGGCAGGTTTTTCATTTACATTTTACGGTCTGGCATGTCATAGCGTGATCCTGAGGAGACGAGCATCCTTTTCAAAACTCGGTCACACAGTGTTGGACCATCGAGGAGGCCATTGTTTTTCAAGATAAACCAGATTGTACTGACATAATCCTCCATTTTTGGCTTTAGCTAAGACATTTAACAAATTGGCATCTTCATTAGCCATGCCAAATTGTACTACAAAATAAGCCAATTCCCTCAACCCAAGTCTTAGGACAGAGAAAACAGCTTGTAGAAAGAAAAAATTAAAAAAAGACCTTTGTTAGGGGAAACACGCCAAAAAGAGACATCAATAATATTCCCTGAAGAGAGAGTTTCTCTTTTGGGACATCTTAGTCTGCCACAATCCCATTGCATTTACAGAAGGAGGAGGATGTGAACCTTCCTTCAAATAGCATCACACACAACTAAACAGCCGTTCTATAACCAGTGAACAGAGCTGTCCGAACCAAGGACATGTCATGTGACAGGAACAGTTTATTTGTCCTCCTAGTTAAACATTTGGGGAAATACGTTAAACTTTCTTGCCATCAACTAGATGAGATCATTGTTTTGTATAATTGTGTGTAGCTGGACGCAGCAGTCAAGGAGACTGTTGCTAGACAACCAGGAAAACACCAGCAAGTACCGGTTCAGCTCTTGTGACGTAGGCTCACTCCATCATTATTCACCATCTACTAAGTTTATATTTGTATAAAGTATTTTAATTATTTTAGTGTTTTATGCATCACTGACCTCTTATTGTTAAATGGTCAACTCCCATGTTATATCATAAAATACAGTAAGAATATTATGGGAGTGGTATAAATAATCTCATCCAACTCAACAGCAAGACAGCAAATAATCCTTATTTCCCAAAATGTCAAACTGCTTCAGATGCGCAAAGTTTCTCACGTCCTACTTTATATCAATTAATGAGGCCCTTGCAAAAAGAGCCCAGGGACTTATTGTTCTGACAGCTCTGCATCTGGTGCAGGCTTACATGCAGCAGTGCTACATCAACAGGTCACAGATAGGCTCACAGGTGCCACTAGCAGGAGCTTGAGCAGCAGATCACCACATCCAGTACACACAGGAAGAGAAACTCGGCAAAGAAGCTAAGATAAGAAGATGAGTTAAGCAGTGTAATTCTTTATTAGCCAAGAACTGCATTGGAATGAAAAGGCTAATCAGAAATTATAAGGTTATGCATTTAGTAACATCATTAAAGATCAACGCTTTCTTTAATCATCATTATAATGACCAAAGACTCAGTGAAAACAGGGATGTGCAAGATTAACGAATCACCTTGCCTGCTTCAGTTAGAAGCAAGATGTTTCTTTTTTTTTTTGTCCTCCAAGTAGAGTGGAATGGCTGTTTCTGCAGTGTGGGCTGGTTTAGTTATTTCCCAGTCTTTACAAAAATCTTCCTGTTTAACAGTTACAGCCCCACAAAGATCAAACGCAGAACATTTGAGGAAAGCCACTCAGTTTGTATGCGTGAAGTGGTCTGAGAGGTTTGTAGACACCGTTCTTACTCAGGCATTAGCACTCCCTTCCGTATCGCATCCAGGAGATGCGCTGCCTCTTTCACAAGACAGCTGACAATGGTGACCAACCCTTTGCAACAGACCCTCTACAGACAAAACTGCATCTTTAATCACTTTGCGTGTCTGCTGCTAGCATTTCCTCGTTAGTCCTAAATTCCCATCCAGTTCTGACTTTAGTGTGCTAATACAAAACTGCCAAATCTCCTAATTACAAGCTAAATTTACATTTTTATTTTCACAGAAAAGTTCGTTTATTACGCAGAACATATATTTCACCCCTCAGAAAGTAGAGATCTTTGCACATCCCAGACAGGAAAACCCAGGAGGCCCACTTTGACTCCTTGTCATGCCTTTGTTTTCTCTTTGACACACTTTTATACAAGGCTTGTGTTTGTAGCCTTCAGAGGCACCATGGGACAATTGAGCATCTTCTGACTTGTGGTCAGGGGACTACAAGTAGACAGAGGGTTCAGTTTGACAGACGTCTGACATGCGAGGTCACAGGAAATTGACTTGCAAAGAGAGACTGACCCAAGGTCTTTATCAAGCGCTAGAGACTGAACATTGTACTGAACTCTGCTCAGGTGCTGCTGTAACCCAGGGCCTTCACTGACTGTGAAAGCCAAACAAACTTGTTCACCGCGTCAGGTTTCTTCTGAAAAAGCTCAGAGCAGTACTGAGCATCTCTGTAAAATTTTGACATTTCATTTCTTTGCTGCAGTTTTAATAAATGGGATAATTTTACCTAAAGCCTAGCAGTGGTTCATGTGCCACCATGACAAGAGTACAAAGCTGTTTTTAAGCCCCCGAGGTGCAAGGACAACAGTTTGAAACATTTGTATATACAGCCATTAAAATATTACCTAAATCCACATGAAGAGAAACGGTATGCAAACTTGAAGTGATGTTATAAAGCTACAGATTATTTCAATAACAAAGCCCCACAGACAATCGTATCGCATCTTATATGCTTTTCCTGCCTTATCTTGAAAGTTTCACCAAGCTAGGCACCAACAGACTACGACAGTGAAGGAGAGAAATAACAGAAAAGAAATCCTAAATAAAAAAATAGACAAAAATAAATCTTACACATAAAGACACTGTCATTTCTTAAATTATCGGTTTTTAGTGCCCTACATTTTACACCCAGTCAAAAACATTGCCTTCAGTTGGTCGGTAAGGCTGCGTGACGGCCAGCCCTGTGTTAAACCTATGGTACTTCTAGACAACGTTATGTAAATTTACAGTATACAATTTTGGATTACCATGCAAGAATACTTTTTTTGTGTAACATTTAATAGCTCGATCTACATCCAGGAATAATTTACACAGAATGACAAAAGTTATTGGACCAGAGAGCGCAACGGTGGTAAGTGCAGCCGTAGGAGATGAAGATGTGTGGGGTGGTTAGATTAGAAGAGGGGGGTGGGGGGGGGGGATGAAAAAGGAGGTTGGGTGGCAGAAGGGAAAGTGGGATCCAGAAGATCGCCTGGATAATTAGGTGTTGGTCCTGTTCCCCTAGGTCCAGATCAGCGGCACTCCCACACTTTTACTGTTTGATCTACGCTCCCAGTGACCACGTAAGGGGCAGCCTTGTGGAAATCTGTGAAGAGGAAAAACATCAGAACAAGGCAAGAACATGATGACAATTTAAATCATTTATTATCACAAGTCAAATATCTGCCAACATATCTGCATATGAATACATTTATACAGAAATATAGAGAATATTATACACAAAGACAAGGTCGAGTATAACAATCCACAAATATATATATATAAAAAATTGATCATATGGTTGTGAAACCTCTGAATCTATATCTGCATCATAGGGATTTGAAAAATTCACAGACTTGCATGTAACCATAAAATCTGCCCATTTCTCCTATCATCATGAAAACATCAATAGAACTGCAGGGTGTATAGAAATATGTATATACATTTTTTAAATTTGGTGGAAAATTATAATAAAGGCGCTTTGTCTTTTCTACCTATCTTTCATCAATGGCTTACAGCGATATCCTGTTTGGATGAAGAAGGATTTAAGGACTGGGTTTCAAATGGCTTTCCAAGAAAGAATAATTGGCAGAAGAAGTCCTCAAGAGAGTTCTAGAGGCTTGATCTGCCAAAAGCTACAGACACAAGAAGGAGGAGGTAGAAAAAGGATGGAGCACCAGCCTACCTCTAAAACTCCAGCTGCTAGCAACCATGAGGATATTCAACACACTGCCAGGGGAGATACTTACAATAATGCAGCCGTTCTCTAAAGCAGATATCTGTCCGTCTGGCTTCACTATGCCATGAGAGTAATACAAAGAGGTTTCCTGCTCTAAAGGTCAAACTAGTTAGGCAACCTTTTGTTTTTTTAGGAACTGCTTACCCAGAGAGGTAACAAAGTGTTCATGGGCACCAAGGGTTTTCATGCAGCGCTTGTTCTTGTAGTCCCAGATCCTTAAGGTCTTGTCATCTGCACAGGACACAATAAACTTGCCTCCAGGGTGGAAGAGGATACCACGCACCCAGTTGTCATGGCCGACCTATGAAAAGGCAGACACCAGTTCAAGCCCAGCTCACCTCAGTGATCAGGTATCTCACTATTAATGTTTTTTTTAGTGTAAATACAGGTCATTCTTCTGCAGCAGTCCTCACCAGTGTCATAAGGCACATGCCAATGCTAACATCCCACATCTTGATGGTTTTGTCTCTGGAGCCAGACAGCAGGAAAGGGCCTGGCTTACCGCTCTTCTTGGTCTGTTAGCCACAAATGCAACACAAAAAAACATGAATACAGCAAAATAATATAGACTGAGCCTAATTATTCTAAATCTCCAAGTATGAGGAAAAAATTATCTAAAAACGGCTCATTTAGGATTTTAGAAAAAAAGTTTATTTAAAATAATATAGTTTTAAAGAAAATGTACCTAAACAAATAAAGTGCACACTTAATGTGGTAGCTTGTCACCAGAGCAAAGAAGAAGAGAAGAGAGATATGCTCAATGAATCCATACCCAGAAAGTAGTAATGGCCACAGACATGTTAACCAGCTATTGTTTATTGAGTAAACAATCATTATCTGCCTAATAGTTCAAACTGTCAATATTTGACTCTAACGTGAAATGAAATCAATCACTGAACCAGAGCATTAAAAAAAAGACCAGCAGTGACTAAAGGCTCCCTGCTACTGGCAGTCCATTCTAGGGCTCTAGAGCACATGCGCCAACTCTATCAACAGTTCATTTACCTAAACACGATTAACTTCAGTTAAGAACCAACACAAAAAAACATTTTAATTTCTGTGCGAGTTTTTTTTTTTTTTTTTTAAATCACACATGTTAAAACTGCTTTGAGGGAACATTTTGTTTCAATCTGACAAGACTGCAAATTGGACACACTTGAGATCACAAGGCATGAGGAGGGTGTTTGGGCTCCAGGTCACACTGATAGTCTGTGTTTTCATGCACATTCGTTCTTAGCTGGTCTGTTCACATGGCTGTTAGTCTGAGCAGGGACTTTCAAAATCCTCTGACATGATATGCAGAGAGAAGAGAAACACATCCTGTTTCTGTTTTTTTACAGAGTGAATACGCCAAGATATCAACTCGAGAAGTATAATTATACAGACGTACCGCACATAAAGATGTGAGGCTACTGAAAGCAGCTTCTGAAGCAGGTAAGCCCAGAGAACAGACCCTTAAGAGGCTTAAGAACGTTTTTTTTTAGTGTTCAACTTTTTTAAGCATGTGACTCTGGTTTCAGAAAGTACTCAGTACTCGTTTCATTTTTCCAAACTTTATTATTTAAATTTAGGTACTAGGGCGAGGTGTATCTTAAATACAGAGGTATTGCTGAAATGAAAAAAAAAAAAACTGAGCAGTTGTTTACCTCTGAGCCTGTGGCATCAAGGATGGTGGGGTGGGCACTCTCTGGTGCCCAGGAGATGCACTCCACCACATGTTCATGCTCCCTCAGCTCAGCCTTGCACTCTTTGGTGGCGACAACCCATACACGAACTGTCTGGTCATTGGAGCAGCTGGCAATCAGTGTGCCATCTTGGTTTGGTCGCACCATACGAACCCACTCCCTGTGGCCTGTGAAGGTCTTTACACAGTAGCTAGTAGACAAAAGAGCAGGAGAGTTATCAAGTTGCCAGAGCAAACGTGATCTCGTAATCACAATATAAATCTATTAAGAATGTATTTTAAAATTGTTTAAGGGTGTTTTGGATTGTGCGTACCCAGTTGCCACCTCCCACATTTTTATGGTTTTGTCCCTTGAGGCAGAAACAATGTGATCTCCGTTTGGCATGATGGCTACAGATGAAACATTGTGGTCATGTCCTGAGAACAGCAAAAAATAACAACAACAAGTCAGAGCCAGAAACCAGAATAAAGCTTTTAATAGAACCTTATGCAATATGTGATCCCGTTCTATCTTTCCTTAAAATTCTCCAACAATTAGGCATATTTTAACACATCTTCGGTTATAAACAATGCCAAAAACCGGTGGGTTTGGTCATAATTAGCCAATTAAATGACAAGTGATGCTGCCAATTTGTAGGGGCTTACTTTGTTCCGCAGAGAATAAGAGGCCTAATTACAGAGATGCTGGGCCATATTTAAGCTGCTAAAGAGATGAAGACAACAGTAAGTATATTCTAAAATGCCAGCTCAACAGTGGCCGTGTGTGTCTACACATATACAGAGTGGCAGCGATGCAAAGAAGTGCTATCTAGTGCTAAAGAGGATAATTAACCCACTGTCCAAATCCGCACTAATCTACTTCACCGGTTGGCCTCGTATGTAAAAGATGTGAAAAAGATGAGTGGATAAAGAGTGGAAGAGTGGATGAACGGCAAAAAAATATAGGTGGGGAAAAATGGTGAGGAAGACTGTGGGCTCAGCTGAATAGTGCAGTTAAAGATCTCTCTGTATAGCAAACACACAAGGGCCAGCAGCTCGCAACAAAATCCAGTATCTACAAGCCTAAATTTGTCAAAGCTTTTTGTGTCCCTGACGCTGCGTTAATTCAGTGATATTTAGTCACATGTGCTTCACAGTCAGACATTAATGTGCAGTTCTAATAGACCAATGAAAAAAGAACTACATGTGAACTGCTGAGCGGTCATAATGTTTGGTCTGCTGCTGGCAGGTTGGTAGGGGGTCTTCTTTTATCTAACAAATAGGGGGGGAATCAGCAGAGCCTGGGGGCACGTGTAAGCTATAGTGCCATCATTTCCTTGTCAATTAGAGGGGGTCTATGCCTCTACCACGCTTCTGTCATAATAGGACCTACGGCATAAAAGATGCATAGATAAGGGAAATTGCATATATTTATTTAAAATCCGAGTCATTCAGACCAGTTAGAGGACTGATCCACATGATTTAAATGTGATAATATCCAGAGAGCCTGCAGGAGTACACCAGGCAGGTGGGGGATTGAATGCATCTCTCACAGCTGGTTGTCCCCCCTTGTGCTGTGAACCTCGTCAGCAGCAAATGTGATAACAAACAGCATCTGTACCACCTGAGTCCTGTGTACAGACAAAAGCTATACACAAGAGTGATGCAGGAACCATAACAGAGCGAATGGGAGTAGCTGCCACCCCCCCCCCCAAAAAAAAAACGCAATTCAGCAAATTCAGCACCATTGTGCATATTTTTTTACAGAAATAGACAGTTTGATCCTCTTACCATGCATGGTCCTGATGCACTCAAAACCCTGGAAATCCCACAGCTTGATAGTCATGTCTGCAGAGCAGGATGCGAGCAGTTTGCCAGTCTGGTCAAATGAGATGTCCTGCACCGAATCTGTGTGACCTTTCAGTGTGCGTTCAAAGTCTCCCGTCTCATAGTCCCACACCTGATGAACAGAGCATAACTTTAGGGGAACTAGCAAATGTTTTTACGGCCCCTTAGGCACGGTCTGTATATTAAAGCTTTAAACTATCTCTCCCCCCAAAGCCCCTAAATGTTATATCACCTAAGATGTGACAAAGATATGTTGAGTCGAGTATTACACTGAAGTGCCAAATGACGTAAAGATGGAATATATAGTGAGTCTGATTGTCTAGCCTGAGAAAGCAGTTACATCCTTGGCTTTAAAGCAGGCAGAATGTTGTCACAAAGGGCCAAATCCTCCTTAGTTCCTCTCTTGGGGTGGGGGATTTTAGGCAAACGATGACAAGAGACCCCCACCCCTAGTCCGTCTGCCTCCCTAAAAAGGAAGCTACAGACAGTGCAGATGGCCACAGGGTCTGAAGTGAACAGTGTTTATCCCAAAGAAGATCAAGACAGCTAATGTGTTTACAGATACTTGAATTTATCAGTATTCAGTAGCTGCATCTCATACTACACAGTATTTATCAACTACATTCAACTCTGCTACTAAACCAAAAAGGTTTCACTGGCACTTCTCTTTTATGTTATTTGGGACCAAGGCCAAAAATGGGGCCTTTATTCTGATCATTCATAGATTTCATTCTTTCAGAAAAAAATGCTTTGAATTAGAAAACACCACAGTAATACAAAGACTCCCATTTATGAAGTAAGCAATGCGTAAGCTCTTTAACCATTAGCTTCTGGTTGACATGGGTGAATAAGTGAAAGGTAAGAGCAGAGCAGGTAACAGGTTGCTGCCAGTTTTCTCCATTACAACAACAGAATGAAAGTCACACACATACTAGTGATGGAGTAAAAGGAACACACTGCACAAGCATTGCATAGATCACATAAACATTTAGCAGAGTCTTAATGCAGCAAAGAATTTTAACTTAATTTCTTTGAAGGGGCCTGACAATAACGAATAACTGAAAACTGCAAATAAAGTTCAAAAAGCTGCAAAATTGTTTATATTTCTGTGGTCTACAAAAAGAAATTCTCATCTCATTTCTCATTTAAATGACATTGACTTGAGACAGGAAGCCAAGGAATACTTCAGCATCAAGAGCACAAGATCCACATGCTTAAAAATTCAACAGGGCTGTTCAGGAGAAGAAAATTAGGACACTAGGGGAGACGAGACGAGCCAGGCCACAGAGAGGCGATACAGCCAGGAAAAAAGGTGCAGGAAAGAAGGATGGAATTTTAGATTTCACTCCCCCTGAGGGATAGAGGGCTCGGGTGGTGGGTAGTCATGGTGGGGCTTGCTGATGGTTTAAGTGGAAGATAAATGAGGCAGAAGGGAGGGTGGGGTTGCAGAGAGAGGAAGGGTGGGAGGACTGGGATCAGAAAAGGAAGATGCCAAAACAGTAAGAGGGATCCCTGCTGTGTGGGTGTAGCTGAGGAGATGTACATGTGTCTCATAAATAAAATATACAGAACAAATAGCTCAACTGAGTATTGGCATTGTGCAAAGAAGTGGGGGAGACAGACTGTTGTAAAAACAGACCAGAGAAAGGGGGGTTTATGTAAGAATCTAGGGATGTATAAGATTACAGAGAGAAATACTGCACTGCTCAGAGAAACGAGTGTAGAGCATTGTGCTTGCAGAATAAATCCTACATTATTGTCCAACCTCAGCGAGATCCATGGTATGGTTCTGGTATGATGCTTGATTTAATTAGTCCACAGTTAACAAAAACAAAAAGCCATATCATGATAAGTCAAATAAACACAGCAATTGCATTGCATCATTGGAAAATGCAATCCCTGCTACATCCTCTCAGTTGTGCTCAGGACATGGTCTGAAAACCATACAAAGCTGTTAAAAAATGTTTAAAATGACAGAGCTCAAGAAAGCAACATCCACACGTCCATTTGGATGCAACCCCTGCAACAAATCGGTCAATAAACAACAATTTTCAAATTCCAGCAGCACTGACCTTTATTGTTGCATCTTCAGAAGCCGAGACCATGACACTGAAGACTGGGTGGAAGATGACACGGGTGATTGGACTGCGGTGACCACTCAGCGCGTACCTTTCTGGTGGACGTGGGATCCACTCTTTGGGGTCACGCTTCTGACTTACAGGCCCACCCAGGGTGATCTCGTCTTTAGCTTCATTCAGTTTGGATTCAAGCTCCATCACCTGCCCAGAGTGTACAGGTACTGCTTAAAAGTGCAAATAGCTAAGGCAACGTAACACTGACTAAAACATGGGCTTTTATTATATGTTGGAAACTGCGTCTAAGGCTAAATCAATATTGGGCTGATATTTTCCTTGGCAAATGTCCTTTCAGTGTTATTGTGGATTCAGCATTAATGTCATGAACCTTTCACTCAGATTACAATCCCAACAAGTATCCTTTGATGAGGAAAACCCCACAAACCTTCTTTTGTAATCTGATGACTGAGGTCCATTTCTTTTCCAAAAGGCCAGCGTACTTCTTATCCAAATCATCATTCTGTGGAGAAAAGAAGGGGGGAGCATGCTGAAGTCTTTGGCTATAGTAAGAAAGAACAAGGAATTATTTACACACCCCTCACAGGGCCAACACTGACTGCCAGACACAGACAACCTACTGTACAGCGCGCACACGCACACACACCTAATCCTTCTCACACAAGCTAATCTTCGGCAGACAAGAAAGGCTTAGGCAGTTCACAGCCACACACCCGGTACTGGGGGCTGGAAGTTAACTTGTGGCAGTCTTGGCAGACAGAAGCCTGATCCACCTAAAGGCTAATACCACAAACTGGACACTACCTTTTACATAACACACAGTGTTTCTCACTACAAGGAAACAAAATAAACTGTGTGGTGGCACATCTTCCATGTTGCAACAAACAGGGCCAAAAAAATAAAAAAAATCAGCTGGAGCTTTCTTTTATTCTAAGCTACATCAGCCATGATTTATTATCTGGTTAAAATAAAACATCACCAACTATTTTGATCATGTAGTGATTAAATGGTATTTGCTTCTTCTTTATACATTTATTTTTTGTTCAAAAGCACAGGCATGTAATGATGTCAGAATAAAAAATACTGATGTTAATGATTAAGCACCTAATAACTAATTTTATTATATTTGATCATATAATAAGCAAAGCCTGAATCTGGGCTATATAGTTAGTTTTTTTTTTTAAATTATCCCCAGTGTTCCCTTTCCTTGCCTTAAAATTGTTGCAGCTTAATAATCTAAAAGTAGGTTTTATTTAAGAAAGTCTAGTGGCTATTGTAGGCTTAACACTATAATAAAATGACGACATTATGAAGTACTCTGAATCTTTAAAAAAAGGACAAAATTAAACAAAAACATTTTGGGTGGCATTGCGTGTACAGCATATCAATGCCTCGGGGCTGTTAGCTAATAAAGCATTAAAACCCATACTGACACACAGTTGTGAGTGTCAGTGAGGGAGAAAATTAGCACTGTGCTCCAATTTCACAGCTAGCTCCTCAACCTCGTCTAGAAACAAAGCATAAGCAGAGCTGCAGGCAACACAGACTCCTATTTTTAACACTTCTCAGTAACAAGGGGCGATTTCCAGCCGAACATTAAGTGTATGGAAAGACAAAGACGAGGGCTACCGGGATAGTGTAGGGAAAAGATAGAGAAGGCAAACGGAGAGCGAGAGGACCTAGTTTGGACAAGTCTGCCATCTTCTAATCTGCCATCTGCCTAGACACCCATTACACAAATGCACACGTTAAACAACAAGTGCCAGACTTCAATGCTGCCTGCCAATCTGTTGGCATTAGGTAGTATACATCTCCATATGTGTGCATTTTCTTTCACAAAGCAAGGCAAAACTAGAGCATGTGTTCTATTGATTATGTGAAAAGCTTACTGGACATTACAACATTACACCCTGACAATTAGCAGCCACGGAGTGGAATAACTAATTCACTCACCAAAATGCACAGCCATACAAGGAACAAACTAGCAATAATGATTTATGGTGCTACACAAACAAACCACCTCAAATTACTTGGGCAGCATATTACTGCACGGGTTCACTAAAACCAACAGGGTGTACCTATCCTTCCATGCTATTCATCTATTATTCAGCCTGCTTCTGCAGGGCTGCCACTGAGAGAACGTCTGGAAGGAGCAAATAAAGAGAGGAGAGGGGGTGGGGTGTCACGTGAAAGCCACGCGAAAGAAAAGGTATTACAGAGACGCAAAGGGAAAAACTGAAATGCATAGAGTCCCAGATTAAAAGAAACTCAGACGAAGCAGTAATAACATGACAGACACGAGTTAACATAATGTCAAGGAGCACAGCACTCCCAAATCAAATATCACACATGTTCATATATATATATATACACACATATACACACACACACACACACACACAGTGCAAAAGTTTTAGGCAGGTGTGCTGTAAACAAAGAATGCTTTCAGAAATATAAATAATGATTGTTTATTTTTGACAATTTACAAAACATTCAATTTACATGAAGAGACAGAAGGATGTGAGAAACTACATCCACTGCAGATCTGTTAGTTCTCCAAGATGCTTGGAACAACCTACCAGCTGAGTTCCTGTGAGCAAGTGTACCTTGAAGAATTGCTACTGTTTTGAAAGCAAAGGGTGGTCACACCAAATACTGATTTGATTTAGATTTCTCTTTACGAAAATAAATGTTTAACACTCCCATTTCTGAAAGCATTGTTTTCTTACAGCATTTCTTCACACCTGCCTAAAGGTTTTGCACAGTACTGTATATAAAAACATACTTTCTCATACAGTGAAATAAGGAAGCTAAACATCACAACAGATTTAATATAGCTCTGCATAAAAATGTTCAGCCATGAACAGAACTGTAAGATCCTATTGAAAAAAAAGCACAAAGGTGTTACAGTATCTGCTCATCATAGATTACAAATTGGATACTGTGAATGTAATATTTACAAGTGGATCAAAGCTCTTTTCCACTATCATTCAGCAGAAGCATGTACCATACAACACCATAATGGGGCGCAGGTGCTCCCAATCACATTCATGAACATGTTGACTCAAATGAGAAAGGAGGAATCAAGACATATTGTTTGTATAAATTGGTCTGATTGGTTGTGCGGATGTGTGTGTCCAGCATTAATCTACTCACATTATCTAATTCCGCCTCCTTCTTGAAAGTGGAATATGCCTCTTCATATCCATTGGAACGTAGATAATCGGCTATTGCTCGATTTCTGAAAGAGACAAAGGAGGACCCATAATTAGTTCTCCTGATCAGCAGACAAGATAGTGGTTAAAGTGGCAAGATAAATGACATGAGCACTGGAGCTGAACTCAGTACTGTAAAACAAAGACCCTAAATGAGTATGTTCAGGAAATGTGTAAGATATAGACTTAAATATTGGATAAATTGTGTTTCCATGGTTTTAGACAGATATACAGTAAAAATGCTTTACATGCATAAAGTCGGTTCAACACATAGCCCCACCAATAACAATGCGACGAGAGTGGTGCTTTCACACAGCCATCGCTGCCCATTTGGCACAAATTGAGAGCACATCTGTCTGGCTTCCATAATGAGCTCTTGTTGCTGTGGGCAAATAATAGGAAGGGATGGCTCCCCATTGTGTAGATATGGAGAAAACTGGAGCCAGCGTACATCCCACCATCTCCTGAACTGCATATATTCAGAGAAAGATAGACAAATCATGCGTAGTATAATCCCTGAAGTCAATATGCTCCTGGCCACTGTTATTTTTTCATTTCAGTTCATCTCATTTTCAGGCAAAAGCCTGCAGACAAACACCAGCAGACAGTCCAAGACAACAGACTTTTCAGGGAAAAAAAAGCATAGTGAGACGGTAGCAGTTACTAAACCACTATTTGCAAAATTTGGATGGAATGCAGATGGAACAAACTAACTGAAAAATCTGAAACGGAGGTCAACGACCTTCATCTTTTCTGTTTTCTATTATAAGAAAACAACAACAACAACAACAACAACAACACACAGTTAAACGTGAAGACAGACACACACAACCTGCCTGCTTTAGTAGCCTTAGCAGCAGCTAAGTTTGAATACAGTACAGTAATTAATGAGGTTCAGTTCGGTTGGTCTCAATAGAGAGGCAATTATTTTCTAATCTAATTAGATAATTATGATGGGGCAGAAAAGTGCATTATTTATTTGGTTGTTAGAGTTTAATCATTTCATTTAATAATCCCAAGTAAAAATTGCAGGAGTCTTATGAACCTGGATATTTATTTAGTTTGTGGAAGCAGTGATAAAAATCCCCCTACTAGTTTTTTTTTTTTTTTTTACATGTGGAAACGCATTACTGGATAGTAATCCTGCTGTTTCAGTGTCAAAAACAAATAACTTCTACACATAGAAAAAAAACCACAGACTTCAACCACAATGACACTGAACTCAAGGCTTGAATTAAACATTTCCATAATTCCATTGGCCTCCTGTTTGTGCAGAACAAACACCATAATTAATGCCAGGAGAAGCCATACAAGCTGTCAGGCAGCAATACGTTAAAGTGCCAATAAGAATGGGGTGGGGCAACAATCTGTCAGCCCAGCCTGTGCTCCCAGTGCCCTCTCGGCCAGTGGAGAGTCTTCTAACCACCGTACCCCTCTGCCCACTTGAATCCCATGACAGCAGGAACAGCTCAAGGTTAGGAGGAGGTTATCGACTACTCTCACAGTCTGTCTGCCACAAGTCCACTGAACGGAAACCCATGGTGTGCTAGCATGTCGTAGAAAGTGTACTGTAACAGCAAACCCATTAAGATTTGATGTGGGGTGGCTGTTTCAGGAGAATACACAACAACACAGCAACCAGAATATATCAATTTAGAACTGTAGTTAAGCAACAGTAATACCGTCAGTTGTCAATAAGCATCTTTGCTGAAAGCAGAGAAGAACACAGAAGCATCACTGCTACCTTGACCCCACACGTCACCCCGGATGCGCCAAATACGCTGTCAAAAGGGTTTCTTTAACATGTAGGGTCCCCAGACACAGTGAGATATGGAGAAAGAAGGGTGGAAAAGAAGGAGACGTTTTCCTACGTCAACAAAAGGAGAGAAAAGCCTGGTCTCCATGGATACTAGCAGCCCACAGCTAGATGATGTGATGGTGAGATAGTAAAAGAGGGTAGGACAGCTACATGAACAGAGACGACATATAAAAAGGGAAGAAAAGAAAAACTAAGCTTGAGAGTCTGTATTGTACTACACGATTTATCTACTTCACTAAAATCTGGATTCTCTCTGTGAAATCACCACAACCAAAAAAATAATAATTCTAAATCGTAGGAAACTGTCATACTGTCTCACAATTATCAGTATGTGAGCCCCACATTGGTCCGATAATTAATCAGTAATTAGGCCTTTGGTGCAGTGCCGCTCTCTCGTGTATGACAAACCCTTAATGGAGTGACAAACCGAGAACCCAGGATGAAACCAGGGAGAGATGCATGAGTGGTGAGTCAGACATCCAGCATGTCTGCATCTGACGTCACTTCTCCTCCCAGTTCCTGACCATACATTTCACATCACTGTAGAGATGAGCAACAATTACTCACAAAACCACCACCTGCTGACTGTCCTCACTATACTCAAAATTAATGGACTGAAATACTCAGAAGTGCATCCAATGCATTACAGTTTTAGTTAAATATAACAAATTAAATATAATCAAGAAACAAACACTCGTGGCCAAGAAAAGACTGTACTGTGAGAACTCAAATAGAATATCAGTCTTTGGCAAATGTCGTTAATAAAACGTCTGCAGTTTACACACGGCATATGTGTTTAGAGTTGACAGAAGAAATTGCATATGTCTGTGTTACTAGAAATATCTCACATGTCTGGTACAGCACTGACACAGGTAAATACACCATTATAATAAATTACAATCTGACAGACAATAAGGTAACAAAAAACTGATGTTGAATGAACAGAAGCAAAAGTTTAGAGCTTCTAATTGTAATTTTTCCTTCTTAACCACAGACTGTCACACAGTTAAGAACTTTGAGGAGAGTTTGGCACAAAACATCCCACAAAAGACATATTTGTCTAAATGTGACAATGCCTAAAGACTTGGTGAGGCGCACAGGATGTCATGTGAGGACACTCCATACCTTTATTGTCCAGCCAATAAGTGACCTCATTTTAGGAGAAAAGGTATTTTAATCAGGCAAGAGTCTTTAATCTACAAGACGTCTTACATTGCCTGTCTGTTCAACACAACGCCTCAGTGAAGGGTAATTGTCATAATGCAGTTAAGTAACCATTCAGCACCACGTACACTGTGCATGTCTACAGCTTCAGATCAAAAGGCAACAAGGTTCTGAAAAACCAGATGTCTGGTCAACATAAAACAAAGAAGTCAGATGTTTTTCCAGTAATGGGTGTGTAACACGGTAATGATGGACCTTTGTTGACTGAACTTATGTCAGCATAGAGCTTTAACGAGTGTACTTTGTTAAATCTTACGAGGTTGTGTATCCGTCAAGCTTGGATAAACAGAAGATAACAAGGATAGAAGCAGCACACACGTGAGACTAGTCTTTCCATCGTACACAGAGAAAGGGGAAGTAAAAGTGATTATTTAAACTATAAATTAAGAAGCCATAAAGGAACAGCTCTGGCCAATTTATTCCATTTGCATTTATATAAGTAAATGATTGGTGCTCATCAAAGTTCCATTTGTGTCATAGCTTTGACAGAGTGCATTCATACTCATTGAGCCTTGTTTTTGAAGTCTTTTAAGTGGCAGTCTTCAGGTCCTGGCATTAATCCGTTATGTAATCACATTCACAGACAACAGAAAGAAAACCAAAAATCACATGAAGCATCTAAGACGAGACTGGGGGGGAAGCACAAAAAGCAAAGGCTCCATCTGTACACTGGCGCCTCCAGGTCTTTCAGGGGAGCTGATAGTTTATGTTCTATATCTATTTTTACTACATGCCAGCAGGGACAAGTCAGCTGACCCTGGAAGTAAACACAAACACGCTTTTCACTGGCTATGCTTACAAAAATAGAGTGTTTGTGAAGATGCTGCGCAATAACAGCATCTGACTGTGGTGTTAACAAAACAGCAATAGTTTAAAGGTCAGAAGTTTTTCTCTTCTTATAAAATGTTCACCCACCAAGGTAATAAAACTATTATCACTATATTATTAAAACTGTCCATTTTGCTCCAGGTGGTAGGGCTGTGTATTAGCAAGTACATGGCGATACAATCAATATCGCATTACAAAGGTTAAGCACCAATATATTAAAGCATTTTTCAAAGTTTTATAAATCAAGCTTTGGGACAAGTGTCAATTAAAATGTATCCGTTTTGATGAACCGATACAACATCACAAAATATAATATTGTGATACTTGAGTGTACTGATATTTTCTTATAGCACTAGTGTTTGATCACTTTTGAAGAACATAACATTTTTGTATAAACAGAGTGTTTCCCTTACACCCTGGTATTTTTGCCTTGTCCAAAAAAGTCAGTTAGGAAACAGGATCTAAGGATCATTTTATAGCTGATAAGACCATGAACTGATTCAAGTGACATTCCAACTGATAGGAATGCAATATACACTTGACTGCAACTCAAGACATCTCACACCAGTTTCCTGTGGGGCAAGAGACTTCAGCGACAGAAGAGGGGAAACAGCAACGCATTCTAGCAGCTTCGTTTGAATAGCGAAGCATGTGAGAGATTGGCATTCCAGTGGACCTCTCCATACCAACAGACCCTTCCCACAGTGCCACTCTGAAAGCATGGATACACAGGGCAGGAATGTTAAGAGCTTTATAACGTTAATGTTGCGGCACTTCATAATGAGAGACCAAGACAAAAAGATCATCTCATTTAAGGTAGACGTAAGTATATCCATTATAACCTTTTGTCACATCCTTGGGCAAAGCGAAATTCCTAAGGAGTACAGCTGAGCAAGATCATCTCACCTCCTTCTCATGACCTTGTATCTCACACTGAACAGCCTTTGCTTTCTTATCTCTTGCCTCAGGGCTTAATTATAAAGTACACAGACTAAAGCCAGATCACAGTTTCCCCCATAATGTCAGTCGCTTTCACCTTTCCCACTTGCTTTAGCTATACTACACACGCACATACTTTTTTGTTCAAGACTTCTGTCAGATGACCTATTGAACAATTTCACACTTTGTGTTTATGATCTCTCTGTGTGATCACTCCACTAACAGTGTGAACAATTACATAGCCAGTCCTTAACCCTCATGCAGCCTTTGAGGGATCAAAATGAAAAATACGGGGCGCACAAAGCTCAAAAACCGCCGCAGACAGACGATAAATCACAACACGCTTTATCAAGATGAACGGTTGGATGAACTTGTTTGTCAGAAGACCCACATGTGTTCATTGCTTGGATGTACCACCCACCAAGGCTGTTTTAGCCAACCATTGCGTGTGTTTTTGAGCTTTGGCGCCACCTTTTTTACAGTGGGGTCGTTTTGACAACTCAAAGGCTGCACAAGGGTTAAGCAGGTACTGACACTGTGCTACGTTCTACGCCCTTAGCTAATGTCTCTCTCTGACAAAAGGCGCAAGACTCCTGAAAATAATAAAAAGAAATGTATGTGACTGTCCCTGAGATTTGATCCCAAAAAATTATAATAATAATAAACCTATAAAGTGCTCTTGAGTAACTTAACCATGTTCAATCCATTCCAAGGAACATATGCATCAGGAAGAATGTGACTGTACTGGTCAATTTAGCAGGTGTAACTGTGAATACATAGAAGTGAAGGTAAAACTCAAACATGTATCTGTATCCACCTGGGTGTGTGCACACGATTTGATCAAGGTCATGTTGTGAACAGTGTGCCGGCAACTTACAGTTCATCTCGTTGCCGTTGTGACAGCACCATGGTGGAACGGGCAGCGTGGGTGGGACTGGGAAGGATCAGTCAGTAGAAGGTGGATCTGCTGCTGCTGCGCTCTCCTCAGTCAGGAGATGAGCTGTGCTGAGCCAAGCAACACAGGTGAACACAAGCTGTGTATTCCAGTGGTGGGCGGTCCAGAGAAAGACTCAAACCAAAAAGGAGGGGAACGCAGGAATCTGCCCTCCCCCAAGCTGGTTGACTCCAGGGACAAGCAAAGAGGAGAGCCTGCAGACCAGTCACCAGCTAAGTCTACACTGCATCTGTAGAAGAGGGAAGAAAAGTCAGCATTAGGTACGCACGACAGATAAGGAGATGAAAATGTTTACAGACCAAAACACTGCATTAATATTGACACCAATTTATACACAAATAAAATGGCAGATAAACCCATAATGACACAGCGTTTTATAGAAAGGAGGTGGTGTTTATAACCCATCTTCATTCATAATCTACCCCTCCTGTCACCATTCTGGTGGGAGGGTTCTGTCTGTTCTTGCAAATTCCTCTGTGTACAAACAACAGCTGACCCACATTCTCTAAGCAACAGACTTCTCCTCCTAGGTTGCCACCAAAAAGAAAGACAAGGCACAGTACACAGGCTTAATTAATGACTGTCAAATGTTCTGACCCCACCACCTTAGTATAAGCCCTCCTCAAGAGAAGACTGACCAAGTATAAAATAATTTTGTTTCTATCAGCAAAAATAGTGGTATTGTGTAAATGCATTTGGGAAGTGAAGTATTGATGCAAGGAACAATAAATGTGCAAGTGTATGACTTGAGTATGACTTGATTTTGAGCCTGCAATATAGTCTTTGAAAATCACTACACCAAAGCAGATACCCATTGAATACTAACTGTGGGTGACAATAAGCCTCTTAGTCTACTGGGAGCAGCCTGACTAAATCTCTGCCAGACCAGTACACAAAGATACAAACAAAGCCAATTTAAACACTTCTGCAGACATGCAAAATGAAAAAAAACTACAAAGCTTGGACAATCGGACACAGGGCGTCCACAGGAGACATGCGTGCTATATTTTCTGCACAAATATGGCACAGGAGGGTTGTGAAGGAAACAGTCGGGCGTCTAGCGAAGGCGCAATGACTGGAAACGTCTCAGGGAGCTGTAATGGAGGAAAATTCCAAGACGTATTCTATATTTCAGCTGATTATACAGGAGTGACAATACTAAAAGGGAACTTTAATCCTTTTTACTACTACTACGTGTGTCTGCACAAAAAGGCCACAGCCACATATGAACTCAAAACATGAAAGCCACAGTAAAAACTGACCTACTGGGTACAAAGACCATGCTGCTAAATTTATCACTGAAACCTGCAGACACTGAAGAAAAGTGTTAATTAGAAAGCCACACAATGTAGCTAACAGCCAACCTATGGACCTTGATGTCACCACCTGACAACGTGTGTGGACTGTAGTGCGCAGGGAGTATATGGCTGCTGTTCAAGAACTGTCATGGTTCAGGGTACTTGTCGTACCACAATACAGTGTAGATGAAGGCCAGGAAGCTAAAAATGGCTCTTTCTAAACCTAGGAATACGCCTTCTATAACTGCCACTGTGTATAAAATTAGGTCATCTACTATGTATTGATTCTGCCCTCTGTGCTGCTGGCAGCTGTCATCTCTGTGTGTACACATTAATGTGTCAGACTCCCTTCCCTGCAAATCTTGTTTAAGGCTTCAGTCTTGAACAATATGTGTGCATCACATAATCAGGATAATTGGCTCAGCACAAAATGTGGTTGTGCTTTTATAGAGGGAATGGGATGCAGCCGTGGTGCATCTATAAATCTCCACACTGACTGTTAATGTTTATGTCCCTTCCTCCCATTGATTCTCTTGTCTTTGTGTAGCAGCAGGAAGCGTACAATAATGGATTTGTTATAGTCAAGGACTGCTTTATGCTATACTGTTAGATGTGATTTTCAATTGGAGTTGTAACTTTGCTGATTGCTTGCTGGTAAAACATAAATTAAAGTAAAACAAGAAACCACCATCTCTCTGTTTTAATAAGGCAACAACAGAGTACCAAGTCAAAATTGTAAGCAACCACACCCTGTGGCAATATGACAAGAACTGGACTTGAAAAAAGTTGAAATTGCAGACCAACTATCATTAGATTTCACACAAGCCATAAAAAGGAAGGTCACATTGGAAAACGGCAATATGTCAAAAAAGAACTACTACAGAGATCTGAGGTACACTACTGAAGCAAAGGGTAGTACTGCACATACAAACACAGCATCATCTCCCAACTGTGCAGTACTTCATCTGTTTTAATCAACACACCCCAGAGACAACGCAACAAGAGGAAAATACAAGCAGTCCATTCAGAAGCTAACTGCTAGTTCTAAACAGATTCCCAGCAGCTCATCACAAAGCATACCATTACAGCAATGTTAACAATGCTGATAGCCATCATTTTACTGTCACCTCTGATACGTCATTTTGTCATCGTTCTCTCTGAAAAGAAAACATACCAAACACCTTGAACCTGGATCGTTGTCATTTTTGTTGGTGACGTCATCTGTGCCCTGAGAAAGTTGTTTATCATCAATAGTAAGTGTTTTGAAGAATCTACATGGACAAGTTAAAGAAACAGGCTTATTTGCTAAAAATAATAGTGAAAATAATAATTATAACTTGAATTGAAATAATACGGTAAGTGCTTGAGTCAAAGTTTTGTGTAAACCATATATTTATACAAAAATACAAAACAGTTTTCTGTGTGAGACCTTCACAAAAAAACTTGACCTAAACAGTGTGTTGTATTGTCAGTCAAGTTGTTACTTATACGTAAAATGAAAGCTTCGCACTTATTATTGAGAACCTTAGCAATAAACAACCAAACTAACTGTGAAGCAATGGTTAATCAGCTGTTGTCAGAAATCTGATAATTCAAACAAAATTGCCTAAGAAAAATTATACTAGAGCCAATTTAACCAGGGATAACTTATTTTTACTAATAGGACTGAAAGGTTGAATATTTCGTTAATCATCTCCAAGTTCCTATGATAAAAAAAACCCCACAGATAGAAAAGTCCTTCTGGATGTTTTATCACTAGTACATAATAAAACTGAGTTAACATTAGCCTCTGCTTTCACTTTGCAGCTGTTACACCTCACCAGGTGTCAATGTCCGATATGAGGGTTGATAAAAATCAGTCACTTCGTAGCACAGTGTCTGATTTAGTGCTAACCAAGACCAATACACCTTTGTTCGCCACTTGTACCAAACAAAATTCAATAGATTAAAGATCTATTACAACCAGCAAAGAGCATGAAACTCCCAGTTCTATGGAAACATTTGTATTTGTACTGAACTTTAAAGACCAGTTTAATACAAGGGTCTAGAATTGCAACTGCAAAATTATTTGAAAGTCTTTGAAACATCAGACTTTCCTGAAGATATTATTTCTGAGACAAATTGCAAGAGACTAGCAGACTCAAGTCAGCCGACTCCCAAAAACGAATCAAACCCACCCTACGACCCTACCCTCAATCATTCCTAAATAACAGTACAAGCCAAGTTCCACTTTGCACCTGTAGGAGTTTTGCAAAATTGCTCCTGTGAATAAGTTACTCATACAAATTTATTAGCTATAAATTTAGACTAGATGTAAGTGCTGGGTGTAAGTTGAGGCTGTCGGTTGTTGTGTGTGTCGTTGCAGTGACAAAAAGGAAACATGTTCAAATAAACATAAATTTAACAGCCTCTGGAGCCTGTTGACAGTAATGTTCATATAGATCTGTGCCAACATTGACAAATGTTTACTTGTATATTAATAAGTAAGCATTTATTCCAACAATGTGCCAGAGGTGTCATTTCTACACTAACAGGCAGTTGCTGATGGCAGCAGAACAAGCCAGTTGGTGGCAAAGACGTCAGAAGGGTCAACCTCAGCTACTGTCAGCTCAGGGAATACAGGTATCTATCATTCAGCCTGCCACAGGCTCAATATTAAACAAGCTCGCACACCCTCCTCATTATCTGCCAACAGAAGGTAAAGATGAGGCCCCTTAAAAAGAACTGCACATATTACTCCCAACAATGTCATCACTTGTTACTTTTGAATTTAAAAAACAGAATCTTTTACGGCCCTTTGCTTTAATATTGCTGAAGAACCAACATAAGCAATGACGTTCCCTAGTACAGTGATGTACAGTTGGTGTAACTGTGTCTCCATTCGCTGACGCCACAGAATAGAGCCTGGCCGCCTTTATTTAAATCAATCTCTGATAAAACTCAGAGCTGACTAAGAACGCTTTCAAGTAAAACCAGCTGGCTGCATCAACTGGTCTGCTGATATTAACAAGGAAAAAGACTGGCTGGCTGGTCCTACATTAGCTCCTGTTTCATAGTAATCTAAAAGAAAATAACTATTTGATTTTCGTGTACTGGGCACTGTACTCTGACGGACTCTACCATGGTCAAAGACACCAACCATCGCTCAACACAGTACAATACCCTAAACATAAATGCATCCTGAGAGTCACTTCACCTTGATCTGTGACTTTAACAAAGACGCAGTGTTGACTGAATAGCAGTGAGAAGCGGGATCAGAATGTGCTCGACAATCGTTGCAAGCTAGTAAGAAAACAGTCAGTCAGTCAGTTTTGAATGTGGACAGCGTTACAACACGATCGTAATTAAACCAACTCGCTTTAACCAGTGATTTGCATCCGATAGCACACGGTTCCACGGCCTTGTGAGACACCACAGTAACGATCTTTAGTCATGGCACTATAAGGCCTAATTTGACTCGCATCAGTCAGTCATACAGCCACGCCATGACAGAGAAAATATGCTCAAAGACACACACACACACACACGAGTGCTGGAAGGACGCAAACCATACAAACTGTGTGTACTCCACCCTGATTTTCCAACACAGCGCCAACAAACCACACAAAACGAGATTCGGCTGAGCATGGCAGCAGCGGCGGTAACAGAAAGACCCGAGAGGAACCCGCAGCAGAGGTGTTCGGTGCCATTTGAACGTGCACAACACAAAGCAGACGAATGTTCTCACACGCCCTTCACGCCAACACTGGATACAGCCGCGACGCGAGGCTGCAGAGAACGCACCGATGAACAACACACTATCCAGGAGCTGGTAGAGGACGCGGGTGTGGGAAATGTTTCAACCGAGATGACCACGGACGCCATCCGCACCGACCCGTGACCCGGCTTTACGGTTAGGTTTCTGTAAGGTTGACAGACATGCCGCTAGTTACTGGTTATTAGGAACTTGGGGCTGACGCCAAATGCAGCTGCAGCCGACGCTGGTCTTGCTTTACGCTACACACTGACGTGTTTTTTCTGACTACCGACGGTAACGACGGCCAACCTGACACCAGGTAGCCCAACACTGTCGTTAGCAAATATTAGCTAAAGTTGCGTTTAGCCAAGTTAGCCTCCCGACGATGCAGTCAGAAAGTTAGCTCCTACATTAACCCCCCGCCCTGGTGAAGACACACAGGCTGACTGTAGCATTTCAACCTCAAGCAACTGCCCTTAATGTGACGCTGTAAAACACCAAACCTGATATAACGCACGTACACAAGACGGTTTGTCTGGACACAGGGATAAACTGTCAGGCTACCTGCTGCTCCGATCCAAGCGGCCTGTCCGCCATTTTGAGACATAAAAAAGGAGGTGCACAAATTACAGC
The DNA here is from genome assembly GCA_030770545.1 of Macropodus opercularis. NCBI lineage: Eukaryota > Metazoa > Chordata > Actinopteri > Anabantiformes > Osphronemidae > Macropodus > Macropodus opercularis. The sequence goes on from CM061110.1 coordinate 8,219,592, forward strand.
CACATCGTCATTTTCTCCTCCTAACGCCCGATTCCTTCGCCACCGAGCGGCAGCGCCACACTAACCTATTTGGACTTACCCTATTGTTCCCGCTAGTGAATAACCTCAGCTGTCTCCGATGTTAACACGACCCGAAAGGGCGTGAAATTTCCGCTCCGAACTCCGATCTTGTGATGTGGAGGTAAACTGTGCCCGTTCTGTCGCTCCGCCGCCGCCGCTCACTTGTTTTTCCGTACCGCATTCGCCTTCGGCTGGGAGCGCGCACGGAGCTCGCGTTCGCGATACGACGGGAGCGTGTACGCCCTTGACAGTAGCAAAAAAAAACATGGTTGTTTTTTTGTTTTTTTTACAGTTAACTCTTACATTGCTTGTCATCAGCAGCACCGTTTAACAGCAGAAATCAATTTAAATACGAGGATGAATGTAATCTGCAGTGCAAATTAATGCATTTAGGCCATGTGATGTATTTCCATTATATGGAACTTAATAGCTCTCCTACAATTCTACCCTGTCTTCACATTTCTTCTTGCAACAATCACGTAGAATGATCATAAGCATTTGTGTGTCAGATCATATTAAACACCTTCATTTTACTTTCCACTTATTTAATTCTTATTTCAATGACGTTAGTATCTAAGAATGTTGAATAAAATTGAATGCACCTAAAATTAAGAGCTGACTGACGTCTCACAGAAACAAAACAACAAGAATACGTTTATAGTTTGACATGTTTCAATAAATTTATTTTATATAAGTTATAAACTAATATATCACACAAACACATTTTATTGCCATTATGATTTTTATTATATTGGGCCACAGAACTGTTCATGGAGGGAAATTAAGGTTCCCTCCTTTTAATTTGTGCGAGTCAACTGAAGCACAATTATGTGTATTTATATGTATTTGTAAGTAACTGCATTGCACGTCTTTCGCTAGGAGAAAAGCCTTATTGTGCCACCTTTTGGACACCATTGGTATAATATGAGCAAGACAAAATAAGTCAATCAATGAATGATTTAACCCCCCCAGAAAAACAAGAAAAACAGACATAATTCACTTTCAAACTGAAGATTTTACCAGTTTTCCTTGGTGCCAAACAGAAGCAAAAACGTTAGGCACAAGACACACCTTGCTCTGCTGTGGCATGCTTAAGGGGAAAAACGACCTCAGTACCAGCTCCAAACAGCTCATTCCTGTCGCTTACATGGCTCCTTATTTATAAAGGAGGCAAATTTAAATCATTTTCTAAAAACAATGAGGTCCAGCACCATCTCGCTATTGCTTTAATCACATACATTTTGACACAGCAACAATTAAGTAACAAACTGCCATGGAAGGAACACATTGCATGTACACAAGCGCAAACAATCCATTATCAGTTCTCTCTTTTTTGGTACATCATGGTGAGGCAGCCCTTCAGTGTCTCAGATTCTGGTCGTGCTGTGAATATGGTGGCATGTTCAAACATTCCTAAAACGTGAGCTAAATACTGCTCAACAAACAGACACTGCTGACTGTTTTTCTGTTACATATGAAAAGATGATCTGGCCCAGTAATAGAAAAACACAAAATCACCCAGCAACAACAAAGCAGTCACTAATACCAATGTTGAGGATCTGTCCGGTGTTGAAGAGGTTTGTTACAGTACCAATTCACACGCAAGCAGATCTACAACGTTGGTGGCCATGAATATTTTAAGAAAAGAGGTATCAGCCATCCAACAGGTTTACTATGAGTAGAAAAATAAAACATTTGGAAAGCAGATGTTCACGTAGCCTCTATTCACACAATGCAGCAGCAGCAGCAGCCCTGGCCAGTAGAGAGTCTGTCAGACTACAGAGAGACACACGCGCACCATCACACATACAAACATACATGCACATATTTTCTTTCAATGTGTAAAAATAGAAGATTAAACACAGCTAGTCTATGGATAAATCTACTGTGTAAGATGGACGTTTGTCAAATCTGCCTTTTCCATTATCACTGTCGAAATCTGGTAGAGATTTATACATCTTTTTCCACTTCTATACATTTTCTATAAAACAGACATGGCTTAAATGACTTGATGATTAACAGGCCTAAAATACCTTCCTCTTAATTCTCATGTGCACTTTTACAAAATAATTATTTTTTTTTTTACTTAAAAAAAAAAATCCAGCAAATGAAATCAAACTGGTAGAATGCTCAGACTTGTCACTACCGCTTGGCTGCTTGGAGAAACGGGAGCAATTGGACTCATCAGGCACCCACCTGGGATGTCGCAAGTAAAAATAATAAAAATGTTTAATTAGTTAATTATCAGAGACATGTAACAATGACAGATGATTGCTGCAAAGAGGGGAATTTACATTCAGAGGCCCCACTTAAAATCTCAAATTTAGTAACTGGAATTTGATCTTAGTGCACAGTAGAAAGGACCCCTGAGTTCTAGGGCAGGGTAGGTGCTCAACGCCTTATAGCACCGTCACGGGGTGGCTACAGGCCCAAGGGTCTTCAAGGCCCTCTAAAGAATGGAAGGGCAAAATGTGGTCCTGGGAAGTCTGAGTTAAGAACAAGCAATATTGGGGGAATATGGTACAGTGGATAAGGCTCTGGTTTACAATGTCATGGTCACCAATGGTCTCCCTCCCCCAGCTGCAATCACTTTCATATGGAAACATATTTGTAAGCAGATAATACCCTGAATGACTTTGTCACCAGGTTCTTGCACTGAGAATTTATCACATTGCACAATAACAGTGATTCTATGTTTGTACGTTTCCCTCCTTCGCTTCCTACGCCGTAGGAATTTTCCTGCCTTTATTCTTGTCCTACTGTCCATATAGTTTGTTCTCTGGACGGCCCTGATGTCATCCCTCCCTTTGTTTATATTAATGCTCGGTCCATGTGTCCACAGGCTCAGTGACATGAGCTGTTGCATCACAGCTTCTCCCCACCCCCTCATAGCAGACAGTAGCCGTGTTGAGGGTTTCTGTATATTAATCAATGGGAATTTTGTCCTCTAGTTCCAGTGGGCTGTCTTCAGAGGGCTCCTCGCTCTTCCCCAGCTCCTGCAGCTGCTGTCGCCTCTGCACTTCTGCTTTCAGGTTTTCTAGATCCTTTTGACTGACGAAAACAAAAACAAAAAATGGATCAGTGCTGGACTCAGGTAGACTATTATTCCCCATTATGTTCATTCAGCAAACATCCAATCATTCATTTTTGCCTTTGACTTGCTAAGGAATTATTATTCCTATATATATATATATATATATATATATATATATATATATATATATATATATATATATATATATATATATATATATATATATATATATATATATATATAATATTATTATTATTAATATTATTATATTATAAACCCCATATACATACACTCATGACACTACCTGAGAGGTATGAAGATGATGCCGTTGATAATGTTGAGCTGCTCCAGAACACTGGCCATGCTCGGGGCAGTAAACTGAAAATAAACAGAAAACATCAGTGCAAAATGCTTGGACTAAAACTGATAGAGGCCCAAAGACACATCTGGCTGACAGCAGTCACCTTGAGTGGCATGATGCTGGCATTGGAGCCATTCTTATAGATCTCATTCATGGTTCTTTGCAGAGCGACAGCCTGCTGGGTGAGATACTTCAGATACTCTGAGCTTTCTTTAGTTTTCTCATGTGCCTCACCCATCTGAGAACAGAAAAAAGAAAAGATATTATGATGATAATAACATATCAAGGCATGTTTATTAGAGTAGAGTCCTGCAGTGCCCACCTGGTTCTTGTAAATAGTGTAGCCATCCTTCTCATGCTGTAGTGCAGAGCGGAACTCTGCCTTGCTCTCGTAAACTCTCGCAACCAAATGGTGACTAAAAATAAAGGGGGGGGGGGCATGTAGTCATGTCACATCAACATCTTTTTAACAATATGCATAATGTATATGGCTAATTAATCACCCACCTGAGAGCCACCTTGAGGGACCGGGGTCCATGATACTTTGTGTTGATGGTCAAGGCGTTCTCCAGGAACCTCAGTGATAAGTCATACTCCATCACTCCATGCAGTACCAGGCCAATGTTACTCTGTCAGAGCAGATCCAAAAAACAAGGAAATCTTTAGTATCAATTCTGTTTGCAGAAGAGTAACAGTCAAAATATATCGTTCCTTTGATAGTTTGGCTTTAACTCATTTTAATCACCATTATTAAACAGTTTGTTTAAATGAAAGTCCTCTACTCACATCTAATAGTGCCATTTCTGGGTGGTCTTCCCCACAAACCAATAACAAAAGGTAACGGGCGCGATAAAGCAGCTTCAAGGCAGTCGACAGCTGCCCATTTGCAAAGCAGTACAGAGCCAAGTGCATCTGGAAAGTGACAGAAATACAAGTATAGGTTAGAGGGAATTTGAATATTGTAAAACATAATTCTATAAATCCAATATTTAATGTAATAACGTACATATTCTTGGATTGTGTTGGGGTGCTCAATGCCGAGGACTCTCTCACTCATCAGCACAGCCTTCTGCTGGTTACTGAGAGCCTATGGGTCAATACACAGATATCGTTCAGTGCTGCAAAAGTAAGGCACACATAGTAAAACATGCTGGACTTCCTGCCTACCTCTGCATGGTCTCCCATGATGTAATTAAGGCGCGCCAGCAACCGCAGGCATGCACATATCTCTACATGCATGGCCCCGTACACATTGTTGAAGAGGTTGAGAGCCTCGTTGATCAGCTCACAGCCTTCCTTCAGGAACCCTGGCAATAAAAAGGACACTAGGTGTGATTAGCTAAACTGGCTCGCTTTAGTCGCAACGCAGTTTTGTTATGTTTAGTAGTAGAAGTTTCACCTTGCTGCACTTTAGCCTGTCCACTCTGGAAAAAGTGGAATGCATCAGAGGCCTTTGGGTTTACGTGCTTCACAACAGGGAAAATGTTCAGGATGTCTTCTTCTGTGAAGGCAGGCTTGTGACGGCTGTCAAAGTTGTATTCCTTTATTAGAATCTAGTGGTGGAAGAAACAGATACAATTGTGAAACACGCAGAGGAAACGTCACAATTACACTTTGGTGACGTGGTGTAGAATATAAATGCAGACTAAAGAGGTGTTACCTGGATGCCAGTTTTGATAGAAATTTCTCTGAGCATAGTGATCTTCTGAAAGCCGTACTTCTCCACCACCTGATCTACGCTATCACTAAACAAGAAAATTCCAAGACAGGGTGTTTGTTACCAATACATACACAAAGGAGCAAGACGTAGTTCCTCACGCAAGCTTAAAATGAATGCAACTCTCACCACTGCAGCGTGAAATGATAGTAGCTCTGAGCCTCGGAAGCAATGTTCTTCCACAGCTCGCTGGGTGTCAAGCTCGCCCACGCTGTGTTGTCTCCACCACCAGGGACCCTGTTGCGACGTTTGCGACTTTTGCGGCGTGAGGCCAGCTCATCAGGAGGCAGGTGGGCGACAGCATCGGGGAAGGAGCTCAGAAAGCAGTTTAGGAAATGACTTACAGCGGCAGAGAGGGCAGACAACTCCACACCCTACATAATAATGCAAAAAAAGCAAATATTAAGTCAAGATGCTTTTCTTTTTAATTTAATATCAATCTGTACCAACCTGAAGGTATGTCTTGAAGATGTGTTTTGCACATCTGGTGATCAACTCACAAATTCCTATTTTCTAAAGGTATGGAAGAAAGAAATGTTTAGAAGGACTAAACACAAACACAGAAAAGGTGAGAGATTAAACACAGACTCACATAGAAGTGCTCCAGCTGGGCTTTGGCAGGGGTCTTATCCACAAACTCCAGAACAGTGCCCAAATAGCGAACATTGATGCCTCTCTGGTGGAGGGCCTCTGTCAGTGTAGTTCCATCCATAGGCAGAGTGCTGTGCTCCAAACAGTCCTTAACCTGGTCATACAACAAACAAATAATAAATGCACTATAATAATGTCAAAACCCCCACAAACTCGTTCAGTGGGAGAATGTGCGTCACTGACCAACGATGGGATCTGGCAGGACACCAGGAAGGCAGCAGCATCTTTAAGCAGCTGCTTTTGTTTCTGGACTGCTTCCGTACTGTCCTCTGGGATGCGCACTCCTGTTTGAAAACGCACATTACTTCTGTGAATATATTCTCCTATGACTCCATATCATTCAACCTCGTTTCATGCAAAAGATTTTTTTTAAATGGCTAAAAGAAATCTGCATATTGTAGCTTTTTTAGCTGAAAAGGCACCTGGCAAGAGTTTTATTAAGCATAGCTTATATGATGGTCTCGCTCACCTGGCGAGAAGATGTCAGGGTTGAAGCGAATGTCGAAAGACGTGTTGCTGATCGAGCCCACTGCCTTGCAGGCATTGAGAACAACCTCACGACTTTTGGGATCTGTGTGTAAAAGTAACAACAACAAAAAATATATTAACATATGTGACACAAAAAAAGAGTTAACCAAGTTCACATCAAGCCACAATCATTTTGAAGTGTATTTTAGACCATACAGGGAAACAGAACTACAATACTCAGACTGCATTTCTTATTATAGTTATTTCTTTCTATTATTTAATTAATATACACTGATCATCTGTATAGATTAACTAAAAAGGGAATAACAATGGCACAAAAGTAAACGTGATGCTGTAGTTCAGGCAAATTAAACCACAAAACACTGTTTTTAATCTTACTGCAGGCCTTGGTGCACTATTTCAAAGCTGATCATAAATGCCTATAAACCCTACAGAGTCTGTCTGTCAAAAAGATTAATGCGATTTAGAACCAATTACAGAGCAGACAGATTATGTTTTGTATTACAACACACAAATTAATGTACAAGGAACCAATGGTCATCCGTATTAGATCATACAGCAAAGGTCACTAGCTCTACTGCAGGCTGAGGATTGAACAGGGACATCTAACCAGGTGGAGTCAAGCCGTTATGAGTCACGACATGTTAATTTATTCCTCTAACGCTGAACGGACGCAGACTATTAAGTATCAATACAATTTTTTTTTAAATCCACCAGTGTAGCTGTCCCTGCATTTTCCTGGCCTTTCTTTTTGGATATTTTCAAACATACCAATACCAGATCCGTCTTCAGCAACTAAGGTCTCTGCCAGCTCTTTGGCCTGGGCTAACCCTGGAATACTTTCCTCCGGCGGGCTTTTGCATTCCCCATTGTGGGTGACTGAAGCATCAAGAGGCCCGTTTGTCGTGGCATTCAAGGAGTTTTCATCACCATTGCTTTCTGCCTGTGATGCTGCTAAGGTGCTTTTATCTGTGTGGTCTTTAGAGACCTCTGTTGCATTAGTAGAAACTAATGTAGTGCTTTGTGTCTTGGTCGGGTCATTATTGCTTTCTGTGGATGTTTCAGAGGTTTCCATGATGGCAGGTGTGTCAGTCTTAATCGAGTCCTTGTTTGCTTTTTGTTGCATGAGCTGTAACGCTGCCATCTTCATGAAGAGAAGATATCTAGAAAAGAGACAGACCCAAACATTAAACTGACAATGCAGGTCCCCCGTGTGACTACACATACAAGAGCAGACACCTACCTGTGCTCGACAAAGGCCTCAATGAGCTCTTGGCGTAAACAAGCCAGGCGATGGCGGTGCTGGCGGGGAAAGCCCTGGCGCTGACTCTCTGGAGGAAGTTCCTCTCCATCCACAGGCAGGAAGTTGAGGTCAGGGGGGAACGTGCGAAGAAGGTCCAGAATATAGTGTCTGCCATCATTTCCAATGATGCCTTTGCATTCGACAGAGGAGCACAGCTCCACTACATCACTCTTCTCATTCAGCACCTTGTGTGTCTGGATCTGTTCACACCCAGTAAATATATCACATTTATTTAAAGTCTGTAGTGTGGTGACTAAACAGCATAACAAAAACTAGGAATCTGTCATTTTTATATGACTATGAAGAAATGCTTAGATAAACGATGACCTATTTAGAGACAACAGTTGTGTTGCTGACCTTAAGTGGCCTGCTGGTCTTCTCTAGCAGCTCCAAGTATTTGCTGTGCGATACAACAGTCTTTCCGAAGTCAATAGAGCCATAGATGACGCTCTGCTCCTGCTCACGCTCCAGAATACCTGGGATAATGGACTGGGCAGTGACACGGTAGCCTCTGTAGTCAACCACTACTGTCCCCAGAGTGTAGAGTCCCTCCACATCTACCGCCCCATAAGCTCGTACGCCATTCAAGTCATTGGTTGGTGCCGCATGGGCAGCAGCATCTCCACCCAGCTCACGATAGTGGTCCCGCACGTCGAAGCCGAGGCTGAAGAAGATGTTGTTCCAAATGAACATCTGCATGCGTGTTTCCTCGCCAGGATTGATGGCCATGACATTGCCATCAATTACTGCCATGGCTCCACGAGTGGCAGCTGCTGCAAAGTCACTGTGGACCTGCAGGAGAATGAAATTAGCTTATTTAGAACAAGAGGTGACTGAGCCTCATTTGTTCTAAGGACAGAATTAGCATGAAGGCTAAGTTAACATTATCTTTAACGTTTGCAATAAAAGCAGTTCTGCATGGTTCACCTAAAGCACCTGAAAGGCTCAGCAGTACCTTGAATATGGCTCTTTCTCGCAGCAGCCGTTCAGGCAGGTTCTTCCGGGGCAGCTCTCTGGTGGTCTGTAGCTCCTCGTTCCAATCTCTGGTCTAGAGACACATTGTTGCATAAAAATTATGAAACACCTGGGGGGAAACAATGTTTCCTGTCAATAAGGTTTTATATACACCTGTGTACCTGTCCAGGAATGTGCTCCTCATAACCCAGACGGGAGGTGTAGGCATCCTCGGCTCGAACACAGTCCATTGCATGGTCCACCTGTGGAGCTGTCCAGCTGTAAATCTGGAAAGGTGTGGCTATCCTCTCAAATGGGTGTCTCTGGACCCTGGAGAAGACCACAGCACGTATTCACTGTTATAAATAGATGAAGAAAGCAATTTGCAATGCAAACACAATAGCTGCTTTTTTGTTATTGCCTTTTCTTTTGCAGGGCAGTGAAGTTCTTCTTGAAGGCAGGGCTGATTTGGCTCAGCAGCTCCACCAGAGAATGGCTCAGGAAGCTGGGGTTCGCTGGCTTGGGGTTGAAATTGTATGTAGTAGACCTGCAATGCACACGGCCCCATTACAGTCATCACCCTCATCATCATGACTTCAACTGTACTAACAACTGCACAGGTCTGGGAGGGAGAGTAGATTTTCTGTAAACAAAACTCAGTGGAGCAGTAATGCAGACAATTGCAATTATCAGCAAATTTACATTTCGTCAAATTGCCTGCTAAGTTTGTTGACATCGAAACTTTAGAGCTTGAGTCTTCTCAGTTTAAAACAAGGAGTCATATCTACTGTCTATTTTCTGTTTGAATAATTAGTTGCGACAGTTTCTTGTGTCAATCTTATTCAGTAGCACCTGCCGCTATGAGTTAATCATTTGACTGCAGTAAAGTATTTTAGCTTGATCCAAGCATCTTGTAAACTGTGTAATCTGACGAATGCTAGAAGCCACTCACAGAATAATAGTGGTTGTTAAAAACTACAAGCACTCAGTGAAGAAACATTTACTGACTGGTTGAGGTAGAAGCCGCGCGTAGAGGCAGTAACGCTGACATGGCGCTCCTCCACCGTAACGATGTACAGGTACATGAGATCACCGTGCATTTTCCTGTTTCCAGGTGGGGGGTTCCAGCCGCTCATCGTCAGGACCTTTAGGCACTGCATAGGCTGTCAAGACATCATACCATTAATAAACATTTAGAATTTTATTTGCCTATTGAAACATGTATTTTAGTTTAGTATTCGTACACATTTTTGATGACAGAATATTTTTGGTTCATGTGAGGCTGACATGAAGCTCTTGCTTACCTTCCAGTCCTTGTTCTGTGGCTGTAGGGGCACCAGAGGGCGGTCTTTGCTTCCAGGGAGGATGTGCTCTGGGGGGGTGCAGTCAATCTGCTCCAGCTCAGTGCCCTTTTTCTTTCTCCTACCACTGTCTGTTATGGGAATAGAAGAACAGTTCGCATGCCTGTACATTAAAATTCATGCTACACTGGCAGTTCATTTACCCTGCTGTGCCTCACCACAACATCAATACACCCAAGATACTATATATATCGGACATGGCTTACTGACAGTGAAGAGGTCTGAAAGGCAGCACCGAGTAAAATATGCAGTATTAAATAAATTTATATTACTCTGCCTCAAAGTCCAATAATATATTAAATATTTCAAACCATCATTTATAAATGCCAGAACCGATGGTGGTAAAGCCTCACAGAGGGCAGAAAACAGTCTCAGTAATATAACACAGGCCCAGAGTTGTTGGTAAATGTGAATTTATTAATAGCTGTACTAAGCAGTTCTGACAGCTGTCTACCTGACAAAACACTGCCTTCAAAATAGAACACACAACATTTGTGGCTTCTAGGTTTGAAAAGGACCTTAGTGTCCTACCTCCCAGGTCTCCATCAGTAAAGATACTGAGGAAGGAGAGGGAGTTGCAGTCCACTCCATTGTATGCGTCAGAGGGGTCCAGGCTTTTCAGCAGGTCTCTGATGTGACGCACATGGATGCGAGCTTCACGCACTGTGTATGGCTCTGCAGCAAGGAAAAACAAATAAACCCAAAGGTTACACATGGAACCCAGGAGGTGGTGACAGATTGAGCACACAAATATTTTTATTTCACAGTGACTTAACATAGTTTGGTTTTTACGACCACCTACGTACATGAAAACCTTGTCAGGCAGATACTGAGTCAGTGCAGACAGAAGGTAAAACAGCAGACATGATGTTAACGAACACATCCTTAATACAGACAATAGTTAAAGTGAAATTTGAATAAATGAAGCTGTTAAGTAACGATCTGCTTTCTGATGTCATCAAGTGTAGGTTTCTTTTCACTTCACTAGTTAATCAATGACGTATTTATTGCACTTACACTGCAACAACAGAGGCTTTGTAATAGTTGATGTATTGTCAGGACATAAATGGCTAGTTTTATGTACAGGTAAAAGCAGAGCTTTGATCCTTTATAAAGAGCTACATATTTCACGATTGGCCTCCAGCATAATGTTGAAAATGGGAAGTGAAACGTTTTGATTGTGCACAGCAATTGCATTTACTTTCCTGCCTCCCCAACAGGTAGGTGTTTTATACATCTGGTAACCATTATGAACTTTGAGCTAAGCATCTAAAGAAAAGTAATTTTTATTAAACCCGATAAACGCTGCCTTGACTCTGACCTTCCACAACTTTAAGCAGCGAGCCCTCCTGGAGGCCCTCTATGGACTTGAGCTCAGCAAAGTTGTCCAGCACATTTCCATCTAGCTGCAAGGAGAAGCAAGTGCGGTGGCAAGTGTCCTCACGGTCCATCAGCACCTGATGTATCTCCTGTACCATCTCCTGGGGAGAAACCTGGAAAGACATGGGCAAATAGCAGGGACGAAAGTAGATTATTTATGAATTCTTACACAGTTTGTGTATAGTGATCATACCAAACAGGCCTGGGGCAAAATAGCCCAATCTCACATAATCCAGAAAGGCCACAAGTATTAGATGCATGAATGTGAAGCCTATTTGACACCCAAACTCTAAATGAACCTTTATAATTATCATTATCTAAGTTACTGTTTCTTTCTTTGTTTAAACAGTACGTGGGACTGTCACCTGGACCGTTGTGTGTTCAAACACACCTTAAGGGGCTGCTGCTTGTGAGATCATCCTTACCTGCAGGTCAAACGGCTCCGTTCCAGGTGCCTGGATCTTAACGGTGAAGCCTGTGTCCTGGATCACTATCACTTCCTGTTCGTTGGACTCCTCTTCTCCATCGGCCTCAGTACTTCCATCCTGCTTTGATTCTGCCTCCTCTGTGTGCGCATGAGCTCCATCACCATTCACCATGACTGTATCTGTATCACTGTGCCCTGAAATGGAAGAAGCAGAGCAGGCCATTACGACACACGGTCATCACATTGGAATTTAAAACACTTATTATGAACCATTTCATTATCCTCACATCAAGTTAAAAATTATAATAATGAAATCTGCTTCAACACCATTTTACAACTACACAGATTAGTTACCAACTTTATCAAAAGCACGATCAGAGTGAAAGCTTTGCAAAGTCATCCTGACAAAGTAAGCACACAGGCCCAGTGGCTCAACGATCTTACTCATGACCTTATGAAATATTTATGGTTGGAGGTGACAAAGTAGCTAACAAAGGTAAACTACAGTGTAGTAGTGCCCTAGTATCTCAACTATAAATGAATACAACAGGATGAAGCAATATGATCCAGATGTCAGCACTTTCATCAATCACCAGCTCCACTGTGGTTCAGTTATGAAAGTACAAACACATAAATCAGAAGTAACTGTGCCACAAACATTCAGTAATACGCTGACCTAATAGACCTATTCAATCAAACTCTGTTGCAACACTGGATTTGGTTTAACCAGCAGGTCTTAAGGGACTGAGTACTAAAGATTTAAACATTCACTTGTTGGTTACTTGCATGATTGTTTGCGCTTGATGCAATAACACCCAGTCAGTGAGCAATCCTGATGCCTGGAGACTTTATTTTTTGCATCTTTATAAGAACTACACCATGTAAAAGAAGAGCCCACCTGTTATAAACTCCATTTCATTCATGTATGCGTTATATCTCCTACACTTTCAAGAGATTCACAGTTAAAGTGAGAAAAAAAATTAAAATGTGGCTCTTTGATAAACTAATTCAAAAGAAACAGGGCCCAGTGTGCAGATGTCTGAAAACTGTGTACTCTCACTAGGACAACTGCTGGCAGGCAGCGTGTCCTTGTTCTCTGTTAAGGGTAAAACAGCGTCAGGGTTACTGAGAAGATGCCAGAGCGAGGGAGGGGCAGAGCTTCATAACTGGTCCACAACCCCGGGTGAGAAATGGTGAAGGAGATGGAGCAACAGGCCACGCTCTGAATAACAAACAGTGTCTGAAGCAGACGCAGAGTTAATAAAGTTACACATCTGATGCACTGAGACACAGGCCTCAGATTTCTGCATTTTCAGTTTAAAGACAGAAACATTTCAGCACTTTGACTGTGATACAGAAGCAGACTTCAGACTGATTGGTACTAAAAGCTACTCTTCATTTTTAAAGCAGCCAAAAACTATTTGAAGAAGTCAAATTGAAAACTAACAAGAGGCCAATCAAAGTGTCACCTGGATAAAAATTGATTTTTTTTTCCCCATTGAAAATAATGAACATTGCTTTACCTTTAAACAACTCACATTTATATAGTATCATACAAATGGTAAGAGAGGCGTTAGATATGAAAGAAACGAGTCTGTAATTTTTAGGCACTAGTATTCATCCTATGACTGGGTACAAAGTGCCAAAAGCTCTGTACTGATGAGGCAATGTCTGTGTTGCAAGACCAACCCAGTTGGCCCAAAATTATGGACGAGAGTTCAGCGAAATTGTATTTAGTGTACAACACTGGAATACTAGGCAACACACCACCAACATTAACAACAGTTAAAACTCAAGCGGGTGAACACCACCCTGCCCCCACACATCACACCCTGTGGTTGGACCAGACCCTGCCCCAGGTCAAGGTAAGGAATCAATAAAATTTACAAAAAGCAGCCGAAGACAGATAACACAATACTAAACACAATGAAACACAAACGCAGATGTATGCTGTAACACCAAATCACACCATCCGTTGAAAATGCAATGCTTGGAAAATTAAAAATAAAAGCAGTCCACTTATTAGCACAAAGGTATTAATTCCAGCAGCCATCTCTCTCTCTCTCTCTCCACACTGCAGCCTTTGATATGGGGACCCTGGCTGGTTAATGTTTCCATAGCAGCAGCAGCCAGGATCACGGTAAATAACAGCACAAGGTCTATGTGATGTTTGCTACATAAGAAACCAGCAACCCAGTGCACAGAGACCTAGAGTCATCAAGTGGGCTTCACAACTACAAAGACTACAAAATAATTATAGCAGTATTGATAACGAGGACAAGTCTAATTATCAGTCAATGAACAGAAAATGTATAAATAAAAAGACATTCTGGTGGCAATGAGTCCTTAAACTCAAGTCCTCACAAAGCAGCAGCATTAAACCTAAACCTACCAAAATTATTATAATCCATTCTTTTGATTGTCTACAAATATTTAACTAATTCACACTCACTTTCCCCTTTTTAACTTTATGCGGTCACTTCAGTAGCCCTGAGCAGGTCCAGGCCAAAAATACTGGACCTTGAGCAGACCAGGTTGTTGCATGTGATCAAAGAATGTGCTGCAATTATTTATCAGCCTCTTTTCGCAGTCAAATGCAACCTTGCCATCCGTGCCACTGTGTGCGTAACTTCCCTGGAAGGTCTTCACAGGTGTTGACTTAACGCCGATTTCTAAATTGTGATCAGTTGCTGAAACACCAGTTAGAGATAATCCCCGTGCCAAGACTATGAATGGTCATTTTGAGGAGGGCCACTGTTTGTCTGCTCTAGTAGTATGGCTAATACAATTTCTAAAAGGTGTCTGACTGTCTGCTGATGCTTTTCTCCACCTTTATGAAGCCTCACAGTCTTGTTAGGGCAATTCCTCGCTGCATTGACACAACCCAGGTTAAAAAATAAATAAATTAGAGTCTCGAAATCCCAAGTTTAACCACTTTCAAAAATGACTTAATTGTGGTCAGTCTAAACTTTTGTTTTACATCACAAGTCAAATGTACCACAGGCCAACTTAATACGTTTATTGTAGGATGGTGCACTTTAATCATTTAACATTTAGTGCTAATTCAAGGGGGGTCCTTATTTTTGTACAGCAGTAATCGTCCAACCGCACAAACAGAGGAAATTAAAAGGAGCAGCGCTGGGACACACTCGCCTGTGTTTTCGCATGTAACAAGGCAGCTGAGACGACTCAAGGTCCCACATGTGACACTGATCCAGGCAGCAGCGACTTCTGCTGCTGGAGCAGCTACAAGTTGTGTAACGTTAACTTCACCGGCTGACAGTCGTCGCCTCGGTTTAATCTGCCTCTACCGACAACCGTCTGCTGCTACTCCTAACTTTGACCTGCCAGGATACTCACCAGCTTACACGGCTGTTCGTGTATTCTTAGCGTAACCTTCTCTCTCACGGTGCACACACCGTCATTACAGGTTTTTTTTTTCTACAACAACCAGCTTCCGCTTCCCGGTCGCGGAGGAACGCTCGATGTCGTCCTCCTCGACGGGGGAGAAGGTGGAGTCGGTTCGGGTCCCAGCGACCGCTGGATGGTTTATCAACTGGCCTCTCTTTACGTGAAGTGGCACCGACAGTACATCGCAGTAATAGAAATTCAAATAGCTTGTAATGTCACACCTGCAGTATAAAAAGCCACCAATGTTCACGACCCCCCCCCCCCCCCGTGTTCATTGTAGTAGTGTGCAACTCCAATGAAGGTGACCTTCAGTCCTGACATGCTGTTACTGAACATGTGCGTCCGTATGCATTTGCGCAGCTAAAGGTGTTGCATGGGTTCAGCTGTGTAAATTCTATGTGTCACAGCTGAGCCGTACGCCTGAATTTAACACAACTTGTATTACTTATGGTGACCGCTAACACACTGACCAGAAGCCGCTGATTGGCGCTGACTAGCCAGTGAGCTAATTAGCTCCAGACTACTGTTAGCATGCAGGCTAACTTGTTTGGGTTGCCCTGGTTTGCATGCTGTCATTTTTACGTTAGTCTAGGTCACATGCTGACGGATGTAGCTATTGATTTGAGTGCGTTTATGCTGACAGTCTGCTAATTGACACCGGTAATTAGCGCTGTCATGTGCAAGGTGGGGACTGTCTACACTTGGACAGGCTACCAAGGAGATTGTTGGGGGTGGATGAGGAGGGTGCCGACCCCACAGACCACCACCACCAAATCCCGTCTCGGAACTTGTGTCACAGAAGGCAGAGAAGCAAATGTCACAGTAGGTGCTATTCCCAGAAAACACTGAAACAGTAGATACACACGGATGCCGGTTGCGTGGACCTGTGCTGATGATTGGTGTGAATCAGTAACGGTATGTGTTGTGTAGTCAGGTGGTGTAACAGCACGTATGAAGCTGTCTGGAGCTGCAGGGTCTCACCACAACCGCAGGAGTCCTTCAGATGTGTCTTGTTGGTTTCGCTGGTGTCCTGGGCTCCATCCGCAAGATCAACCGGATTACAGTTCGGCACTGACGCCGGGATGTCATCTGTCTTGCTTACCATGGTCGGCAGTCAACTTGGCGACAGAAATCCCCCTGCAGCTTTGCTTTAATATGCGAGTCTGTAGAAAGAAATGCAAAAGGAAAACGATCTGCTTCCGCGGCTAACGCAGGCTAGTTGGCTACATGCGAAGGGTACGCGCGTACAAAAACAAGTCTAGAGAGGAAGGACAGTGCTGTACGTGGTAGTGATCACACGTGGTTTCTCCTCCCCTCCTCTTGACCTCTTTGCCTTTGCGTTGCTCCAACCCACCCACCGAGTGTGGCGCTACGGCGAGCCGCGTGGGACAAACGCTTTCTACTAACTCCTCTGACTGATTTAGACAGAGGGGGTGTTCTCCTGCGCTGGAAGATAAAATTGGAACAACGCCTGAGTGGCAACACAAAGTATCACTGTTGTTGTTATCAGCACCACAAACAGATCCAACTCCAGCTGCCTGACCTTTGACAGTTTGACCCAGTTATCAGCCCCCGTCAGACTTCTAACCCCTCGCACTCTGAGAGCAGCAGATCACTACAAAGCCCTGGATCTGCTGTGTCATTTCTTAAAATGTAGCAATCTGGGAATATGCAACATCAGATCACAGGATTCCCTGTTAAAGACAAGGTCTTAAGTAATGAAGCAGGTTTGTGTCTTTTAATAGTACAGAAGTGTATGTTCTCAGATGGGTCCTATAAAGTAGTGAAGCACAGAGTAAACATGGAGGTTTTGGGACCAGTTTTACTTGCTTGACCGTGACTATTTCTGCTCGATGAGTGTCTGGTTGTGTGGTAAACATCTACCCAATATATTCACAAATGAATGACAGTCAGAACTGACAAAGCAGCTTTAAACACTTTGTCAGAGACTCTGCCTTGAAGGACAAAAGGTCATTATCATGGAAGATGTTTTGACACGTCACAGTAAGAAAAGCACAAGTGTAAATAAAACAAACCATGGAGTTCCGTTGAGCTGCTTCTGTGTACTGGTCACGGTTTACTGACAGACTCTGACAGGACAAAGCCAACATAATTCTCGTGGAGCACGTTGATACTTCTGTTTTCTATGGAAATGTGTCAGTAAAACAAAGCTATCCTGAAAGTTGCCACATTTTCCTGTGTTAATTCAAAATGCCTGATGCTGAAAAGGCAAGTGGATGACTATTATCCACCATCATATGCAAGTAAGACCAATGTATCTGGTAAGACTGATAAAGAAGATGTCATTGTGTTACCTGGAGCTTTGTGAAATTATATGGGTACCGTGTTTTCACAATGTTTATGATTTTTCTAAAAGTGTATGAAAATGTTGGACTAGCATAATCAACGAAATCTCATAAGTACAAGTACACATGCTTACATTTCTCTTGCCAATGCATTATTCTTCTATTCTGGTCTTTCAGTGAAACGTGTTAAGGTGACGTAACAAGGTCCAACCTCACGGTCCTGAAGCTCATTGCGAGATTAAAAAGATGAATAATTTTATGCACATGTCTGTGAGAGCTTTTCTCAGTTTCAATAAGAAGCAGGCAGCAGACTAGTCAATCCTTCATTTTATTCCAAATACGTGTACAATAGATCACTACAGGAAGCTAACACAGTATATGCGGTAATCAGTCAATAGCTTATGTTCACCCGAGGACAAAAAAACCATTGAGCAACACCTCTCTGCATGCTGGGTGTCATCAGCATTATTGCTAGAGAGCACATAACAGGTGACCGAAGATGCTTTATGAAGCCACGTACAGTCCACTGACATGTCTCTCAGAGATGCAAAATAAACATATTTGACCTCAACCAGAATAGAACACAAGCACAAGACCTGGGAGAGGATATATTAAGAAGACAGTGTCACTGTGGACATTAGCTGACATTATTATTGTAAGGAATTTGGGCTATTACTGTATATAGCCATTGAAAAGGCGGAAGACATTATCTGTGGATAAATAATCTTTCCTTTTACATCTCAGTAATGTCAGATATCCAGCGATATCAGCCGAACGGTAGGGAGAGCAAATCAGCGTTGAAGATTTACTCTCTTAGTTAAAATATTCATTAAAAGACATCTTGATTAAGGCATCAAACCCTTGGTCTTCATGTAAATTTTAGTGCCTCTTTGGCTCATTAGTCATTTTCCTCTCAAAGCAGTCACCAGCCTCTGAGTTGTATGTACTGCAGCAAAGATGCAACAGCAGCCAGTATTTTAGATTATAGGTCATCTAAAATGTGGGACAATGCTCCGATGTTCAATGTGCCTGCCGCTTCTTTTGAGCGAGGACGTCTCAACAGTCTTAGTTCACAGTTCCTGTTGGAAAAGAAAACTTTCCAGCCAAACCGCTTTGTACTCCAGTCCCCATCATGCTAAAGGCTCCCCATCTGCAAGTTGCATGAAAACCTCCGTCAGAACACAGGGTCAGTTCGTTTTCATCGTCTCATGTTGCATAATAATATGCTTAATGCTGCTTCGCGTGCAACATGTTCTCCATTCCTCTGCACGGATTCGTCGCCTATAAAATGTGACATAACAATCACTCATGTAAAGATTCAGTGACAATCAGCAAAACGTTGTGAAATTAAACAATCCGTTAGACAAGTCCGAAAAATACTAAGCAAAACCTACTGAGTTCAACAATTACAAAATACAAAGTTAAACAATCATAAATCTATTATATCACTCAAGTGTCTTTAAACTCACTGTAACCTAATAGTATAGAAATATATTAATCTATTGCTTTATTGAAGATATACTGCTTAACATAATGCTAAACCTCTAACCTTTAGTTGCAGAAGGCAAGAAAGGCTGCCAGCAACTAATCACAATGAGATTCAGTCTGACAGGGAGGCTCATGTCAAGACTGCAGTTACTGATGCTCAGTTATGTCCTGGTTCAAGTACGGACCGACTCTGGCGCAGATTTGAAATAGAAGGAAGCGGAGGAGCCACATTACATAGCTACAGTAAAGCTGAACTCCAGAAAAGGACACAGTAGCTGAATAACGTCTATGTAACTCAAACAAAACAATGGTAGAATTAACAGATGCAATTTCAACAAAAATGGAGTACAATGAAAAGTAGAGCTGCTGTACTGGTTGTTTAGGTTGTTTAGGTGAACCTGTCTGTGGAAGTTTGATCTACCACGCACCAAGGGCAAACAAATCGAGACCCTCAATCGTGCTCGTTTGTCCATTTTGTTCTATGGTAAAATAAAGACGTGAATGGGCTGAAGTAGCAGTAGTTGTGTGTCTGTGTGTGTGTAGTACAGGAATGAGTAGAACGCATGGCCCAGTAACACAGAACTGATCCTGACCTGAATGGTGATGCCAAGCAGTCACTGCAGAGGGACAGCAACACACGCACACAACCACACAGTCTACTGATCCTTCTTCCACAGTGAAACAGAGCAAATTTACTTTTCATCTTTGAAGACATAGTTAAATATGCTATGACTGATACGTTTTACTTTTGCTGTAAAGTAGTTACCAGCTATGTTATTATTAAAACCTCATAATGTTTGTTTGCCAAGGAGAAGCTACAGTAACTGAAGCGTAGTTATTGTTGATACAGTTGCAGTGTGTTGCTGTTCTGCACTTGAACTGTGTTTCAGCTGTCGTACTATGTGGTATTCACTTGTTTTCTCCTCAAATATTACGCCAGCACGAAAGGAACGTTCCGGATTAAAATGTCAAAGCAAAAGTTGGACTTTTCAGTTAGGATGAAGGCAGCAGTGACGGCACAGGCTACAGTCGAAGCGATTCACTGATGGTTCACAGTCCTGCAAGTAGGAAAATCTGTCTGTAGCACTTTCAGGAGGGAAACGTTCCTTTTGTTTGGAAAGGGACAGGAGACATTATAAATGGTCCCAATAAGATTCTAAAACCCTTTGTGGTTAGTTGTGACTCTGGGATTAAATATATCTGGGATTGATTGATTTAAAAAAAAAATGTAGTGAAAGAGGGTAATGGTAAAAGCAGTCACACAGAGGTGCCCAACACTCTTCTTCCAACCGTTTTTTTAGCCTTGGCCCAGTCACAGGCTGGACGCGTGTTTTTGGATTGATAGTTCACCCTGAAAGCTTAACTGGCCACACAAGTGCGCTTACAGTCCATCTTAAATGGCTGCTACCACTCACCGCCTTCACTGTAAATCCAAAAGATGCTTTCAAATAAGGCCCCACAATATTTAGAGCGTGTGAAATAAGTGGCAACATCCAGTTTCACTGAAGACTGACTTAAAGTGACACTGACTGAGTTTGCTTTGCAAGTTATTTAAGGTTATATCAAAGTACATATTATAAAAGTCTCTATGTTGAGTGTAAGATAATTCACTAGCTAAAACCAGTCTCAGTATTATTTCAGTCAAGGTGCAGAACAACAGCTAACAGCATTAACAGTCTGACAGACGATAACCATACAGCGATCACACTGTAGTCTAAAGCACAGGTCACAGTATCTGCTAATCTGCCTTCGTCTCAGCAGCAGGGGGTGCTGCAGCCGAAGACAACAGTCTGGCTGCTTCATTGTGGGTCGTCACTGGCCCCTCCCCTCCACCATCCTCCTCATCCTTTTCCAGGCCTAGTAGAGGCTGTCTTTGTGTCACAGGGTGCCTGGACGGAGCTCTGTGCCTTCGGGGGTGGAGGAAGAGGGCAGGGTCCGGCATGGCTGTGGGCTCTGCCGGGCCCGTCACTTTCTCAATGGGCACGCACTCCCTGGCGCGCTCCACTCTCAAAGACGGGCGAACGCTCTTTCGCTTGGGTTTGACCACAGGAGAGGAGGCGGACGCTCCTGACGGTATCTGTGGGGAAACCGAGTTCTGCTCTGCACCGTACTGGGCCCCCTGGGTGCTGGCTCTGGCGAGGAGTCCCTGTCTCTGCTGCATCCGCTGTTGGTGAAGTTTCTGCTTGGCAGCGTGCAGCTGGAAGGAGAGGTATGCTGCCGCCTCCGTTTGCTGCTGCAGCTCCGTGTTGAGGATGGTGGAGCAGTGGCTGCGGCGTTTGAGCTCCTCCAGGAAGTGACGCTCCTTTTCCTTGAGGTTGGCTCTGAGAGCTCCCACCAAAGCACCTTTATGGCTCAACTCCTTTCGAAGCTCCCCTAAAGTGCACTCTTGCTCCGCCAAATGGGTTTCCATGTCCTGACAATGGGCCTCCAGAAGCTCCTCTTCTTCCTGCAACTCTGAGATGAACCAGAAATGTTAACCATAAACATCAATACGAGTTAAATCAAATGTAAGGGTAGCTATTTCAAAAAACATGAAATATAAGGAGAACTTTTGTTGGGCCACAGTTTCATCACCAGTTTCATGATCGGATGAGTAAATAAGTGTCAAATCCCTTTAGATGTAAACGTAGCGCGCTGCACCGTTCACAAAGCTCTTCCACGCAGTCCCGTTTAATCATCCACCAGCCAGCAGTGGTAGAGCTGCCTTCCCACCACGGTCTAACCTTAGTGCAAAGGTCAGGTTGAGTGCAGCATTCGAATATGCTTATTGTTCTTGCTTCTGTTGAAAACCTTTTTGCTCTTTTATTCTGGTGAAATTCCCAGATGAAAAGCCCTGAGTCAGTAGCAACCTCAGGGCTGACTGAGCTGAGGAGCAGATTACGTCCCCAGAGGCCGGCGCCGATGCCTCTGCCCATTGAAATGGGTCAGATCCGCCGGGCAGGACAGGATGCTGCTCCTGGAGGTGTAATGTTAAAGCCTGGAATTCATAAACGTAATAAGGTGCTTCAGGCACGATAAAAGCTTTAAGCATAAGGTTAAAGCTGCTGCGTCTCATTGCTTTATTATCTACATTATTCTGCTATGATCCCTTTCCTCCCATATTTTCTTAATCCTCTCTGTTTCTCTGTCCGTCATCAACGGATCAGAGAACTGATCAATCTCAGGTTTTCTGTCGCCATGCCCAGATTGAGTTCAGGCGCTAACTATAAACTGCCTAATGTGATTTTCACATCCTTCCACACTCCTCTGTCCTCCTCCACGTCTGCAGCTGACCGCATTTTACCGCTGTGTATTTTCCCTTAATCGCTACATCTCGTTACTTCTTTCCTCCTTTCCTTCCATTTCTCCCTCTCTCTTTTCCTGGCTCGATGGCTCTCTCTCTCGTTCTCAGCAAGCTCTGTAAGCAGAAACCCCCACTGGGACACTGAGGAAAACCGAGAGCAGAAAAAGAATAAGAGGATGGATCAATTTGTCAGGTTGGGAGGAGAGCAGAGGGCCGTGCTGTATTGATGGATCAGGGGATAGCCTGTGCTGGAAAACGAGATGGGATCTAATGGCTGCGTAATGCAGCCAAGCAAGACTCCCCTCTTAGTGTCTGCAAGCTCACATACACACAGTCATGGAGCTTTTGACTGTTGTTTTTCCTTGAGCACTTACTCACTGTGAGAAAATGGTGCCTATCCCTGCATCAAGATGCCCTTGACGGTCCTGCAAACATCAGCCACGAGCCAAGCACCAAGGCATGCTGCCTTTGCACTTTGCACAGTGATCCTCACAGCTATGACGGCAGCGTTTTTAACACCACTAATCTGCACGTGAAAAGAAAGCTGCGTTGACATGCGGGATAACAAAGGTGCATTTTTACATTATTGGCTGTGTGTGCTTTCCTCCACTTGCATGTGAGGAGATGAAGAACGAGAAAGGAGGAGAGACAGGGGTGAGAGGACAGAGGCTGACAGGGATCTGTCCCCTGGGGGGATGGGATGGGATAGAGGGAAGGACAGAGGGAGCCATAGAGAGGTCCGGACATAGAGAGATGGTCCAGTGAGGATTGAGGCTGACTGCAGCAAAAGCACACTACCCCAGAGATGTAAGCACGTCTCTGTGTCTCTGTGTCTCTGTGTCTCTGTGTCCTTACAGCAGATACCGACAACAAAGTCACAATGACCAGAAATACAATCAGTCCCCGATTGATGGATGTGAGGCATGTAAGGCATTAAAATAAAAGTACCTATTTGACTTCTGCCTGAAGGCTTTACCTTCAGCTCACTCGTCAACTCTGAAAAACAGAAAAAGACAAAACACAGGAAAGAGCCGTTAAAGTGAGAGAAACATGGCTTGGAAACCTTGGTCATTGGCGCCAAGATGTCTCATCAGAGCTGTATGATGATTTGTTCTGTCTGTGCTGTTGCTGGTTAACATAACAGATGCTCTATGCAGTGTCCTGCAGATTTTTAGTCAGCTCATAAATAATTAACGATGCTAAAGCTGAAACTTTACATCAAAGGGTGTGTCGTTACTGGTCGCACTCTGGAGAAACACTGCAGTTTATATGGACAGGAAAGACAAACACAAAAAGACAAATAACCTTAAAAAGACTGGGCACTAACACTAAAAACATGTCATTTTAATCAGTTCTTCAGATTCATTATTGATTAATTAATCCCTTGTTACTGTAAACAGAACAGAAAGTGAGCTGTTACATTGCTGGACCTTGTAGACAGATGTTATGTCCTACATTAGAGGATTGTCTCTGCAAAGTCAGCAGGCTGACTGCTGAATAATGATGGACGATAAAACTGTGTGCAGGACGTTGTAACTGGTGTTACTGCGACTTTTGATATACTACATCAATTATATCTCATATCAGAGCAATGCAGCATCTAAAAACCTATGCTACTAAGAAGATAATTTCCTAGTATTAGGTCATCTGTTACTGATGACTTCAGCTGCTCGTGTCTGGCCTGTCAATCACTCTGATGGTCACTCAGGGAGCCCTGACCGCAGCAGAGAAATGTCCACATTCAGCTTTCTGCACACATTCACACACACACACACACACACACACACACACACAGTGAGAGTGGGATGTATGTGTGTGGCTCCAGTCCAGTTTCTAGGTTAATATAGCATTTGAAAAAGTATTGGATTCCTGGATCCTTAAACGTCCCGTCAGCAGCCCTCAAATTAGGCTATTTATTTTGTCATATTAATAAAGTGTTACATGCTTAGAAAAAAACTGTCTCTTAGAATAAGTGTTCATTTTGTGAGCAACACAAAGCTTTGTTTTAATAAATGTATGAGCAGAGCCTATGTAATAATTTTCTTTGTAAATTGTTAGCTCATAGTGATAACTAATACTGGGGAGGAATAGCCCACGCTGTAGTCTCTGTCACACCCTTTCTCCTTCCTCCTGCAGTCAGGATTACACGCCCACCCACCCATGCAGCTGGCATGAAAAGAGAGGCAGAGGGAAAGACGAGGGTAGAAAGAGGGAGAGAGCGGAGAAGAAAGAATAGGAAATAATGAGGCAGGTCTTAAATTGTAACTGTAACTGTTTCCCCAACCATGAGCCTCAGTCCCAACTACCAGAAACATTAATGGCGTTCATTTAGCTGCGGGAAATGGGCTGTAAGAGACGATTCCTGAAACAAAAGCAAAGAGGTATTCAGCACATTTCATGTCACACTTTGTAGGTCAGGCTTATCTCCCCCAGCTTCGCTGAGAATTCAAGGTCTTTGTTCAAACTCGACACTGAATGTTGCAACGATAATTTCAAGGGCAAACACACAGCTAATTAATTTCTATGACAAACAAAGGCTGTACCAGGGAGAAGGAACAGGAGACAAACACTCTCTCGTCGTTAAAGGAGACTGAAGCATGAGAACCAATATGCTGACAAGGAGTTTAGAATAATAAAATGGGGGTCAACAACACAAAGGCACAGCTAATACCTGAAATGAAAACACAACCTACTCAACCTTGCACGTTGGCAGCAAACTGCAAACCACATGAGCCTCTCAGCATCCAGCAGCCAACCTCACCTGATTTGTTCGTCTGTGTGCACACGCACATTTCATCTACTGTAAAACATCCCTACGTGAGAGCATCAAAAGAATCTTCAAGGAAGCTCAGTAGATACAGGAGCGCGTGGTCACAAACATAACTTTTGCTCTATATGGACAGACTCTATAACCAGTCCACAGCCTCATGTGGGCACATCTGCGTTATTGACCACATGAGATGTGTGACGCAGGGGGTGGTTGTCAGCATAACTACTGGCTCTGAGCCATCCCTCTCTATCCATCTATCCCTCTCCCACCCAACCCTCCCCCTTGGTCCCCCCTCCATCCCTCCTGCCAGCCACAATCTCCTTCATATGGACAACTAATGCTAAGCCTGTAGTAGTGATCTGTGGCTTAACCATGCTGTGCATGTTGGTCCACATCTGGCCAACGATGCACTGTGTGTATTGCAATACATAAATATATACATGTATGTCGTTATGTGAATCCTGTGTTTGTTTGAATAAAGATATTTGTGAGGAGATACATTTGTTTTTAGAGGCACATAAAGTGATTCCCTTTTGCCTAAAGGCTGGATTCAGGTTACAACTGTGACCTGATTTCAGTGTTGGCTTGCAAAAAAACAGAGAGAACATGTAATTAAATTAAATGAAGGACCTTATGTCAATACTAATACGTGTGTCCGTGCGTGTGCATGTGTTCATATGCATTTACTGATTAACAACAAAGCCTTCTGACCCAAACAGGAAATGATGCAGTCGACAGGAATTGTGGCAATGACATCACCATGTAGTCACTGTCTGTCATTAATGGAGCAGAGAACATGGAGAACAAAAAAGTACTCAGCAAAGACAAAAAGGCAAACATGGTTGTATGTTTTAACCCCTGTTAATTTTTTCGCTTATGGGCAATTTGTTCATTTATATATCACATATGTAAAATAAAACTAAACATACAGATGAATAGCAATTTAAATCAAAAAATGGGCTGTGCTAAGCATATTTGGGTCCCATAAAAGTTCTGGGGCTTTCTGTTGCACACACACTAAAACAAAAGTTACCTGAGCATCGTTTCTGCAGAGAGAGGATTTCCAGGTGGAGACCGTGGAGCAAAGTGAGGTGCTCCTGCCTGAGGAACACCATGCTCCTCTCCACACTCTCCACCTGGCGACTCAGGCTCTCATCCCCCATGGCCAGGCCTGGAGGAACAGAGAGACAAAATCAGAAAGGACGGAGATGGAGATGGTTCTTGTCTGGTCTGTGTTCACGTAGCCTATACCTGGAGTAACTTTATATGACACTGCAAGCTTGAACTCCAGCTGCTAAATGTCACTTTCTCATACTGGGAATGTGCTTATGTCAGCCACAGAGAGATAAGTGCAGGTTCTGTATTGGGGTCATGTGGGAGCTATAAATAAGGTACCGATGACCGGATAAACCCGCAGAAATCGGAGAAGCCACGCAGCTCCAGTCAAGATGAGATAGAGCCACAACAAAGCCGTAGCATTAGATAATACACCGGTACAAGCGTGAGCGCTTACCTTGAAATTGATGTTAAGTTCCCAATTTAAAAAATATGATTTGCAAGCGTTATAAAATAGTGCTCCGATCCGGGCATGCTGTGCTCCAGTGCTGATCCAGAGTCTGCGAGCTGCGGCATCCCCGCAGAGGCATTTTATAAGAAGCGTTAAAGTGCTTTTCAGCTGCATGTGACGCCGTGAGCTCAGAAGAGGACGAGGCTGCTGGACAGCTGCGTAAAAACGCGAATCCCCCCCGATGCATGGCACCGCCGACCTCCGGCCAAGCCGCTGCCCGCTGCCCCAGCATCTGCGTCGAGCGGCATCGCCGGGAGGATGTTTGCAGATGGACACGAAAAGCCGCGGATGAAGTGCGCAGCGCGTTTCTATCCCACCGTGCGCACCGCTCCGCCTCCTCACCCACCGACGGAGACGCCGAACTGCCGGAGACGAGCGAGGTGGGAGACGATGAAAACAAGCCACCGTCACCAGAACACGCGAGAACATCGTACGACTGGAGCTGATTGGTGGGAGCAGCCGATGTCAGCTGTGTGGAAATAATGGAAACACAACGAGAAGGACGCGATACTTTGGCTCAGACAGACGCAAACGCAGATGTGTAACAATTCCTAGTAAATAATAGTCACACACTCTGGATTTCACTGTTACACATTTAATCAAGTACGTAGATTATAAATAGCACATTGTGGCAATTGATTACTTTGATTCCAGTATGTTTTGCCACAGCGCTGTCTCCCGACGCTGCTGCGGTGTTTGTAAAGGTTGTAGACGCTGACAGACCCTATTCTTCACCATGTCATCATTATCTCAGCCTTCAGCGCTGAAACGAAAACACAAGACTCATTTCTTCCATCTTTATTTTCACGTTAAACAAATATTAGTATTATCGACATAAAAATTCGATTTTTTACAAACAGTCTCTGATAAAACATGTAAAAATAAAGCTTATATATTACATTTCGACACAATTCTGATACGCGACAATTGGATGTTCTGAGCTGATCATTTCGCTGTCAGAGCCTCAGGTGGGTTCAGCTTAAGTCAATATTCCAGGTTTGTCACATTAATAGAAGGGTTTTAGGCTGTTACAAATTTAAGCATTAGCAGTATTTTATATTTCACCAATTACTACACAAAAATCAAGTTTATAAATTAGGAAACAACGAAATAAAAGTGGTTTAATTTCACCAATGCAGTCAATCACAGTGAGTGATGAGGAACATGAGGCTGCTTGGTAGTTGGTAGTAACAGGTTTTCACCTGCAGCTACAACCTAAGTTAGTTTCCTTTATTCTCACTCCCAAACTAGCAAAGCATCCTACTGTGGCATGAAGACCATCATAGTATGAATATGTCATTACAACATTTACACGAGGTGGAAGCTCTAAAGCAGGATTTACTGGCTAGGCCTAACAGCACACAGCAACATAATAAACATGATGTCCTTCCGTCAACATGACAGGCCTACGTCACATCCACGAGTGGATGCGTTTTGGAAACACATAAATATTCATCAAACGTCTTCACTACAATCACAAAACAGTTTTAAGAACCGGGAGAAAATGTGAATTGTATATTACAAACAATTACCAAGAATCAAGAAAAAGAAATATCTATTCAGAATTAACTTGAATTCTAACAAAAGTTTGTTTTTTAGGTTTCCTCTGAAGTTACATTATGTCAATTAACATGCTGCTGTGTTAACCTGGTTCAGGGCTTCAACCGTTTTAAGGGTCTACTGGGTCAAAGATATTCTACCGGAGGTAACCAAACGCCGACGTGGCAAATCTCTCTGCAACTTAACAACGTACACAGTTAACTTCACTGTAATCGTAATTGCGGTCACAACAGGGAAAATTATTGATTGTTGTGTCCATTTCATCTTTAATCCACACCCTCTTTCTAGTTCTAATAAATTACAAATATACACCATTTAACCGCAATAATTGTACATGGCAGCCACACAATACATAATAATACATAGAAGGCGATGCCACACAAGGACAGTGCCACAACTGTAAGATGGGAGTTAGAAGAATAGGCAGCTGTGTGTGTGTGTGTGTGTGTGTGTGTGTGTGTGACGCATCTGTATGGACAGATCTTCGCCTGTTTCTTCCAACACCGGCCTCAGGAATCTGCATCTGCTCATTGTTGACTTCAAGGCAGGATGACTCCGATCTACAGAGATGTTACAAAATACAGAACATCTGTGGTGGTCTCGGCGTTGCTGAGGCGATCGCTGAGATGATGCTGAGGATTGCGATGTCCTCTGGAGCCGAAATTAACATGTGCTTGTACACCATCACCCTCACGCTACAGAAATAGGTACAAATACAAAAGCATTATGATGGACACTGATGGCAGTGGCGAGGTCTGCTGTGAGGTCTGGTGGACCCAAGAGCCAAGTAGTTACAATGGCTGTAAACCATACTATCATGTCACAGAGCTGTGCAGTCTTTGTCAACGTTTTAATTACAGTTCGTTAGAATTTGGTAAAGCAAAAACAGTAATCACCCAAATATCCTTCAGATTACCTTCGTGACAGCAAAGTAAAATAAATGCCACTTTAAGTCCATCGTCCTGTCACAGTTCGTTGGTATTTGCTTGGTTTCCTTACGTAGTAGACTTCATTACCGCTTGTATAAGTGTTTTCCTTCGTTTTTTCCCCGACTCTAATGAAAACAACGCTCTGAATACAGCAGGGCCTGTGTAACTGCAGAAAGAGGAAAAGAACAGTTACAAGCTCTGAGGTAGCAGGTGATTTTTAGCTGAGGACATTTGGTAGGAAAACTAAAAATGCAAGTTTTATGTGAAATGAATACATATTTATTGTTACAATATAACTGAAGGTGTTATGTATTTGTTGTTGTTTCCAATGTACAGGAACGTACGCACAGCATATCTTCACTGACGGTATATAAGGTCCATTTCAGACTCATTTTACACCCTGGGGGACAGTAAGGCATGTGGGGGTTGTCTTACAGGGCCTTGCACTGTTGATACCATTAGTGAGATAGTACTGGCACTTAAGGAAGTCTGTCAAAGCTACAACTGAGAGCCAACGTAGCTTCGGCACGGTGGCTATTTGTGATCTATGTCTGGATGGAACAGAAAATAAAAATACGCCTCTGTCTCAAATTGGTCCCAAAAACCCAGGGTGTCAATGTGCAGTAAAGAGTGTGAGTATGGATGGAATCGTCTTCGTCTCTTTTACATCTCCTTCTCCTTGTCTTTGTCTTTTTTGTTCTCCCGAGTGCTGCTCTTCAAAAAGTCGCTCCTGAGCAGCCGATAAAACAGCACAATATTCATGGCTGTCATGATGGCCAGACCCACGCTGCCCAGAGTGTACGCCAGGAGCGGCACCTTGTCCCTGTTGAGCACCAACCAGCGGGTCATCCAGGCCAGCGTGTTGATGCGAAACACCACGTACGTGCCCAGGTTGGTCATGCTGTTCACCCGGTACAGCGTCCCCGTGGCAATGCTGGACATACGCAGGATCTGGCGGAGGTGGAGGAACACCGAGTTGATCTCCACCAGCAGGGCCACCACGGCAAAGCCCACGTAGCGACACGACACCACAGATAGGCCGAAACAGGAGATCACCTACAAGAGGAGACGATGGAGGAGACATGTTAAAGACATGCACGTCTTAAAATTCATTTATAAAATAATGGGACAGTTGGAGATCAGTGTGCATTTATTTCCACTGCTACTCGTTTTATGTTTTCTTTTCACTATGTTGTCAGTGAGCATGTGGAATAATGCGTTTTTGTTGAAAAGTCATTAGGAAAATGTGTGATGTAACCAATAGATAATCTCCACAAGGTGGCAGCAACACCCTCCAGATAACACAAAATAAATATATTATATATTTAAGAGTCTGCTACGTTTTGACAGGCTTGTTTCCAGCCAAGCTGAATGAACAGTAGCAGCAAACGTGAAAGAGGATAGAAATACAGTTAGTTGTTCAGCACAGGTCATGAGACATGGTGCTGTGTGGAAAAATGACCTTTACCATCCTTCAGCTAAAGAAGCATCTTCTGTGTATGTGATTTCTGTAACGTCATGGGGTGTCCTCTGTAACGCAACAAACATCATGTGACACAGGGTAGTGGGTCAGGCTACAGAGCACGTGAGGACAGTCAGCAGCGCACTCGGCCTTGCGTCACCTTCCTGACGCGGCCATTCAGAAACCAAGTAGCCTGCTGGGATCACTTCTGTGGTGGTGTAGCGGTGGTTCCAGCTTGTGTGGCACGAACGAATTTTGTAAAAAATAAAAACGTTTCACTTCATTACTTTACATCATTAGATTAACTATTTGTAGCCTAAAAGCCTGTTTATGTGTGAAAACTGAACAACAGGAGCATTTGTTTTGTGGGTTTCCATGCATCAGTCGCAGTTAGCTCAAACAGGTCGTGAAGTTATTCCTCATGTGTAAAGGCTGCTAACACTCACTAGAGGAATATGTTTCATCATAGTAAATAAACAGAGGTGCAGTTGATTTCCTGCAGCTTTTCCCACACTGATCATTCTCTTATGTGAAGGTAAACATTGCGTAGCTACACCAACAACTACTGGCAACCTATTAAAGGAGGTAAAAGGTTCCGGTATAGCAAGTTGCCTCTGTGCCTTTAATAACAGAATGTCACAGCTTGATGATACGTTTTCATATTGTGGAGTTTAGAGAATGCGCGTGCGTCACCACAGCTGGGAACGTCACAGGAGAGAGAGAGCGGACGAGCACTGTGGTGTGATCCCATGCATTTGTTTTGAGACTTAACGGTTTCCCTTGATGGAAGCTTTATGTTCCACCAGCACAACGAATTTAGGAATGTGTCAACCCAAAACATGACACATTTCCGATTTATTTTAGGACAAAAGCAAAATAGCATAATAGGGAAGGAAAGTATGTTGAGGGTTTTAATCCTCCAGACTGATAAGTGTGATGTGCCAAAGCCTAGACACAACCCTAAACTACAGCAGACAGGGCAGGAGGATAGAGATTCTTGTCATTTGCTGCCCTTAAATGTACATGTAAAATACCTACAAGCTGGTAAAACACAAGTAATAATACATAACAACATAACACTATAAAAATACACCTTGAGAATTGTGGTTTTTGAAAAGACGTTTTCCTGTGTTCAACAGAGATAAGAGCTGACAGATGATGAGACAAGGCAGATAAAACAGTAAAAACAGCAAGTAGGGTAGGAAGTCCATGTTGGCTGGGCTTAACAACCTTATCTATGACCCTCAACACGCACAAACAAGGCCATATACCGGGATTATCCTGTACACGAGTGAGCACTCGCATGATCATACACACACAACAAGACCAAGACACAGCTTCCACCGTTGGTGTCATCCCGGCTAATCTGATAGAACAGGATCCAACACGGGACTGGGCAGTCAAAACAAGCCTTTATACAACAGTAAAGGAGGATGTGGACAGAGCAGAATAGGTCAAAGAGGCCGATGGCTGAGTAAAGTAAATTGCAGGAGTTATGTCATATAGAGCATTACATCAACTAATTGTGTCCAAACTTACATGAGCTTTATAAACGATGCTGAGGTTTCTGATTGTGAAACAGTTCTGTTACGTGACTTCTGCACAGTTACCTAAGATCACGGGAGCGATGGCTTTTATTGGTGTTAGGAAGAGTTCTGTCGGCCAGTGACATTCACCTGTTACCTTATCGGGGTATGAAGCACTGATATCGGAAAACCTCAGTCGCACCATATACATTTTTAGACCTTCAAGAGAAGAACTAAAACTCTACGAGCACGTGCTGGGGGCCATGGTACTGCTGTCAGCAGCCCCAGCCGATGGACTATTCACAGTAATCCCCCCCGCATCTATCAGAGCAAAGGCTGGATTTGTCCTGTAAAGCTTCGCTGATGCTCGATTTTCACATCTAGCAGCACAGCCAATACGGCCACACCACAAACACATGACAAGTGTTAAGTGGATGCTTTAAATTACGCATTAAATTTCATTAGCAGACTAAAACAGGTTCTTTACAAGGACTCCT
The DNA here is from genome assembly GCA_030770545.1 of Macropodus opercularis. Classification (NCBI taxonomy): domain Eukaryota; kingdom Metazoa; phylum Chordata; class Actinopteri; order Anabantiformes; family Osphronemidae; genus Macropodus; species Macropodus opercularis. The sequence continues at coordinate 8,252,128 of CM061110.1, forward strand.
ATCATTGTTGACGTTATTCTCTTTATGGGATCCAGAAAAAGTAACGCAATCACCAACATAATATCTGGAAAATAGTCATACAACCCTGATATGTATATGTTCTGCCTGCATTGTTGCAGATAATGGAACGCAACAAGATTGTTATGAACCTTTGGACTTAGCATTTATATACACAAGCTGTTATGGCTTCCAGTGCAAAACCCAGCCACAGAGTAGAGTCTGTGTTTTTCCTCCACAATTCTCCCTGTGGGCTTAATTATACATTTATACTCTAGTGAGAGACCTCACCCTCATCTCACCCTCGTCCCACCTTCAGAGGAAACACTAGGCATGAAGACCAGCAGATGAGGATGAAAACCGACTCAGAAAACCCAACCCACTACAGGACAAGCACAAATGGGTAAACGTTCTTTTTTAAATAGGTGACATACATGCATTGATTCACCAGATCCCACCAGCGTTTCTTTCAGCTCATTCTGGTTGAATATGTGGGTCATTAGCCTGATGTTGTAGCACCTGTTAAGCCTCGACCCTCGGACTACGCCTTCTGGGTCCCGCTCTGAAGTCAGGCTTTGATTTCAGTACACACATGAAACCTGCTCATTTCCTCTGCCAGTCACATTTACCCTCAATAGCCAGAGCAAACTCAAAGCGCTATTAAGACGCCAAACCCGTTTTCAAGCCTGCAGCAGACAACGTAAGTGTTGACAGAGAACAAGAAAAAAAAAAACAGCAGAAAGACGATGGAGGTCACAGGAGCTTGACACAGTACATACATGTATAGAACTGGCCTCCATCCGAAAAACAGCCCCCCTTTGTAAAGGCTCGGGGCAGAAGGTTAAAAGGTCTCAGCCGGTCTCTGCCAGAAATGCACCAACAGCAACAGCTGGTGGAAGAATTCAAACCGGTGGTTTCCATCAACATGAGGAAATATCAGAAGCATGTTTGAGAATGTAGCACCATTAAAATCCCACTTATTCACTAAATCAACAAAGAAATAATCTACTGAAAGTCAGAAAGCACATGATAAAACCAAGACAATGTCAGACGCAGCTTCTCTAGCAGCTTGTGAACAGAAATCTTGCGCCTGTTTGACCTGAAGATGGTTTCTGCTTGTTTTTATAGCCCTTCTAATACATGTGCTGTAAGCACGAGTTGGACAGGACATGTGATATTCACCCTTCACAAGAATGAACAATGAAGATGCACCAAACGTCTGTGACCTTTGACAGCATAGTTTGCTGCATGTACACACAATGGATGTGAATGAGTAACATGGGTAATATGTAAACAGAGATGAACATCACATTTATTCATAATATATATAGTTGGTACAGTGTGCACTCAATTCTGGCAGGACAGCCTACATACAGTCCAGCAGTGCAGCAGGTGAACCTTCTACCAAGAGAAGATACTGGAAAGAATTATACCCAGCATCTTACAGGCAAATTAATCTACTGATACGTCTTCAACTTTTTACAATGTAAGCAAACTTTAACAGTACAAGCCTCCAAACCATTAGTGCACAGCCGGTACTTAATAGGGTCATAAAGGGATTCAAACTGGCTCTGAGGTTGATGGAAAGGAACCAGTAAGAAGCTCAACAGAGAGAGAAGCCATGTGCTCATAGGCAGACCAGCTGCGTGATGAGCATAGTGCCCTACAGAGGCTCAAAGGCCATGACAGGAAATGGAAGAAGAATATTTAACTTGGAAACATGAGACAGTAATGATACTCGCACACTTAAACGACACACACTCCCTCTCCAGCTATGCCCAAACAAAGCCATCAGGTCTAACCTAATGCATTACCGCTACATGAGCATTCACTTGTAAGCATGCGTGTGCTACTTCGAGTACATCAAGTAATTCTTGGCGTTGTAGGGTGTGGCGGGCGTGTGTGCAGACACTGTGCAGGTACTGTGTGTGAAAGGAGGAGCTGTGGTTTTCATCGCTTAAGTGTTTGTCTCCACCATGACCTCACTACTCAGACTGGCCAAGCAAAGATAGAAAAAGGTGATTATCACACTGACCAGAAAAAAAACAAGGTAAACACACAACATAAACCGATAAGCAGCTACAATAACACTGGTAGTTATTGGCTGAGCCGACATAATAACTGTGTGTACAGCCATCACATGCTTAACGCTGCAGTCAGTGAAAACATTTCAACAGCTTGCAATAACGGTCACACACCAGTCATTGATACAAAACTCTGATTGTTTGTGAATAATCAAGTTAACATGTCGATGAACCTTTAGAGTTTGTAGAACATGGATGTTCATACAGTGTGGCAAGCTGATGAACACTGGGTTTGGCTTCTCTATGCATTTCATCATACGAGTTTCCAAGTCATATTGGTGTCGGCTAACAATGAACAACGTAGCCGCTCGTCTTTTCCATTTGCGGCACTGTGAGGGCCACCAACCATCGCAGGCTTGCTGTGAAACATCGGGACGAAAGCAGATTCGGAAACAATTACTACCACTTTCTACTTGTGAGGATTTGGAGGTTGTTCCTACTCCCGACTGTACTTTCCCATGATTCACGTGCAACTGTTCTGGTTTTGCAACAAGAGTTGGATGTCAAACAAGACTGTACTTTAGGCTTTAGACCTAGGCGAGTAGGGCGTGCCGTCAAATGCGCTGCTCTGCCCCACCTTGTCTTTAGCAGTGACTGGTAACTCCCTCTTTTTTAAAAAGCATATTGATGGATGAACTCGTCAACAAACAGCATTCCTTGCTGTTATGCCAACTGCAAACAAGTGGCACCGACTTGTTAGAGCACTGTGAGAGTCCAGCCTCTAGTTTCTTTGGAAAGAACAGTAAGTGTTTATATGGTCGTTTAAGACAACTACTTATGTCTGTTTCTCTGTAGGATGAAGAGCTTTCACAATATGAAGTGTGGCTCATTCACAGTCACAACACAAGATACCATTGTTTTTCTATTGCTCTATAATGTGCAACGCAGCTTGAATAAGATATGCATTATGCAAACACTCACGCTTGAGACCATATAGCTATGACTGAAAACATCTACCTGGCGTATGATGATCAGTTACTCTGATATCCTGGCCGTTCACAGCAACTTTTTTTAAGCGCTTTACAGCAGCATTTATGTGGATGAAAAAGAATCAAGAGTCTGCATCTATCAACCTGTGGATATTGTTGTATGTTGCCATGCACTAATGGTTTCTGACACAAAAACAAAGCATGTACCTTTATTTATACCATGAGTCAACAATCAGTGGTGTGATGCATGTTTACATCCTTCAGCCAACTATAAGCTTTACTCACATTTCAGCAAAAACAAGAGAAAACCCAAAAGCCCATAGTGAGCATATTCCAAGTGGTTTCTAATACTCAAGTGCCCCCCAGAGCAGAAACAACAACCACCGCACACGTTGAATGCGACCTAAAAGGATACAGCCTGCAGCTGTACAGTAAGAGCCGCACATCACTGGACACACAGGACGATCAGGTTAAACGGAGCTGAAGACACGGAATTCCGGTGTCGTATGATGTCACTCTAGTGACAACGTGACGTTCACGCTTGGCTATGTGGCGCCGCTTCATGCTTCTCTCGCAAACATCCGCTTACACGAACGGTAAACGAACTCCGTTCACATCTGAGGGGGCTGTAAGACGCACAGCACCTAAACATAACTGCCAAAACAAATATGAGCATGCAAATACCTGAGAAGAGGAATTTCCATGTTATAAGGATAAAAGTCACATGGGCAGTTGTTTCATTGATACGCTGCTTTGTGAGCTCATTGAACTTGTGCAAGGTGCTCGCTCTCACGTTCCCTGATGACTAGGCTGCCACAGTTGTTTGCGGGGAGTTTGCCTTTATTCTGGTCTTCAGCGAAGGGATTGCAGCTCCGCTCAATTGATCAGGTGATTGTGTCAGCCAGTGGAGAAGTCACTGGAAAGCCAATCAATTAGAGGTCACATGATTTCCACTAATGCACAGGACTTTGTCTCCTCCTTAGCTTTGTGTTTTAACTAGTTGTTTGACCTTTTGTACAGGGAGACGGATTATTAACAAGTCGAAAGCATTCAACACATTGAAGAACCACGGGTATCAGATGATTTTTAAATATTTCCTGAGACTGTGTGATCTGCTTCAGAGGGGGACCAACCCTTGACTTCTACTTAATGATTTCGGGGTGACAGACATTTATGAAGGCAAGAAGTAAACATGCCGCCAAAGTTTAAACCTTTAGACCTATTTGCGAAGGCAAATAGAGAGCACAAGATGGAAACGGATGCACATGTATTTCCATGAAGAAATGGAAAAAATCTCAAAAGGCAACCCTGAAAATATTACCTCTCACATGATTTCCTTCATGGAAAAATGGCATAGTTCTGCTCTAGCTCCTATTTTTAATTATAGGTTTCCAAGAATCACGGTCAAACAAGACAGACTTGACACGAGTTTTAACGAGAATGGCAAACAAACCTTGGCTTTAATCCCACATACTACAGCGAGCTCAGCTTAAACAACTATTCAGGTCAGGCTGCATTTTTAAACACAAGTATTTAAGGAGCACAGATTAAATTACCTTCTAAAAGCCTTGTGTTGGCAGAATTATTAGGGTCTCCTGTTTTCTAAAGGAAACACAAGGTTATGGTTAATTTCATCAGACCTAAGTGACTGCAGCAGGATCCACATGTTTCTCCGACAGAAATAAGAAGCTGTAATCTCCACTTAGTCAATAAGAAGGAAAAAAAAACTTGCATGGAATGTTCGTTTTTTTCCTTTCCTGAAAAACAACAATAACAACAACTGTGGCAAGATGGGTGTGACACCACACACTAGTTCACTATATGCTCCCAAAACAGGCAGCCATTATTAAAACGGCCCTGTTGCCTGCATATGTTGTATAATGTGAGCTGCGGTGTTTGCTGGGATACTGCATCATAAAGTGATTTTAAATGTTCTGTTGTCTGCCACATTCACATCACCATCTTCATTTAGGGCCGGTGGTAGATTACACATGACTGGCGTAAGAAAGGGAGACTAAGGAGGCTGGAGCAGCTGGGAAACATGCATCAGCAGGCTACCGACCGTTAACTACCGATGCTCCTTCTGTGTCTGGCTGTAGAACCGGTTGACCCTGACCTCACTCATCTGCACATCTGCTGGAACCTCAAGTGACTTACATGAGCAAACCAAGGCCTTGCTTTACAAGCTCATTTTGAACATTTCATGCAAAAACATCATTTCTGAGTAAATGAAACAAATAAAAGAGAGAAAGAGCAGAGAGCGAGATTGGAACAAAGAAAAGACTACATTAAAGTACTGATGATGCAACAAAGAACTGAAACCAGCGAAAGAGAAGGAGTTAAAAGCTGAGAAGCACAGAGATACACAGGAATGAGAATGAAGTCTCTGTCCCTCCCACGCTCTAGTGACAGTATGAAGCCAGCTGGCTTGGCCAAAGCTCCCATTCACTTGGCTTCCAAGAAGTGAAGGGAAAACAAACAGCACATTAAAAAAACAGGAGGACATCTATGTTGTCCTACACTTGGTTAGACCACCAACTCACAGTTAACCCAACGAGTTTCTCCGCTGAAAAAAACAACTCGGCTGAGGATAATTAGAAACTGAAGTGCGTTTGCTGATATTTACTGTCACCCATTTGTAATACCTGCAATTGGAATATCAAGAAACGTGTGCTTTGTTTTAAACCAGCGCAGGCCACATCCTCAATGACCCAATTTGTAAATTAGGCAGACTAATATTTCTGTATAAACACACACACACACATTAATCATGGCTGTTTTACAGAACAAATCAATCCTGTCAGAGTCAATACCTACATATAACCCAGTAGCTTCTATGAGGTGAGGTGCCATTAAACAGTAGCAAGAGCCTGGCAACACAAAGCTTTACATAACATCAGCACACACAGCTTTAGATGTAGGTCAAACAGCCAGACGCAGAGACAGAAAATATTCAATCAGCAGCTAGGTATGGATTGTGACTTTAGGTATTAATAGAGACATTTTTACAGGAATGGAAGAAAGGTTAACTGTTAGCTGATGAGGGTCAAGGCGACGGTGGATTGTGGCGGGAATATGATAGATACCGTTGTATGGCTAAGCGGGAACCAAGACGTTGAGCGAGTCGGGTGGAGTTCAACTTAGGCATGAAAAAGGGCTGGCTGCTCGGCAGGGGGGCTGTCATGCTGGAATTACTGGCGCTTTGTTCCTTTCTCACTTGTTCTTTGTAACGAGACATGAAAGACAGGTATTTTCTCTTTCCCGCGTCTCTGCTTGTGGCAGCTGTGACAAGGTTTTGTTGCCTGGTTTGTCAACAGCCACCGCATATTAAATGCATAGGGCTGAAGGCATGCTTGACAACATATGAAATCATGGCCCACAAGAGTGAAAGACCTACCACAACATGATGAAACAGCAGCTCCCACGACTGACTCAGCTTTTGGTTCAACACCATGTCAAAGAAGTCATATATGAAGTAACCTGTGGGAATAGACACAATTTAGGCAAATTAATGTCATGATCGTTCATTAATAGGCTACAAACACAACAGACTCTTGATGAGCCCCGTTGTTAAAGGAGCTTATCAAGGCAATGGTGGGACCCTGCCTCCTTGACGACAGTGATGGCAACCAAGATGTGTCTTGGAGAGGGGCTATTCATATCCACCACCCCAACCTTTGCCCACCACCAGCCGTATCCATGGTGACAGCTTTTCAGAATACTGAAAAAATAATGAAGTGTTGTGGCTGGAGAGGGAGCATGTGTGGGAGCCAGAATAGATAAAACGACTATGTTAATTTGACACCAGGACCTGTCTGTCAGTGTGGTATAAAATGAAAGTTTAATGTAATTACTACAAACTGCAGACCAATAATTATTGCAGAGAATGCTGTGAAGTATTTGATCTACTGGAAGAGTAAAGCTGGCTGGCTTCACCTCACCAGAAATAAATATTTGACACTGTTTTATTTTATGTCCACACTGTAAACATGAACCTGGTGGACTGAAGAAAGAGGAGGTTTCACTGTTCACATATAAGGAATAACAATGTTATTCCTCTGCAATGACACTTATTGGAATGCTCACAAGGTGGGGAAACCAGTTAATCAAACAACTAGGTTTCGAGCTGATCTAAGACAAAAATCATGTCTCAGTTGAAGCAGTGAGAAACTAGACCTAACCTGATACAGAGGAAACGTCAAAAGCTCCTGCAGTTGTTCTGAATTTAGCTTACAGAGCACGGATTCATATAGAAATGTTTACTTTTTACCCCTTTTCTACATTTGAGGCAGTTTACTACTTTGCACCTGTGAAACGGGTTATTCAAAGCAACGTGAGCAAAGACTGTAAAGAGCCATAAAAACATTTCAGCACACATAAAACATTAACGGTACTGGAGTTCATGTGTGAGAAAAGTCTTCATTCAACAAGTGGAGGAGCATTTACGGCCTGTTACTGTGAGCTTTCCAGTGAGCTGGGCTACAAAAGCCCTCTCTCAACTCTCGGAGGTCTCCGCAGAATCACACCACACGTCTGGTGGGAGGATTGCAAACAGCACATCATCACTGTTCGTGCATTCATTCCTCCCCTTCTCTGCGACGAAAGGCATTCGGCGTGGACAGCTCTCGCATTAATCTATGACTTTTTGCACCGTTGCTGTCTTGGTGATGTCACGTGGCTCTACAGGGTTACAGGGTTGCGCCTGGTGCCTGGGACTGATCATAAAGCCCTGCATTGATCATCACATAACACTGCTCCCCGCTCTGCCAGCTTCCAGGGCTGGGCTTCCTGTAAGAATGTCAAACATCCCAAGGATCCTCGGGGAGCCCTCATTGCCTGGCACAGATTCAATAAGTGTGTGAATTTAAGAGCTCTGGGGCGCTACTGGTTGCGCTGGAATACTTTGAGGATGAAAAGTAAAAACAGAGCACGGTGCTATCTTAAGAATCTAGTTTCCACTTAGTGTGGAAATAACAAAATGAGACCAGCTCAAGTTTGTGCAAATCTCTAAGGTTGTTCACAGGGGTGAGATGGTTTTCTGGTTTGCTAGGCCGTTTACACTGTAAATCACAGGTAGTAATGCAAGAAAAAAAAACATTTGCTCTAAGACAATTAGCTACTCACCGATCGAAAACGACACCAGGGCATGAGAAAACACTGAGTAAGTTTCTATCAGATCTTCAGCCATATGCGGGTGAAGGAAAAAGCTGAAAAGATGTAAACACACAAGTGAGGAAGTGAAGTGACGCGGGTTGAGGATCTTTATTTGACTGATGTCAGAATAATTCCTGCCAATTTTGACAATTACTTTTGAGTTTGTGCCCAGCAGTTCTATACAGTTTTAAACATTTTCCCACTGACATTATAAATGGTGGAGTCTATATGTACAGTATTGAGTGAATTCATGAGATCACTTTAAGCTTGTAATATAGCGGGAAGCTGCGCACAAGCTGAACAATTACAAGCCAATCGTTTCCGATCAGATGCAGATCCTTTACTGGGTAAAACGTTCAAACTCACCAAAGCACTGCCCATACGGCTGTGATGAAACTGTGCACGAACGACGCGGAGATGTTTCTCCATTTCCACGCGTTCCTGCGGGCAGATTCGGGCATCGGCATCTGCCCGACCCCGGCGTTGACTAGACGGAAAAACCCGACGGAGCCCCCAGTCGTCAGGATCACTGAACTCAACTCCATGGCTGAAATGTCCGTCTGCTGGCGAAAGGCTTCAAGGGCTTCAGTTCACTTCAGTGTGAGCGGTCTGTAAACGCAACCCACGGCCGTGGCCCCCAAAAACACGCAGATGGACACTGGCGACTTTTTGCGAGGACCGAGACAATCACGTCAACAAACCGAGGGGACTCCGATCGTTTCCGCTCATTAGTCGCTCCGACGGGTTCCCAAATCGCAGATGAAAGCGTGTTTCTGTCACGGTTATCACCCACGGAGAGAGGGCGTGGGCGATACTGACACCCCAGAGCCCACGCACTGAGCGTTTATGGTGATCTGGGTAGAGGGAGCTCCGTGTTCTCACGTGGGCCAGGTGAAGGTGAATAGCGGGCGTGAACCTCGTGTGCTGCGGGTCAACCAGCCTGTTGTACAACCTCCTCGCCCCTGGCTTGTGTAACTTTTTCACAACAAAAAGCGAAGCACGACGTCTCCCCGCCCTACTACGAAGAGGCGCGGCCACAAGCGCGTTACATGACTGTGTGACGTTCAAGTGCCGTCGGTAGTGTCTCCACTAACACGGAGCACGCGTTCAGCGCACTGTGCACTAGGGATTTGCTCAAGACATGTGTGCTGATCAGTTTGACTGATGAAACAGAACAAACATTGACTTTGAACGGCAACGTTTTTTAGAAAATTTTCACCCAATAATTGAATTCTTTCAAAATTAGCGTCTAGGTGCCCAGGTGGTAATTAAAATAAAACATTATTCAGTCTTTAAAGATTTGACGAGGAGCCGGAGGAGAGAAGCTAATGTTGGAGAAACAGGATCTCTCTTCTCTCTTCTAATTCCCGTCCGAACTCTGTCAGCAGGCCCGTGGATAAACTACATTAAAGTGGCCATTAGGGCATCCTACAGTAAGGACATACAGCCCAGTCTGGAAGTAACAAATGCAACAACAGGAACAAGAAAGATACAGTGGTCTAATGTCAGCAGCATTCCTCGGGTGGCAGAGGGCACTTATGTACGAGGTGAAGGTCCAAGTCACAGAGGAACCTGAGGCCAACGTTATGTGACCACTGAAGCTGTAAATTACGCACAGCAGCGAAGGCAGCATTCTGTCCATACGCACCACGCTGGCTCACAAACCAAGATGAGAAGCGTGTTACGCACATGGACGAAACAGCAACGGGCTGAGCGAGCTGCGCGGTTTAGTGCTGCTTGTTGTGTTTTTCACTGCTTCGTTCAGTGGAAAAGGTCAAAACAGCGTTATGCTCACTGAAAAGAGAGCGCGGTGAACACGAATGACTGCTGTAGTGCGTGGTGGCACAGCGCCGCCTATCGGCCAAAAACACCCGCCTTTAGGCTCTGACTTTACCTCTAACCGAGCACAGCGACACTGGGATCGGTTAGATATAAATACATAAGCAAAGGCCTTTAATCAGTATTTAAGGCTACATTTTACGTTGTGTGAGCATGTCAGCAGTTAGATAAATGTGTTTTAATAAATGCTATATATATTAATTAGCAAATGGTTTTTGGTCTATTGGAAAAAGGTGGTGAATTAAAAAAGCTTACATTCCATAACATGGCACCTCAGAAGTTCTTCTTCAGTACTTCTCAACTTCAAGTCTAAGGATCATTTATAAAATGACATTTGTTACAGCTTGTTAAGTTAATCCGTTTATTAATGGTTGTGCAGTACGTTAGTACATTTATTCGCACTAACTCTGTCTCTGCTTTTCTTAGTTGGTGGTTTTGCGTCATTCTGTGTACTGTGTACTTGATTGAGCTTTCTGACTATCACATACAATAATTTAATACAAAAATATTTTCTCTATCAATGAGATTTTGGTCTGTCGCTGCTTTTAGTTGGTTAAATAATAGAAACACACTATTACCATTCTGACCCTTGCGAAGTCTGTCGGTGGCGCCATCTACAGGACGTGATGCTGTAGCTCAGCCGGCTTTGCTGAGCAGTCGACTACGGGAGGCGCTCGCGGAGCAGCACGAGCCTCTGACGTCTTTTGCCGAGGGCGGTTCTCCTGCGCTCGTGCCCAGACGAGCCACTGTTGTTCTGTTCCGGTGCTCAAAATAAGTTCGGCCGGTGGCACAGGTGTGTTTTCTCTCTGGCATCAGGAAAAATACAGGTGAGCGCAGTTTATTATTTGATATTATTCAGGATCACGTCGTTGAAAAGTAAACAGCGACGCGTTAAGCCTCTGTAACTAGCAACTCACAGAAATCCCTTGATTATGGATAATATCAGTGACGGGCTGTGTTTAGACAGCAAAGACAACAGCGCTTAATCACATGCCAGGGTTGAAACAAGAGGCTTTTGGTACCTTATAGCCTATTGCCACGACTTCCCATTTTATAAATATAAATAATAATCACAAATAACAATAATCACTGCTGTGGGTTTGCATTTGGCTGTTGGATCAACTGAAGTTAAAATTAAATATGCAAAATGAACCAATTGGTTTAAAAACAAATGTTTAACATAACGGTTACAGTAATCATGAGATAATAAGTCTTCTTCTTTTTTAACAGCAACAACTCCAAATCAAATCGTCCAATACATTTGTAATATTCTGCAGCATGTTTGGGCTCCGCTTTTTCCCCCTTAGATTCATCCAGTGAATTTAGCAGCTGTACTGGTTCTATAACTTTGGTGAACTCCCTGACGCTGGCGATGTAGAAATCTGAGCTCTGTGGGGGCCACACCTGTTCCTCACTTCTTATTGTTGGCATTAAAACACAATGGGGTTTGAACTGTACCTTCAGTAAGATAAATGTCTGTATCACGTGTCCTTTTGCATTTGTGAAAGACCTGCTGTGTAATTCAAGCCTCTGGCCCCAACAGGTTTTCCTAACATGTCATGTCTTGCAGTTTCAGCATGAGTCAGCAAGAAGCAGGTGACGATGAACAGGGGGAAGTGACCGCGGTGGTCTGCCAGGAGTCTGAGCTGAGAGATGGACAGTAAGTCACAACGCGATGGTTGAAGGTATGCATCCAAGCTACATTCACCTACGCTTAACTTTGCCTCGTTCGTTAAGGATGAAGGAAGTGACGGTGGGGGAGCAGAAGGTGCTGTTGGTCCGTACCCAGGGACAGTACAGTGCAGTTGGAAGCCAGTGCTCCCACTACAATGCTCCTCTCATAAAGGGTACGTCTTCCTCTACTTCTCAGTCTTCGTGTACCAGTGTGTATTTGACAGGAATGCGATGATGTTCCCATCTCTGATCCTTTAGGTGCACTGGTTGGTGACAGAGTCAGATGTCCCTTTCATGGTGCATGCTTCAATGTCAAAACCGGAGATATTGAAGAGTATCCAGGACTGGACTGTCTGCCAAGTTACAAGGTAGAACATTTTTTCTTCCTGCTTGCAGATGCTATTGTTGCTCAGGTTTCCTGAAGATATTTTTGCTAAAACTAAGGCTGTTGTCAACATTTCAGCGTTTGTAAAGTCTTTTTATTTAATAGGTCAGAGTTGAAGGTGGCAAGGTCTATGTCACCATCAATAAAAAAGTAAGAGACAAGTTAAACACACTTAAACCAATCGCAGCGTTTCTGTCCACTTGGTGTTACATCCTGCTTGGTGTGTTTCCCTCAGTCTCTCGGGTTGACCAAGAGGGTGAAGGACATGTGCAGCGCGGTACCAGACGTCAAACATACTGTTCTGCTTATTGGAGGCGGTAAGAGCATTTAGTTTTAGTCTGTCATTAGTACCCGACCACTCGATAAAACTATCAAATATACATAACGTCCAGGTCCCGCTTCCCTGCTTTGTGCTGAGACCCTGCGACAGAATTGCTATGAAGGTCGAATCATCATGGTGACCAAAGATACCCTTCCTCCATTTGACAAACCCAAACTGAGCAAGGTAAGAACTAAGGGTCTGCGTGTTTGTATGAGCATTAACCAGCTGGACCCAGAGATATTAAAGTGTTTCCTTTCAGGCTATGAACCTGGACAGCAGCAGCATCATTCTCCGGTCAAGTGACTTTTATCAGCAGCATGGAATAGAAGTGTGGCTACAGAAAGAGGTGAGAAGCAAATGCGATCGCTCTTTGTCATGTCTCCATCAGCACCTGTGCAAAAGCTGATCCTTTCCTTGTTTGTCTTGCAGGTGGTGTCAGTGAACCGAGCTGATAAGGTGGTGAAGCTAAGCGATGGTACGTTGCAGCGTTACGATCAACTTCTCGTCTCAACTGGCTGTAGGTGAGAGTCATTGTCATGTTCCTCAAGTATTTAAGAAGCGAATGTACAGACTAACTACCTCTTAAAATGATGACGTTTCCACGGGACAGCGCCAACATTTCAGTCGCCGCTTTGTTCGCAGAGCACGGACACTCAGCTGTCCTGGCTGTGACCTGAGTGGAGTGAAAGTAGTGCAGGGTTATGAAGATGCCAAAGAGATTCACAGCTCATGCCTCGGAAAGAAGGCCGTTGTCATCGGAGCTTCCTTCATAGGTTCGTTTTTCCATGTGTTTCTGTTATTTCACATTGCAGAAGGAAACTGAGGTTGATTGTTTTTACAAGAACAAATTTGTGTGTTACTGTTGTCCTTGTGTTTGATCTATTTGACACAATGTTCCATTTAGAGGATTTTGCTGCATATGTGATCCCACCTATTGCTCCGGAAGAGTCATTCATAAATATTAAACACAACAGGTATGGAGGTGGTCTCCTACTTATCGGACAAAGCGTCCAGTGTGTCCATGGTCGGCACTACCACATACCCGTATGAACGGAGTCTGGGTCCAGAGATCGGCAAGATGACTATGCAGGTAAGTCCCTATAAGGGGACTAATCTGTCATTGTCATCACAACGTTAAAAAGCATTTCTCTCTTTTAAGATGCTGGAGGAGAAAAATGTAAAGTTTTACATGAATGAAAGAGTCACTGAGATCCGAGGGGACAATGGAAAGGTAACCACCTCTACACAAAAGATACTTACACTCGGTCTGATTGGGCGATAACGCTGTAATGGAATGTTGTGTTCAAACAGCTCAGCGTGCACAAAACCAGCACCTTGAAAGTGACGCACGAAATTAAATGTAGCTGTCGCATATACGGCACTGCTTTAACATTAGTAGCTGACAGGGAAGTGACACCGCTGCTGCTGAGTGTGTATTCTAGTGCAGATCCTAAACGAGTCTCGTTTCAGGTGAAGGAGGTGGTGCTACACAGTGGCACAGTCCTGCAAGCTGATGTAGTGATTGCTGGAATTGGTAATTTCACAGATACAGTAGATGAGTGTATGGAGTTATTTATATGTGGAGCACTACTCATCTAAGGTTACAAAACACTCATTTTGCTTAATGAATGCTAATTACTTCAAAACTGATTTTGCTTTGAGATCTTTTCTGAATTTAACACAACCTTCTCTTTTCTTTTAGGTGTAATTCCCAATTCAGAGTTCTTGGCAGGAAGTGGAGTGGACATAGATTCAAAGAAGGCTGTGATTGTTGACAAGGTATTGCAAAGAGATGAGGGCACTGCCAAACTGAAATCCCTGATGTCATGACATAGCTAATGAACATGGTTTCACTGTGTTATTGTGGTTATTTGAATCACAAAACTGTCCAAACTGAAATGAAATAGACTATTAAAGAAACCTTATTTTAACGGGCACCTGGTGTTCACTTAAAGTTTTAGGTGAAGTTTGTGAAGAGCGGATTTAAAAAACAAAAAACATGGCAGTTAAAATAAAGAACAGAAAACTGAATGTAACATGGTTAATTGGGTGCTTGCAAATACAATGAATGATATGTACACGTTATTTGTAGGAATAATAAATAATAATGCAATACTATGTTTCATTTCCTAACAGTTCATGAGGACCAATATAGCAGATGTCTTTAGTGCTGGAGATGTAACCTCTTTCCCTCTGACTACTCGTGGAGACAAAAAGGTTAACATTGGTCACTGGCAGATGTCACAAGCTCAAGGTAAAAGGTGTTTTGTGCTTTGGGTGTTTTAAACAGAGTATGTGTCAATAACCATATATTATGGGTGACAACAATTTGACCATGCTTGTTTCTGTGCTTTTTTTTTTAATTCAGGAAGAGTGGCTGCCCTGAACATGCTAAAGAAACCAACCAAAATTGAGTCTGTTCCTTTCTTCTGGACTGTGCTGCTTGGGAAGAGTATCAGATACACAGGTGGAGGTTTACTGAGATCCTTTCAGCCTTGCGTTAGTCTTTAAGCCTGGATGTTGCTGACTGTCCCTTCCTCTGTGCAGGCCATGGTGAAGGCTACACAGAAATCATATTCAAAGGGAAAGTGGAAGAAAGGAAATTCCTGGCCTTTTACATAAAGTGAGCAGCAGTGTATAACGGTAACGGCTGTTACCGCTGGATATGAATATCTCGTGTTTGTGTTAAATGTCTTTCATTTCTCTTAACAGGGATGATGTGGTGATAGCTGCAGCCAGTCTGATGTTCGATCCCGCTGTGGCTCGCCTCGCAGAGTTGATGGCTACCGGCCAGACTATAACAAAGGCACAGGCTCAGTGAGTGACCTCTTGCATTCACACAAACTACACTTTGCATTGTTTGCTACAGTTTCTTCAATACGTTTAGCTAAATCCGACGATGATGGGTCACATATCATTCCAACTAATCAGTCTAACCTTGTCTGCTGTTTAGCTCGGAACAGGTGGTTGTAAAAAAAACAACAACCCCACAATGACCTAAAAGATGGTAAAAGGTGATAACGAACTGATAACAGTCTTTAGTTTACAATCGGCATCGATTGAAACTTCAGGTATTTAATAAGTATACTACAGCGTGGTTGAGGTAGGTTGTAACGATGGGTTGCTCTGTGTTCTCAGTCAACATCATATCCCTCAGGATGTGACTTGTAACCTGGATACTGCTCTGTTGTTGTCTCATTTCCCTATTTGTTCAGAGCTGATGACCTGAGCTGGCTGCAGATATAACCACGGGAAACATCTCTTGGAGGCTGTTGTTGCCTTGTCCCTGTCCAAATCCAATCTCTCTCTCTCTCATCTGCTCTAACTTGTACCTCTGTTACATTAAACCAAGCAAATCTTTATTTAAGTTGTACTTTGTTAGTGAATAATCAGATTTTAAAGCAGCACTTCAGTCAAGAATGAATTCACTTGACATTAAGTAGGTCCCCCTGTATTTATGTACTGAATGTGTGATGTCTAATTGATCTCAGTTTGTAGTTAATAAAAATAGAACTTTTCCATTTTATTTTACCCACATTTTAAAAATATATACTCTTCCTAACCTGCCTTAATGATTGTAACATATTTATAGCTATTGCTTCTTAAATATAATGACACATTTCGAGTTTCACACGTACTGTGTTGTCTTAACCCATATACTGCAAATGTTTGTTTACATTTACTGTGTGGTGTTTCTCATATTCAGCTGTGTTGTATTTAGTGTTGGTGTTTGTTGAAGGGTCAGGTAAGCAGTCATCTTAGAGTTATGCTATGTGCCTATTGTACATAACTAATTCAAAGATTAATTTCTAATTTCAGCACTTCAAAATAAAAAAATATATATATGCCATAGTATATTTATACTTGTCAGTCTATGTTTGTGGTACTGGGAGTTTTTTTGGTTTTCTGCAGGAAGCCTATCTTGAAGTTTTTACTTTTTTTACTTTTAAGACTTAATGGTTAGATCATAAACTACAATGCAAGTGTCTTCATTGTTGAATTGAACATTCTATGAAATATTGCTTCTTTTTCTATAAAACTGTCTTTTCATGCTCTGTTTTGATGAATATTTCATAAACCGTTCACTGTCTGTGAGCAAGTGTTTGTCTTTTGCAATAACAGTGTAAGTTTAAGCTCAGTCCTTCGGGAGCTTGTAAAACTCAAAGGCCTGAGACCAGACAGACATCATCAATGACAAGACACAAGGAGAAACACAAACATTGACATCAATGTAAATATAGCTCTAATTTACCAGATCCTACATATGAGTATGTGTGGGCTCAAGAACAGACACCACTGGGCTCTTTAATCCTTCCAGAATACAACAAAATATGGATCAGTCATACTGCATTAAGATATGAGCTCAATATATGTGTACTCTCCATGTAGCTGACACCCAGAACACATTTACAGGTAGCCTGTAGTTCACAGGTTGACCTTAGCGTGTCCTGTAACCTCCCTTGTGTGTGAAGTGATCACATGGATCTATCTGTTGCAGGCTGCTGTGCCTAAGCTTAACTGGATTCCTTCATGTGGCACCAACTAACAATAATTGTTCCCTAATATTGGTTATAAACATGTAATGAGATAATCAACAGAGGTGAATGTTTGATCACTTTGTACATTATAATATTACAATACAATGACGAATGATATTCCTATCCTGACGACACTGTCAGTGGACATTATCTAAAAGATAAACTTCATCGCTGCAGGTACATGACTATGAGCGCTTTTATTCTCTGCATAAGCTTTAATTAAAAAATTGCTATATTCCTTGTTGCAGTCTTTCCTAGACCTCTGGATTCAGTTGTCCATTTCAGCTGCTAATTTTGGAGCACTGCCTTACAGAGGATCCCAGTTTGTCAGCCAACAGGAATGGGTTGAGGTGGCAATACTGAGAGAAGAAAACCCAGTCAGCCTCTCACAAATCATCAAATTAAATCTTTGTGAATAATGATCACTGAAATATATTTATCAGAACAAAAGATGGAAAACAATACAATACTTCTGAATACATCCAGAAGTTTTATCATTCAACCCAGACCACCATTTACCTGTGATGTTGCGTCTGAGCTGGCTTCATGTTCATCCAACATTTGGATGGTGAAGTCAGGAAAGAAACGGGAACTCTGTAGAACTGTTGCCATCTCTGCATTGACCTCCACTGGCACACCTTTCTGCACGGTAAGTAAGCATTCATTCTGTCTGTCTCAATATTAAAGACAGTTTGTTAATGTGAAGACTTGCTCAAAGTTAGTAAATGTCCTTCTGTAAATCAGTGGTCATTTATTGCCCTACAATTTTTATTTTACCTTAAAATGATGTGATGAATCAAAGTCCAGCATATTTGGAAAGTCAGCCACTGTTCCTTTATAGGTCACAGTTGCCTTGTACATGGCTGAATTTTTGGGGAGCTTAAAGAGCCTGTAGGTTCCTGAAGCATACCTGACGTCACCTGCAAAATCAACAGCTAGCTGAAGTGTAGAACAAACAGAGTTCGCACATCAAATTGCATCTTTCATTACCTGCTTTTACACTGAGCTCACTGTTGTAGACTACGATGTGACTCGCTGACACAAGGTGTGGAGTGCAGAAACCTATGCTGTGGGCCAGGGGAATCAGGTCTCTCCAAAACAGAGCACCACCCATGCCTTCACCTACCACCAAATACAAACGGGTTTGGGGTCAAGGGACACTGTGTCAGTAGCACCGAGTCCTCAACATTAAATTTGTGATGATATAAGCTGTTGTACTACCCCACAGAAGTGGATCTTGCTTCATGTGATCAGGAACAACTTGACTGGCATACATGTCGCTGAAGTACAGTTCACCTCCTTCCTGTGTACAGTTTGAGCTAATAATCAATCAATATGTTCAAATAATTGCTGTATGAATAGATTTTCTTCAGACTAACCTTTAGGGCGTTGTACGCTTGCTGGAGCACAGCTCTTTTATCAGGGCACAAACAGATGACACAATTGGACCTGGAGCAATTGGAAATATTAGTTAGCCAATCTTTCATGGGTGCCTCTCTTACAGCAACAGACCATGAACTTCATAAAAACATGTTGTGAAAGAAGAACTGGGATTTAAACACACAGCACTACATCCATTGAGTCCCTCTGTATGTCAGCTTCACTGAGCTTCTCCATGTACCCTTGGACAAAAGTGACATTGGGCTCCTTATAGCCAAACTTCTCTTGATGATATCCAATGTACTGACGCGATGCTGTGATCTAAAAAAGGATCCGTAAATCAGCAGAGAGTACATCCAAGTGTCAAAGTCTGGTGCAAACTCTCAGTTGTGTAATTACCATTTCCTCTGTCATATCAATTCCTGTTACATGTCCACTCTGACCAACAAGTTTGCTGAAGGCATAACAGTCTCTCCCAGATCCGCTGCCAAGGTCCAGCACTCTGCAGCCCTCGAGCTTCGCTGGGAACGGAAGACCACATCCGAAGAATCTAGAGAAAAGTCAGTGACAAGCGTCCATAACGCCAGTTTCCAGATGTTAGAGGGGGAATTCTGCGCTTTGATGGCAACAGACTTACAAATGGTTATATGTGCTGGATGTAATCATGTAATGTTTCTGCTTTCCACTGTGATTACTCAAAGGTACATTTAATAAGTTGTTGATCGACTCGGTTACAAGCAAAACTAAATGTTGCATCGATACCTTTTGGTTACCTCTGGGTGAACCTGCTGCAGAGCATCAGTGACGCTTCTTGGCACTGGGCAGCAGGATAAACTGCAAGAGGCTGCACTTGTTTGTAAATCCACAGACGCCTCCAGTTGCTTGCCGTAATATTTCTGCATACGCAGTGAAAACTTACTGATGTGTCTATTCTCTGTTTTGTACGCAAACACCACATAATTTCCCGCATGTATGAAAACAAACAGCTCTGGTGGGCGAAACATTACGTAACTGTGCCGGACTTTTCCATCTCTGTTTGTGTGGAAATAAAATCAAAAGCAAACGGAAACTGTACCTTGACGGTCTCCCGCACTTCATCACCCGTCGACATCTCGTCTGAAAGTCTGAAAAACAAAAACAAATGGCGAACAGCAGCAGACGTGCGATCGTGTGTAACCTGTTGGGATGAAGCTGAGTGACTAAAGGCAAGTGAGTCGTCGTTTCTACAGTAAGGCCAGATGCACTTTGGCCTTTATTGCACATCGTATCTAGTAATTACGGTACAGGTGCGCGGCGCGACCAAAATTCATGTGTTTACACGCTTTGGCTGAAGGGAAGTATTTCTACATCCATAACTGCCACTTTACCGCTCTTAGAGGCAACATTAACGACACAAATGTGTAGCTATTTTTATAGAGTGAACTATACTTGAACTATAAAGTAACAAATGCATTTAGTTATTTTTACTTTGCACGGTTAAGTAGGTTATGCTCCAGCCCTGCAGGGGGCAGTACTGTGTCGGAAACTGAAACATCCGGGTATTTGCAATTTTGCGCTCTTGCAACGCTTGCGTAGTTTTTGGCGTAGAGTGGGGCCGTTTTAGTGATACGAAAAAACTCCATCCGGCGTATGTGCGGATTGTGATTTGCACTGAACTGCGCTCATCGTGTGGCCGCCGTAGTTCGACGTGCGTGATGCAGTTTCTTTAACACAAATCCACGCAGCGTTGAGTTGGGAAACAGGACGATATAGCTTTGAACGAGAAATGTGGTAACTGCCTGTGCGTGGGACAAGATCGAATTCAGCGTCAACAAACAGCCTGGAAGTGAAGGTAGCGAGGTGCGTGGTGCTGGATGCATTGTTGTCTGTTACTTAACGCGTCGTTAGCCGTGCTAATTGTTTAGCGCACTGCTCCGTCCACGTAGGCCCCGACCAATAACTATCAGCTTTGGCTAATAATAACTTGCAAATTCGCCTGGCGCCTTATTTCAAACAAGTAAATAATCGAACTTTTCATTGTAAAGGTTACCGAACGAGCAGTAGGTTGACACCAGCGGTCGTCTGTTCAACGGCACAGTGTGCGCCGTTCAGGAAGCCATGTTGTAGAGCTATCGGTTAGCTAGTCGACTGTGGTTATGGTGAAATAAAAATCATGTAGCTAGGCCAATGTATTGTTTTGTATTTTTTATGGTCCTAGTGTATTTGTGCTGGACAGACCAACGAATTTATTTTCATTGGATCTCACATTTCTTCTTAATGTGCGTAGTTTAAATAAATTAAGTGTGTTTACCATGTTTCAGAAACTGAAAGATACGATTTTTTTCTGTTCTTTTTCCACCTGAAGCTCCCTTCGACATGTCGATAACATGCAAACTACACTTGTGCAACACTTTTGGGTGAGCGTTTGTTGTAATGCTTTGCTGGTTTTCTTCTTAGTGGTGAGGCGCCATGGCAGCTACCTTCCCCTACAGAGGGGTCCCTGCGGGGATGCCACCAGGTGTACCCCCTCCCGCGCCAGTTCCAGACTACATGTCTGAGGAGAAACTGCAAGAGAAAGGTATGTTTCTCTAAGTGCACCACATGCACAGTATGAATAATGGACATGAACAGTCTTCTCGTCGTACTATGTTAAATGTCCTCGAACTTTACAGCACGAAAATGGCAGCAGCTGCAGGCAAAGCGATACTCTGAGAAGAGGAAGTTCGGCTTTGTGGATGCCCAGAAGGAAGACATGCCACCTGAGCACGTCCGCAAGATCATCAGGGACCATGGAGACATGACCAACAGAAAGTTTCGTCATGACAAGAGGGTCTACCTCGGGTAAAACAAATGAATAAACAGTAATGCAGTACATTGATTGTGTCTTGGCTGAGTCATCTTCAGATATTGGAGTAGTGGAAAACTCTGTTCAATCAGTTCTACTATATCTCACCCTGTGTCTTTTGTCTTGTGGAATAGTGCCCTCAAATACATGCCACATGCAGTATTGAAGCTGCTGGAGAACATGCCTATGCCTTGGGAGCAGATCAGAGATGTGCCGGTCCTCTACCACATCACTGGAGCCATTTCTTTCGTAAATGAAATCCCTTGGGTCATAGAACCAGTCTACATTGCCCAGTGGGGGTAAGAAACTTGTGTAGAAGAAGAAACACGCACTAAAACACACTAAAAGTGCATATCTGTTGTAAAACATTTGTAATGATTGGTTTTCGCTTTCTCTTTCTTCACAGCACTATGTGGATCATGATGCGTCGTGAAAAGCGTGATCGTCGGCACTTTAAGCGTATGCGCTTTCCACCGTTTGACGATGAGGAGCCGCCACTGGACTATGCTGACAACATTCTTGATGTGGAACCACTGGAGGCCATTCAGATGGAGCTGGACCATGAGGAGGATGGCCCAGTTGTGGAGTGGTTCTATGAGCACCAGCCCCTAAAAGACACTGCCAAGTAAGCCAATACTTTACACCTTGTAAAGGAAAACCGTTTCATATTCACCTGATGTGTAGTGGGCAATCATTCATTCATTTATGGTTTCAGGTTTGTGAATGGCACCACCTACCGTCGCTGGCAATTCACACTGCCCATGATGTCCACACTATACCGTCTGGCCAATCAACTGCTGACAGACCTGGTGGATTTCAATTACTTCTATCTGTTTGACCTCAAGGCTTTCTTTACTTCTAAGGCCTTAAATATGGCTGTTCCTGGAGGACCAAAGTTTGAACCGCTGGTCAGAGACATCAACCTCCAGTAAGCATTCATGCAAACACTGTTAATTTTACTATGGACCAATCATAAATCTAAATAGATTTAGACTGGGGTACAGAATTTGTTTCTTCTAATTGTTCAAACTGTTTCCCAGTTTTATTCAGAAAAAGTGTTGTATGAACACATTTTTTTTTGTTTTAGCAAATGTTTTCTTTTTCTTGCAGGGATGAAGACTGGAATGAGTTTAATGATATCAACAAAATCATAATTCGACAGCCCATCAGGACAGAGTACAAAATCGCCTTCCCATACCTGTACAACAACTTGCCACACCACGTGCATCTCACCTGGTGAGGATGGAATTAGCCTTGTTCCTTAAATTTGTATTACATATGATACTTATTAACTGCAGTGGAACCTTTTTCCATATCTTGCATCATATTCTTTTTTTTCTCTCCTCTAAGTTTCATGAACACTTCTTCATATTAGACGTTGCAAATTATTCAGTAGTGATAATGACTTTGTCTCTGCAGGTACCATACACCAAATGTTGTGTTTATCAAGACAGAGGATCCAGATCTTCCAGCGTTCTACTTCGACCCATTGATCAATCCTATTTCTCACAGACATTCTGTCAAGGTAAGACTGTCCACTTTCATGCGAGAGGAGCTGATTATAATTCCCTGAATACACTGAAGCAAAGTTTTGAAAAATGTCCTCTTACAAAGGCGCACTTGCATTGGCCTGCTTGCCTGTGCGTAAGAACTGGAGGAATATTAAATTGAATGGTGGCTCTTTGATTTATTTCTGGCTGTAGATGCAGTTGGTAGCTCATCATTCAGACATTGCTTTTAGTTTTCAGCTTTTTCTGGAATGAGACTCAAGTTAAAATGCAACTGATAAGGATGATGTTCTTTATGTCAGCAGTCTAAATGTGTCTCTTGAATTATTGCTTGAACCCTTCAGAGTCAGGAACCTCTGCCTGATGACGATGAGGAGTTTGAGCTTCCTGAGTACGTGGAGCCCTTCCTCAAAGAGACGCCACTTTACACAGATAATACAGCCAATGGCATCGCTCTGCTGTGGGCACCCAGACCTTTCAACCTTCGATCAGGGCGCACAAGACGTGCCATTGATATCCCGCTGGTCAAAAACTGGTGAGCTAACTATAAGTCCTGAAGCAACTGAATGCCCCTCCAGCAATATGATTACATGTGCCACAATTTGACTTAAAAAAGATGAAAAAAATATTTTTTCCCTTTTATTTTATAGGTATCGTGAGCACTGTCCTGCTGGGCAGCCAGTGAAGGTTCGTGTGTCGTACCAGAAGCTGTTGAAGTACTATGTGCTCAATGCTCTTAAACACAGACCACCCAAGGCCCAAAAGAAGAGGTGAATGTTGTTTGATGCTAGATTCTTATTTGTTATTAACATTTTAGAAGTAAAGATATTTATTGTTATTATGAAGTTATCTGTAAAGATTTTCCATTACCTTTTAGGTACCTGTTCCGCTCCTTCAAGGCCACCAAGTTCTTTCAATCCACAAAGCTGGACTGGGTGGAAGTGGGGCTGCAGGTGTGCAGACAGGGCTACAATATGCTCAATCTGCTTATCCACCGTAAGAATCTCAACTACCTGCATCTGGACTACAACTTCAACTTGAAACCTGTCAAGACTCTGACCACAAAGGTACACGCTTTAAAACTTGTTTACATCCAAAATCGTTGTTGGAATTTTTAACTTAATGTTTAGTGAGGTATAGTTCACTTTTTGAAGCTATGCAAAAATACTGTGCATTAACCCAAACAATGTGTAGTTACCACATTTTACTATTTTCTGCCCTAAAGGAGCGTAAGAAGTCTCGTTTCGGCAATGCCTTCCATCTTTGCCGAGAGGTGCTGCGTCTCAGCAAACTGGTTGTGGACAGTCATGTGCAGTACAGACTGGGAAATGTTGATGCTTTCCAGGTTAGTTTAACATCATTTTACACAATATCCCACTTCCAATCTAGAAACACTTTTTTTCCTGGAAGTGCATTAAGAAACTTTGTCTATTGGACAAAGTTAACCACAGATATTTTACATAGTGACTTCACACATTGTTAATATCTCATTCTCCTCTGTGTTATAGTTGGCAGATGGACTGCAGTACATTTTTGCTCACGTGGGTCAGCTGACTGGCATGTACAGGTACAAGTACAAGTTGATGAGACAAATCCGGATGTGCAAAGACCTGAAGCATCTCATCTACTACCGCTTCAATACTGTAAGTAAACATATAGTGAACATCATCTGGATTAAATGTATTTAGCTTTCATATCTAATTTTTCTCTGTGTTTGCTCAGGGCCCTGTGGGCAAGGGTCCAGGTTGTGGTTTCTGGGCTGCTGGCTGGAGAGTGTGGCTCTTCTTCATGAGGGGCATCACTCCACTATTGGAAAGGTGGTTAGGGAATCTCCTAGCCAGACAGTTTGAAGGTATGTACGTCTTTCCATGTTCAGTATTAGTAGTGATATTATGGTGCGCCCAGCGGAATCACTTTTGGCTAAAGCTGTTCCAGTTTGAGGAATTTCTTTTAATGAATTCTACAGGACGTCACTCAAAGGGTGTTGCTAAGACAGTGACCAAACAGCGTGTGGAGTCCCATTTCGACCTGGAGCTGCGTGCTGCTGTGATGCATGACATCCTGGATATGATGCCTGAGGGTATCAAACAGAACAAAGCCAGGACCATCCTGCAGCACCTCAGTGAGTCTTGGAGGTGCTGGAAGGCCAACATCCCGTGGAAGGTAGATTTACCACTTCTTTATCGTGGATTACTCTGTCTGAGAGTTGCTGGGGTAGTTTAAAACACCACGTTTTGCCACATACAACAGAAAAAACAATATTTCTTATTTTTCAGGTACCAGGCCTGCCCACTCCTATTGAGAACATGATCCTTCGCTATGTTAAGGCCAAGGCTGACTGGTGGACCAACACAGCCCACTATAACCGTGAGCGAATCCGTCGTGGAGCAACGGTGGACAAAACGGTGTGCAAAAAGAATCTGGGCAGACTGACCCGTCTGTACCTCAAAGCTGAACAGGAAAGACAGCACAACTACCTGAAGGTAAAGGAAACATTATGGACCTTTGCAGTAAAGAAAAGCTGTATTGATAGCAATGGTTTGTAGCAGATCGTCCTCTTACAAAGGCGCACTTGCATTGGTCTGCTTGCCTGTGCGTAAGAACTGGAGGAATAATAAAATGAATGGTGACTCTTTAATTTATCACTGGCTGCAGTTGCAGTTGGACTTTCTCCATTCAAATATTAGCTAAGACAATAGTCATTAATTTTTTTTTACATAAATCTATTGTTGCTTTTATCTGTTCTTTTTACTACATAATACATGAAGAATATGCGGAAAACAAATAAAACCTTGCCATCGATTGTCTGATATAATGATTTATGTTTTGCCGTATTTATAAGTGAACATGTTCTGTCCACAGGATGGTCCCTACATCACAGCTGAAGAGGCAGTGGCCATTTACACAACCACCGTGCACTGGCTGGAGAGTCGGCGGTTCTCACCCATCCCCTTCCCTCCACTGTCATACAAACATGACACCAAGCTTCTCATCCTAGCCCTGGAGAGGCTCAAGGAAGCATACAGGTAAACATATACTGAATGATATGTGTATCATGCTAGCAGATCTTTTTCCACATCATTGACTTTGTTGTTTTTGTTCTCTAGTGTTAAGTCGCGTCTGAACCAGAGTCAGAGGGAGGAGCTGGGGCTGATTGAGCAGGCTTACGACAATCCTCATGAGGCCCTATCCAGAATAAAACGTCACTTGCTGACACAGAGAGCATTCAAAGAGGTCAGGGACAAGACATGAGCTGTTGTCACGCTTTTTTGGCATCCTATTTGATCTAGAACATCTTTTGTAGGTGGGTATCGAGTTCATGGACTTGTACAGCCACCTGGTGCCAGTGTATGATGTTGAGCCACTGGAGAAGATAACTGACGCCTACCTCGACCAGTACCTGTGGTACGAGGCAGACAAGAGACGCCTGTTCCCACCCTGGATCAAACCTGCTGACACTGAACCACCACCTCTGCTGGTCTACAAGTGGTGTCAAGGTCAGGCTCTGCTTATTTGCATTGAAAAAGAACCAATAATACAGTGTTGCTCTTAGATCGTGGTTCATTTTGTTGACATGCATTTATATACAGTTGAAATTGGGGTTAATAATCTTTCCAACTAATGCCTCCTTTTTCTGTAAACAAAGTACCATCATCTGACAGTAGTTTTTAATTCTCCTCAGGCATCAACAACTTGCAGGACGTGTGGGAAACTGCAGAGGGAGAATGCAATGTGATGCTGGAGTCTCGCTACGAGAAGATGTATGAGAAGATTGATCTGACATTGCTCAATAGGCTGCTGCGTCTTATTGTTGACCACAACATTGCTGATTACATGACGGCCAAGAACAACGTGGTCATTAACTACAAAGTAAATATGAATTTATTTTGCATTGGATTTATTTCTCACCGCGCTTATAATTTTTCTAACTCTGTGTATAGAATTGTAGCTGTGAATAACTGCTCCGTTGACTGGTTGGATAGACATCCAACTTTGAAAGTTGTTAGTGGTCTAATTTATGTGTCTTCCTGTGCAGGACATGAACCACACAAACTCCTACGGCATCATCAGGGGCCTGCAGTTTGCCTCATTCATTGTACAGTACTACGGCCTGGTGATGGACCTTCTGGTGCTGGGCCTGCACCGTGCTAGTGAGATGGCCGGCCCACCTCAAATGCCCAATGACTTCCTCAGTTTCCAAGACACGGCTACGGAGAGTGCCCATCCAATTAGACTATACTGCCGCTATATTGACCGCATCCACATTTTCTTCAGGTGAGATTGTGTTCCAAAACTTTTTTATGAGCTAGTGTATTTTAATTTATTTGTTCCAAATATGACAAAAAGAAAGACACTTTATATTTTGCCTCTGCTCTTGTAGGTTCTCTGCTGATGAGGCCAGGGACCTGATTCAGCGGTATCTCACAGAGCACCCAGACCCCAACAATGAAAACATTGTAGGTTACAACAACAAGAAGTGCTGGCCCCGTGATGCACGCATGAGACTGATGAAACACGATGTAAACCTGTGAGTTCCACATCATAGTTAGTTGTAATAGATCTTATTTACTATGGAATATTTGACATACTGAACTACATTTGGAGACCTCTGTAACCTTTATTTTATTTTTGCCAGTGGGCGTGCTGTGTTCTGGGACATCAAGAACCGCCTCCCCAGGTCAGTGACCACAGTCCAGTGGGAGAACAGCTTTGTGTCAGTCTACAGCAAAGACAACCCCAACCTCCTGTTCAATATGTGTGGGTTTGAATGCCGCATTCTTCCCAAGTGCCGCACAAGCTATGAAGAGTTTACTCACAAGGACGGTGTGTGGAACCTGCAAAATGAGGTGAGAAATTGATATGAACAGCGTGCAATGGTCATGCTGCTCACTTTTCTTTTAATAATTTTACACAGCTATGTTTTCCTCAGTGATAATTATGTTCCTGTTAGAAAGTTTTGACATTTTGTTTGCATGTGTAGGTCACCAAAGAGAGAACAGCACAGTGTTTCCTTCGTGTGGATGATGAGTCGATGCAGCGTTTCCACAACAGAGTGCGTCAGATCCTGATGGCATCCGGGTCAACCACGTTCACCAAGGTTAAGAGACAGCTAGTCCACCTAAAATCAAAGCACAGGTAGAGATAACTACTTTGTCAGAGTGTTTCACTGTTTTCTTTTTACCTCCAGATTGTGAACAAATGGAACACTGCTCTGATTGGTTTGATGACATACTTCCGTGAGGCTGTTGTCAATACCCAGGAGCTCCTGGACCTGCTGGTGAAGTGTGAGAACAAAATCCAGACACGTATCAAGATTGGACTTAACTCCAAAATGCCTAGCCGTTTCCCCCCAGTAGTTTTCTACACTCCCAAGGAGCTAGGTGGTCTTGGTATGTTGTCCATGGGCCATGTACTTATTCCACAGTCAGATCTGCGGTAAGTTTGATACCAGAATGTGTTAAGTTCACATCATATTAGTAATTGGCCTTGTAAATCATTTTTGTGAACAGTGGTTTTAGTTATTTTTGGGGTTTTTTTGTCTGAAACAGGTGGTCCAAGCAGACAGATGTGGGCATCACTCACTTCAGGTCTGGAATGAGTCATGAGGAGGACCAGCTGATTCCTAACCTGTATCGTTACATTCAGCCGTGGGAGAGTGAGTTCATCGACTCTCAGAGGGTCTGGGCTGAGTATGCGCTCAAGAGACAGGAGGCCATCGCTCAGAACAGGTAATGGCCTACTTATATAACTTTTGGTTGGGACCTCTGTAAACTAGGATGTGTTCCACTGAGGTTTTTGTTGAAGATTAAATATATAGGGTGTTTTTTATGTTTTTAGGCGTCTCACCCTGGAGGATTTGGAAGACTCTTGGGACAGAGGAATCCCTCGTATCAACACACTTTTCCAGAAAGACAGACACACACTGGCTTATGACAAGGGCTGGAGGGTCAGGACAGATTTCAAACAGTACCAGGTAGGAAGAAGATGCACTTATGACCTTTGAAGCCAAAGAAATCAATGATATTTTGCCTTGTTGTATCAACAATTACAAAAATGTTGACATATTCAGTAAAATTCCAACATAATAGGCTGTTTTGTCTGTGTGCAGGTACTGAAGCAGAACCCGTTCTGGTGGACCCACCAGAGGCACGATGGCAAACTGTGGAATCTGAACAACTACCGCACAGACATGATCCAGGCTCTGGGTGGAGTGGAGGGCATCCTGGAACATACGCTCTTCAAAGGCACTTATTTTCCCACCTGGGAGGGTCTCTTCTGGTGAGAGATTTTGATTTTAAGTTTCTTATATTATATTTCAGTCAAATATAAAGCTGTCATTGAAGGGTAATATGTTAACCGCTTTGTGTGTTTGGGCTTTAGGGAGAAAGCCAGTGGCTTCGAGGAGTCCATGAAATGGAAGAAGCTGACAAATGCCCAGAGGTCTGGTCTGAACCAAATCCCCAATCGACGTTTCACACTTTGGTGGTCACCCACCATCAACAGAGCCAATGTTAGTACAACCCGCAGCCATGAAACTATCTCTTCAAGCTTAATTTGAGTTCTGGCTCATAGTTTTATTTTCTTTGTCTTTAGGTGTACGTGGGTTTCCAGGTACAACTTGACCTGACAGGAATCTTTATGCATGGCAAGATTCCCACGCTGAAGATCTCCCTCATTCAGATCTTCAGGGCTCACTTGTGGCAGAAGATTCATGAGAGTATAGTCATGGATCTCTGTCAAGTAAGTTTTTACACAGCAAAAGACTTGATTTTTACCCAATGCCACAGCAGAGACATAACAAAAATAACAATATTTATTCTTATTTTTTTAACTTCATTAATTATTGATTTTGTTTTCTCAAATTTTCTTGTTTTTGTCAGGTGTTTGACCAGGAGCTGGATGCCCTGGAGATCGAGACTGTACAGAAGG
Source organism: Macropodus opercularis (assembly GCA_030770545.1). Taxonomy (NCBI): domain Eukaryota; kingdom Metazoa; phylum Chordata; class Actinopteri; order Anabantiformes; family Osphronemidae; genus Macropodus; species Macropodus opercularis. The sequence continues at coordinate 8,281,692 of CM061110.1, forward strand.
AGACCATTCACCCCAGAAAGTCATACAAGATGAACTCATCCTGTGCAGATATCCTCCTCTTTGCGTCATACAAGTGGAACGTCTCTCGGCCGTCTCTGCTTGCTGACTCAAAGTATGAGTTTTTGGAGCAATAGTTATTGAGTTCAGCTCAGTACTAAGGAAATAGTTGCTATGTGTCTGGATCCATATGAATTAATTGTTCTTGTCCTACAGAGACGTGATGGACAGCACCACAACACAAAAGTACTGGATTGACATTCAGCTCCGCTGGGGTGACTACGACTCGCATGACATTGAGCGCTACGCCAGGGCTAAGTTCCTGGACTACACAACTGACAACATGAGTATCTACCCCTCCCCCACCGGGGTACTCATTGCTATTGACTTGGCTTATAACCTTCACAGGTTAGTATCTGTCTTTTTTTATGTGTAGACATATGTGTGACGTAGGAAAATTTGAAAGTAGAAAACAAGATACATTTATTATTAAACAAAATGACAATTATGTCTTGCCTCTGATTTCTGTGTGTAGTGCTTATGGTAACTGGTTCCCTGGGAGTAAACCTCTGATACAGCAAGCCATGGCGAAGATAATGAAAGCCAACCCTGCCCTGTACGTGCTGAGGGAGCGCATTCGCAAAGGTCTACAGCTGTACTCCTCAGAGCCAACTGAGCCCTACCTGTCCTCACAGAACTATGGTGAACTCTTCTCTAACCAGATCATCTGGTTTGTAGATGACACCAATGTGTACAGAGTCACCATCCACAAGGTGAGAGGACTAATGGATTTATGGAGTTTGGTCCAAAGAAAAGTGTCAGACTATGTTAAACACAATCTTGTGTGTTCTTATGTCTCAACAGACGTTTGAGGGTAACTTGACCACAAAGCCAATCAATGGAGCTATCTTCATCTTCAACCCCAGGACTGGCCAGCTCTTCTTGAAGATCATCCACACATCTGTGTGGGCTGGACAGAAACGTCTTGGACAGGTACTGTTATATTCTACCAATACAATGTAGTAGTGGCTGATACAAATTCGCCCTATTATGCTGCTTTTTCTATGCTAAGACCTTTAGCTTTCAGAATAACCACATAAATATTCTTCCTAAACATTTATTGCTTTTGAGTGACCAACTTCTTTCTTTCGTCTATCTATAGCTGGCCAAATGGAAGACAGCTGAAGAAGTGGCTGCTCTGATTCGCTCCCTCCCAGTGGAAGAGCAGCCAAAACAGATTATTGTAACCCGTAAAGGCATGCTGGACCCTCTGGAGGTGAGAAATGGACATGTTCCAAGAATTCTGGCCATTAAGGAGTGCTTATTTTCTTTGTCAACTTTATTTCTTAATTAATCTTGGCATTAATGCAATTTTATCCTGGCAGGTCCACTTGCTTGACTTCCCCAACATTGTGATCAAAGGCTCTGAGTTGCAGCTGCCCTTCCAGGCCTGTCTGAAAGTGGAGAAGTTTGGAGACCTGATCCTGAAGGCTACAGAGCCTCAGATGGTGCTGTTCAACCTCTACGATGACTGGCTCAAGACCATCTCATCTTACACAGTGCGTTTTACTCATTCCTCCAGAGTCTCAGATCAGCATCAAATAAATCTTTATCCCTGCAATGAGTCCTTCCAGCAGTTTCTCTGCTGTATGTTTGATTCTACTAGATATCGGTCGGCCTGTTAGAAAAAGCTCAATTAACAGGGAGAACCAACTCATTCATGTGGTGTCAAAGTATATCTAATTAAAATGAAATAGTTAGTGGCAGCTATGTGAATAGTTGTTTATTGATCTGCCCTGTTTCTAGGCTTTCTCCCGACTCATCCTGATCCTCAGGGCACTTCATGTCAACAATGACCGGGCCAAAGTCATCCTGAAACCTGACAAGACAACAATCACTGAGCCCCATCACATCTGGCCCACCCTCACTGATGAGGAGTGGATCAAGGTGGAAGTGCAACTCAAGGACCTCATTCTAGCTGATTATGGCAAAAAGAACAAGTGAGTATTGGCAAGAGAGGCACATATTTACATTCTTCTACCTAATTCCAATAGCTTGCAACTGTTATTTTTTGAGATCGCAGTTTTCTGCATTAATACTCAATAGAGCAGAATTGAATCAGATTTGCTCTTTGTAGTCAACTATACTTCTTTCTCCCTCCAGTGTGAATGTAGCCTCACTGACACAGTCTGAGATTCGTGACATTATCCTGGGTATGGAGATCTCAGCACCGTCACAACAGCGCCAGCAGATCGCTGAGATTGAGAAGCAGACCAAAGAACAGTCGCAACTGACGGCCACACAGACCCGCACTGTCAACAAACATGGCGACGAGATCATCACCTCCACCACCTCCAACTACGAGACACAGACCTTCTCCTCCAAGACAGAGTGGAGAGTCAGGTATGTGATCTGGAGTTCAGACTTTATTTTCATGCTTTCCTTCACTTGCTTAAGGGCTACAGATTCATCTTGTCCGTAAGATAAATCTGAAGTAAATGATTTATTAATGTTCCTTGTTATTTCAGGGCAATATCTGCAGCCAACCTCCATCTTCGAACCAACCACATTTATGTGTCCTCTGATGACATCAAGGAAACGGGTTACACCTACATCCTGCCCAAGAATGTCCTGAAGAAGTTTATCTGCATCTCAGATCTGAGAGCGCAGGTTTGTGTGGGATTCATAGCAGTATGATGTAGGATACCTGAGCGTCTCTGATGCTGACTGAACTGTGTTGTTCCAGATTGCAGGTTACCTGTACGGCACCAGCCCACCAGACAACCCTCAGGTGAAGGAGATCCGTTGTATTGTCATGGTACCACAGTGGGGAACGCACCAGACGGTGCATCTGCCCAACCAGCTGCCTGGCCACGAATACCTTAAAGTAAGAAATTAGTTTTCCACCTTGTTCTCAGACTTTTATAAATACTTGTTGGTTGTACTGGTTATTTTGTGTCTTTTAATGTCCCAACAATTTTTCATGTCTTTGTTGTTGTGCAGGAAATGGAGCCTCTTGGCTGGATCCACACACAACCTAATGAGTCGCCCCAGCTGTCGCCGCAGGATGTCACTACCCATGCCAAGATTATGGCTGACAACCCCTCCTGGGATGGAGAGAAGACCATCATCATCACTTGCAGGTAAGGTTTATTTTTAACGCACGTTTGCATTTGAGAGAAGGATTTGTAAGTAGTGTGGAACTTTGCACTTTTTTAGCTCAGCCCTTCTCCTATTATCTGTTTGTTTTTCTCTCTAGCTAATAATCTAGTAATGTGAAATGTTATTTTGAAGTAGATAATTTGCAGGCAACTTTTACAGTTAACATTTGTAGGCCTAATAAACACAATACTAGTTATCCTTAATTTGCTGCCAAGGGGTTTTCATAGCCAAGCTGGAAATATTTATTAAATACTTATTTGGGGCGTTTCCTGCCTGTGGCACCCATGGCTGAGTCACCCAGACACAATGTAGTAGGAGAGTTAATGTCTATACTTTCTCGCAGCAAATGTAGTTGATTGTTGCCCAAATACATTTAACAATTTAACTCTCTTTCTCAGCTTCACACCGGGCTCGTGCACACTCACAGCCTACAAGCTGACACCCAGCGGCTACGAGTGGGGTCGGCAGAACACAGACAAGGGCAACAACCCTAAAGGTTACCTACCATCCCACTATGAAAGAGTGCAGATGCTGCTTTCAGATCGCTTTCTTGGCTTCTTCATGGTGCCAGGACAAGTCTCCTGGAACTACAACTTCATGGGTCAGTAACCACTAATCTTATTAGGTGTCTTTTAGTTCAGTACTTCTAGAAGTCATGGAGTCATTCATATTATGCCTAAACCACTGACACCTGAATACTCAGAGGCTTGTGTACAGGTGAGTTCACGTAAAAACTGTTAACTTGTTTTGTATCAGGTGTGCGCCATGATCCCAACATGAAGTATGACCTGCAGCTGGCCAACCCCAAGGAGTTTTACCATGAAGTCCACCGACCCTCGCACTTCTTAAACTTTGCCTCACTGCAAGAGGGCGAGATCTACAACGCCGACCGTGAGGACATGTTTGCTTGAGAGCCGATTTTCTCCTCTCTGCCATTTTGTAGATAGCTCTGTCAGAATCCCATGGAGCCAGTCACACAGACCTTCCGATATTTGTATTAAACTATAGATGTCTGAAACTTCTTTATGTACAAGTTTTAGGACATTTTAAGGGTTTTGTTTTGTATTTTCTACTGGTATTTTTGTTTCACTCTCTCTGTTTCAGTTATGTTTATTTTAGTAATCTTTTTTTCTGGAACTTCTAAGCACAGGTGCATTTGTGTGTTGTCAGTGCACAATACTTCACTGTAATATTTGATTGACATCGTTTCTGAAGGGAAAGTACATACTTCCTCTTAGCAAATTGAAAAATGAAAGTAAAATTTTCGTGCCCTATTACCGCGTTGTTAGTTTCCTGTGACATTGTCATTTGGGTTTAAATAAAGATCACCATTTTTACTACTTTTGTCATGTGATATGTGAATCATTCATTATGCTTATGTCCTCCAAAAGTGCAGGTGTAGGCAGAACAGAAGTGAGACATTTATTTTAACTGTACAGAGTTTTCTGTGGTAATGTCATTATGTAGTGCAGCCAGACATAAAAAGCTCCAGCAGATAAACATACTGTCTGACTCGGTGGCTTATTCAAGCACACTTACAGGGTCAGTGGCTGGGAAACCAGGACCTGTTGCTGCAGGTGATGTTTCTGCAGTTTCGTGGTGTTTGTTGGACGGTAGCAGATTAACTTGTGTCCCTGTCTACAGGGAGAATCCAGTGATCACGCTCTGCATTACATTGGTCAGAAAAGTAGGAGGGTCCTGAATGTGGACCACAACAGAACAGCGATCTGCCTGGGTTGTGTGGGACTCGATGTCCTGGTGTTTTTGTAGTTGTGTTCTGGAGCTCGTCGTTTGAAGTTGTTCGTCGCGTCAGGTTCAGACGTGTCGGTGTCCGGGGATGAGCGACGTGCGCGTTTCCAACTTCACACCGCACCTCGTGTGAAGGTGTCTTCACGTAGGTTGTTAACGCAGCGAGCCAGGGTCTGTTTCGATACCTGGTGAAGCGAGCTGACCTGTGTCAGACATGGAGGCGCCGGAGCCACAGTCAGGCAGCACAGAGGGCTGCTTTGACAGGACGTGCTCGTCTCTCGCCGTCAACGACGTGTACGAAATAGCCAAACTGATCGGCACCGAGGTGGAGAAACTCATCGACGGCTACGGCAACGACAGCGTACGAGGCCTGGTGCCAAAAATAGTGAAAGTGCTGGAGCTGCTGGAGAGCTTCGCCTCCAGGAACCACGCTCACAAGCTGCGGGAAGAGGAGCTGCTCAGGGCGTTCGAGACCATACAGCTGCAGCAGCAGAAGAAACGTGGAGTAAAAGACGGCGACGACGCCAGCGATAAAAATGAAACACGGGTGAGGGAGCAGCACCGGCGCCTTCTCGGCATCGTCCGTTACAGCAGCGTTACAACCGTGTATCGTGCTCGTTGTCCTGCGTCGTGACCCGCGTCTTAGCGCCAACGCTGTGACGGGCAGGCCACGACCAGCTAGCGCTGCGCCGCTTACTGTTACGAAGCCACGGGCATAAAAGACGCAGGTGGCTGTTGTATGAAGCGGACAACGCCTATGTTTCTCTGACGCCACATGAATAATATAGTCTGATGCGTTGTATTTGCGAGCTAATGGGCTACTTATCAAATGCTAACCTTGAATAATTCGAAATACCGCCTCCTTGTGTTGTCAAGGCAACCGCAGCTCGACCACTAACCAAGAGTTAGCATTAGCTAGCTTGACTGGGTCGCCAGATAGTGACTGTAGCTAAGTTGCTCAGTCAAAGCAGACATTGCTCACATTTTAAGAACCGAATTATCAGAAATGTGTATTACAAAATAGGTATTTTCAATCAGAAGTAGTTGCTGGTTAGTTTACAGCAAAGTCAAGTAACGGCAGGTTATTCGTAATGCTAGCATTATTTGGCTAAAGCATGATTGAGCAGTGAGTGTACTTTACTTTAGGGGTGTTTGTTTTATTAAACGTTTTCTCTCGTGTATGTGCTACCTTTGTTATGTAGCTTAAACATATATGTAAAGCAAACAAGTGTTATTCTCTCTAGACAGACGGTACATACAGTCAGCTACTGCTTCTAGTTAGTTCACGTGTGTTACGCATCAAGTCATACATTGTTTAAGTTATGAAAAGTTTCAGGTCACTGGTAAGAAATCCCAAGCGGGAATATGTTTGGAGTAATGTCAACAGTGAATGAACTACAGTTATGACTGACAGAGTGTAACGAGGTTTGGATGGAGTAAATGGCTTCTTTATAGCCAGCACATGCATGAAACAATTGAACAGATATATAATACGTAGGTATAGTTAGGTATAATAGGTAGATATAATAATCTACCTGGAACAAGCCCACGTGGTCATTTGTTGTGACAGCATACAGATCACTCAGTATGACAGAGATATGAACCATCTATAACAAGACACAAACGTGTGCCAGTTGCAGAGTAGTCGATGGAGTTTTGGCTTCATCGCCATTTAAAAGTGAAATGAAATTGTGGTTTTTTTGAGGTTGTGGTTTCACACCGTGGCTCCTCTCAAACAGGAGCTGCAGCAGAAGGAGCTGCAGTGGAGAAGAAGGTGCGAGGAGCTGCAGGACCAAGTCCAGCGGTTACAGGAAGACAGGGAGGAGCTGCAGAGCAGGCTGAAGGGCAGCCATGCACAAGAAGGTACGTCCTGAGTGTTCGCCGTGAAATGGCAAGTATGCTTATGTAAGTATGTGTATTAGGTCCCTTCTCAAATCACTACTACTTGTTTATCTAAAAACAGCCTTACATGCTATCCTGCATATTGTTTTCAGTCCTCGCATGGCTTGTTAAAGCCCACACCCAAATTTGAAGGCGTGTGGCTTTTTTGTAAAGCCTGAGGGAACCCTGGATTCCTTTTGTTCAGCGAGGATGTGACACACTAAACTGGGAATGTCTGTGTTTTTAGGATGACGTTATGTGTCAGGCGTGTGTCGTAATTAATTAATTATTGAATAATGATAAATGCCTGGGACATGCAAGGTCTAGCTAGCTTTTCCACAAGCTCTCCTATAGTCATTCATCAGTGGTGTGGCTTTCAGTTAGTCCAGCAATGCAAATACATGTAAATATATATTAAGGTTGAAAAATCTTCCTAACCTATTACAATACAGATTGTGAACAGTGATACACTGTGAGGCTGTTAGCAGTTGAACAGGTTCTTGCAGTGTTTAATGCTGTTATTTTTTAGGTGAAGCCGCAGATGCTTTAAAGGAAACAGAAAGTGTCTCATCTTATGCAACTCCTTTGCTACTTTGCTGACTTGAGATTTCTTGTACTGACATGGATAAACATGTTGTCTCCGTGCTTTTGTAGTGTTTTACAAGAGATTGGGTGGACATGATCATTTATGTAATAAATATGATTGTTGTCAGGCTCCTGGGCCTCATTCAGCATCTGACAAATTTCAAATGTGCTTTCAGTTATTATTCACAAACGTAGGTTTACAGGAGGTTGTTTAAAGAACACATCCTATTTTTGTGTTGCTTATCCTTCTGTGATTTCAGATGGTTTTGACACAGTGAGTGGATCGACTTTAAGTTTTGTGGTGCATAGTTTTGTTCTCGAAAGTCATAGGTTTCAGGTACTTTGTTATACTTCAGGTCATGTGGGAATAAGCTGTTACAGTTAATTAATTTTATCTGCTGATAGCTATTGTTTTCTTCACTTGGCACTTTGTGTGTGTGCTTGTGCACAGATCAAATCCAGCACCAGCAACGAGAGGTGATGCTAAAGCTGAAGCAGGTGGTGGACAAGCAGAGAGATGATCTAAGGGCCAAAGTCCAGGAGATAACCACCATCTCCAAAGAGGTGGAAGCTGTAAGGATACCAATAAACATTATACAATAACTTTGCTTTGCTAACGGACACATGTTTATTTATTATAATTTGAACATTTTTCATCAATTTATGGATGAATCCACTGGCAGGTGATGGGCATATGGTTTGAATCGTCTGGCCTAGAGAACACCTCATTTGACATAAAGCACCACAACTTTCTTTTATAGCTGTGACTACAAAGGCCACAGTCATAAATATTTTAATAGAAACATTTGTATGTTGTAGTATTACTGTCATGTGACTGTACAAATGTAGCCTACATACATATACATACACGATTTCGCACTTACATTGTATAACTTCAATAAGCGTAAGAACAATAGTCACAGACAAGATACTGAGGAAGCCAGGAAGGTCAGTGAGAATGAAGCTGCACATTAGAACTAGTCTAGGTTTAGGGTTAGGGCTCCACACAGCAGCGGTGTTTGCACGTACCTAAAAACTTATCGAGACATGTGAAACCATTGGGTCTGCAATGTTTTATGCTCAGCTATTTGTCTCCACTTAGTTGACTCAAGATAAGGACAGATAAAAACAATTCATGGCCAGACAATGAGTCGAAATGCTTTCTATGAACATATATGAAACAAACTGTTCACATGTATGTTTGTTCAGCTCCAGGAGCAGTTGGACCGTTTCATGAAGATGAATGCTGAGCTACGACACAAGCAGAACGTGCTGCAGGCTCAGCTGAAGAGTGTCGTGGAGAGGAAGACTGACATGGAGGCTGACCTGAAGGAAAAAAACAAAGAGATAGAAACTCTCCAAGCACAACTGGACAGAACCACCAGCAGCACACCTGTATGGGTGTAACATTTAGTTTAGTTATACAGTGTTTTCAAACTAATGTATACTATATATGCAATATTTCTCTTTTCTCTACTCAGTCCAGGTCAAGCCAGACAGCTCACAAGTCAACAAATGAAACAAAGGCAGACCATAAAGACCCTAACCTTCCATGTTTCACTAAGAAGGAGGTGCGAGATATCATATTTGAGAGGAATGAGCTCAAAACCAACTTGTTTCTGGTGCAGGAGGAGCTCAACTACTATCAGAGGTCGGCCCACTTAACTGTAATCTTGCTATGCTTTATGTTTATGTATTCATAAACTTAATTTTATATTGTACATTACTTCTGCAGGGAAATCCTAAATGAGGAACGGTGCCCAGGTTTTCTATTAGAAGCAGTTCGCTCTGCCATCAGAAAAAAGAGAAAACTCATTAAAGCCAAGATGCTGGGAACTTCTGTGAATGAATGTGGCATCAGGTCTGTCTCACAGACACAACTCAAAGTCGTCATATTCAGAAATAATGTGGAAGTGTAGAAAAATGTGCAGAAGAGCTCACAGATTATGTTTCTTGCAAGTGATGAGGAGCAGACAGAAGTAGATGGCCCAGCAGTAGACGACACTGACAGACCGGCAGAGTCACACATAAAAAACCTGTGAGTACAGCTTTTACTGGCTTTACTATATGGCACCAATTAGACTTTAAACCAGAAACCATGCTGCTTCGCAAACAGGCCACTAGTGATTTCCTTTTTCTTGGTTCTGTCCTCCCCCAGACTTTAATCTATGTCTCATTCAAATGAGAAATACTTTATCAGGACTTGTCAAAAACAAGTCCAACTTTCCCAGTAACACTGAGAATTGTCTGTGTGTCTAGGATGAGGAAAACCACATGACTGAAGATTAAATTACGTGAAAAATGTGTCTGAATGCTCTTTGTTTGGTCAGAACTGAAAAAGGAAGCGGCATTAACATGTGATTTTAGGATTGCTTTGTTTTGACTATAGTCCTTTTACTGTTTAATGAATGGGAGTTAGGAGACGCACCCTACACGGTGCTGTTTTAATCTCTCCTGACGCTGTCACTGTCACTGAAAGCTTTGCTGAACACGTGCTATACTTAGCCATAATCCCAGACTACAGGTCTGACCTCAGACGTGTCTTTTTTACCCCTGCAGCTTTGGCTTCTTTACACGGTCTGGCAGCAGCAGGAGTCCCACTCAGATAAGCAATTCTGCCTCAAGCTGGGAGATCATTGGAGACTCAGAGGCTACTGATGAGACGGATCAGTCACCATCTTCCTGAGCTTGGTACTATTTGGAAATTCTGTTTACCATTTCACATGTCCTTTATTTTGTGACAGAAAATCTGGTGATGGCTTTAAATGCAGCAGCCCCAGTGTGTAACACAAAAACACAATCTAACTGAAAGGAAATCTTAATAAATCTAAATTTATTTTAATTTGTTACTTTGTTTTAATCATAAAAAACCATAATTCCCTTTAAAGTAATCTCACTACCTTCTAGACTGGATGATACAGGGAACCACAGTGTTAAGTCCCTTAAAACTCAATTCAAGTGTATCTTCCTTTTGTGTAACTGTCATTCTTCCCTCTTGCATGTTTTACTATTGTTTAAGCTAAATAATTATTAACCAAACACATATTTATATATATCCTCAAGCAAACCAAAGATATTCTGTCCACACTAGCAATGACGGACAATAGATTATAAGGTTCACCTCTGTTCCACAAGAGGGCACTGGCTAATTTCAGAAATAATAACAGTATTTTACCACAAACATATATTATAAGTTTTACCTCAGTTGGGAAAATTTTAAGCCATGTGTTAACTCATGTGTTTTTCATGATCAGACGCACTTTTGTGCATTTTAAAAAAGCTTTAACATGTTAAAAATATATTTTCCTACTTCGTCAGTCACAGAGCTAAGGTATCTGTCTTATTTGTTTGTGTTATTTTATTATAACTGGCCTAAGATGACACGTTATTATAAACTTAACACATATGCAGTGTGGCCCCACTCTAAATGTTTGTCCATAGCAGCACTTAGACATTTTGTATTTGTTAAAAGACTATGTACAGTACAACCCTCCCCTCAAACCATTATTCCTAAAATACTGTGTCTATTTTTGTAAGCATGTTTATATTGACTGATGAAAACACATTTGAGGTGTTGCTGTGCCAGTGGTAGAAATGTCATAAAACAATTATGGATTTGTCTGTGATATTGAGTATCAGAATTCAAGTAAATCCATTAAACAGACTTGAAAACTCAAATGGTTTGAGCGAATTTTTCCCATGGTTAAATACAAACATAGAACTATAAAATGCTGTGCTGTTATTGAAGGCTAATCATGTAGAAATGGTGGGATCATGTTTGTGACTTTCATGACTTACAAGGCTTTTTTCGTCATCTCCTGGAAGACTCAACAATGGATTCTGGGAAGAAGGTGAACACCAGGGGTGTGTTCTTGTGTTTGTACGTGTCCCATGTACATGTGTGTGTGTCAAGTTTTGAATGTTAGTGTTTCAACCATCTTTAAAAATCTCTGCTTTTGGATGAATAGAAGGAAGTAGCTCTGACTTCCCCAGGAAATGGGAAGAGGAAATCTGGGGGCTTCGACCTCTCTCGCTGCGCTAGAGCTACAAGACGACTCACAGGAGAGAAAGCGAGCAGGGAAGAAGAGAAGGGTGGAGAATAGACAGAGCGACAGATCCTGCTCCCTCTGACTGGAAGAACAAGTTGAGAGAGTGAGTGAGACAAAGACATTTGGTTAGAAGTTGTAGTTGGACCTGGTGTGGAGATGAAGCTTCTGCTCGGGGCTCTGAGTGCTCTGCTGTGCTGCTCGTCCTCCTCACACACACTAAACCCTTCTGGGAAAAATGTCTGCCTCAATACCAGGTACGCTTCAGCCTCATCAGCACTCACACACATCATCTTTTACTGTTTTGCCACCAGGATTTATCCTCTACAGGAGACTTTGAAAATCAAAAATCACTGGATTTAAACACTGTTCTTCACTGTCTGACAAACATGAGACTGGGTCTGTAAAATGAGAGTGTGTGACAAATCTGTGTGACTTTTTGTCTGAATGCATGATGTTTACCCACAACGTTGAGTTTTGCTTAATAGATGGCACAAGGGGGTTTTATTTGTTAATACTGAATTATATGAGGCACAGTTTGATTATCTTCTGTCCATTCAGAGACCCCTCCACCCCAGTATGTTGCACTGGTTGGCGTCGAGACGGTAATGCATGCACTATACGTAAGTTTACCCTATTGTACACACAACTTTGCAATATTTGTATTTTAGCTGCCTTACATTGTATCTGTTTTCCTGGCTTCTCATTTGCTGGTGCGCTTTATTTGTATTTATGCGTGTAGCTGTGTGTGAGGGCGAGCAGGCCTGCCTAAAGAATGAGACCTGTGTGTACCCTGGAGTGTGTCACTGTCCACCCGGCTACTATGGAGCTCACTGCAAAACACGTGAGTTACAATCAACCACAGCAGCCGCTCAGCGTTTTAAATGGTGAAATACATCAGTTGCCTTAAACGTATATATCATGCTAACCAGGCTGACTCACTAATCCCTTTTTCTTTGTGTTATTTTAATTTTAGTTTTATTTAAATTTGTGAAGTATGTTTAGAAAGTACAAAATATACAGTATGTTTCGTTTCATAAGCTCATTCGCTGCTTAGACATCGCTGTTTGTCATATATGGTGTCTGTGTTTGTCCTGCAGGCTGCCCTCCAGAGTTCTGGGATTCAAACTGTCGCCAAGTGTGTAAGTGCTTTCCACACGGTCGCTGTCACCCTGTCACTGGCGAGTGCACCTGCAACCCCAACCGCTGGGGTCCACTGTGCCAACACACCTGCAATTGTTCCCGCTACGGACAATGCCACCCTGTCCACGGGAACTGCACCTGCGAGGAAGGCTGGTGGACGGCAACCTGCTCAAAGCCTTGCCTCTGTGCCGCTGCCGGTTCTTCAGGCTCCAGCTGCGACCAGTTAACAGGCCAGTGTCAGTGTCGCAAGAGGCACTGGGGGCAGAGATGCCCTTTCAGCTGTAGCTGCTACATGTCACCATGTCATCAGCGGAATGGTGCATGTGAGTGTGAGGCAGGTTGGTGGGGACCGGTCTGTGACCGCAAGTGTAACTGTGACCTCAAACACAGCAACTGTGGCCTGGACAATGGGCAGTGCTTGTGCCACCCGGGGTACCAGGGTCCTTTCTGCAACCAGCTGTGTGAAAATGGGATGTATGGCAGTGGGTGTAAAATGAGGTAGGTGTTGTTCTTTGCTCATTTGCTGAGCATCCAGCGGTTCAGATCCATGTAAAGCGGTTCAGATGATGAGTGAGTGACTGGTTCGCTGTCCATAGATGTGGTCACTGTAAAGACAACCGGTTCTGCTCCTCCACTGATGGTTCCTGCGCTGCCTGTGAGCCTGGCTGGAACGGTACACGATGCGACCGCCCCTGTCCGCCCGGTTATTATGGCGACAGCTGCCAGCAGAAGTGTCCACGCTGCAGAAACAATGAGCCCTGTGACCCAAAAACTGGGAAGTGCTTGAGGTGTGACGCTGGTTGGACTGGAGCCAGGTGTGTGTTTGATGCATGTGTTTGACCATGATGTACTTAAAGCGTAGCAGACGTTAAAATGTTTAACCTGTAACAGATGCCCACAAGCAGTTAAACCTGATAAAATGGTCATAGTTGCTGTCCCGTGCGTTCATAACATCAAGCTTATGCTTTACTTTGAGAACAAGCAGCAGTAAAAGGTGCAGTTTATAAGTCATGTGCTTATCACCTGGTGTTACATCATATGTAGTAACCACTTACTTTATACATGTAATGATGTGGTTTATGAAGAGTCTGACTTACTGGTGTCATTGCTCCCTGTTACCCAGGTGTGATGAGGCCTGTTCTAACAGGACGTTCGGAGTTGATTGTCGCTTCCTGTGTGGCCCTTGTTTCCATGGTAACTGCCATCACATGACAGGAAGATGCGTCTGTCAGCCAGGATTTCATGGAGAAAGGTGAGCTGGCTGGCAAAGTTACAAAACAAAGCAGGGTTTGGACAGGCTTTTGGTTTCAATCCCATACACAAAGAGAAACTCAAATAAATCTTTCTTTCTCTTTGATATTTTAAGTCAACCAGAACATACTGATAGAGCCTTTTGTTGTTGAGGTTGGCAGGCTTTAGACCAGACGTGACAGGTTTTTGTGCAAATATTTAAACTTAGATAAATTAGAAACAATCCTTCATATTAAAACCTAATATTTTTTCATAGCAGACCTAAGCAAGCCAAGCTAAGCAGCACAAGACTGACCTTCAAAACCAAAACACGTGGGGCAGACATCAGGCCTTTCCTCTAATTGAAAACATTTTTGTAGTGGGGATGTTTTGTACTTGAGTTTTTATACAATATAATGAGAAGAAATAATAAAGAAACAGCGGATGAACTAATACTCTTAAAACAGCCGGACACGCTTTAAATGCAGGTCAACTCTAAATCAACTCACGCACAGGATAAACATTAAATGATAAATGTGAAAGTGACTTTACTCCTCCAGGCTGAAGAGCCAATACTTGATGACTACATGCTTTTGGTTGGCAGGTGCAAACATGCACAACATTCACCGAGTTTGAGTTTCACTTCGATTTTCTCCTCTGTGACGCCACACTGAGAACCGCAGTAGAGCGTGCATCACTGTTTAACTCTATTTCCGTGGTGTCTCGATTCTGTTTTTTCCAGCTGTAACAGCAGCTGCCCTGCCCTGCAGTTTGGCCTCAACTGTTCCTCCGTCTGTGACTGTGGCGGTGGAGTCAGCTGCCACCCAGTCACTGGAGTTTGCCCCAACAGTAAGCGTCTGCCTCCGTCCACGAATCTATTAATAAACATGTGTAGTGTATGAACGTAAAGGACATCATACGTGTTTTTGGTGTGTGTGTACCAGGTGGCAGAACTGCTGTATTGGTGGGCGTGCTGGTCCCGTTGCTCCTGTTGCTGGTAGCTGTGCTTTGCTGTTGTTTGTGCTGTGGAGGAAGCCCTGTGGAGAGCAAGGACAGGTCTGTAGCTCACTCGCCTTTATAAATATTAAGCCCATTATGCCTAGAACACAGAGCTACACTGAAATGCATCATAGTAGAAATATAAATATCCATCAACTACCAAGATTTTTCAGCTGGCAGAAAGACTTTCTACCTGTAAAACTAGCGAGGTTCAGTTGAACAGTCCACATAAGTTACTGTGCAGTTACGTGAGAACACTCTTTTTTCTCAGGGCGACTTTGGCTAAGGGAGGCCTGTCAGCTCGGATGAAATATCACGTGTACAGTGTCGTGGCTAACATCAGTGCTGCTCTTCCCTGCATATCTAACTGGTCCACTGGTCTGCCTCGCGTCACTGGTCAGTATGAAAACACCTAATGAACCTCACAACTGGGGGGTTGGGAAGAAGACGGACTATGTCCAACACAGCTGCTTATGAAGGGACCCAGCTGCAGTGGCGACATGGTTTATCTTCATGTTTTAAGCTTCACTGGAACTAGATTCAGAACTAATTTCTTGCCATTTTAAATGTTCCTCTTGTCCTAAAAGTATTTATTATGAAATACTATGTTATGATGTAAGTTTTGTTCCTCGCCCACAGTTTCTCACCATGACCCAGAGCTGACCTTTAACCACAGCTTTATTGAGCCTCCCTCCTCTGGGTGGGTGACCGAAGGGTCGTCGTTCGACAGTGATGAGGAGGAGGGAGAAGCTCTTTACTGTGTCCCTCCAAGAGAAGGTAGAGACGGCATATGCACCTGTCTATCCAACTTCACTTTACCCCTTTCAGGTGGTTAGCACAACTGACAACTAACCCCACTAAACCTTTGACTTCTTTTTTGACAGACATCCCAGCAGTGGCAGGTGGAGAGTTCCAGGAGATGAGTTCAAAGTGTAACATGTTTCTGGACCCATCAGGCTTCAGTAGCGAGGACATCACCTCACCTTTCAACATCCCACGCACTTCCAGCATTGCTAAATCCAAGCGTCCATCTGTCTCTTTTGCCGAGGGTACCCGCTTTGGCCCCAGGGAGAGGCGGGGCTCAACTCAGGAACCTGGTGCCGGTGTCTCTCGCAATAAACCTAAAGCAAACTGGGGGGTTTTGATGCTCTCCGCCCTCCAAAGTCAGGGGAGTGCCACTACAACAGAAGAGGAGGGTGTAGCTGAAAGTGAGAAAGAAAATGACGAGGATGTGCAGGTGACAAACGACCAGGAGGCAAACTGTGACGTAGCGGAACAGGAAGAGAACAGAATCCCATCCAGGGCCAGCATGCAGGTCTATGGGGGGTCGGGAAGGAGGCAGACTATGTCCAACACAGCTGCTCATAAAGGGACCCAGCTGTCAACATCTGCCTCGGGAGCTCAGGTGGGAGGGGCACATAAGGTCACCACAGTGTATGTGACAGTGGGCAAGGCAGGCAGACCTGTGTCAAAGACAGAGCCGAGCTCTGAAGGCCCTGTTCAGGCCATGCTGCGAAGACTCGGCAGCCTACAGAGACAAAGAGAGCAGGAGAGTGGAAAAGCCAAGTCCAGGCGAGTAGATGAGATTATTAAGCCACCCAGGAGGAAGCTTGGAGCACGGGCTAGTTTGTGGGAGCACGGAGGGCCGCATGGAGCGGAGGGCGGCGTCTGTAAACCCATCAGAAGGTTGCAGGTTTCTGTTAAGTCCCCTGATACTGCGAGTGTTAATAATGCTCCATCATCAGACAGCAGCACTCCAAAAAGACCACTGTCGATTTTAAAAAATGCACCAGAGCTGGCTTCAGCAGAGTCAGGGTCCGTTCTCAGGGCGGAGAGAAACACTCAGCAGGGAGGTCACCTCAGTACAGGGCAAACTGAGTGCAACTATTTGACTGTGGGACCAGCAGGAGACGCTGTGAGTCTCACTGAGATCATTGCCAATGAAGGAGCCGTGGTCACTGTGAATGACGAACCCTGCTATGAAAATGTGTTGATTAAAGGCTCATAACCTCTGAGCTGCTAACGTTGTCAGCGGGTCTGATACAAACACCATACAGTATTTATTACTCTGTAGTGACAGACCACGGATGGAAAGAACGAGCTGATGACCTTTGGCCTTTTGCCCAAATTCTAGAGCATAAAAATAAAATATATAAAATGTTGTCTTTAAAGATAGATGTGGTATTTGGGTCACTTCCCTTAACTTGACCACTTCTTGCATTTACTTGAGCAACTGAGTCACAACAGTTGTATGTGACTATTCTTAAAAGTAATGCAGTGCCTTGACCAGAACACAAGTCCCTGTTTATTGTGTGAGAAGGGAAAAACAGACATGGAGATTGGAGAACTGTCCTTTAATGCAAAGTCAGTCACGAATAACCATCTGGCTTGTATCAGGAAGACACAACCAACAAGCTGTAACAGATTAAGGTTAATATGCAATCAAATGTGACATCTACCAAAAGACACTAATATTCAACCCTTTTGTCTTGTCAGTGTAATTCTATCCTTCATCAGAGCACTGCAACCATAATGTCGACTGTGGATCCTTGAATTGTCAAAATGTGACAAATTCCTTAAATACTATGACACAAAGCTTGAAAATAGGGCTCATTTACATGTGACCTAAACCATCAGCTCCATCTTTCAGACTGCAGAATCATGAGAACACCGCTTTGTAACATCTGCCTGTTTTCACTAGTCATGCTTAGTGAAGGAGGTGAACAGATGAAGTAACTGCACAGTTCAGCTATTCAGTTACAGTAGCTGGACTTTGGTCATGACAATAACAGGATGGACTTTGATTTATGTCCATTATTTGTCCAGCTATCTGTGTGTGTATGTTATAGTGAAAGAGTGAAAGAGACCCTTCGTTATCATGCGTTGTGTACATTTAGTTATAATAATAAAATACAAAACTATTCATTACTCAAATTATTTGATGCTACTTCTCAGCTCCAGTGGTGTCTGAGCAGCCGAGCCAGTATTTGCCAATGGATCTGGGATATGGAGGCATGGCCGGGTCAACTCTCTTGGTCCTGAGGTTCACTCTGTAGTATTTGTCTAGAAAGCACAAAAACAAGCCAGTTGTTCATTGTCTCGTCCACCACTAGGAAACAGTGGTTTGTAACTGTCACCACAACCAGGACTCAACAAATCAGTCTTTGGTCAATCATCAGCCAGGCAACACATCATCTATCAATCCGTCTGGATCAGTGTCATGTGATAGTAGTTATGTAAAGCCTTGTGTGTGTGTGGGTGGCTGGGGGTGTGTTTGTTTCTCCTCCTCAGCTGTAAGTCACAGAGTTGGTTCCTTTAAGGGAAGCGTTGGACTTAAATAAACTGGTTTGCCCATATTACCTGTTTAAATTCAATTGTATTAAAAAGTGAATACAATACTATCTTTGTTGCAATTCAACCAAAACAGAGTATATATCACAATACTTGTGTACATGATGCTATGATGCAACTTAATTTAAAGACTTGGTTTAGGCTGTATATTATTTACTATACTACATTTTGAACTGTTATGTTACTGTCCCTGCTGTGTTACCTCCTTTAAAGAAGTAGACACTCTGTATGGGCAGACTCCTCTGTGGCGAGTCCCAGTACGACCCGTCATCTCTGGAGTCGTCGTTCCCTCTGTTGTTCTGCCTGTATCGATCACTCCTTCTGTCCTGGTCCCAGTCCTGGTCCCAGTCTTGATCCCTTCTGTCCCAATCTCGTCCAAACCTTTCCTCCATCTCCTTTCTTCTCTCTTCCAACCTCAGGCCCATTTCCATCAGCCTCTGGGCTAACTTTTGAACATTCGTGCCCTGCTCAGCCGTAGAGCCCCAGGAGGTCGAACGGCTTTGCCTCCTGCGACCCCACTGTTGTCCGTACTGTTGGTTCCACTGCTGGCCTTGTTGTTGTCCCCACTGCTGATCCGGTTGGTAGTCACCGCGGAGGCGTGTCGACCTCCAGGGACTGATGTAGATCCTTCCAGCCATGACGGCGTCCACAGGAGGCCTGATGCCTTTCCAGTCTTTGTCGATGAAGTGGTGATGGTCGTGATGCTGGGGCACTAAGGATGATTAGCACATCAAGCAGTAAGTGACCAGACTTTCTAAATAAACGGACATGGTGTATAACAAACTCACAGTCAGAGAAGAGATCCCTGAAGACACGCTCATAGTTGCTGTAGTAAACATCAGTGTAGCGCCTGAACAGTGCAGATGGAGACCTCGCAGACATGGTGATACACTCCTCATGAGATGGCTGGTGTGAAAACTCATACACGTAGTACTGTTCCCCTAGTTCACAAAATGCCATCCGACAGCATGTGGGCAAGTCTTAAATACAAATACGTGGATGTACCTATAAATATTACCTTTGAAGAAGTACACTTTTTCTTTTCCATGGTGACCAGCAGCAGGGAGAGCGAACGCTGCATCCACATGATCAGGAATCTTGTCAAAGCCCACGCTGATATTTCGAGGATAGTCATCATCCAGGACGCCGTTATCAAACCTCCAGTACTTGTTTCCCTGTTGAAACGGGTTTGAACACATTACATTTTGGCCACAGCACCACTGACTGGATTTAATACCAGCTCATTTACGGTGTCGTCACCTTGAACATGTAAGTCTTCCCTTGACAGTTGATGCGGGTGAATGCAGCATCGATAGGTCCACTGATTCCCCACACGTGCTCAATGAGCTTCGGATAACCAGGAGACACTGACTTTTGGTCCAGTTCGAAAAAGTACTTACCTAGAAAGCACACGAGAGCTTAAATTCCTCCGAAAGGGCCTGTGCTTTATTGCAGCTCCTCTACAACAGTGACACTAAACATGACCTGCCAGTCTCTCACCTCTGAAGGCATATATAGAGCCATTCTTCAGCTGCATGAAAGAATCAAAAGGCCTCCCACTGCAGACCTCAGCGTCTGGATCAGGGGCTTCGGTCGTGGCTGTGGTGACGGGAACAGTAGTCGTCTCAACTAAGGCCTCAGTCGTGTTGGGTTCAGCCGTGGTGGGGTCTGCCTGCGTTGGTGGCGCCGTGAAGCTGCGTGTGGTGTGTTTAACAGCTTTGGTCATCTCTAGCTTGGTCTCCGTCTGATGTTCTGGTCTGCGACCGAAGTCTGGGATGGGCTGATGACTATTCGTGGAACCGGACTGCGCTGAACGTCCAGTGGAAGCGGTGGGACCTTCCGTCACCTCATCATAGTCATCGTCTTCTGCAAACACAAACGTGTCCCCGCGAGCTGGAAGGTAATAAGAGCGAGAGCCGCGATCAGCTTCTTCAGCTTCATCCAGTGTAATTTTAAGACACGAGCAGGGTCTTACTGGTCCTGGCACACATGGCCTCGTAGTCAGGGCAGCAGCTCTTGTAATACTTGCACATTGAGTCGCACTGGCACTGCTTCTGAGAGTCAAATCCATTCTCACAGCGATTCATACAGGACCCTTTAGATAAAATGGAGTTAAGGAAAGCGAACAGACTCAGTCATTTTATCGTTCTGTGTGTCTCTTGAACTTTCCCCAGGGCCACGCAGTTGAATATCTAACCTGAAGATGCAGCACAGAGCAGCACCATTAAAAGCCACGATAACACTACCCAGGAAGTCTGTCTGCATCCTCTGTTTGCCGGCTAAACGTTCCAACGGGACCATTTGAAATGCTGTACTCACCATTCTCAGCGAAACCCTCTGCGAGCAGAGCGAGCAGCAGGACGACCCACAGCTCCATGTTGCCTAACGCTGACACAACAGGCCGTGTGCTCCGGATCATTGGAAACATGTGTCAGTCACCCCACCTTCTTGTTTGCTTTAACCCTATTCGCGGACTGGCAAATAAACACAGAGACACAGAAACAAACAGAGTGATACAAGCAAATAATTTAAGCCATGTGATGATTATTGACTCCTCATCACTTCGCACTTATACTAAACTTTATTGTGGATGTAAAATCAACACGTGTTTAATTAGAAGATGTGATCACTTTATACGTTCAGTACTTCGAAACACTTTATTATGAAAACACACAAACACACATTCAGTGAGCACAAAATAAGATTGTGGTCACGTCATATGACATGTATTTGTACTATTAATGTGTCTTTCAATCTTAGAATTTAAATATGACTGTCGACAGGCGACTACGTCAGTCGCGTCATTCTCCACACACTCACACGGCATAAAGAACAAAGATGGTGAGACTGGGAGGCTGAGGCGCAGCTTTCTCTAGCAGGGGGCCGTTCACAGTCCGGTGTGATGAGGGCGGAGAGAGGAGGAGGAGGAGGAGGAGGAGGAGGAGGAGGAGGAGGAGGGGCTGCTTCTCTTCCCTTACATCTCCAGGAGCATTTGCTGCCGGTGGGCGGTGCAGACTCCAGGACACAGACGGACAGTGATGCTGGGAGAAGGATGCGACAGGAAAGGTGCTGCTGTCTATGAGCGGCATTAGGTTTGATTTCTTGTTTGTTTTAAATTATTTGGCCGGAAACAAGCAGCAGGCAGCCGGATGCGGAGTCGACCGTGGGAGGAACAGGCCTTCTTTGTTTGCAGGACAACAACAGTTTGTTGTTCTCCTGTGGTAAACAAGCCCAGTGTTTACAGCGGTAGCTCACCTCTTCAAGGACACGTCTGCTCGGTTAACGTATTCAAACTCAAAGCAGCAGCCGTGAAGTCTGGGTGATAAACATCCTCCGACCTGCTCGGGATCTGCTGAGGAGTCTCAGGCTCCTCGTCTGGGATGATGTCAGGCCCAGTGAAGCGGTTTGGACAGAGCTGACACGTTCTGGTTCACAAGAGGCTCCTCGGTGTTTACGTGCTGGACAGTTGAGGCGTTTGTTCATAAAATCACAACCGAATCGCACCCGTTTCCGCCCGTTGATGCTTCTTTCACTGACGCTCTTCCTGTGGAGGTTCTGCCAGCATTTCTGCACCATGTTCAGTTCCGACAGGCTCACAGTCCCAGATTATGTTAGCCGACTGCAGAGAGCAAGGAGCGGCTCCGGCCCCAGGGCAGTTTCTCCGGGTATCAACGCAGACGTCCACGCCGTTTTGGAAACCTCCATCCCCGCCCTGCGCTGCGCCATCAGGAGGCTGAAGTCAGGACACGAAACCTCGGATTCGGACGAGACGCGCAGGGCCGTCGCGGAGATCTACCAGCTGGTGGAGGAGGCCTGGGTTCTGCCCACTGTGGGTCGTCAGGTGGCCGAGGGAATCTGCAACAAGATCCGGCTGGATGGAGGCCTGGAGCTGCTGCTCCAGCTGCAGCAGATACCAGCTGTGGAGATCACCTACGAGTCTGCAAAACTGCTGGAGCAGATCCTGATCTCAGATAACAGGTACAGAAAGAAAAGACCTGGACAAAATAAAGCGAACACACACGCAGTGATCCATCAGGTTACACCAGGGCATCTTCTTTAAAGACTCCAGTGGTTGAGATTGAGCAACAAGGAGGGTTTTGTTCTTGTTTTGCCAAACTTTATCAGGTCATGAGGCCGTTTATAAGGTGTCAGGGTCAAAATAGCAGATGTACATGAATGTCCTTCCATGACTTAAATCCAAAGATCCTGGCTATAAAAGCGGTTTATGTCAGTACTGTGATCATTTGTGAATTCTTCTATTGACAGGGATTATGTGGCTCGCATGGGTCTGGGTGTCATCCTTAACTTGAGCCGACAGCAGGAAGATGCCCAGCTAGCTCGCAGCGTCTCTGGGATTCTGGAGCACATGTTCAAACACACAGAGGAGACGTCTGTCCACCTCATCGCCAACGGTGCCCTGGACGCCCTCCTCTTCTGGTGCAGAAGCACGGACCCCACCGTGCTGCGACACTGCGCCTTGGCCCTCGCTAACTGTGCCATGTACGGGGGCCACCGCTGCCAGCGATGGATGATCGAGAAACAAGCGGCCGAGTGGCTTTTCCCGCTGGCGTTTTCCAAAGAGGACGAACTCATTCGCTTCCACGCGTGTCTGGCTGTGACCGTGTTAGCTGCAAACCGGGAAATTGAGAAAGAAGTTGTGAAATCTGGGACCTTGGAGCTGGTGGAGCCATTCATTGCATCTTTGGACCCAGATGACTTTGCCCGCAGTTTGTTGGACAGTACAGACTCAATGCAGGGAAGGACTGCGTCTGACCTGCAGCACCTGCTGCCGTTACTGGACGGCACCAGGCTGGAGGGCAAGTGCATCGCAGCCTTTTATCTTTGTGTTGAGGCCAGCATCAAGTCCCGCCAGAACAACACTAAGGTAAACTCACTGTCTGCTTCTTATAATACAGCCGCTGATCTGCTGAGACGCAGTTTTAATTTGACCTCTTATTCAAGATATTCCAAGAGATCGGAGCAGTGCAGAGCCTCAAAAGAATCGTCATGTACTCCAGCAATGGCACAGCCTCTGCCCTCGCCAAGCGGGCGCTGAGCATGATGGGAGAAGAAGTGCCGAAGCGCATCCCGCCATGTGTGCCCAACTGGAAAACCTGTGAAGTGCTGACCTGGCTGCAGCAGGTTGGCTTCCACGCCTACTCTGACCGTTTCCAGGTGAGTTAAGCATCGCAGTCAGTTGAACAGTGTGTTGTTCGGTACCTGGTGAATTTAAACAACCTTCGTGTAAAGGAGCTCCAGGTGGATGGAGACCTGCTGCTGAACATCACAGACCAGGATCTGAGCTCTGATTTGAGCATGACAGCAGGCCTTGTTCGAAAAAGGTAAGCGGTGCAAATCCGGTAACGCACCCATCTGAATTTAAGTAAAACCTCTCTCCTTCATTCCCTAGATTCCTGAGAGATCTGCGTGTGTTGAAGACTTACGCCAACTACTCCACATGTGACCCGAACAACATGGCTGACTGGCTGGCTGACGTGGACCCTCGGTTTCGCCAGTACACCTACGGCATGGTCCAGTCGGGAGTTGACCGTAGCAGCGTCCTGCACCTGACGGACCAGCAGCTCCTGCAGGACTGCTTCGTGTACAACGGGGTCCACAGGGCCAAGATTCTGTCTGCTAGTCGCAAACCCGTAAGACCCTGTCATACGGATGCGCAGCCCGCAGGACCCGATGTGTTCATCAGTTACCGTCGGACCACGGGCTCCCAGCTGGCCAGGTAGGGATTTAGACCTGAGCGGGTGCACAGGTTTTCATCCTTGTCTGTACAAAAGCCACATTTGTCTCATTTTCTCTGTCCCAAGCCTTCTGAAGGTGCACCTGCAGGTTCGAGGATACAGCGTCTTCATAGATGTGGAGAAGCTGGAGGCTGGGAAATTTGAGGACAAATTGATTCAGAGTGTACAGCGAGCGCGTAACTTCATCCTGGTCCTGTCTGCCAACGCGTTGGACAAGTGCATGGGCGACACAGCCATGAAGGACTGGGTGCATAAGGTCAGTTATTGATTCTCCACATGTGAGGGACAGGACATCACATCGGGTTTATTTGCAGTTGATTGTGATTAGTTGTCTTAGACTTTTCATAAACTCAAAGAAATCATAATTCATCTTGCAGGAGATAGTCACAGCCTTGGCTGCCAAGAAGAACATAGTTCCTGTCACAGATAACTTTATGTGGCCGGACCCCGTGTCTCTGCCGGAGGACATGAGAGCTATTCTCAACTTCAATGGCATCAAGTGAGTTACTGTACACTTAAAACCCACCAATCTGTAAAACATCCTCTGGAGAGAACTGATTTGCTTGCAATGCAAACAGTCTAATAGCTTTTACCATCTCTTGACACAGATGGTCCCATGAGTATCAGGAGGCCACTATTGAGAAGATCCTGCGCTTTCTGAAAGGTCACCAAGACCAGGTAGACAACCCAGACGCTCCCAAAGGACAGAAGAAGAAATGAACTGATCTGTTCAGGGAGAACGTCCAACGACGCCAACTTCAACGTGGCGTCCGGTGAACTGTACGGCAGCTTCCTCTGCTCAAATACATGTGAAGTTTAGATCAGTGTTTCCCAACCTTTTTGATCCACGGCACATATTTTACACCATGCGGCGCACCACCAAACAAAAACGCAGCAAACGGTATATATTATGAAAAGTTAGTGTCAGTTTATTTGATGGCGCCAGAGCTGAGCATCCTTTTAAGATCATTTTGCAGGCAGACAGGTCAGTGTCTCAGTTTGGATTTAGCGATGAGTTCTGCAAATTTTAAGAGCTTTCTCACTCGTCTTAGAGGTTTTCCTGAGTGACGCATCCAACAAAATAGTCTGAGTTGTTGGACAACTTTTCCCTACACACCAGGCAAAGTGCAGTAAAAGTAAATCCAAAGGCCAGATAACTTTCATTTCAGCTTGTCTGCTTTCTTCTGACCACCACTGATGATGCTAGGGCCTTCATCAGGTCGGAATTTTCTCCAGGGTCTTTGTCAGATGGAGGATTTATCCATCGCTGTCACCTGTGCTGTCTCACTCGAAGCATTTTTATGTGCTGCGTACCGTATTCAGTGCGATACATCCAGCTGTGGAAGAGCACTTTGTCGCGTTGCCTGACTATGCACCCCTAACTTAAACAACTAGTCAGGTGATACTGGATAATGTTCCACGGCTCACCTTACACTTATGTGCTGCGGCAAACAGATTGGGAATCATTGGTTTAGATTACACGCTCACGTATGGATCTGCTTAAATCGATCTCATAGTGCAAATCAACAAAATAATTGTGTTCAGACTGAATATAACAACATGTACGACTTTAATGCTAGTATCCTCATACTGCTGTATATTTGTAATCAGGTACAGTACACGCCTTGTCTCAGGAAAATAACTGTGATAGATCAGCCGTCACTGGCATCCAGCAGAATCACCACTTCAGTCTGCAGTTTCATTTGTTTAAACCATACACCAAATACTGATAAGATAAGCAGGTCAGATTTTTACTGACTTTTGAGTTTTGTTTTTTCTTGGTGGGCACAGTTGTCCTGATGTGAGCTGGAAGCATGTTGTACAGAAATGAACGAGCTACATTCTGTATATTGCATTATTAACAAAAGACATTAAGCAGTATGCAGGTGGCAAAACCACCCATGGAGTATTGAATATGTCCTTCCCAACGGTGGATTTAATAATACCTACAATGCTAATAGTAATACGGACATATATAAGCGATACTAATGTTCTACAAAGTCATACTTCTAGGATATAGCCCGACTGCAAATGTTCTGCAGAACCTTTATTTAATATTGCCTTAATATATTTTGTCTCCAACGTCCTTCTAAAACCATGTTTAAATATGTGACTGACAGTAATGTCAAACAAAAACAGTTTACATTTTTTGTCTGTTTTATTTGATTTTGTGTATTTTTTTTAAACAGTATTTCTGCATACATAAAACAATCAGTCAGTCAATGTATTAATTTGTGATCAGGATTAAGAATTGATCGTTTCATTAAATCATTTGTCAGCTGTCAAAAACAATCTTCACGCAGCTCAGTTCACAGGGGTTCACTTAACCCAGTAACTTCCCTTCGTGCACTCTGCAATCGCTACATGCAACTTCTGCAGTTTTCACTCTGATGTGGTTTGCTGTGAGGTTACAGGGGGGCACTGACTCTATGAGGATGTTTCAGTTCATTTCCACTAAAAGCTCGGAACAGACCTTAATCTCTCTTCTTAAAGTGTAAACCGACATCATCAGTTCAATACAATACTACAAATATGCTGTTATAAGCAAAAGCAAAATGTAAAACTTTCACAAGAGTAAAAAGTATTGGCATCATAAAATCACTAATGAACCACTAACGTTTCAGCTAGAAAAGCAGTTTAACAAACTACTGAGCTGTTTATAATCAAACTATTGCTGCTGTCCACACGTTGCCCTAATACCGTGTGAAACCAGGTGCTGTTGTGTCGCGTGCCCGAATCTAAACTGGTGCATGTTCACCTTCTACTCTGCACCATACAGACGTAAAGATACTGTATCAAAACTAATTAATAAAATAAAAAAATAAACCACATCTGTATAAAAGCCACTATGAAATAATTGAAGATTATGTTTTTAAGGCCACTATAGATGACAAAATTCCAGTGTCCATTATGTGATTATTAAGACGTTAGCTGGGGTTGATTCCTCGTCATTTCTAGATGTAATGGAAGACTTGCGTTGCTGAAATACAAAACACAGTCAGCTGCCTTGTCGCTGTGCTCTTACCTTCAGTCACAGCATCACACAGACGCAGATGTCTGTGTGTTACAGCTATTCACCTCACAGAATGACACCAAATGAAACTTTATTATGTGACAGGGTTCTGCTGTCTGCTTTCCTCACGTCAGGATCTTGTGGAGTCTCTGTGGTCTCTCCTCTGGTCTAAACACTGCAGGGTCCTACACCACAAACACAAAGAACTGTGATTTCTTTATTCTTCTTTTAAATGTAGAGAGCACAGTTTTAAAACCAGAACATAAAGATAAATAGCATAAATACATAGAATGGGACAAGAGGAGACTCACCCGATTATACTGAAAGGAAATAAGAGAATGATAGCAGCAAAAAGGAAGGGGAAGCCCTTCATGAAGTGCAGGGTGGCTGGGTACAGAGAGTTGAAGACACCACTTCCCACCAGATAACACAAGCTCTCCACACAGGCAACAGATGCAAACAGAGCACCTGGGTACAGAGATACAAACACAGAATTATGCATCCGACCAGGTCAGAAGCTGTGTCTGTAGCTTTCCACATCACTGCCTCATCCCACAACACAGCTGAGACACTGAACTAGCTTTTATTTCCAGATGCGTCCTGACAACATCATTTTGTGATATTCACATTTTTTTATATTACACAACTTTGCGTGATCTGGTTTAAACATAGTATTTGTACGTGATTCGCGACTGACCTTGCTCTGAGGGGTCCACCAGTTTGGACAACTTCGACCTGAGCACAGGTGTCGCAGCCATGAAGAGGAAACACAGGCCATAACCTGGTACCAGACAGAAAGTAAACTGCTTACTTACAATAATCAGGAACACTGTATAAAACTGTTAGAACGTTAGAACAGTATCACCCCCAGAACTTTATTACGATGTCTTACTTAATGTATTGTAGCATCTCTAACCTGTAAACATGAGTTGGGTGGTGTCAGCGACAGAGAAGACCACCAGCCCAGTGATATTTGACACCAGACCCACCAGGGCCACCCAGGACTCCTTCAGGCAGTATTGCATGATTTTCAGCCCCAGCAGGCTGCTCAGGTAGGCCAGATGCTGAGCCGCCGATCCGTAGCCGATGAGGGCCGGCCCCCAGCACAGTGGCGAGCTCAGCTCATACAACACATACAGCTCCCTGCTGCCGAAGTGTACGGTCACCACCAGAAAGAAACACAGTGTGTAAAGCCACAGCTTGCATCTGTGAAATCGCCCTCCGCCTTCATTGCTTCTGCCTCCCGTTGAGTAGAGGTGCCAGACGGCCTTATAATGACGGGAGGTGAGGAGCTTGGCGCTCGGGTCTGGCAGGACAGACTCGTGGACAAACAGGTATGCATAAAGAGCTGAAGCCAAGCTGGTGGCCAGCACCAGCCAGAATGGGTTGATGTACCTGTATGAAAGCATATATATTAGTAACGAGTTGAACGCTGTATTCTGCTTTTGGTTGAAACAATGAGTGCTTCTTACCCCTGTGCTCGCCGCCAGTTTCCACCAATGATGCTGGCTAGCATGCCTGAAAGACCCAAACAGGCCTCCAGCACCGCCACTCTGAAGGTACGGGACCTCCTGTCAGTGGTATCGGCCACGTACGCAAAGCAGCCTGCGAGGATGGTGTAGAAATCCCCGGACAGGGCACTAAGCAGCCGGCCCACCAGAAAGCAGGCCACAGGCAGCTTCAGATACATCACCACTAAGTAGACCACTGCCTGCAGAGCCAGGCCGAGGTTGGGGAGGATGAGCACTGGCCTGCGCCCCGCGAAGTCACTCCACGAGCCCATGAGCGGCACCACCAGCAGGCCCAGAGAAAAGCCTCCCAGGCTGATGTACAGGCTCCAGTGGGCTGTTAAAGTTTCCACCTCCTGAAAAGAAGCAACAGATGTAATCAAAACGCAGGTGTTACACTGTGATCCCTCCCCAACCTGTAATGTCACGTAATGGTTAATTAACTAGTTAATTAAACGATCGTGTGCATTATATGCATTATCTAACTGCTACTGGGCTGAAGCGAATGCATCCGTGCACACATTTGTGCATGGTCATCACATCCCTGCTGCTTTGAATGATCTTGTGACCACTGTTCCTCTTTGGCCGAAGCAGTTTCTGGGTTAGCCGCTGCCTACCTTCTGCAGCGGGTCAGGGGTCGCGGAGCTGTTGCCGCACTCCGAGCTCTTGGAGCCGTTGTAGCCCACGTCCTCGCTGATGCGATCCCACAGGTACTGGGTGGACAGCGGAGCCTGCAGGGTCAGAGAGAACATGGACAGGAACAACACCGGCTCCGCGGATGCCGGCAGCCAGCAGGGAAGCGGTGGTCGCACGGAGCGGCCGCCCGCTGACGCTGTGTCAGCCTCCTGCTTGGGTTCGGACGCATCGCTGCTTGTCTGTCGATCCGAGGACGCGGCGCCCAGGACGTCTCCGGGAAGAATGGCTGCGGTGTCCGACTCGTCCATATCGAGCCAGATGAAGTGTAAACACCGACCGACTGAGACTGACACTAAGCCGCTGCGCAGCGCCTCCCTTCTGCAGCCATCCTGCTAGCTAATGCTAGCTAATGCTAGCAGCAGCAGCAGGGGTCTGCTGGTAGCTACGGGGCAAAAGCTCGTGTTAGCAGCGCAGCTAGAGAAGGGAAGCGGCACGGGCGCCCCCACGTGGACGACATGACGAACTACAGCTGCGCAAAAGCACAGTTTTAAGCACATAAGATGTATTTTTACCTGCTAAAATACAACAACTTAAAATATATTAGGCATAACTTGCTACTATACCATAATATAAAAAGTGTTCAAAACTTTCCATAGTCCTGGTAGTAGGTCTGATTATTTAGCCAACTTTACCAGTCACTGTTTTAGTTTATGAAAAATGAATATGAATCATTTGACATAATAATATGAAGTTTTACAAAAAAAGGATGAGATATAACATCTTAATCAGTGCCCCTGATGGTTCTGCTCCTTTTCAATTTCTCATTATATTTGAAATAACTTGATGCTTGTAAATCTGAACAGTTAGAATCTATTCAGGACAATGCTGATAAATAGAAAACCAGAACATCTGCCCTCTCACTCATCCTGAATACATCAAAGTTCCCTTTCAAATGTCTTTGTGTGTATTTGGTGGCCAAATGGGAGGAAGGTACAGTGACACCAGAATAAAACAGAAGAAGCAGAAGATACAAGACATTCTGTACATCACACAATACATGGAAATGTTAGATAGTCAGGTTTATTCCGTAAATGCATTTAAAGGTACCGTGCTACAGGTTTCTATTGCAAAATTATGAAATATTATAAGCACTGGTCATGTTTTCTAAATAGTATGTTTAAATTAGTTATAACTCTTATAATTTGTTTGGCTGAACTCTGCACAATGTTTTTCACAATGACACTGATGAATGTGCAATATTTGTGGAATCAAGGATGAATGTACATGTAAGTTAAAAAGCCGTGTATACACTGTAGTTTATAATTCATCATCAAGTAACAAAAATATCACACATTTACACTAATAGCAAACAATAAACACAGCAATACAGAGTGATTAGTCATGACTCTCTCCTGCAGTGCTCTTTTCACCTTTTCACTCTCACAAGATGAAAAGGCACTTTCCCCAAACACACACCGAGTAGGAGGATGATCTGCTTTATCTGGATTTCAACATTTGTGTGAGTCGTTTCTTTGGAATCACAATGTTTATGATGCTAACACCTACTTAATTTATTTTATAACTCTTAAATTACAGATTGCAGTTTTCTTCATTCTCCTCACACACACACACACACACACACACACACACACACAGATGACCTGTATTGTGTAAGTAAGTAATAGGGATGTCCAATGATGAGCAGTAAACATGAAGCCACATTGTATGTGTTTCTTTTGGAAACTTGCTGAATATAAATGAATAAAAACCAGGACAAACACAAACCTACAGCTCACATTCCTTAAAACTCTACTTTCACTCTGTTTTTATCTCAAGCATGTGGGTTGAAGCTTCTCAGTGCTGTAGATTCTCCAGCTACACACCCACAAATGATGGATGGATGATATGTTGCTGCTGGTTGCATTTATACATAGTATAGTAAATATTCACAGATCACTGATCACAGGTCATAAACCTGTACAAACTGCGATTCTTGATGACTATTAATTGGATTCATAATAGAAGATGCAAGAGATAATGATACACAAATACAGTATTTGTTGGCAAAGGTCTTTATGGTCTTTATTAGACATGGCTTGCTTTTCAAATTGCATGCAGTTTGTGGTGCATTAATACAGGTCCACCTCAAGATTGATTATATTTGGTATTGTTCAATAAAATGGATGACCTTTAGTCTTTTATATATGTTTTCAGAGTTCAATTTCTAAATCCACTTTAGCAAAATGGAAGAAGTAACCTTGCTTAATCAAAAAGGATCATGTGGAGTCATGTTTAAACGTAATCTCAGAACATGATGAATTGAAAATGTTCAGGGGTTCAATAAGTCTCAGTAAAGCAAAGACCACAATCTCGGTTTCTTTCAGCTTATTTCATTTCACGTCAGTCTGAATAAGATGATATTATCTGTTCCTTGTTCCTTTGTGCATCATCATAATACATAGTAGCTGAAAGATTGCATGTCCCTCTGGCTGTGATTTCTGTCGGGTGTTTTTAGCATCACCTTCACTCTCCTTTACGACAGAGGCATAATCAGCTCGCAGGCTGGTTTGGCCTCTCACTCCTCAACATGATCACTTGCACTGTCTTGTTTTTTCTGCACCTAATGTTTTTGGGCTTTGTGGACTGTGCATATAATAAATATTTTATCATTACTGCCAAGTTAGTTTTTTTTCAGGAATGGTTTAATGTTTCTTAGTCTGTAATTTACCAGGGAGCCTGGATTTACTGTTCAGGAAAGACTATGAGTATAATAGCTGTAGAATATAAATAGCTATTAAGGGAATATTAATTACTGCCCAGGAATCAGGCTGATTTAAAGGGCTCTTCCTGTCTTCTATGTGCTTTAAGACATGAAGATGCAGTCAGTAACTTTTACTGCCTGTGACAACTCATCTTGCTGATTCAGTGCTTCTAATAACTGTTATTCCTTCCTGAGCTGTAGCCTGATAGCTCTAAGGTCAAGCCTGTACAACTGTATCTGCTGTGCTGTTCCTTAGACAAACTGCTTTTGTATCAACTATTTTTTTTTTCTTTCTGTGGTAATTTAAGTTAAGCGTGTCCTGGTCCTGCCTGTAAGCAAAAACTCTTAGCTGCTCCACAAAAGTGCAAAAGCTGTGTGTTTTGTACACAGAGGAGTGACACGATAATGAACACATACCACAGTTCAAAAGGTGTGAGGCAGACTTTGAGGTGCCAAAGTCCATTACTGGCAGAAATCAGTTTAAAAGTATGAATCCAGTTACGCTCCTGTAATATGATGCGATTGATTACTAGTTTATTTAGTTCTTTGTACAGGTTTCCTTTATGGTCACAAAACAGACAACAGAAGCTACAGTGAACCTTTTACAGTTAGAGACTCATTGTTTTAATAAATATCTTGATGTAGATGTCGTGTCTCTTTTTCTTTCTCACCTGTTGTGCGCTTTGTTTGACAGTGTCACCGTTGCCTCGCTGGCTTCACCATCAACTACTCTGAAGTCACTGACTTTTCAGAGAAACTAGAGAGCATTAAAGTCCACATACACACAGGACTGGATGAGGGCTCATATCCAATCTTTTCATAAGCAGCTTATATTAATCCTTATAGCTGAAGACCTATCCCTCATATACTGCATGTAGATGTAAGACACACAGTCTTGAAAGGATTGAAACCAATCTACCTACAAATGTACTTTAAGCAACAAATTGTACCACCTGCTGTCTTGGCTGATACAGTGCATCACATACACAAACTATTTAGTGTTGTTTGTCAGAAAATGTTTAACAAAGTATGTCACAGAGATGCTGCAGGTTTACTGTAGTTTTGACTGAGCTTGTAAAATATAATAATGGGCTCAAACTTTGTCCAGCTATAGGATTGGAAACACTGGGTCCCCGGTTGATTTAAAGAGATCAAATCAAATCCATTCAGTAGGGAATGGAAATGACTTATAGGAAAGTGATTGAAAACATTTCATCGAGCTACTTGGCCTGGGGCCATATATCTGCTGCATGTGAGGACCTGTGGCAAAATGGATTTTCAATGTTTTTATCAAAACACCATTCCTATTTAATCTAAAGAGCCTTTTTCTGTTGGCGACTGAAGGACGGTGTCTTTCAACTGTCTCCTGCAAAACGGCTTTTCATACAAATGGAGGTTAAAGACGTGATGGATGCATGATTTCAGAGGTAAGACAACTTTTTTGTGATGTCACGATGTGTAAAGCTTTGATTACTTAATTTTTCTGCATCACGTGTATAAGTGCAATGCTATGCTGGAGTATGAATTCAAATTAAAAGCACTGGATTGTTAAGATTTAAAACCGTGTCCGCTCTACTGCTACTTTTTGTTCAAATGAGGCTGAATCCGTTATTAAATGGTAATTGTCTCATTTGGAAGGACAGCTGCACATTTTATGATGAAATATCCCTGGAACAGGCAAAGTAAGAATTTATATCTAATGTACATCACCCTTAGCCAAAAAAATGAAGTATTCAGTTATAAATCTCACTCCCTTAGGGACTGAATGTTTTCCTCTGAGACTGTGAAGGACACTCATAAATCACGGTTTCTGGAATATGGACTATGAATATGTTATTTCTGAATGTGTTTTTATTATTATAAATCTTGATATAACTGCACTGATTGATTGTACAACAGTAAGTGTGGGTTCATGTAAGCACACTAACATTCTGACAGTTATGCTCTACATGTGTAACTCACTCATTAGGTTTGTGGTCAAATCAACCAGTAGTTGTTAGGAGGCGTAGACGATATCTCAGCCTGAACTAGTCATGCATTTATTTCCCGCGATCATTATTGTTCATACTGAGGAGCAATAATACACGAGGATCAGTGCACTGTGCGTTTTGCAGGACTTTTATGAATCAAATGTGTTGAAGGTGCAGATACAGTAGATAAGTCTGAACAACCAAGGAGCTGTCGACTCAGCGTGATTAAATACTTGGATGACATTGAACGTTTTGCAGGATAGCTGTGCTTGTTCAGGTATTTGTGCGTGTACTCCATTGGTTTGGAGAAGTCGTGAAATCACTGGAAATGGGCAGATTTAAAATGAAAACATATCATTTGAAGGCAAATGAAACCGCCTGACCCCACTTAGAGCAGTAATTTGAAATGGAAAAGTGTCAATAACATCATTTAGCGCTGCAAAACACGATATTGCAACTGAGAACACCTGTGCACTGGAGTAATTATTTCCCACAAGACAATGAGACTTTCACTGAATTGCCCCCTGGAATCTGTTCCCACATTACACCCTTCTCAAGGACTTCATCTCTGGCAGAAAAGGCCTTCGGCGGTAGCCTGCACTGTAACACAAGAGTTGGTTCAATCTGTAATTAATCCTCTGTCTCTCTGTCATTCTGCCTCGCCCTCTCACTGAGGACAGGGTTTGTTCAAGGTATAGCTACGAGCTAAGGCTGCTGCAGTTTTCCTGGTTCATTGAAAGGATAGGATAGGAATCTACCTGTATTGACATACCTCCCTCTCTCTCTCTCCTTTACTCCTTAATTTCGTTGCTTCCCCTACTCTTCAAGCCTCATTCTTTCACTGTTAAGGTTTCAGAGAAGAAGTCAGATCTGATTCTTTCAAGGCAAAAGAAGTTCTCGACATGGAGCATCCTAAAGCACGGGCGGCCTGCTGGTTCTGAGGTTAGTTTGACTTCACGACTCGCTTGCCACGGCGACCTGCCGATATTACTGATGACACTGGCTCCTAATATTTTATAAATATTTTATAAGAAAGCGCCATTTCCAGATTGTCTGCTTCTGTCTGAGTAGCTGGGGCCCTGGTTTGGTTTTCTCCAGCTGTAACGTTGCATGTATTCTTGCATTCTTCAGATACTCTAAGGATTGTGCCTGTGTTTGCTTACGCACACGTTTGTTCGAATGTTTAACAGTTCAAGTGCAACTAAATCACATTTGGACAGACAGCCTTTGCCATGGGTGAGCTCAGAAACCAGGGCACAGCGCCCGCTCTCTGATCAGTAGTGTCTCCTATGTCCCACTCACACAAGTAACCATTCACCTCAGCCAAGAAAGACTGATGGAAGGAGGAAGAGAGCACTGCCAGCTGCCAATGACTGCACCAGTAGATCTTTTGGAACCTGTTGCAGCAGGTTTTTCTTTTTGTATATCTTATTGCTGGGCTAGCCTGGACGAGTGCCAGGCACACACACACACACACACACACACACACACACGGAATGAGGATAATATTCTGAGCTGCCAAAATCTGAAACCGGCCCATCAACCACTTCCATACATATTTAGACAGTCGATCTAAACGCAGTGCCTCACTGTCAGGGTGAAGGGGTCTCGAGGAGCCAGAATTGACGAGGGAAATGGGCTCAAGATGTGGACAGAGGTTACAGGTCTGACTGACAGTATCTGAAAGTACAAGCTGGGGAAGAAGAGGGGACAATTGTTGAGCCAAAGGTTGGGTGAGTTTCCTGGAATACACGCGGTTGTTGGTTTGTGTTTATATAAACTGCTTTATCTGCTCTTGGTTGGCGCGTCCTTATGTCATTTTATGTACAGACACATTGCAGTATTGCCTTTTGCTGCAGTCTGCTGGAGTTGTCGAGTCCACTTACACATAAGAGACGTAACCGGTTTCAGAAAAACACAAGGCTACACACGGTGTATTTTCGGCGTGGCTGTTCTGGTTTTCAACATTTGTGTAAGGTTTGTTTTTTGTGTGAAAAGCATGTACTGACAGCTGCACTGCGATCTGTCATCTGCAGTCGTTATGAGAGAAGTGTAGTCTCTCATTTCAGAAGCTAAACCAACTTTAAAACACGAAAGGCGACATTAGCTGTTTTACTTCTAGAAAGCTCAGAATTAGAACAGTTAACTCTTGTTATTGTTAACGATGTTGTTATAGACAGTACATGTAAGTAAGGGAAAATATAATTATGGATAATACAAAATACAGGTTCTGTCGATGTACTGTCTAATGTCTGTAGCAGGTGCACACTCAGAGAAATACTATATTATACTATATTTAAATACTATTAATGCTATAAAGGTGTTTTAGTCTATGTTTTAAGAAGAAACTTTTCAGGAATTGTGAATCAGTTGTTAAACAGCTCAGTTGGAAGTTTGTCAGTTTTTACTCATAGTGTCTATTGGTTGGTTTACTACCAGACATTACCAGTAATTGCCACAACTGTATGATTTGCATATTAGGAACTTCATGTTGTCATGTTACAACAGAAAGGGAGTGAGTAACGACATCTCATGTGACTTGTGGTGTGTTTTTTTTGGCCTACGGGGCTTCTTCACGTAATGAAGCTCCTGATAAACATCATAATACACATACCTCTTTGTAACATGCAAGAAAGGACTACAATAGGTAGAGCATGACTCAGAAAACATTAAGTGTGAAACAATAATAAGTTACAATGAAAAGACACTTCAAACAAACTGACGTTTCAGATAAATAGGCAGATTCTCAGATGCCCTACGTTTAGAATGTTAGGAAATATGTTTACTGCTGCATATTTTGTAGTGAAATCTAGTAACGTAGCTGCCAAAACTACCCTTTATAATATTTCACTACCGCAGGAATGTACAGTAAAACAAATGCTCAGTTCAGTAGGTTGAAACTAACTTAACATGATAAGCGTAACCTTAGATGCCAATTTCCAGCACAATGAAGATGTTTCTTTCCAGAATATACTAATAAATGATGTTATATTTGTCTACTATAGCTTTACAGTGTTGTGATTAAATCTAATTTCAGCTTTAGAAACCTGCTGAATGTGAAAATCACATTTTATTTCTCAACTTAAATGTCAATATAGAGCTTGTAAAATAATTAAATAATAATGACGCGTTTACAACCGAGTTACATGTTTTACTTTCTGTTTGAAGCTTTGGCACCAACTGCTCTGACTCACACAAACCACATAATTTGACTGTAGTGTGGAGGAACCACACTGCAGAATGGAGCAGTAGATGTTTCAAGAAAATTAATCTAATACAAAGATGCTCATTACATAATTTGCATCACCTACTTTCCATATGAAGTCCTGACAAAAACCTTTATAGGAAAAATTTGAAATCCATTTCTCAATATTTCATTTCTGAATTCAGTCTCTGAGCATTAACTTTGACTCAGCTGTCAATCTGATATGGACACGGTCACATCAAAAAGTCATGACAGTCTCAAAGTAACGTAGTCCCAATAAACTCAAACACACATTTAACAGTGCTTTTAAGAACACAAACCAAAAACTCAAAGCACATTTGAACCTTTGTTTCACATGCAACAGATTCTCATCGTTGAACCACCCATCCATCAGATAGATAGATAGATAGATAGATAGATAGATAGATAGATGGATAGGTTATTATTTTTCAGATCAACACATGCTTAGCTCTGTGACTCTATGTTTTATGATCAGACTGTGTGTGTTAAACCTCCCGTGCATCCATGTGTCATCATGGCAACTTGAAGAGGAAACATTTGTTCACTGCTTTGTTTCTTTTACAGTGATATGGCTCTGTACGCACACACACACACACACACACACACACACACACAAACACACACACACACACTCTGTAGATGGCTGCGTTTCTCTTACTGTAAGTGCATCCGTTCTGGCTGGTGGCAGCGTGTCTGTCAAGCAGATGAGAGGATTTGTTGCCACAGTGGTGAAAAGGCAATTTCTCAACTTTCATTTTGACACTTCAGCCTCCTTTCATCGTAACAGAAAGGCTACGACTGCTACTCTCACAGTCACACACACACACACACACGAGA
This sequence comes from Macropodus opercularis, assembly GCA_030770545.1. Lineage (NCBI taxonomy): Eukaryota > Metazoa > Chordata > Actinopteri > Anabantiformes > Osphronemidae > Macropodus > Macropodus opercularis. The sequence goes on from CM061110.1 coordinate 8,319,542, forward strand.
CGTTGCTTCCACTTACTCAGCCTCAGCATTATTTGGCTTTATGTGACCAACAGCCATGGTTTGTTGGCAGTTTTAATGAGCTTGGTTTATGTCAGGGTTGAAGTTACCCTTACTGGAACCTGGGCCACGTGTCTCTCGCCTCTGCTGGGATCACGTAACACTTCTTTCTGCTCTGCTAAATAAACTCTTGCCCCCCTGTACGTCCTCTCATGTCAGACTTTGATGCGTTAATACGCTGCCACTGGAAGTGAACTCAGCTATTTACACGCTTGCACCCATCTGTCACAGGACACAGTATATTACAGTAGATTTACAGTAGAAGAAAGGCTCAGTCGATATGATCTCAAAGGATCAGTGACAAAAAGTACTTAAGCTGTGATTCTTATCATGTGTTAACAGGCCAATAAATCAAAAGAGGATTTTTTTTTAGCCAATAGTATTTGTATCTGCGGTGTGATAGTATAAAACTTTTTCTTTCTTTCTTTCTTTCTTGCTTGCTTGCTTGCTTGCTTTCTGTCTTTCTGTCTTTCTGTCTAGTGCTTCATTACTGTATATACTTTGGGTCCCATAATTACTCAGGTTTGTGTTTTACTGAATGGTATGTAAACCATCTGAAGCATTGCTGCTGTTGGTGGAATGAAATGCGACTGGTTGAACTACATGAACTAATGTTGTCACGTGTTTCGTCAGGGCGAAAATAAAGTATCAGTAGAATTAGACAACACCACTTAGAAAAGATAAATAATTGATGATTTTTTTCCCCCCATCTCCATCTCTGTTGCTGCAGGATGTCAGACTCCACGACGTTTTCCTCCAGCAAATGCAAATCTCCGACGTCAGCCCCTCAGGCCAGCCTACACACCTGTCAGCCCTGTGGGACCTCCTGCCAGCAGATGGCAGAGTCACAGGTATCGAGCTGCCTTGGGCGTTTCTGTTTTAACCCAGATCAGGCTCATCTGTGAAAATACAAAACATCTGCTGCCTAGCTGTGGCTGGCTGACGTGCACTCAGGTTGCTACGTTTAGGGCTAATTTAAAAAGTGGGTGTAGGCTGTTTCACCCGTTTGTTAATGACTCCATGGGCCTGTTGGAGGGATTTGCTATTTAACCTCATATCACAACGCATCAATGTGCACAAGTTAGTTTTTGTCCCTAAGAATTAGGTATCACAAAAAGAAAAGCAAGCCTGTGTTGTGCTGCTGCAAAGTAACCATTTCATCACTTTGGTTTGTGTTAAATGTAGTTTAACACTGTAGATTGTAATGTATGACCTGACATCAGAATCTGCTCTGCCACAGACTACAGAGGAGAGAGTCGTCTGTTTCACCCAGCAAGACATCAACGCCTTCAGTTTACTGACTGCAGGTGCAAACAGGAGGCACAGCATCGACGGAGCCATCGGTTCGGCCCTGGCACAAGGCCCCGTTGAACCTGCCCGCTTCCACCCGTATCGACGACAGTTCAGTGATGGAGCAGTTTTAGCTGCAGGCTGTGTGCAGCAGTGCTCGCCTACCTTCAGCTGCCTTCCGGGGGTTTGCAGCCCCGACGCTCGCTCATACAGCTCCAGCAACGAAGCTTCGCCACCCTGGGACCAGTACAACAGCAGCGTTCACCAGGTGGCTAGATTTACAGTTTTAGTCATCTCCCAGCTAAGGATTTGACATATAATGATCGTTGCAATGATTGTGAGTAAATGAGTCCTACTTCTAATGTCACCTCAGACACGTTTAACGCCAGAAATGACCCAGTTAGTCAATACATAAACGCAAACTGCTGCAGATGTGCTTTACCTTCAAGCTGCTTTCTATCAACAGCTGCCTTTTATTTTTTCATATTTGCAGAACGCGTACGCAGAACTACCAGCTGCACCCGTGGAACCCTCCTGCTTCCTGTCTCAGAGCTATCCGTCCTGCAGCTCACTGGGACCTCGACAACAAGTGCGTTGTGTAGCGTTGGTTGCACTGCAGGAAAATGATGCAGATCAAGGGTGTTTGGAACATTCATTTGAATCTGAAAGGGCCAGTTATTTGGTTTTACATGAACTATGTGCAGTTAACACAATAATCGTATAATTGTTTAGCCACAACCAATGAAACAAAGTTTGTATGACTGATTTGTGTGCTGTCTCCAGGTCTCCTCTCAGCTGTACTCTAATAATGGCCAGACAACCAGCACCAAATATCCTGTCCAAAGTGTTTCCACTCCAGCGCATCAGGAGAACACACAGCCCCTCTTTCCAAAGCCCATCTACTCATACAGGTAACATTGTGCAATGTTAAGTCCTTTTTTGTGGAATAGTTCTGTAATTATAGTTTTCTTTAAAAGTATCTGAATCATTTTTAATCAATATAAAAGTGTAAAGCCACCACAGGTCCAGTTAAACTTAAACGTTAATTAGCGCCATTATAAATAAAATGCTAAGGAGAATTTTCTTTTATCGCCCACAGCATCTTGATCTTCATGGCTCTGAAGAACAGTAAAACAGGAAGTCTGCCCGTCAGTGAGATCTACAGCTTCATGACGGAACACTTCCCGTATTTCAAGGTACTGTATCATAAAACACAAAGTGAAGGATTCTCAGGCCTGTTAGTTTGAAAAGCGGTTGGTTGTCGTTACGTCGTGCTTCCCTCACACGTCTCTTGATCTCTGAAGCCGCTCTCAGCCGATAGTCACAGTCGTAGTGCTGAAGTGATACTTTGGGTGTAAAGTTTCTGAAACCGCTAGTTCCTGGTGCAGCGTAGGTGCGTCTTGGTGATTACAGGTGAGCATCACACCTGCAACTGGCTGAGCAGTAACATGTGAAGGCATGAGGATGGCACATGGACTAAAGGAGGATGTGTGTGTGTGTGTTTGTCGGAGGGTTATTGGAGTGTTACGCTATATGCTGGAATTATTTGAAATGGTGATTAAAACACGTTTTGAATTCATGCCCCCGCGATGTAAGGCTGATTAAATAAGGCAGCTGCAGGGTTGAAACTTTATTTGAACCCACAGTTGCCACAAATACCATAGACTGTCCAAAAGATTTCACATATCTACAAATCAAATAGGTTCAGACTCACCTCTGGAAAGAGCTCAAAGACTTTCTGCCATTCATATGCAAGAAGGCACCTTATAGATGGCTGCCTTCCAAACAGCTGCCTGCAACTTTAGGCTTCAGGGCCAGAAAATACATGAGCAGATGATACTCGGAGGAAACTCAGGTGTATTCAGGAAAAGCTGCGATTTTTGAAATATATCAATACTACTTAATATTGTAAAATATCTTTCTTAGGTTCAGCTGGGTTCAGATTTAATTCACTGCCTTGAGCAGCTGGTGGCATTCAAATATGAATATCCTATGTGTTCTAACGTCCAGGGGGTGTTTGTCCTTGTATCATGATCTGTTTTGGGGGATTGCAGTGACTTTGTATTGCCTTTATTTAGCTATAATGTTGGTCTTGTGTAATAGTTGCTGGCTGCTCCCTTTCACCAACACTGACACCTAGTAGCTCAGCGGCGAACACAGCAGCCCTAAGCATGGTGTTGCAACATAAAGCAGTCTGACATTTCCTACATTAAGCACATGTACCTACTCTGTGTATAGACAGCACCCGACGGATGGAAGAACTCAGTGCGTCACAATCTCTCCCTGAACAAATGCTTCGAGAAGGTGGAGAACAAAAATGGGAACTCGTCGCGTAAAGGCTGTTTGTGGGCGCTCAATCCAGCCAAGGTGGAGAAGATGCAGGAGGAGCTTCACAAGTGGCGGCGCAAAGATCCCATCACTGTGCGCAGGAGCATGGCAAGGCCGGGTGGGTGCCTTCAAAGTCTCATAACATCTCAACATTTTTGATTTTACCGTGGATGCAGTGACCTTTGCTTTGCGTCTAATTTGAGAAATTTCATTTGAAATGCGTTATTTTGCAGAAGACCTCGATCGTCTACTGGGAGAGAGGCCGGACAAGATGAGGTCTTTGCCGCCTTACACCAACCCGGCTCTCCTGTCCAGAGTAGCTCCTCTCTACACCACCACTTCGCCATCGTGTGCTCCACCCCAGCTTCGAGCGCCCTGCCGCCCCACTCGTCGGCCCCTCTACGCCCACGTTCGAGCTCAGCACCCCAGCTACCTTCCCCCTGTTGCTGCTCATCCCAGGGACTCATTTGCCCAGTACTCACCCTGTGCACAGCAGCCTGCAGCTGGCGTTCCACCCGTCGCCGGGAGCCAGACTTCACCAGTGGCTGGAAAGGTGCCACCTGTTTACGGAGCACCACAGGCTGAGTGCAGTGTCGGCCCTAAGAGCATGCAGGACTTACTGCTGGAGATAGACAGCAGTTACGATGTGGACACGCTCAATCCCAGTCTGACTGACCTGCAGCTGCAAGGTACAGTAACTCCTTCAGTCCTCCCAGCCCAGCACGTCTGCCTATATGTACAGATATACTAAATACAGGTTTATGATCATACAGTACATTTTAAAAGGAGTCTTTCATTGGAGATCAGCTTTATTTTCAAGCTAATAAAACAACCTGTACTACTAACAGTAGTCCCAATACTAATAGCAGTGGGAACAGAAACCAATATAACTATAATAATAATAATAAATTGCACAATGAACAAAGATAACAATCTTAACATGAAACTAATTAGCACAGTAATAAGGAATCGTTTTGGGCAATTAGCTGACTAGGAAGTTAATTATTTAAATCAGCCCAGCTGTACAATTGCAGTCTGGCCTTGTGGTCATCTACTAAACACAGACTGAAGTTTGCCCTTGTGCTTGCAGGTCACTTGTGGGAGGAGATAAGGGAGGACACGCTGGTGTCCGATCCACACGTTACCACCACAACGCCATCAACGACCCCGCAGGACGCACACACCCAGGGCAGCTGTCTGCATGTTAGGCCTCCTGACAGTCAGACGCCAGAGGGGTTTTCAAGCGGTCCGAGTAAAGTCTGCTACGAGTATGAGGACACGGACAGTGCTCAGCATTTAGGGCAGCATGGCTGCCTGAACGGACTGCACCCTGTGGTTTACTCAGGGGTGGAGGGTCTGGCTACGTATCTGACCTCCTGTACAACTTCCATCTCCCTGATGTAAAGACGTCACTGTTTGTGAATGTGGAAGATTGTGAAGAACACTGAAATTAACATATTCACAGTTTGCATCCAGTGTCAGCAACTAGAGACACTGGTAGAGCTATGTTTACATCTTCCCCTGCAGAGATAATATGCATATGCGTGTGTTTCCTCAATGAATACAATTAATTTACATTCTATTAAAAATGGTATCAAATTTCAATATCATGTTCACTGACACCTAGCGGCCAAAAAGTTATTGCAGCGTTTAACACCTTAGTGATTGTGTCACGCATAAGGTTATATTGTTTGGATTAAAGCAAAACTGTGAGATCACGTACTGTATATTTCATTCACCTTCCAGTGGACTCGGTTGTGTCACGTCCACGGTGCAGTAAGACTGTTGTCACACAAGATGGCAGCAAAGACACACGGCCGCTTACTTTCTGCTTTCGACCTTATGCAGCCTGACAAACCGGCGCCTAATGCACACATGCATGTAGCAGAACTGTTTACTGTTTACTAAACAGCAGCTTCAGATTAGATTAGTTTGTCTGACACTAATTAATGTAAAAAAAGTAAAAATTAAAATGTGATAGTCCCCATACTTTCAGATATAATGTGTCTGTAGCTGCACTGGGCTGCTGGGTCTTTACTGAGTACTTGATGTGCGGAGGCCACTAATGAGCTTGTTTTGTAAAGTACAAAACAACTTGCGTCAAGCGTAGAAATTACTGAATAATAAAATACTCAGATTTCCATCTCCTTAGTAAAAATAATGACATTAAACAGACACAGTGTTGGTAGTTCGCTTAAACTATGGCTTATATTTATTTAATTTTGAGTGTCTGTATTATTTATGCGATTGTTTTTCTTTGATTGTTCATGGTTGGATGTGTTTTGATTCTACTGTCCGTGTAATGATGGATCTTTTGTGAAAAAATTCAACATTTTGAAAAGAAATCCCATATTTATTGCTGTGATTTAGTTTCAACTGGTAAAACTTTACATACTTTATACACTTTAAAATAGCTATTTATTTATAAAACTCTCCTGGCGTAGTACTACCATGGACATGCAACCATTAAAATGGTCTCTGTCATTCAGCTGAATAATGACAGACCACAGGAGGACTGGATCATCTGCTACTGTACGTTTCTGCAGGAGTAGAAATGTAAACGAGATTCTATACGAACTATATAAATGTACATCTGAGTGGAATTATTATTATTAATCCTTCCCGAGCGTAACATTTCTCACTTCGTCTCACGGTGGATTTTGGGACAACCAATACTCGGAGTCGCTCATATAATAAACCATCAAACGGCACAAAATGTAAACTACTCAGTTTTCCTGATGATCAGATGGAGCCCACATATACAGACTGAACTCGACAGTACTGTATGTACAGACACTGCATGTGTTTGCTGCCCACACAGTCGCTCCTGCACACACTCAAACAAACTGATGATAAAACTGGCAGAATTCAATGTTCCTGCAAAGAGAGAAATCTACTGTCCAGGCAGCTGACTACCTGGAATGGGACACGTGGAAAAGGACGAGCGTTTAATGCCAGTCTTTGTCCATCAGTTCATCTGTTTCTGGTCCGGACGCAGTAGCTGGATCATGGAGAATGTCTACAACAGCGGGGACTAAAGGGTGGAGAGCGGAGGTCGTCCTACGGGCCCCCGCTGTAGGAATAATCTGCCTTGTTGTGCATCATCAGTTTGTTGTCCACAAAGTAGAAGCTGTCCGACTGCGTCTCGTAAGGGTGCAGGATCATCTCACGCACTGAGGGAGAAGACTCTGTTAGGTCTAATAAAACATATTGGTTCTGTATCTATGAGTGGGACTGATGTGACACTCACTGAGCTCCTCGGACAGTGCGGGGAACTCGTAGATGTGCTCGCACGTGTTCTTGCTGCTGGGCATGCAGAAGCCAAACTCAAAATCAAAGCTCTTGAGTAGCTGATCGCGGAAGTAGTGTCTCTCAATCATGCGGAAGTTGTTGATGGGGGTGTCTCCCACTGTGAACTCCACTCTGCGGAGACCCAGGAGGGCACTTAATCACCAACAAATCAAATAAACACAGACCAAACGCCAGGTAGGGAGCTAATTGCGGGTTATGTCATCATATTTGATTAATGGTGGCCTTGACTTGTAATGATTGTAATAACATGTAACTGTCCTTTTATTGAACTGTGTGACACCTTTTCCACAGTTTGGGTGCGATTACATATGATAACGAGTTAAAACTGATAAATACTCTACACCCTCATGATGCGACAACAACCAAACCACATTCTTTCTGCGGAAAAATGAGCTGGATGAAATCATAAAGCTCACAAACAAATGATGTTCGAAGTACATTTAGCCCTGATTGTCTGGATGAGTCAGTGGTTGGTCAGTCGGTCACAGAGTAGGAGTCAATGATTCTGTGCTTGTCTCAGCGGGTGGGTTGGGCTGTTCTGTATGGTCACACTCATCACCATCCTCAGTCTGACCACGGTGAGACCCACACACCGCCTACGCGCCGCATGTGGAACGGATTCTCACTTGCATCAGCATGAGCTCATTCTCACCTCTCACAGCTTCCCACGGCCTCTCGCAGCATTTATGAATCAAACCGACTTACGTGGCTCCGACCTGCCGCAGCTGCAGGAAAGCTGGGGTGAACTGGTATCGGACGAATCGGCCGGCGTTGGGGTCGCAGTGCTTCTTATCGCCTGCTGAGGATCAGTTGAATGAAGGAAAGCGATGGAGAAAGAGACATTTAGAGGAGGGATGACTCCTCCTGAATAGTATGAGCGTGCACCAACCATGAGTAAACAGATCCCAGCAGGACCATCTATATAACATCGAGTAAAGGAATGTACCTTTAACTCTTCTGATGAAGACGGAAGATATTATGCAACAATATTTAACACACAGGACAAATACTGAGATAAAATATGGTAGTTTGTGCTGTTTGGAGCTGACCTGGAGTTGGAGGCTTAGTTATCTCAAAGAGGACCGTCCCTGTTTCCATGTCCCGGATCTTAAACCTGGTGAAGTCGATCATGTGGACGTTTTCTTCTGGGGAACAGAGATAATCTGAAATTGAGACAAAACAACATCTATGATATACGATAACAAAGAAGTTCTGGAAGTCAATAGTTGAATCACTGTTGCTCTGCCGCTACAGGTATGTCTGGACTCGTGATTTACACTCATTCCAGGCTGTTCTGTGCTCAACGCATTCTGCTGATTTTGTTATGCTGCGACCTTACAATGAGGTCAGCGAAGCTATTTCTACACATTAGACCTTTCTCTGTGCCAAGAAATGAGACCGACAGGAACCTCGTCTGCACTGATTAAAGCTCAAGGAGCAGAGCTTGTCATGTGTTCGAACCGTCAGGCCCAACAAACACCCTTTTCTGTTGAAGAGCAACACAATTAGTTACACAACAGAGCCCGGTTTCACAACGTCTACTCCTCCTGCCTTGTGAGTCAGTTGTGTTTTTCAGTTTGAATGAACCCAGGTCATCAGTAATACGTCTGTTATTCACCGTTTATCTTCTCCCACAGAGAGACAGCACCTGTACAACAGTATCAAGGTTTTAGTGAGAACAAGTTGTTGTAATATAGTAACCCTAAAAGTGTACCAGCACACACTATAACACACACAGCTCCTCACTACGATGTTGCTGACTGTGTTTGATTTGCATTTACATTCATTATTAATCTCCTCTAACAGGATTTGTTTTGCATTCAACAGCAGGAATGTCAAGAAGAGTGAACATAAACCCACCGGTGACAGAAACTCAAGGACCCTGAGCTGGATGACAGATTGGACCGTCGTGGTGTGTGTGTGTGTGTGTGTGAGACAGGCCCCTCCCAACAGGACAGGATTAGATGTAAGAGGCTTATTGTGTTTTACCATCACATGGACTGACCAATTCAGAGCCACCCCCCCCCCACACACACACATACACACACACACACACCTCTTTTCTCATTATGATATGAGTGATGATAAGGTCAGTTATTGCAGGGGATCTGAAGGGTCCTTTTAACTGGTGTGAACGCAAACTCAACAATGCTTTTGGCTGGACACGCGCGCGCCCACACACACTGGTGCCTTCTCTACTGTTTCACAGGGCTGTGGGGCAGATGGCCCACATAGGCTTTCACCACCTGCTTCAAGATATTTATAGATGTTTTCAAAACACCTTTACCTGACACTTAGTCTAAAATTGTCCCAGCAGCGTTTGGAGCTTCCTGTTTACAGTGGGCAGCATATTTTGCAAAACTGATGTAAAGCCAGGAGAACATGACGGTCACCTAATAAAACTAGCATCTGACGGAAAACAAAACGACAGCAGCGAAGACAGTCAGCAGCCACACGCACATGCAGAGAAAATTAGGTCATTTCTATGCAAATGTATAATTTGAGGAGGTGATGAGGTGAGACAGCATGATTGTCAACCCACAGGCATAAGTAAACATTATCAACATTATGCAGCACAACAAGGACAGTCAGCTTTGCTCTCTTGGTGTTTCTCAGTGCTTGACTACACAAATGCGTCCGGTGACATACAAGTAAATGCATTTATTAGACAGGCTTCATTAGCAGGATATGCAGGCCGCAAAGACATCAGAATGGAAATCAAACGTCTCATCTTCTTCTCATCTGTAGCGACTGCTTCATGTTACTGTGGATGTGAGCGGACTGGTTCAGTGCTGAGTATCACAAGACTAGTCAAGAGCTTTTCATGTAAAGCTGCTCTGGCCTAAAAGGCACAAAGTCTCTTTATGTTGCCTTCCAAACTACAGTAAGAGGGTTAGAGAGCTGCTGCACGAAGCAGTGCCCTCTAGTGCCACGTCATTTGATGTGAGGCGCTTATCTGCTCGGACGGCATCACCATAAGCCTGCTGCTAGTCTGGGACTGTGCTTCTGCCACAACAGCATCGCAGGAAACATTTCACACCGTATTTATAGAACATCTACAGCTAGAGGATGTCGATAAAACGACTGTCTAAGTTGATCCAGAGCGTTCAGATCATTCGGAACATTAAGCCTCCACAATCAAACTGGATCAAATGCTGTTACATAACACTATGCGGTTCATAGACAGGAACACATGGTTGTTCATATGGTCGTTTAGACGTAACCCAGAGCATCTGATGTAGCAAAATTAGCAAAGTCAATAGAGTGAAAATAATAAATAGAACTGAATAGAGTTTTGTTACCATGCACTCTGTTATCACAGTACGACTCGTCTAAACAGCTGAGATTTGTAGCAGTAATAACAATGAAATGAGGAGTGAACTGTGGGAAGAGATACAAATCGAAATGACCGACTGAGCAGGAGAGTGAATATTTAAACAAAAACAACCTCAGCATCTACTGTGACCACATATAGTAGTTTCTACTTATCAGTTAAATATTCTAAAGCTTTGTCAAAGTCCTCAACCATGATTGTTTTCCACCTACCCCTCTCTACCCTGGCCTTCCAGCTTGTGATTGATCCGCAGAGGGTGGAGCAGGGACAACTGGAAAACAAGCAGGGCAGTGGGACCTGAGGACTGGGACTGACAACCGATGTTCATAGTGGACGCAAAGAGCAGAGCTGAAACGCAGCAATGCTTTTCAATGCGTCACGGATATAAATGCACGGATGCGCACACTCACCAGGTACAGTGAGAGTGGTGGTAATCTAGACTGGTGTTACCTGGGCAGCGAAGCAAATAGGTTCGACAGTTTTTTTTACAAATGACCTCTGTTTCTGATCCAAGTAGCAGAAATTGATATTGTTGTGTATGTCACTGAGCTTCTAACCTGAAACCACAGGAAGGGAAATGATCCTGGTCCAAATGCAAGAACCATTCGAAAGTATCAGGAATCTTGTTTTTCTCTCTGTTGTGCAGATCGCAACGCTCAGTGTAATATTGACATAAGGTAAATCGAGACATTGTGATAAACCGAGGCCCCCCTCAACGCCCACGCTGCTCCACTCCACTGCCTTCAACGCTGTCACCTAGCAGCGCTCCTTCTGATCGCATGCCAGCGTGACTGGCGCGTTGTCTTCCTTCCCTTCATCCACCTGGCTGCTCTGCAACAACAAGGTGCGGCAGCGAATCTAAGGCAGGTCTCTTGAGTTAGGCCTCAGTGGTATGCAGAGGAAATGCTCCATGTCTAGGGCGTGCTAAAGGTACTGTATACCCGAGGCCTCTTTCTATACAGGGTGTTTTTCTGCCTGGTTTCACAGCCCTGGTTAATTACAGCAGTAAAAACACGATATATTACTATATATTGCTCTTATGCAGGAACGTGTGACTAAGTCTCAGCTTGAGTGATCCACCATAATTAAAAACGAATCTTTCTACTTATGCTCAGAGCAGCTCAACACGTTCTCTTCACATCTCACTGCGCTGATCATGTATCTAAATGGATCATTTAAAGATCCAAGGTTTCTAGTCAAGCAGCAAACTAATAAACAAGGGAGCGAATTTAGCACAATCTCCCGAGTCCTGCTGCTTCCTGTACTCAGATACGGAGTCTGTGCGACACCAAAGTGGGATTCATAAAGAACAAGTGAGCTGCCACTTTTAGCTCCTTAATCCAGGAGCTTAGCCTGGAGTTACAGACTTTGAGCCACATGGACTGACTTCACATACCTCATTGTCTCCATTTGACTCTGTGGTTTTGAATCAATGTTGATGTAATTCCAGAACATGCAGAAGAACAATCCAGGCATGTTCGCCTGTCTTCATAATAAAATGATCTAATGCCTGGGGGCAGCTAATTACTTCTAAAAGCCCAACGTTCACATCCTCATGTACAATGCACCTGTGTGCAGGCAGGTTGTGTCAGGTCTCTCATTTAACAGCACCTGTGGGCAAACTGGCAAATGGTGAGGTTCATGGAGAGGTAGCGCTGAAGCAGCTGAATGCAGATGAGATTCTTTCCTCTTATCTTCCTCCAGCATCCACTGCTGAATGGGGAAAAACATTCTTCTGTGAGAGGGTTTCACAGGGACAAACCGTGTGATTTAAGGGGGTTTTAAGAGTGACACAAAACTATGAGGTCATTTAAGGAAGCCATGTTCAGCCTTGATTTGAGGAAAGTAGCCTTATTTGCTTTCTGCCTTTCGCTGCCACTCTTGTACCTTAACTTCCAGACACCATCCTTTCATCTAATTTGCTTTAAAGCCAGGTAACGGCTAAATAAACAATGACCTAACAAATACACCTCCTCCAAAGTTCATTGATTGCTTAGAGCTTGTCTGCATAACAAAAGGGTTTTAAAGATGTTGGAAGGTGAATTTTATTAACTTTAACAGTGTTAAAAAACACCAGGCTGTGTAACCTGCTGTAGGCGTTGCCCATTTGGGCCCCAACCACCTCCACTGTTCCCAACAACAGGATCACATCATTTGAGGTTAGGACACCCCCCTCTCCCAGACCATGAAAACCACTAACTGGATTTGTGACAGGGAGCAACCCTGGTGGGGAACAACCTACTGACAATGTGTTTGACCTACTGCCAAGGATACAGACGCATCTCTCACTAGTTATGCAAAACCAAAATGGCCTGTGCCGATGCCTCTGGCACAGAGGGTACTGTGCCTGCCACCCGCTAGCTGACAGAGTATCTGTTAGTTCACTGCAGCCGCTTCCTGTAATTTTCCATGTTTCTGTGTCACCATGAGCTTTTTCAGCCTTAACCCGCTCAGTGTCTGGGAATCTTGTGTTTCTAAACCGAGTCCCTAGATGTCAAATCTCTCTGAAGGAGTAAGCTTGTGACAGCTGTGCATAGGAGATTAGAAAGAGGACGCACAAATCAATTTAAATGAAAGCTGTGTCCATTGTGTTGGCAGACATCAGTGGATATCACACCCAGTCCAGACAAAGCATTGCTCTGTGTCCCAGACGTATAAAGACCAAATAATTAATCAGCTATTAGTGTAAACGGTGCCAGACTATTTTCAGAAAATCATCAGGTTAAGGCCAAGGCACAAACTGATGTGGATCCTCTGAGCCAAAAATATCCCACGTACTAATGCAAATAGTGTGGTAGAGCCTCTGCGATGCCATTATCCAACAATTCAGTTTTGATTTGCAGTGTAAAGGTGTCTGTCTGCAGCTTGTTGGTATCTGTTGTTTTAAATGCGCTAACTCGTTCTCACATCATGGATGTTGATGGATGGTTCTGTGCTCTTAAAGGCATCTGTGTGCTTTACTGCCTCCCCTCACACTGTCTGATGTTGGAGTCTGACTCTAGAAGCTGACAACCCAACGAGCAAATTGACTTTATGTGCAGCAGGAGGTGGCGGGATTCACGCTTTGCTTTTTATCAACGGGAAATTGTCCCTCTCTGCTCTAACTGCTCTCTCCAGTGCACTTACTGTACATGGAAATGCTATTAGACACAGTGGATTAGAGAAGATCTGTACAACTGAGGAATAAATCATTCAGAGCAATGCAATTTCAGAAATGAAGAAAATAGAAGCATAACTTTATCTTTCACCTGAGCCTACCATCAGTATTTATTGTAACCCACGTTAGTACAGGGTTTAATAGTGTTGGCTACTGCAATATGTCTCATAAATAATCTATCATGTCAACAGCAAACTGATAACATCCCATGTTTCAGACCACAGTAGCTTTTCCAGTTCTTCTCCTCTCCGCCTGCGTGACAACGCAACGCTGTGCTCTGCTTATCAAGACAAACGGAGCTGGTCTGCCCCCAAACTGTGGTGTTTACCTTCCGTGGCACAACTAGGAAAGTCATTTACCGCAGGCTGATGCATTTGCTGCTCCCCTCTTTGCTACCTGTGAATTCCATTCTGTTGCAGCAGAATGATAATAGTCTGAATTTGTGGCGCTCTGTGCTTATCTCTCTGCTGTGGAGGCCTTTGGTTTGGTCTGCTGTTTTAAAAAGACTGGGTTTGTATTAATTCAAATATCATTCAGCTGTAGGTTCAACAATCAAACATCAGCCTGTCATTAATGATAATGATATTACATGCGTTATAAATGAATACCTAGATATAATATTAATAATAATAATAATAATAATAATAATAATAATAACTAACTTACACTTTGTCTTCATGAATTAATTAATCAGAGGTGTCTAGTGTCACTGCAGAAGCCTGCATTACAGCACTCCTGACATAATCCAGATTACATGTCAGTGGAGAGCAGAGATTACTGCACCATCATGAGTGATTTAGGTATTATCGCACTGACGCAGCTGATATTGCCTTTTCACTGAGGGGCTACCAAATGAAAACAGATGCGATGGTCTGAGAGGGCACAATGGGAGAGAGTTTGAGTTTGTCTCTGGGGGCTTTATGTTTTGATTCCACACATCACTGTTAATCTCTGCTACAGTACCAACAAGAATGAAAACACCATGCAAGAAAACAAAGTAACATCCTAAAAAGTATTTTCTTCCTCGTACTGTTTGTTTATGGACAATCAGACGATTGGTTCAGTCTGAGCGTGAAATCTGGATTCTTGTAGTTTGAATGTTAGCTGTGGGGAAACATAGTTGTTGACATATGGATAATAGCAGGTAACACACACAAGTAACAGCAGTCAACATAACAGCTGAGCCTGATGCTGGTTTTATTTGTGCAGTCAGAAAACGTCATGTGATGAGTGCATGTAAGATTATACAGTAAAACTACTGATCCACATTCAGTAGGTAAAGATTCTAGTCTAGAATAGTTTTTTCATTTGTAGATTTTACATTTTAGTCATGATGTTTATTTGTGTTTCTCTTAGTGTTGTTCGTTGTGCAGAGATCAACTTTAATTTAAAGCAGTTTTTTCTAAATAAAGATTATAGGAATTAATAATGGTCTGAATTTTGACAGTCTATCTGAAAGGCTACTAATCACATGTGTTTTTGGTGTTAAAACAGTATGTTTTAATTGTATATTGTTGTAATGTTGCAGCTGGACTTTCCTTACTGTCTGTGACAAGCTGTAATCAGCGGATCACATCTCTGGCCACCTGTTACCTCAGAGCCACAGGTGTCTTAAGGTGAGGAAGTGGTAAGAGCCAGATTTTTTTTAGCAGGATTTCAGAAGCAGGTACATACAGTCACCTTTTCTGTCCGTACGTACAGAGATGGACTCAGCTACACACACTCACTGAAACGTGAACACAGGGAAGCTCAACATGCTGTGACAGAGTACGACAAAGATTTCACCTGTACTTCGAAAAGACAACACGGACTGAAAGCCACGCTGGTAAAAAGTGCTCGTCCCGCTTCGAGGCTACAGACTCTTAGGTCCGCTCACTGTGTCGCTGTCCATGGTATCTTCCTCGACAGTATTTGAACACAGGGCTCCATATGTATATGTATAACCACGGACATACGGTGCGGATCGCACTAATCACATTTAACTGTAAGGGGCCAGCTAATCTTCCCACCGCGTCTATTCCGCAGCAGGTTACTTACTCTTGGTGATCTTCTGAAGCCCAAGCACGTCCTCCGGCGTTATGACGCTATTTCTGCGCAGTTCTTCTTCGGTTGTAACCGGGATCCCCATGTCTGACGGGTTGCAGCCTTGCTGCACTTTCATGTCCGATAGAAGGCGGCTGTTCGGCGTGAAAGCTGGCAGCAACCGAGGCTCTGATGCCCTCGGAGTCGTAGCTGCAAGAGGCGACCTACGTGCGTCGGAGCTTTTCGTTACGCGCCGGCTAATACACCGTGGAGCAAACAGGCTCAGTGCCACCACAAGAATAACTCATTCTCCGCGCCTCCTCCCCTTCACGGTACGATAAAAGATAAAAATCAGCTTCTGCTCCCTCCCTCGCTCAACGCTCATCGGCTCTCTCGCAAATCCCGTGGCTTTAAAGCGACCGGTGGTGCGTGGCCGACAGTCTGCGCGTGTCGTCATCCGATCATTCTCCAGTGCGTGCATGATTGGGCTTTACTGAGGAAATGCAACTCATTACACCCCCTCAGAGATCAGCTGCTGAAGTTTGCTGATGTCAGCCACAACATCCTGAAATCAGGGTTTGTTTTGGCAACGAGTTGGCAAATTGGTACGCAGGGAGCTGTCACAAGGGCTTGTGTACTTAAAGCTGTCATACACGTTGTTAGCCGCTTGGCATTGCGCATCTCTGTGGGCAAGATGTTCTCTTGTAAGTATTTAATTAATCAAGTAATTAATTTTTGGCCACTAAGTGGCAGCAAAACAGCGAAAGTGTAGAAAGAAAATTCCCTCAGATGTTGTGACAAAACGCTTCTGTTGGTTGCAGTTGAGCCCGATGAGAGTAAACAAAACCAAAACCCAAAGCTGTAAGTCACAACGATAGAAGCTTTAGGGAAACTCGGATGTGGCATCACAACTTTGAGTTTACTTTCATACATTTTCTTTTAATCCATAAAGGGCATTTTGGGTAAATCTACTAAGGTCATTAAGGCAAACACATGAGAGAAGGAAACAAAGAAGTAGATGTGATCATTTATGTATTGTATTGTGAATTTATTTTTTCCATTGGAAAGTTGCTTTCCAGATGCCAGCATCCCTGAGAAAGTGTGAAATGCAAATCTTCTGGACAGCCCCATCAGTGAGCTGAAACAAAACAGATTCACATTCGCAAAATACAACCATGCACAGTCTCCGCTGTAATCGCAGGCTGGTCAGAACCATTCTGCAGAAGTCGGCCTTTGACGCCACAGTGAGGAGATGGTGCCTCCACCTGCCTGGCAAACTTACTGCAACACACGTGCAGAGCTGAGAGCTGAGAACTGTCCATGGTAGTATTTCATGAGGCGTGATGTCTTTGTCAATCCCTTAACTCTCTAAAACTTGTGAATCCCAGTAAAGAAAGAGTCCTATGATGACCAGGCTTTTTGGCATCATTTGATCTTGAAACACGTAGGCCAGTAAATAAAAATAGAAAGTCTAAAGTTTGCTGGTGCTGATGGTTGCAAGAAGCTGTAAAACAAACTAACACAAACTTCAACTCAGATCTCCTAATCCTCTATAATCCCTCTTTTGTAAATATGATAAATTATTTAATCTTTTGATGAGGTCTGTAGACAGAAAGCATTGCTACTCTTTTACTATTGTTATGGTAAAACACTAACAATATTGTGGCTGTTGAATAATATCCCAGGGCTCATTAACAACATGACGAGCCTGACTTCCTGCTATTCCCTCTGTCTGGTGGACTTGAACCTACGCCGTCATCTCGAAGCAGCCCCTGCGGTGCGTCTGCATGTCTCTGACCCTGCGCATGGACTGTATCTGGGGGTGGTGGGCTCCCCACTCGTTCCAGTGCTTGTAAGGGCCCATTTCCAACACGTACTGGAAGCCACGGTAGCCAGGGTACTGGTAGCCCACCCAGCTGTAGAGACAAGTTATCAAGTTATGCTGATCACCAGCTGTCCTGACCTGCTTTCATTGCATCATGATATATTTTCTCATCTGTTGTTATTTGCTGAGAGCAAATTCTAATAATTGGCAGCCTATTAACTAGATAAAAACAACCCCGGACAAGCAGGTATTACTTACGTTCCACCAGTGACCTGAATGCTGGCAACACGGTCCTGGAAGCCATAAGACCACAGGCTGGGAATGTCCTCATCGCACACCTCCATCTTCCGTCCCTCAAAGTTTGCACATTCATACAAACAAATCTTATGGTCCTGGGGGTCCTATAGGAGACAGACTCCATTTTAAAACACGTTGAACACTTGCCACTAACTTCATCTGGAAATGTGTTCGTAAACAAAAGTACAAGGCTATAGGCTGATGCCAACTCACCATTCGGACAGGTCTGAGTGACATGAAGCGGTCACACCTGTAGCTGTTGGACCAGGTGTCCCAGCGGGGGTACTCTCCCTTCTCCAGCATGAACATCTCCCCAGCCATGTTCTGCTGCTCGTAACCCACCCAGCTGGACAGACAGACAGACATTTGACCTAATTAGCGAAGGAGATGAAATGCAGCGTGGCAATACAACTGTAGATGGCGGCGTTAGTGACTTACGGGCCACACTCCACCCTGATGGAGCCGACTCTGTCGAAGCCCTTCTCACACAGGTTACGACACTCTCCAAACAGGTCCATCCTACGGCCTTGGAAGTTCTCAAACTCATAGAGGTATATCTGAAATGTGAAACAAGCAGATTATTATTATTATTTCTGCAGTAAAACATTTTCAGTGCAGAAGGAGGTTTTGTAGTTTTTAGGGATGAAACAGTATAAATACGTGTCAGCACCTTGTGATTGCGCAGCCCCATGGCAGAGTGGCTGCCGATGCTGCCTTGAGCACCTGAGTGAGACATGATCAGCTCTATAGAGACAAGACACACAGTCAGTCACGCAAAAAAGAGTGAACTAGGTGTGTGTGTGCTGCTGAGGCCCTGAGGAAACGTCAGGAACGCAATTAATAATGTTTAAATGTCAGTAAGGACAATGTGGACATTCCGAGATCAATAAAACAATGGACTCAAACAGCACTGCTTAGCTATTTTGAGATGGGCAAATTGTGTTCTACTAAGTACAGTCTGAAGGTTTATCTTAATAACAGCATTACACAGTTAACCAACGCTGTGATTTTCTGGATTCTCTAGTTTTCGTTTCTGTATCAGCATCACTTTTAGTAGAAACCTGGGCCTGTAACGCCACAAATCATCAATCACCCTCAGCGACGGACACAATATCAACAGCAACAAAATAAGAAATTAATAGTTTTACCAGTGTCATAAAAACCAGTGTTCAACATCTAGTAATATTAGAAGAGCATGGAAAGTAAACTTACAGTTACAATTTCAGGCTGCTACGGACCGACCTTTGAAGAAAGAGTTGGACGCTGGCGTTGTGAGCAGGGGTATATATATACATTCACATCCTGCCCAGGTCTATACAAACAGGGTTCGGAGCATTGATTGGCTCTGAGCTGTTTGGAGCACGGTGTGGGGTCAAAGGTCACCCTGCTTATCCGGGGGACAAGTCATGCTGACTTGGCTGCCTGTTTTGTTGTCCAGCACCATTGTGTGGGGGCTGACAGCCACTGCCATCAGCAGAAAGTTTGAAGCCCAACCCTTCCACACAATCTGTCTCTCACACACGTACATACGCACAGACACAGGCATTTATAGTTATTATAGTTATAGTGTATATTCTGTCTATTCTACATCATTGTAATCGGAGGAAGCTTCCTCCGATTGATTTCATCCTGCAGTTGTATCTTTTGTCAGTGTCTCCGTTTTGTCTTTTAGCTCCGCAGCCAGTGCAGCCAGATCGAGACTCGTGTGTGTAATGTGCTGACTTCAGGAGCAGCATCCATCTCTATTGTTTCACCAGGCGAGTGTTGGACACTCTTTTCAGCATTACAAGTCCTGTCCGTGCGTACGCATCCCACACAACCCACTTACCCTGTCGCATCATGCATACACACTAGTGTTTATTATGATTTGTGAGAGTGCTCTATAACGCTGTCTTGTGTTTTATGATTCGCCTTTTAGTCAGAATAGAATGATCTGATGTAATATTAATGCAGCTGTTGGACTGTATTTGTATGACTGTAATATCCAGAATAAGATCCTTTGAAATGAGACTGTGCTGTTTGAGGGCAAACAGCTGGATCACTGATGTGAATCACCAACATTACGTCTCATTAAGTGTTTGAATGAGACAATTTTTGACATACATACAGATTTTTTTGTTTGCAGTATAGAATACAGAGATTACGTAATGAGTACAGAAATCGTTGTTTTAATTAACTGTTGCAGATTTAATAATATTGAATCTAATCAATAAGTGATATCTTTTATTGGTCCAGGTGAATTACCAGACCATTTGTCTTTGTCTAAATGTTTGTGTGTGGGTTTCTTTGTGTGCTCTGAATGTATGCATGCCTTTGACTCTGTGTCTCTGCCCATGACTGAGTGTCACATGTGTGCACATAGGAGAGACGGTGAAAGGACCAGAGATGTGGGGTCAGTAGAGATGGACATGAGACTGGAGACGGAGCTTAGCGGAGTGTGGAGAGAACTTAGTGAGTACTGTTTAAAATTCAAACCCAATCTCTTTATTCATCAAATGTGTCATTTTGAGTCAGGTGCAAATCAGAGTTTAAATACCATTAAACATTTGTTGCCTGCCTTCTATTCTCTGCTTTGCATGTAATTTTTGTGTTTTTTGGCTAAAGTCACTGGCTAGACTATCCACAGCAGTGATGATCTGTTTCCTGTCCCATGCTGTGCCAGAACTTGGTCCGGCCCACTGGTCAGGGACCATTTGGAACTTGTGCTTATCTGCACTGGGCACAGTGCCCTCCATCCAGTCCCACTGCATCGAACTAAAGCCCAGCAGCTCAGTGCTGAACAATGACTGGACCAGCAATGTGCTGACTCCTTCCCTGACCCACAGGCCCAGCTGCTTTTCAGCACCAGCATGTATAAATAGGTCCATTTACTCTGGGGTCAGGACATCGTATTTGTGGAGCCCCCTGCGAGCACTGGACAACTATTCCTTGGGGCCGTCAGGTAAACGCTACACCTGTAGCCTTATACAGACACTTTCGAGGTGTGTGTCTTTTGTCTCTTCTGGTTCTGCTGAACCACACGGCCAAAGCATTAGTGCAGACAAATATGAATAATTGGTCAGCTTTCTGATTGTACTGTTGTTGTATATGTTATGCATATTTATATATAGTTCAGATGAGAATTAACACATATTAGTTGAGAGATGGTGAGAGATGAACGTGACAGTTGTGCGTGTAGACTGTGTAATGTTTTTTCTAACTGGAAATGAACACAAACAGGATTCTCCCTGCTCTCCAAAGGTAAACCAGCATTTTGATACACACTAGCATGGCTCTGAATAATCCCAACCCACTGGGACCATGGAAGGTGAGTCTGGCGTCTTGCAGAGGGAGCTCACCAAGAGCAGATAGCCATCTTTTAATGTCATGCCTGGCCTGATAATGTCATTGATGCAAGCGTCCTTTCCAGATCACAGTTTATGATCAGGAGAACTTCCAGGGGAAACGTCTGGAGTTTACCTCATCCTGCCAGAACATCATGGAGTGTGGTGTTGACAACATCCGCTCCCTGAAGGTGGAGTGTGGAGCGTGAGTTGACCTGAACTATAGGAAGTGCAGACAGCTAATCACATCAGTGGTTGTGTGTGATTTAAAAGTCAGCATACTTACAGCACATTCACTCCTTCTTCATGCTTGGCGGGCAGCTAGCTAGAAGCTCCCAAGACACACTCCATATTAAACAGTGTCTCAGTAAGCCAGTAATGTATGCGTGTGTCTGTTTGTGTCTTCTTGCTGGAGACAGCTGGGCAGGATATGAACACTCCAGCTTCTGCGGACAACAGTTTGTGTTGGAGAGAGGAGAGTATCCTCACTGGGAGTCATGGAGCGGCAGCAACGCCTACCACATTGAGAGGATGATGTCCTTCCGCCCCATCTGCTCTGCTGTGAGTCTAAGCAGCTTCTCTTTCCGTCTATGTAACTTCTCATTTCTATCCAGAAAATATTCACAGCTAAAAACCACAAAATATGATTCATCACACTGGCTCACTTGGGATTTGACCCCATTTCTCTTGTGGAACGTCTAGAGACCGAGTTATGTTAAATGCTGGTTTCAGCTACAAACAGACTGATGCAGTGTAATTGTAATTACTATTAGGATTAATACATAACAAAGACATAGAAAAAAAGCAATAGAAACTCACTCACTCAAGTTTAGGAAACATTTGTAGCATAATTGAATCCTTAGTTGATACAAGTGGTGTCAGTCTTCAACAGCTAAAGAAAGTGAAACAGTTTCATTTCTGTTACTGCATGCATGGTCTGGTTTCAACATTGTTAGATCACTTCCCAGATCATTATTTTTGCCTTCTTCAACCAGAACAACATAAATGAGATTGTTAAGTATCTGACAATAAACTAACATGCATAACCCACAAACAGAACCACAAGGAGTCCAAGATGGTGTTGTTTGAGAAGGAGAACTTCATGGGGCGGCAGTGGGAGATAAACGATGACTACCCCTCTCTGCAGGCCATGGGCTGGGGCAACAACGAGATTGGATCCATGCAAGTTCAGAGTGGCACGTACGTTTCACAGGGGTCCTAGCTTAGCTGAGTAAAACTTTCTAAGTTATTTCATTTAGTAATAGTTTTATTCCTCTCCTCTCGTCCTCCAGCTGGGTGTGCTACCAGTTTCCAGGTTACCGTGGTTACCAGTATATCATGGAGTGTGATCGTCATGGTGGCGAGTACAAACATTACAGAGAGTGGGGCTCCCATGCTCAGTCCTTCCAGGTGCAGTCGCTGCGTCGAATCCAGCAATGAGACCTGCAGCCTCCTCTCCCAGCCTCTCACTCTTTAACCTCCTCCACCTCCTCCTCTTTCTCTTCCTCCCCTCACCCGATCATTCCAGCACCGCGTTGTGCTTCATCATCACGATGTTTGTAGCACTTTTGTTCTGTTCTGTTGACAAATGAAACTGAAGAGAAATAACTGAAAGAATCAATGAAAGAAACTGAAGAGACGCTACTAACTGATGCCCTACTGAGGAGAGAGGAGGAGGACACTAAAAGGCCTCATGGTGGCAGCAGTGCAGTGAGTCACTCAGAGTCAGTGCTCATCATATTTGTGGGTAAACATTGTGCTACCAGGAAAGAATGAGCAACTAAAAATAAACAGAAATACAAGAGTCTGCTGCTAAACACCACGCTCAGATGTGATTTGTTTTCATAAGATTGTTTTACTGGTTTCATTCACACAATAGGAGGCATTATACTGGTAACAGGATAATAGCAATGTCAAGATAAACACACAGTGGAATTCCTCTTCCTTTAGAGGCTCTGTATTTCCTTTGATTCGGATTTTCAAAAAAGAAAAAGAATAGAAAAAGTGGTTGAAATCCCTCCAGTCAGTGTAATAAAAATAAACACACATTGTAAGTAATAGCACTCACAGCCGCATTAAGATACGTATTAGGCTAAAGTACATAAAAATAAATACTAAATTACAATAACAAGTAAAAAATATTATATAATAAAAGGTTGTTAGTTACCTACCTACATTAAAATTATGATTTAAAAGGTGAAATAGAACTTTACACGTAGGTTAACGCCGTTTGTTTATTTTAAGGTTCATGCGTAAAGGTTCAGGTTTATTTTAAGGCCACACTTTCCATAAAAGGAAAGCGGAAGTTCACTAAAAAAGACACATCCCGGAAGGAACTTCTTTGAAATACAATTAAATTCTTATTATATCCGGGATGTCGGTGTGTCAATCGGTAGACGTTCAGCAAAAAAGACAGAAAAGAGTCAAATAATAAAACAAAAAAAGTCGTTTACAAACGGACGATCTTAAAAAAAAGAACTGACGTCATGAATAAGCCCCGCCCTCACGAGGTTAGAGGAAGTAGACGGAAACAAGCAGGCCACACCGACTCTCAGAGCAGAAATACGTTTTGTTACTGGGGAGAAAAACACTCAAATGTTCAGCCCTTGGTGTTTGTACTTTTATCTGAACGTCCGGATGGTGTAGAGGCAGAAGAACAGTCAACATGCTACGGCCGTCACTTTTCGCCTTTCTTCTCCTTCTCGCCGTCTCCTTTCGCGACGCCAGCCTCCACCGGACACGGCGCGTCAGCTCCTCGGCGGACGACACGGAGGAAACCTACGACAAATACTACAACTATGTTGACCTGACGGGACG
This sequence comes from Macropodus opercularis, assembly GCA_030770545.1. Lineage (NCBI taxonomy): Eukaryota > Metazoa > Chordata > Actinopteri > Anabantiformes > Osphronemidae > Macropodus > Macropodus opercularis. The sequence goes on from CM061110.1 coordinate 8,343,304, forward strand.
CTTACAGGCGTTAGCGCAGAAATACCCGCATATAGCCAACCTGTCGAGCGTAGGTCAGTCCGTGGAGGGCAGGGAGCTCTGGGTGATGCGGATCACCAAAGACCCCAACGCGGACACGGCCGGAAAACCCAGGTTTAAGTACGTAGGCAACATGCACGGCGACGAAACCGTGTCCAGGCAGGTGCTGGTTTACCTGGTGGAGCACCTGCTCAGCAGATACGGAGAGGAGCCGCGCGTCGCCGAGCTGGTGAACAACACGGATATTTACATCATGCCCAGCATGAACCCGGACGGCTTTGAGAAGTCTATGGAAGGGGACTGCGACGGCAACCACGGGGGCCGCAGCAATGCCAAAAGTGTGGACCTCAACAGAAGCTTCCCCGACCAGTATGACGGGACCACTGCGTCTCCAGAGACCATACCTGAGGTCCGGGCTGTGATCAGGTGGATCCACGAGAAAAAGTGAGCCATGTTTGGATATGTGTCCCTAAATATGTGGCTGCGTGGCCGGGGTCGCAGGTTGGATTGATCTGGGTGAACTTTAAAGTCCCGAGCATTCATTGTCAGCATTCCTATGTTATCTAATAGACCGAGGAGCTACAGACATCGGATAGTCAGCAATACTAGAGAATCAGTCCTTTGTTTCCCGTGTTGTTATGACCATGCATGTGTTTGTCAGTCAAGTAAGCAACAAGTAAACTGGGAAACCACAACAAAGACTGGTTCTCTTCACTATAAACAGTTTCCTCAGGTATTGATTAGTCTACTGACAATACAACGTTTTGATGATAGGTCATGTTTATTGTATTACGTTTAATCTATACCCATAATTAGGAGATTGTCATTTTAAGACCGTGACCCAGTTCTCCCTCTAGATTCCTGCTTTGTTATTGTCAGGGTGTAACAGCCAACACAATCAAGGATGCAAGAATGGAGGGAAATGTACACTCGCGTTCATCCACCTCAGGCTGTCACATTCTGGGGGAGTGTTCACTGTTCTTTACTTTATCTATTTGTGTGCCAACCTACGTCAGGGGTGTTAGCTACAGCGCTTCAAATGGCAGGATGAGACAGTTTTTGAGCTTATCTCACGCTGACACTACTGTCTACGCTGGGGGCTTCCTTATTTCAGTAATATATGATCTTCAGTGAATGTACATCCGTGCATGCGTATTCACACGTAATGTATTTAGACAGAAACGTGACTAAATTACATTGTTGTTCCGTTAGGTTTGTGCTGTCAGGCAACCTGCATGGAGGTACTGTGGTTGCCAGTTACCCATTTGATGACTCAGCCTCTCACCAGCAACAGGGCTATTACAGCCAGTCAGCAGACGACCGTCTGTTTCGCTCCTTGGCCCTTGTGTATTCCCAGAACCACCCTGTGATGAAGACGGGTCGGCCCAACTGTCCCGATGCCATGGATGAAACTTTTAAAGATGGCATCACTAACGGGGCACAGTGGTACGATGTGCCTGGTAAGAGGATCTAGATTTTACCTTCTTTGTTCAGTGGCGGAGAGAAGAGCTGATAATTGCTGCTGAATCCTGTGAAGGCCTGTTTGTTTGTCAACGCATTATCCTCTAATTAGATCCACATCGTGTTTGTAGTGAACTCCAAGCAGATCGTCTTTGATAATATTTATAAGGACACACTAATCTGTGTGGTATGTTTAACCCACAACCTTTGCAAACTCTCAGAAACAAATGATTTCAATGTCCGTCACACTTGTAGTAGCACAGCTAGATTTCTGAGCAGAGTACGTTTAGTCCAGGAAGCAACTTAAACCGGTTTACTCATCAAAGCAGCTGACAAACAGTTTCTTGTACCTTTCCTGACGTCTTTAACAAGTTTTAAAGCTAAAGGTTTAGAGCTGTGTTGCATAGACAGGCATCCTGTAGAACAACATTGCCTCTTGCACAACTCTGGCCTTGGCAATGACCCCAGAATTATTTCAGTCTGATCTTTTTAAGCCTGGTTTGGCTTTTTCTAAGCTGCGAAACACACAAAAATTGAAGTTCTTTAGCTCAGAGTGCTGCGCTCATCGTATTTACCTGCCACAGCCTGTAATTACTGATGATACAGCTGTGTAGCACTGGGTTGTGGCCTCGTGACCGCTCACTATAGACTCACCAGACCCCATGAGCTGTTACATTAGGTCTCCTGACTAATTATAAATACATACCCCCCTTTGTTCCAGCCCGTCTTGGTTCCCCATGTACTACAGTGCCTACAGCTTCAGATCAGTGTAGTCCCTGCGTTTTGTTTTGTGGCTTTGTCTGGGGACCTAGCAGGTGGGTGTGTAAATGCAGCTTCAGGTTTCCACACTTTGTGCGCTTTGTTAAAGTGTGTTTCAGGTAAGTGTAGTGTGTCTTCCTGTGTGTGTTTTCCCATGGATTTGCAGGCAGGCTTGGTTAGAATAATCTGATTAAAGTGCCGCTCTCCAGAACTAACAGCTCCCTTGTAATTGCTTGACTCCCTTTCTTTTCAGATGTGTTTGGTGTTGGTACATGTCACTTGTTGAACCTGTAATTCTGTTGTGCATGCACTCAGTGGATTAAATACTATAACTGGGCTGGTGGCAGATGATGGAAACAGTTTGGACGCTATGTGACGTCATATTAGAAGGCAAAGTGGCAGCACAGAGCAAAGAACAAGACATTGTTTGTGCCTCAGCCAAGGCTTGAAATAATAAATCACCAAAACATGTTTCATAATCTTTGAGCCATACTAGTCTGGAGCGTGTTCTCTACTTGTTAACTGTATTTTAGCTCACGTAACCATTAGCTCATCACTACTGTGTTGTATGTTGTAACATGTACTGTACTGTTTTGTGCTTGGCTGTCTTTCCAGGATTTGGGGTTTTTGTGATGTGTTTTAGGGATGACTAGCAGAGCAGCAAGATTACAGTAGATTATTATGGAAGCATATGTTTTGCAAGATACATATTGCTGCTGTTACACACAAAAGAAAAAGCTGTATTACTGTGTTAATGTGAGGCCCTGTGGACTCCACAGCTTCACCTTCATCCCATGTCACTATAAGCCTCTGACATATGACATATATGAAATACTTATGGTAACCTCACATCTGAGGTTTCTCTTAAAATAAGACACATTTCGACTCCACTGGACTTTATAAGGTTGCCTCATATATATAACACAAAAACGTTTTGCTGCTTTGCATAGTCAGTGGTTTTCTGCTAATCTCAGGGCGTTTCACTGGAACCGGAACGTTGACAGGATATGTAAGCTTGGTTCTGCCATACTTTGTAAGAGTGTGTTTGTCAAACTCAGTCAGCATAAGAAGGCTGTTTAATTTTGTAACGGTGAAGAAACAATGACTGTACCTTCTTGTTTACACAGCTTAATGTGCAGAAGACAATGCCTATGATCTTGTGACTGGACATTTTACAGGCTAAGTTTGTTTGACATAGCATCCTGCTTCCTTGGCTGCCACTGACATGTCTCAATACACCACCCACGTACAAAGTAAACTCCTGGCATGGTTCCCATTTTCCTGTGTGTTTATACGCAATAGGTTTGTAGTCGCCCTCAGCTGTTACCTGACCAGAGATGACTGAGGCGTTTGTGATGTGTGCTCTGAGCCAAAACATCCCAAGATTCGGTGTTTCTCCGTAACTGCTGATTGATAAATTGTAATATTCTAGGCGATTCTTTATTCAAGACGAAATCTGTGATTGCGGTGTTGCATGTCAGTTTTCAGCGTGCGCAGCCCGTGATGGCTGTTTTATGGGGTTCCTGTCAGACAGTAATGGCAACCCTTTGGCTGCCCGTCGTTCCAGTGGGACGACCGGCTGCGCCCACTGTGCGCTTCTTGTGTTTGCGTAACTACGAGGCGTGGCTAGTGGGCAAACGCAGATGTCACAGCTTTTTGCCAAGTTAAACACAATCTTTAACCTGAAGTATTAGTGATTCAAGAACTGGTGTAAGGGTTTCCACCGTTTTAATTTAATGCACACACACACTTCCTTCTTATTCACAGTGTAAATAGCCAGTTTGTTTTGTCCTGCATGTTTGATCTGTGCTTTTTATTTTATTATTCAGGAGGGATGCAGGATTACAACTACCTCTACGGAAACTGTCTGGAAATCACCTTTGAATTGAGCTGCTGCAAATATCCTTTGGCTTCGGAGCTCCACAAGGAGTGGGAACTTAACAGGGAATCCCTACTAGCCTACATGGAGAAGGTGGAGCATTGGCATTTATTTATTGAAACTAATAATTCTACAATCCAAGCCTACCTGGTTTTGTTTAATTAAAGACCTTCTTAATATTTGCAATGCTGCTGTCTTCCAGGTCCACATAGGTGCTCGTGGGTATGTGAAAGATGCCATAAGTGGCGCTGCTCTTACCAATGCCAGCATTGTGGTGACAGGCATTCGCCACAATCTGACTACAGGGACGTTTGGGGACTATTATCGTCTGCTGCTTCCAGGAACATACGACATCACAGCTGTAGCTCCTGGGTGAGTAGCGCGGTTAAACTTTACTTCCACAGATGGCAGTTATTAGGTTACATGCATAAAATGTGCAATGCCAAATTTACAATCCTAGCCTTAGTTATGTCTCTTGTAGTTTTACCAGAATTGTTCAAAATAAATGCAAAAAAATGGGTCCTTCATCTTTAGAGGTTCTAACTCTATTTCACTGTTCCACTGACGAACGACTTCCTGGTATAAATGTTAATCTATTTTGATACGTCCTCTAGTTTTAAGGCTGACTTTGACATCTGTGAACACATTTCTCTTTTCTGAACACAGTTACATACCAAAGACAGTCAACGGTGTCCAGGTCATGGAGGGAACAGCCACTGAACTTAACTTCATGCTGTCACCTGTAGTCAGTGACTCTGCAGGCACCATCACTGTGCCTACTTCCTCCACCTCATCCACACCCAGTAGTCCCAACGCTGCCACCACCGGCTCTACTTACACCGAGCACACCCAGGTGGTTCTTTCAGGAGGCAGCACAAACGGCCCTTCTGTGCCTTCACGTGAACCCCTGGCCATCCAGCCACAGGAATTTCGCCACCACAACTATGCAGACATGGAGCTGTTCTTACGCAAGTACAGCAGCGAGTTCCCCACCATTACCCATCTTTACTATATTGGCCACTCCGTGGAAGGCCGTGAGCTCTATGTGATGGCCATCTCGGATAATCCCAAAGTTCATGAACATGGCAAGTCTGTAAAATAATAAAATCATTAAGGGATAGTTACCTAAATGTTCTGAAGGCTAATGTGTGTATTATATGTTTGTATGAATTTAATAGTTGCCCTTTAACTTTCTGTTTCCATACTAGGTGAGCCAGAGTTTAAGTATGTGGCCAACATGCATGGAAACGAAGTGGTAGGCCGAGAGTTGTTGCTCAATCTAATTGAGTACCTGTGTCGTAACTATGGGACTGACCCAGAGGTCACTGAGCTGGTCAACAACACCCGCATTCACATCATGCCTTCTATGAACCCTGATGGATATGAGGTAGCCGTTGAAGGTAAGAGATTGTACTTCTTCTGTCTTGCTTTTCTTTTATCTGGTAGCTGCGGCTGGTGTGTAACAGGAAGTTTACAGGTGGTCGAGCTGAGGCTGTGTGCAAACAAGCAGGAACATGCTGTGTCTAGCAATACAGATGTGGATGACTTGTCCATACTACTACTACTACTTTATTTCCTTAGGTGATGTAAAGGGCTACAAAGGACGTAACAACAGCAACAATTATGACTTGAACCGCAACTTCCCAGATCAGTTTACCACCATCACAGAGCCCAGACAGCCAGAGACTATAGCTGTGATGAACTGGGTGAAGAGCATCCCCTTCGTCCTGTCAGCTAACCTTCACGGAGGCACAGTCTTAATTTGAACTTCTCACATGTCAAAATCTGTAGTTTTTCATCTTTATTGAAGTTCACTGTAAACCCAAATGTTGGTTTTTGTCTGTCTGCGCTTTGTATTGTGAAATTCAGGTTCCTTGGTGGTTAATTACCCCTATGACGATGACAAGGATGGGAAAACACAGTATAGCACGTCACCTGATGACCAGGTCTTTCGGCAGGTGTCTAGGGCCTTCTCTCAGGTAACTGGACACTGTTTCAGGCTGGGATAATATCTTCTGGTGGTGTTGGTTACAGTAGTAGTGATTGTTCTTATTCATGCGTGCAGGGGAATCCTCTGATGCACAAGGGGAACCCTTGTGAGGAGCTCTACCCCTTCGAACACTTTGAGGATGGCATCACCAATGGTGCTAACTGGTACAATGTTCCCGGTACGGCCACACCTTTCTGTCACCATATTCATTTCCTTCACTCGAGTTTGTGTAGAAATAAAATTGTCTGAATGCAAACAACACATGCAGAAGGCATCGTGACTGGCTTTAAGGCAGATTTCTTTGTCCAGGTGGCATGCAGGACTGGAACTACTTGAACACCAATTGTTTTGAGGTGACCATCGAGTTGGGTTGCGTGAAATACCCTCTGGCCGAGGACCTGCCTAAACACTGGGAACTAAATCGAAGAGCCCTGCTGCAGTTCATACACCAGGTTAATAAAGTTCTTGATGTTACCTCAGACTTTCTCCTCATTTTCACGGTTTTGCATGTGCTGACCTGTTTGCGGTCACGTGTCTCTCTAGGTCCACACTGGAGTAAAGGGCACAGTCTCTGACAGCAGGGATGGCACAGGAATTCCCAATGCAACCATTAGCGTGGCAGAGATAGATCACAACATCACCACGGCTCAGACTGGAGACTACTGGAGACTGTTATCCCCAGGCACTTATTTTATCACAGCCTCCGCCCATGGGTAAGATTTAAATACCGTGAAGAACAAATATAACCACAGAAAAAGGGCTGCTGTTCAATGTTGATTTCTGCTTTTTGAAATAACGTTTCCTTTGGGGCAGGTATGAGCCTTCGGGGACATATGTCTCTGTGCCAAAGGACAGAGAAGTGGTGGTGGACCTCAGGCTGACACACAGACACTCAGATTCTGATAGGCAGCCTTCATCACCATCTGACAAGGAGTTGCTGGACTTAATCAAGGACCTCTCTCTAGGCGAGGGTTTGGATCAGTTGGTTAAGAGCACAGCCACAGACAACATATTCCGCTATCGACCTTACAAAGAGCTGTCTGATGTTTTGAAAGGCTTCACTCTTAACTTTCCCAACATTACATTTTTACACCGGTAAGCAATGATTTATGTTTCTCTGAAGAACTTTAACCAATGCTGTTTTAATGTACAAATGTGTTAGATTAATCCAGCACATAGCTTGAAGTTGCCTGGAGTTTCACACATGTAGCACACAACGGGATCGTGTCAGTGTCATGGGAGTGCAGGAGGCGTGACGTAACACAGATTATGCACCAAAACAGTGCCAGATGCATGATTACAGGCAACCTGGTGTTAGGGACGTCCCAGGTTCCAGTGTGTATTTGGAAATATCCCATATCATCATCACACCTCACCCTCTTGTCCCAGATCAGCTCTGTTTTTCATCTCTTCAGTTAATCTTTTAGCTTTTTGTGTTTCTTCTGTTCCCAGTTTGGGAGAAAGTGTAGAGTCTCAAACCATTGTGGCTCTGGAAATCTCCAACAATCCTAAGGAACCTGAACCATCGGAACCCAAAATTCGCTTTGTAGCAGGAATCCATGGTAATTCCCCAGTGGGCACAGAGCTGCTGCTGGAGTTTGCTGCCCTCTTGTGTCTCAACTACGGCAAAAACCCGGCCATCACTAGAGTGAGTTTTGTAGAAAATGCTTGATAACCAGGAGTGTTGATACGTTTGTATCACTTGTGCTTAGAGTGCACTTCTTTTTTCTTTTTTGTGTAAAGGAATACACAAGTGTCACTCAAACTCCCATGGGATTCCATTAACTTACTGTTATTTTGCTGTAGAAATGAAACGGTTGTCCTGGTAAACATGCTCTCTGGTCATATTTTATCGTTCTCTTTGTCTCCCCTAGCTGATCAACGAGACCCGGATTGTCATCGTACCTTCTATCAACCCAGATGGACGAGAGCAGGCTGTTGAGAAAGAATGCACCTCAACCCAGGGCTTTACTAATGCTCGTGGCAAGGATCTGGACACAGATTTCTTTGGTCAGTTGTGTGTGACTTTAAATTATTGCTCATTATTGACTTTTGGACTCTGGACTAACATTGGTAGTTGCAGACCTCCATTGAGGGAATGTTTTCAATGGAATATAACATTTATTAGTGCAGGTACAAACCTAAACGAAATGGTCTTAAACTGAAAATGCAGTTCTTGTACATTATTCTTGCATATATTTTAAATAACACAGTTCACTGAGGTCTTTTTTTAAATTCAAAAAAGGATCTTTTTTTGTATGTAAGTGTGCCATGAATGCTAAGCACTCTTCTGTAAACCCTTTGATTTGATTATGTTCAGGCAATGCATCACAGCGTTTGTTGGAGCCCCAGCCAGAGACCAGGGCGATGATGGACTTGATCTTAGACAAAAGCTACACGCTGTCTGTAGCGCTTGATGGGGGAGCCCTGGTTGTCACATACCCGTATGACAAGCCTGTGCAGTCTGGTAATACCCCTATGCAAACTCGCAAAGCATGTTTATTGTATCTCTGTTAATTAGTTGATTGGTTGAATGAACAATACTCCAGTACTGAGTGAAGTATGTTTCTGATTTCTGACCAGGTTACCTTCATATCTGGTGTACAGGCTCGCTTGAAAGGCTTTCTGTTTGTAGCCCTAAACATAATGTTATTTAACAGCAGTGCACAAAATGACACATGCGATAGAAAATTATAACACAGGACGCTACTTACAATGTAGATTTCTCTGTTGTTTAAATCAATTATTTGATCTTTCTAGTTGAAAATGAGGGCACATTGAAGTACTTAGCTGGTGTTTATGCCAGCAATCACCCTAAGATGCAAGTTGGAGCCACTGGATGCTCAAATAATGGACAGGGTATGTCTTTTAAATGCTCAAACTATTCGTTGTGAATACCAGTCATGAAAAGGTCGTGGTGGTTAAATGCAAGGGGTAATTTCTGTTACTCAGCAGGCAACATCCCAGATGGAGTTATAAGGGCAGCAGAGTGGCAAAGTCATATGGGGAGCATGAAGGTTTGTTGACATCCTAATACTGTATTTTCTAAAACAAAAAAACCCAAAACACATCTTACATAGTTTTTTAGATTAATTAAATTAATAACGCAAATAAAATTGACCAAAATATAGCAATATCAGAAATTGGCTTCTGTAACAGTTCTGTCTCATGAGTCACCGTTGTGTCCTTACAGGATTTCAGTATGGACTTTGGCCACTGTCCAGAAATCACAGTATACACTGGCTGCTGTTTGTTTCCTCCTGCCGATCAGCTGGCCACACTGTGGGCTGAAAACAAGAAGGCACTTCTAAGCATGTTGGTGGAGGTAAAGTTAATTTTCATTTACATTGAAGCAAGATTTTTTTAAAATGTCAAAGTACTGAAACCATATAGACACACACAACAAAAATACAGACGTTTAAACACACTTTCCTGGTCTACATATTCTACCACATCCAGGTCCATAAAGGGGTGCGTGGAGTGGTGAGGGACAAGAGTGGCAAGCCTGTTGTGGGGGCGATCATTGTACTGAATGGGGGAGTGAGAGTCTTTACACAAGAGGGCGGCTACTTCCATGCGCTGCTGGCTCCTGGCAGCCACAGTATTGAAGCCGTTGCGGATGGCTACCAAGAGCAACGACAAGAGGTACGCTGCTATGTGCACCACAGTGTAACTGTGGCTAGATTGACTTTGAAAAAGGCTGTGAAATAATCAAGCATATAAGATGCTTGATGTATGATGTCCCATTAAGATAGTTTCATTTAATGCAGATTATGAGCGGAGGAAGGAGGATACACTTTTTCACATTTTACTGTTTGAGTGGAGATTAACTTTGCCCTGTGTGTAACCACATGTGTGACAAACCAAACACATGGTTTATACAGATACAAGCTCTAATAACATTGGACATTGGACTAGATGCTACATATGTAGCATACAAAGCAAAAAAGAAATAAAACAATAGCACACACAACATAGAACATGTGCAGGAGACATTATTGTAGTTCTCCTTTATTGTCTATATCGATGAAAGGTGTAGGACGGAGCACACAAAATCTCTCTGTCACCTCCACCTTTCCATTTGGCCGCTCTGTAATTTGAAGCGTTGGGTAAGCCAGCTCTCTAAATAGATGTTCCTTCACGTGACGCCCCAGCTCCAGACTGTAGGCCACGAACTTCCCAGAAGGACTAAAGAGCAGCGGATCCACCACTGAATGATAAGTCAGCTGGTACTCTGGTACTGTAAAGCCGTGAATCAGTGGTGCTGCCTTGCTTGCTGACACGCTGGTGGTCCTCCCTTCGGTAGAGAGCCCTCTGTCACTGTGCAACACTTTGACTTTTGGGAGAACAGCGGCGTTCTTTTTATACCGGCCATCCAGGGGTTTCTGGGGATCCAATTCACTCTGCTGTCTCATACAGTCCACATCATGACTTGGAGCCAGCATGTATTTCCTCTCCTTAATAGTATCCCCATATTTCTTAGGACATCGAATACTCTGCCTGAGGCCATAGGAACGCATCGCATACCCCTGGAAATGAAAAGCACATCACTTCACATTGCTTCTGTAAAATCATTGTGTCTGTGTGCTATTAGTGAACAAATCAACTTATTAAAGGAAACAAGACAGAGAAGTGCATTCACTGTTTGGGTTGACTTCAAATCATATACAGTGGTTTGAAATTGTTTCCCAAGCTGTGAGCCTACTGCACTCAAATGCTAACACCAAATGAGACGCTTTTCTAACTCGCACTACACTGTTTGAGTTTCTTGTAACTTACCTCTCAGGTGATTGCTGGGTAATTTTTTGTTGTTTATGAGCCAATGCTCAAATCCTGTTTTAGACATATGAGGCAACCTGCAGCAGATTATGGTAAGCAGTCGCAGCTGCAGGTGAGACTCACTAATTAAGTCATCAGCCCCTCCAGGCAACAACCCAGATCAGTGTGCGACTTTTAATTTTATTGAGACGTAACGTGATGTTGTAAAGCTTGTGGTTTCCCGATTTGTTTGTCACCTGAAAAGCAATGAACTAAGATTAGTAAAACAACAAAATGCAACTTCAGTCAAAAGTTCTTTGACAATTTACTATGGAAGCTTTCAGTTCATATCTAGAAACTTAAATAACACAAATGAAAGGAAAACTGTAAAAGAAAAGACTCTGAGGTTTATTGAAGTTTGTTGATTGCATCACCAGGTGGTGGTGTCCGATTTTGAAGCTGCTACCTCCATCACCATTGAGTTTGACATGGACAACCGCATATTCGGGTTGCCCAGAGAGTTTGTGGTGGCATCTGCAGGTAAGCATGCCTACCCTCTGGTGACTATGTGGCCATTTTTGGCCACTTCACTTGTTCTTTTTGTGGCCATTTCAGCTGTGTTATTGCCAACTGAATGAAATTTCCCAAGGTTGTGGACTTTTATCATATCTTTAAATTTGTAGCTTTAGATTTTTAAACATATCAATAATAAACATTATACATCAAAAACTACCTTTTGTATCTATCGTGGCCCTTTTTGGCCAATTGACTCCCATTTAAACTACATTTTTTAATTCCTTGTTATTTACAGTATAAAAGTAATCAGTTTGGGTAAAAGTGGTTTCATTCTAACATTTATACTTGAAAAAATCAGTTTTGTATAAAATTATATATTTTATATATGCCTTTCTGCAGCCAATGCAGCCAGTCAATGGCATTTTTTTGTCTGTGGTCATATGTCAGATAATGACAGTTTGTGCATGAAAAAAATGTCCCCAGTGTGTGAAATTTCAACACTATTATGTGTTTGGAAGACAGATTATCATATATTCAACTATAGTTACACTATGCTGATGCAGGGTTTTGAGCTCTGAGCTTCTCAGTCAAACCTGGCCTTCAGTGCCTTCATCTTGTGGAAATCAGTCTATCCTGAGTGGGAGTCCTCAAAATCCTATCAAAGGAGGGCGTTCCTGGAAGAGCTGGGCCACACTGGTGACCTGCACACAAGGCGGCCTTGTCCCCCACGTTCATCAGCTGCTGCTGCCATTGTTGCCACAACGCAGCAGTGCAAGTCAGGGCCCATGTTGCTGAGTTACAGCACTATGAATGAGGGCATGATCCACAGTCCTCAAGCAAACTGAGGAGAATGTGTGAACTGTGCAGCCATAGGAACCTACAACAACCACGTGCTCCAGCTGTGGAAAAGTTGTCTGCAAAGAAGACACTGTTGTTTGCACATCCTGCTGCTGTTAAATAATTAAAAAATAATTAATACCTCATGCTCAATACAAGAATTAATTCTAGTTAACAAATTTATGCAGTCAAAGTAGCAAAACACATAAAAAACAAGAATTACAGTTCATTCTGATTGGGGAAATTTTTGGCCATGAACATAACAAAAGGGAGCTTTTTGTATTTTGCTTTCCCTGCAAAAAAAATAACAATGCATAAAAATTGTTTGTGTTAATTTGTTGCATATGAGTGCATGGTTGCACACACGCTGATTTTTGTGCTTCACTTCACAGCTGCCTCCATGACAGCATTGGTGGTGACAGCATGCATCATATGGTGCGTGTGCGCAGCCAAGTCCAATCATCAAAAAGATGGCTTCCACCGTTTGCGACAGCACAGAGATGATTATGACGATGAAATCCGGTTAGCGTCTATGGGCTCTAAGAAGTCGTTGCTTGGCCACGAGTTTCAGGACGAGAGTGAAAGTGATGAGGAGACGCTATATGCCAACAAAATCTGACAACCATTGCACCAGTTTGCCTCTGTTGGCTCAGTAATTTATTTTGACCTCTCCAGAATATTTGCCCCTGGCCAACAAGGAACATGTTGAGCTTTTTTTTTCACGAGTGACAGCAAGAGTGATAAAGACTCACACACACACAAGTTTTGATCACTCATTTTTGGCCAAATGATTACAAGTGCAACTAAATTAATACCCATCCTGCTGGTGTCTGGCCTGAAGGGTCTGCTTTTTGTTGTGCTGCATCTCTGCTTGCCTGATTCAACAGGTTGAGAAATGGAGAAGAGGTTTGGTCCATTGTTGCTGTCATTTGTCTCTACAGCGGCTTTTTGTATTTCTGTCCTGAGTCTGGCTGAGGATCAGACCAATAAGTCCAAATGAACTCTGGATGAAAGTGCTAAATGTCAAACAATCTCCCAACTAATGTCTGTCATCACAATAGGTTTATCAATATTGCTTTGATTCTGGAAGATGTTTCAGTTATTTTTATCTGAGACTGCATTTTGACATTAAAGTGTCTCAGCAATTGTGCTTCAGTAAAGTGCAACACTGTGCCTTGGCTTCTGCAAAATTTAGCGTCCAGTTGGGTTATAGAGTGGGACAGTAAGCAGCGACATTGTAAGTAGATATTACTTGGATTATGTTAGAAATCGATCCACGCTACTCTCAGGTGGTAGGAATGAGAGACATAATGATTAACAGGCTGCTGAATTCCAGTTTTGCACTGTGTCACTGCACAGGTGACTCTACACTTGCTCATCCGGGTTCAGTAGTTTTGCAATTTTCTAGTAAGGTGATGCTGCTAAAATAAAAACTGGAGCAAGCTTCTCAAAAGCTTTAAAGCATCAGGGAGAATGAGCAAAACCCTTCCCAGTTAGTGCAGGTGCTTTAATGTATGCATGGAGCTCACCTACATAAGGAAAGTAACTATCATCCCATAGCACCAGCCAGGAAAAAACGCCTATGAATCTCACAATAGGCAAATGTGAGGAGAATGTATTTCCCCCCCACACACACTTTTTTGTTTTAACAGACTTGTTTTACAATAATTTCAAATTGCTCTCTGGCCTGCAATTCACAAAAGATGTGTTTTCATCATGTCAGTCATCTTACAATAAGGAATGTCAGTTTTTGTCATCTAATTATCTTCATGTTTCTCTTCTTTCAACAATACCATGAATGCAAACATATCGAGTTTTGTCCGTCCATTAGTGATTAGTGTCACTGATTCAATGTTGAGTGATCACAAAGACTCCTCTGTAATACTTTACATGAATATGCAGTAAATGGATTGTTTGACAAACTTATCTCATACCAGATTTGTTTAAACTAATAATGGAACAAGATTCTATTTTTATTT